>JAWNFN010000010.1:0-600000 GCA_037042985.1 Sporobolomyces phaffii | reverse complement strand
CTACCGGAGGACCCCAAGTCGGACTCGGGTCCCGAGTCGACGCCGAACCAGTCGTGCCATCTCAGATCGCCCTGGATTCCGTGACGCCTGCGGAAGATGTCTAGCCACGCGCGTGCTACCGGTGCTTCCTTCCGCCCCTTGCGACGGACATTGATCGTGATCCTTTTGAGGAGAGGGAGGCACCCGGCGCTCAATCCTCGCGTCAGAGTCAAAAACAGGAGTTCCGAGTTCGACCATGCGTAAACGACCGAGAGCTTGACGAGGGTGGGCGGAAGAGTTTCGGGGATGGGAGCGAGAACGAGAGCGATAGCGAGAGGGTCCAGAGTTTCATCACTTCGTGTGATCAGAGTCAGGTTCCGGATCGGGAGTGATCGAGACGACCGAAGGATCGTGCGGATTTGGCAATCGAAGGAGACGGGAGAAGCCGGGACAGAAGTGTCGGAGACCGTGTACCATCCCTCATGATCTTCACTGCAGCGATCAAAGAGGAGTTGAGGGTCGTTAGGTGCCAGAGATGCGAGAGGTCGAGGGCGTCCGTGCTCGGGTTGATGTAAATTGCGAGGCTGACGAGAGAGTCGGCAAGAGGTTTCACGATGCAGGAGTAGGCGGAAAAGGTGAATGGGTTGCGAAGAGCGAGGTGGCGGAGTCGAGGAAGGGAGAGGGAAGGTTGCGACTCAGGGAGAGGGAAAGCGAGGCGTCCGGTCAGGGTCTCGAGATTCGGGAATGAAGAAAGAAGGCGGGCGGTCTGATCTTGACTCAAGCTGTACTTGACAAATTTGAGCTCTTTGAAACGTGTTCCGTGAGGAATGAGGCCCGACATGAACTGCTCGACATGGACCCGTGCGTTTCCCCTGACGTTTTCGATTCTCCACGGCTCGAGAACATGAGAGGCGACGGCGAGACAGTCCATGTGCAGGGCTTCTAGATACCGAAATGTAGAAGAAAGGCCGTCGAGCAAGGCAGCGTGGTCCAGAATCGTGTTGTCCGTATCGCACTTGACCCTGGCTCGCTTGATCAAGTCGGTACAAGCCGCCGGGAGGTCCAGTAGGTCTTCGTAGTTTATCGATTCCGGATACTCCCCCGCTCGTCCAGGTATGACAAGTTGAGGTGCACTTCGCGGAAGAGGAGTGGGCGAGCGAGTTCGAGGAAGAGGCGATTCACGCGGCAAACGGACGCGAGAGTCGACTTGCGCTCGCGGGAAGGGTGACGTGGGATCGATTCGAGGATGTCCGAGAGAAGTTCGGGAGGGAGGGAAGCGAGACTCGGGCGAAGGGCGAGGGACTCGGCGCGAGCGGGTTCGAGCGCGAGTCTGGTGCATGCACGACGAGCCGTCAGTTACAGAGTCGCCGCCCACAGCTTCGTCTCGAGTGCGTACTGGCTACCGGATTCCGTTGCGGTCGTGTTAGAGGCGTGATGCGAGTCGCTGTCTCGAGCCGGGACCGAGTCAACCTAGCTCACGCGCGAGAGGTAGCAGGATACGGAAGAGAATACTCACCGCAGACAGAGGCTTTCCATATTCATCTCTGGATTCGTAGTCGAAGTGAACGAGGTCGAGAAAAGAAAGTCGGGAGAGGATTGTGCAGGACAAAGGGGCGCCGCGTGAATCGTCCTCGCGCTCTTGTTCTTCGAACGAGTGCCTTCCGAAGACACCGAAAATCACCTCGCCGAAGACCGCGCGCCGGGGGGGGGGGGGGTGAACGAAAGGTTTGGATTCGCAAAAAAACTAAAAACGAGTGACGAAGGAGGGTATATAGATTTGGTCGTTACGCGAGAGAATGGAGTGGGAGAGGGCAAGAGTAGAGACAATTGGTTTGCAAACGAGTGAGCTTAACGAATAAGAGGAAGAGAGAGAGAATGAGAGCGAGAGAGGGAGGGGGGTGAGGGGGGGTTCCGTTCCTGACGCGTGCGCACACGTCGAAAAAATCTAGACGTGAATATCTATCGTGGGTTGAAGCAGGGTCTGTTGTGCGGACGTTGAAGCAGTGAGAGAGAGAGGTCCTTAGAAGAGGACAGCGACTCCACCCGCGACGACGAGTGCGAATACGGTCGAAGGGAGGAAGAGACCGATGGCCGAACTGTCCTTGGTCGAGGACGACGAGGAATCGGTTTTCGAGTTGGCACTCGAGGCAGTCGTCTTGCCAGCGGAAGCCGACGAAGATCCGCTAGCGGATACCGACGAGGAAGCGGCAGAGGATGAGGCAGAGGTCGTAGCCTGGTTAAAAAAAAATACCGGTCAAATTTCGATTCTCTCGGTGAATGAGATCGACCGATACTTACGACTCCGAGGATGTCGGTAGATTGGTAAGTCTTGCAGTTGGACGAAGAAGGAACGCGAGGGGTGTAGGGAGGGTTGACAGGCGATCCCTCAGGAGGCTGCGAGTAGGTCATGACTGTGTTTCGTAGCGAAATCTAGTTCAGTCCCATGACTCGGGTACCGCAACGAGCCGGCTTATTTACCTTGACCGTTGGTGGTGTAGATTCCGACTTCATCTTGGAGGTCTCCATCGCACTCGGTGAACTCGCCGTCAACAACCGCCGCGGGCATGTCTTAGACCGATAAGTCGGCAGTTAGCTCGTTGTAGGTCACTAGGCGCCTAGATACGAAGAGGACTCACTGTAGCTGCATCCCATCAAGTCGTATCGGTTTTGGCAGTAGTTGTGACCGTCGTTATAAGTAGGGTCGCAAAGTTTGACTAAATATCGAGAATTCACGATTAGCAAACAAGCTGCCAGGCTCCGGTTCAAGAGACTGATCTCAACGACAGCAACTCACAGCAGAAGTATCCTCCACCGATGACTGAGAAGAAAACCGATGCAGGAAAGGGTCAGCTCCGCGATGGCGAAACTCGCGAGATTCGGAGGAAAGATGGAAGGCGTACAGTTGTTCCATTCAACGACTTGTTGCTCCGTCGAGTTGTCTCCCGAAGGAAGGCCGTTGGAGAAGACGAGACCTCCGAGGGGGTTACCGAGGAGATCGGCACCGTGAGGATCCCTGCGTAAAGTGCGCGTCGACGGGTCAGGGTCATACATCTTCTCGATCGTGTCAAGTGACGATTGTAAGCGAAGGTAACGCACAACTCTCCTCCCGAATCGTCCTTCGTCATCCCAAGCGTCGTTTGGTCGATGTAACCTGAAAACGTGACGCTGAAAGCGTCAGATTCGCGAACAGCGATTTATCCGGCGTGTCGAGAACAGGCGTACCCGAGATTTGGATGTAAGCCTTGGTCTTCATGTATTGGAGACCAGTGATGGCACCGGCGGGGATCGGTCGTGCACCATGAGTGTCCTGCGCGAGAGAGGGGTATTAGCGCTCGCGACCCAATTTTTTTCCGAAACCCGCGCGTCCGAGACTGACCTTGACACAGTACGCGACAGTAGCCGCTTCAGAGTCTCCGATGGTCGACAGATCTTTGGGTCCTCCGGGAAGTCCCCAGAGACAGAGGTCGGAAATAGAGTTGATAATGAGCTGTGGAATTGGAAATTGGAAATGGGTCAGTCACTCGACGCGTCGACCGCGATTGTTGTTCTGCACGAGAGACGCGTACAGTTTGGCATTCTGAATCGTCCCCTTGGGTCGTAGAGTTGCAAATGTTGTATCCGGCTAATCGAGACACGCGTACGGAGTTAGCGTCGAACGTTGGGATGACGAATTGAACCGCAAGGCACTCACTTTGGGGTCCTCGTTCCGACTTGTAGGGGTTCACCCTGCACAGCGCACAAAGTCAGCTCATGTAGAGAAGTTTCGACGCGTACCGGGCTCGCTTGAGGGGGGACGCAGGCGTTTGCTCACTGGTAGGGAACAGCTGGAAGTTGATCGAATCGGGCACGAGGAATCAGCGTTTGCGCGACGCGTCAGCGAGGAAGATGACGCGCGTACCCGAGAGAGCAGAGTACGTGTATTCGGTGAGCGGCAAGGCCGAGCCAGCAGCGGTCGCAGCGGCGGCGTTCACTTTGGCTTTGGCGGTAACGGTTGACGAAACTGCGGCAGTGGTCGAGCTGGCGCGGACGTGTCTCGCTACGGTAGGAGTAGCCGAAGACGCCTCTGCACGGCGTGCGATGGCTTGCCGTTGGTGCGCGGGCGAGTTGGACCCGGCTTGAGCGGAGATGGCGAGAGACGAGAGGAGCGCGAGGGTTGAAGCGGTGCGCATGGCGAAGGATTGGCGTTTCGATCCTTCGGGGGTGCGAGACGAGATGGGTCGTGGGGGGGGGGGAAGCGTGAGGGGGAGCGAGAAAGAAAAAGGGAACGGACGCGCGGAAATAGGTCAATATTCCAAAAATATGGGGTAGGAGCAACGCGATCGAGACCGACCTCAAAACAGATCACCGCACCGTTGGCTGGACTTCGCCAAAAAGAGATCTCGTAGTATTCATGCGACTACTGAAACGAGATAGCCAGGCGATACGGAAATTCGGGGGAAAAGAGGCGCGCAGACCAGGCGGTCCCTGCACGGACCCCCGCGAATGCGTGACGGACACCTCAGGAACAGCGAGCGGAGCAGCAAATTATCTAGATAATGACAATCACTTTGCACGCTACAGTATCGATGCTGGAGCAAAAGGACTCGAGGGGGGGGGGGCGCCGGTCGGGGAGATGAGTCTCTGGGTCACCCCATCTCTTTGAACCTCTTTCTGGACGCTTCCCGCACGTCCTCCCTCCAGTCTCGTTTGTCGCTCGACGCCGCCTGTCCGACCTGGTCAATCGCGACCAACGGTCGACTTCCGAGTCCTGGTCTCGCCTCTCTCCCGCCCGCTGCACCTGCGACGCTCTTGTCAAACGTCCGTGCCTCGATCAACGTGCCGAGTCCTGGACGCGGCGGCGTGGGTGTCGTCGCGACTGGGGCCGTCGATCCACCTCCACTTGGCCCGCCGCCCAGTTTCGACAAGAGTTGGGCGCCTTTCGAATCGCTCGAAAACGGGTCTGCCTTGGTGGTCGCCGAGGGAGGTGCAAAAAAAGTCGAAGACGAGGTGACACCGGGTACGGAGAAGAAGGGCGGACAAGCCGGTTTCGCGGACTTGGCCGTTGAGGCGCGTGAGGCGACGGTCCCAACGTCTCGAGCTCGCCGTGCTGCCGCGCGGTCGACAAACGAGGCGGAACTTTCTCTAGAGGATCCCGGATGACGCGAAGTGGTCGACTCAGCTTTCGGAGGGCGCGGGGTGCTGAGTTTCGACGGCTTGAGGAATTTGTCCTTGAGGCCTTTCAGTTGTTCCCTCCGTTCAAACTCCTTCTCCTCCTTCGTCTTCGTGTGGTACGCTGCTGGTACCTTCGAGCTGCCAGATTCGGCGGCGGCGATAGGGAGGAGAGGGATGATGTTGGAAGAATCCGACGCGACGGTGCAGGCGGAACAGGCGAAAGAGGGATGGATGTGAATCTTGAAGGAAGTCGATCCGCAGCGGAGAGTACTGTGCCGCGGAGTCAGTACCGACGCGCTCATGTCGAATGAGAGCGGGCCAACTCACTCGAGGTGATGCAGGCGACTCGGGCTTGAAGCGGATTTTGCATCTGATAATCTCGCCTCTCGTTTCTCGCCGTCTCCCTTGATGAACGTCCCGTGGGTACTCCCGATGTCTACTACGGCCCAGAACCCCCGATTCTCGGTGGTTTCGTCAACCGTCCAGAAGAGGGTCGCATGGTCCTTTGAAACCGCGAGCTCTCGTAACCGGATCCTCCTATCGTGCGACCTGTCTCTCCCGATCGACACTGGTTCGGCTGGATCGAGCACTGCTACTTTTTGTTGTTGCGAGAGGACCGTCGGTTCGGCAGACTGAACGACGAGGCGGAGCAGAGGGGCCGCAGCGAACGACTCTGCCTTGATGCGGACTTGGGGATCCTCGTCGTCGTCGTCGGGGGCGATACCCGGCCACACTTGCTCTTCGGGCACGTCTCCCTCGATTTGTCCTTCCTCGAGGGTCCCGCTGTGCCCCGCGCCGTGCTCGTTCGCCTGGCCGGCTTCGGAAAAGTACCGCCAACTGCCGTCCGCTTGAGGAGACGCCCACTGCCGAGTCGTGGCGTTGTAGTACAGCGAGTACCTCGAGTCCCAGACCCACGCCGAGGTCGAAGCTGTCGTCATGAGGCGCGCAACGTGCACCTAAGCGACGTCAAGGTCAACGTTCAACGAGGCGCTTCGATCGCTTCCTCGCGTGACGCGTCATTGTCGCCGTTCAGCACTACATAAGCAAGATGCATCTCGTTCGCCACTGATCCAATCTTCCAGCCCGCTGATGCGCATGCAACTCGACACACTTGCCGAATTGCGTCGCATCTCGTCGACTCGAGCAATCTCTGGTCACGAACGGCTCTAGCATGTACATAGTCCTGGTGAATGCTACTGTCCAGGTCAAGCGTCTTGTCGAGGCAAGCCGGGTCCGACAAGAAAACCCCTCCCCCACCCCTCCAACCTCGCCGTCGCCGGGTCGAGGGCGAGCCATCGATCGCGCTTCCACGCTTCCAAGCACCGGTCGGAGTTTGCATCGAGTCGCTCGTAGGCTACAGGTACGCACGGGGTTGGTATGTAGCCGGCGAAGAAGCATTCGAGTGGATCGGCGGGCGCGCGGCGACTTGGCGCCGAATTTGAATCGGATTTAATTTTGGTCCGTTTGCTCCACTCTCTCTCTCATCCTCGAGTTCTCTACCGTCTTCATCTCGCTCACATGTCGAACTATCGCGACTACAGTCAGCATGCGCGGGTGGCGAAGGAGACCCGCCCCACGCCGTGAGTTCCGCCTGCGTTTCTAGTCTAGTTTTGTTGGCCCCACTCGGGATCCGGCGATCTTCTCGAATTCCTTTTTGAGCCTCCGAGGGCACTGATGACTTCCTGCGCTTCTCAATGTCCTCAGAGACGAGGAAAGCGGAGGAAACACTCGAGGGATGCGGGGCGAGAAGAATTGGGCCGACCTGACGACGAGCGAGCTCGAGAACGCCGCGAAAGACAATCACGACCGACCGCTCGGCACCTTCATGGGTGACTACCATGTCAAGGGCAAAGAAGGACCTGAGGAAGGGGTAAGCTACTCGTTGCCGTCCGATTCTGCGACAATTTTCTCGACCCGCTAACTGGTGACGCCAATCCATAGTACCTCGAGAATTCGGATCCCTTTGGCGAAACGAGTCACCCCTTGGCTGAAAATGCTCAAGGAGACGTTGGACAGGCGTACGGAGGAAGTTACGACGACGGAGATGGCTACTAGTGAGCACCGACCCTTCATCGGAATCAGCGCGCGAGCTAACGTCGATCTCCTGTTCCTGCACAGCGCTGAACCAGTTGATCCATCTTCCTTCGGACATCAGAAAATGCAGCAAGAGGTGAACTACGACGGCCGCTCTCGAATCGAGCGAGGATACGAACCAAGTCGATCGACTCGGCACAGCGCAAGGCATCCGGCCCATGAGATGAACTACGACCCAAACGATCGGTCTTTCACGAACGACGTTTCGCCGAGGCCAAATTATCCGACTCAGACGTTCTACCGCAAATGCTTCTTGTTCGGCTTCCAAGCGCTTTCCGCCGCGGGAACGAGCGCCGCTTTCGGCCTCGTCGTCGTTCTCGCCCTCATGTCGCATGTCTACCGTCGGGTCAGTCCGTTCCACAAGGACCCGCCGAGACCGCCCGTCGAAAAGGATTGGGAGGAGCGAATCAGCGGCGAACGTTTTTCGGGTCGAGCCCAGTACTACGCCGAATATTTCGGATACGAATGCGAAGATCTCGAAGTCGAAACGGAGGATGGTTTCGTCTTGCGTCTTCATCACCTCACATCGAAGAAACACGAGAAACGTGGGTCGTTCGGCTTCCTCCGTTTCTTGCAGTTGAGTGCTAACATTTTAACCGCGTCGTAAAAGGTGGTCACCCTGTCATACTTCAACATGGAATCTTGTCAAACTCGGTCACATACAGCAAGTCGCAGTTCTAACGAGCCCGTTTCGAGCGAAGACCTAACCAGACAATCGCTCTGCCCTGCAGTGGTCAATGAGGAGCGCTCTCTGGCTTTCTGGCTCTTGGAACAAGGGTACGACGTCTACCTCTCGAACATCCGGACCAACTTCAAGATGCCTCATCGTCATGTAGGAATTGTCTCGTCGCTCGTGTCCTCACTCTCTTCTAGTCACGCTTACCTGAAGCTGCTCTTAGTTCCCTCGGAGCGATCCTCGATATTGGTCGTGGGATGTCAAGGACATCGGAATGTACGATGTACCCGCCATCGTCGAATACGTATTGAAAGAAACCGGCGTCAAGGTACTCAGGATCCATTTCCATCTCTCGCTCGTGTCAGTGGTTGACCCTCTCGCTTTTTGCTTTGTAGCCAACGTGGATCGGCCACTCGCAAGGAGCGAGTACGAGTGAGTCTTCGATCTGGTGAGACTTTGAGCGTTCGTGAGGTTTCAAGCTGATCGAAACCCCGCCGTGGCAGTGTTCCTCGCGTTGTCTCGTGGCATTCGACCGGATATCGGCAACAAGATCTCTGCGTTCATCGCCCTCGCACCTGCAGTCTACGCCGGGCCCGTCTTGCGCAAATTCCCCTTTTCTCTAATGCGAAGGTTCAAAGGTCGAAGCGCTTGGAAACTCGCTTTTGGAGGTCGGTTTCACAAAATTTCCTGGTTGGTTCACACTGCGATTGACGGCAACTGACGTCTGTCTCGTCATGAAAAAATAGTCCGAGAATTCATTCCGATCATTTCACTCACGCAAGCGTTCTTGCCTTCGTGGCTCTTCGGTCATCTCGCCTCTGTGGTGTTCGCTTTCATATTCGGATTCCACGACCACAACTGTATGTCGAGCCTCCTCCTGTCTGCCGCATGTCAACGTTGTTGCTCACAGTGCACTCCTCCACCAGGGCTCAAGCGCCAGATCCCCAAGTACTTCCGCACTGTTGCCGTCGCAAACTCGAGTGAACTCCTCTACTGTGAGTACTCCTGTTGAGCTTCACTCTAACGTCTTGACCGACTACTGATGCCCGGTTGGCCTCGATGTAATCTTCTTTCACTGTTTCTCCGACACGTGTTTCAGGGTGTGAGTACCAAGAAGTCTCGGTCTGCTCATCCTCGACTGTTAGCCTCACACTGATTTTGCCATCGTGCGCTGATTTTCTAGACATGTCTGTTCTCTCTTACGACAACTGCATGTTTGATACACGCTCGACCGAACCCTGGTTCCCGGCTTCGTTCCCGCCTCTCGCCGTGTTCTACGGCACCCTCGACAATTTGGTCTTGGGTAAACCGCTCGTCGAACGAATCAGAAGCCATGAGCCGAATGTCCGCATGATCAAGGCTGTCGCCCTCGAAAACTATGGTCAGTTCGCTCTCAGGCTTGACCGTCTCGCACTCCTTTGGGAATGTCCCGCTGACGTGATTCCATCTTATCAATCTTCTGCAGAGTACGTTGATCGGCGCCTCGCGCTTGTTCCCGTCTTGTTGGAACTGTTCGCTTACTCTCTCGCACGCTCTTTCTTGTATTTTCTCTCTTTCCTTAGGCATCAAGATCCACTGTGGGCTTATACAGCTGTACAAGAATGCTACCTCGGTATTCGCGAAGTCATTGAAGAAACGAAGAATGGTGACGCGCCCATCTCTCGCCGGCGCTAGGGGCTCAAAACGGATCTCGGAAACGTAGGTCAGTCAGCGTTATTGACGCGCGCGAATCGCTCCTGTGGATCATACACCTTGCTGAAGCGTTTCGAAACACTCCTGCTCGTCAGGTTCTCGCTCTCAATCGATGTATCCACCATTACCGACTCGGACTGCGGATAAGGAGGAGTGGACAAGCTCTAGCTCCCCGAGTCGTCTCGTCAAGAACGCTCGTTGTATTCCTAGGTTCTCTTCAGTGTACCCGTGTCTCCCGTCGCCCCCCTTCTCTCGCGTCTGATTGTCTCCATACTCGTCTCGTATATTGCCCTCCTGCGACTACTGTGTCTGCGGTTCTTATTTGTCGCTCGTTCTTTGCGACGTCACGTGCGATCAACAGTGAAAATAACCTTTGTTGTCAACCTGCATACAGACTATCTTGCAGTACTCTTGTCGAAGGAGGGAGCCAAGAGAGCTTGCTATAACGAGGGACATCAAGTGTGCGCTGCGAAGGACAGGGAGGAACGTTTCCATGCCGGCCCTTTGTCCGAAAACACTGGCGACAACGCTGCAACGTTTCTCGAGGACAACAGAGAGGGCAGATCGAGACAACTTGCAGCCCAATTGCACCGCGAGTATCCGAGGTCAGTCCAGTGCAGCCAAGTCCATGAGTCTCTTTCACGCTGATCAGGAGCCGCAATCTGTCACCTCTTGGGCAGCCTCGACCTCGATGGCCACTCGACCGTTCGAGGAGTACGACCTGCACAATCTACCACTGCCGTCGCCGCCTCCCGAAACAGCGGACTCCACCCAGTGTCGACCTTCATCAATCAACTCGGGCGGTGTCCAGCTCCCGTTCACTCCGCCCCGGTCTCGACCGACCACTTCTCCGAGCTCCCCAGAATACCAGACACGAATCTTGCCCGCCGAGGCTGGCGAACAGCGCGGTCACACGCGTCGTCTGGTGCCGATGTCGCGAATCGACACAGCCAAAGTTGCAGAGCTTTGCGGAGGGTCGCTCGATTCTGAAAGCATGGACGTGACCAAAGCGAGTAGCACCGTCGATCACGTAGAAGTGTCGACGCTTCCGGAAGGATACGGCGACAGTGCCGCGACGCCGATTCTCCCGAGAACTCGAGTCTCGTTTCCGGCCGTCTCTTCGGACGAAAGCGCTGACGAGGCGCCGAGGAGGACGAGGACCGAGACGAGACCGGGTAAAACCCCGAGGAGGAGGGTCGTATCCCAGGAGATTATCGTCACGACGAGTACGACGCGCAAACTCGAACGCAGGAAGTTTCGATATTCGGCTTCGATCCTCGACGAGATGCAGGATGACCATCTCGACTCTACCAGGAGGGAAAAGAGCTCATGTGGCAACTACCACGCTGATCGCCTTTTATCGCCGCATCGTACCGCGTCTCCTTCTCGTACCGTCGTTTCTCCCGCCTCGTCTCGCTCTTCTCGTCTAGGCCGCGCGTCCCCTTCCTCCCCGCTTCGCTCTCAATCACAAAATCGTGTCAAAGAACAGACCTCACCCCTTGCTCCTCGTCCCCTTCGTGCCTTGCTGACGCCCTATCACCGTCGCAAGTCTTCGTCTGGGACCGCGCCTCACTGCTCGTCTACGCCGAACACTCTCGCCCACCGTCCGGAACGCGATCCTCCCCAGTCCTCTAAGTCAATCCACGACGGCGACGATGGCTTCGATCGAGCTCGTCGACTCGACCTCGCGCCGACGTGGTCCGAATTGACGACGACGACGACGACGACGACGACGATCCCCCTCTTACGACCGGTCGTCAACTTGTTCACGTTCGTCCTCGTCTCGTCCTTCTGCTGCGTCACCGTCTCGGCCGTGCTCGTTGCGTCGTTTGGTTGCACGGTGTACGACGACTGCGCGAAGCGGTGGACCGGGTTGAACCAGAGTTTGCGCGAGGCCGGCGGGACCCCCAAAAGCGTAAAAGGGGGCATCCTCGGAGGCGAACGGATTCGAGTCGAGAGAGTGCTCGGGACTGCGAACGGTGCGACCGAGAACGCGCACAAGGCGACGGAATGGACGGACGAGGATCGAGGGATCGATAGAAGAAGTTGGGTCGGGTCATTGAAGCGCGGTGCGATACCGACCGGGACCGCCGCAGCGTCCGGAACCTATATCGACGAGGGCGCGAGTTCAGGTGGAGTAGATGACAAGGGGAACCGGAGGAAGAAGAGGTCGAGCTCGAGGTGTCGCCGCGCATCGTCAAAGCTTGACGACACCGGTCCGAGTCGTTCCTCGCTCCGCCGCGAATCGTCGAACCCTCTCGCTGCTGCCTCTTCGTCGCATCTCTCGCCCGCCGAATCGGCTTCGAGCACTCCGGCCGGATACAGGAGCGGATGGGCGACAGACGAAGACGCATTGCCGTACGACGTTCCTCATTCCACTCCTCGCACGTCTCGTCCCGCGTCTCCTCACCGCCTGCCACGGTCGCGCACATCGACGGCCGATTCTACTCCTTCTTCTTCGACAACGTCTTCGACTCTGCCTCCTCGTCCTCACCTCGCCGTCCTCCTCCCGTCTCTCCTCGTCGCGGTTGTCTTGACGCTCGTCAAGCTCGCATACTCGTTCTACGATGCGTCGTCAGGAGAGAGGGAAGCGAACCGGCAACGTCGTCGAGAATGGTGCAGGAGAGATGGACCAGACGACGCGAGGCGACGCTGTAGGACGTCGTCGTCTCCGTCTCTGTCTCTCTTTGACTGCTACCAAACGATCAATGACGACCGTCGAGCCGATCTCGCAACGAATCATGAATAGTGAGAAAGCAAAAAACAAGAAACTAAAAGCAAAAACAAAAACCTGTAGAGGCCAGACACTTTTTTTCTGGTCGGCCTTCGTGTTTTACTTGCCCATGCCGGAATCAGCTTTTGATTTCCTCCTAGAATACCTGTTTTGTCGTTCTCCTCTTCGCTCTGTTTCAAAAATGTCGTTGCCAACTCGGTCCGCACAAAAGAAAATGGGTTTTTTTTTGCCCACCCTCGCAACAACTGCACTGGATCTTTTTGTTTTCCTTCCTCGATCTCTCGTCCGGGGTTTGCCCTTTTTTGCACTTGACGAATTGCGTATCAACTCTTTTGGCTAGGAGAAACGGCAGGCTATAAAGAGACCGCCATTGATGTTCGGGGATGGGGGGGGGGGGTGGTCATGTTGCAGCTCGGTTCCCCCGAATCAAAGAAAGACGGGTCCCCTTTCCCTCACTCGAAAAACATCGTCCAACCCGGCACTCCCCGCCCCCCTCCTCCGACCCATTCTCGATGCCAAGTTTCGGCTCAATCCACGCGCGAGGTTCGCGCGGGAACCGCAATGCTGGAGAGAACCCTTTGCAAATAGAGGGGAAGGGGGGCAAAGGGGAGAGAGAGATGGAGCGAGGGAGAAAGAAGAGTGTCTACACAAAAAACCGACATTGTAAGAAAAACAAAACGAGTAAAACGACCGTTTCCGTGAGCGATTTGGAAGACAGAGACTGTGAACATGATTCGTGGGGGAAAAGCGGGGATAGGGAAGAAGCGGCGCGAGAGGTTTTCCGGGAAGGGAATGATGCGAAATGATTGACACAGGCGCGGAGAGAGAGGTAAAAAAACGACAAAGTGTGCAAAACGGAAAAACAAAAAAAGCCGGTGCGCGCCCCTTTTTATTCCTCGACGTCGTCGTCCTTGTCGTTCGTCATGTCGGGCATGACAAAGACGCGCTTCGCGAGCGGGCTGCCTACCTTTGGTACAAACTGCAACGAGCGGAGACGAGCCCTCTCGAGCGAGGCAGCTATTGAAGCTTTGACTGAAAAAAAAAAAAAAACCGTCATCGAACGGAGAATGAGCATCCGGGGGGACGAGGTGCCGCGAGGAGCGAGAGCTACAGAGCCGGAGAGAGAGAGAGCGGGAACTCACGCGCAGGGTTTGCGGAACCACCCACAGTCGTCGAGCTGTTCAAGGCTGCCAAAGCTTTCGGTTCCATCGAACGTCGACGCTGATTCCGTAACGGGTTGAACTTGTGTATGTCAGCCTTCAAAGGTAATCTGCGTGGAAGGGGGGGGGGGGGAAAGCGAAAGGGCGAGGGAGAAAAAAATTTTGTTTCACTTTTTGAGCGGGAGCGGTTTTGCCGGCTCCGATCGCGAACAAGTTGTTTTCCTTCTCGGTCTCTTGCTTGTCCTCGACGATCTTGAACGCTCTCTCGTCGGCCTTTTGTCGAATCTCGGCACACCGGACCACCCACGCGATGCCGACCACTTTTGGAGGACGAACACACGAGCGGATGAACTGGAGGGTCGAAGCTCGACCCGACTTGAACACGACGTGCGTCGTGAGAGACGAGGGTCGAGTCGTCACCTACCGCATGCCAAAAAAGATAAGGGGGGACCGCGAGACAGCGTCAGGCAAGCACGTCCCCGGATCCCGAGAGGCTTGGAGTTTTCTGTGCTTACCCTCGCGCCCATACTCTTGAGCATGTCGACGAAAATCATGCCTGAATCGTCTCCTTCTCCGGTCCTGACGTCTACGAACGCGACCACGCCGCCGAGCACGCTCGAAGTCTTCTCAGCCTTGATGGTAGGCTCCGAGAATACTGCGGTCGCCGACATGTCGGCATCCGAGAGCGTCGAGAGATCGGACTGCATCGAGGTAGTCGAACCGTTGAACGACTGAGAGGGGAGAAACGACGAGCTGATCCGACGCGAGGTCGTCGACGTCGAGGACGCGACCACCGGTCGAGAATGCGTGAGATCCGAGTTCGACGTTTCGACGCCGCTTCGTTGGCGGCTGCCGGAGAATCGACGTTGGTGAGGTAAAGTCGACGAGGACACCGCAGCGACGGACGGGGCGATCCTCCGATTGTCGAGTCCTGCTGCTCCCGCTCCGACTTGATCTGCCGATCCGTGCGCAACCACTTTTTCGTCCAGACCCGAGATCGTAGACGGTTCGTGACAGAGCGACGAAGAGTCGCTGTCGATACTCGCTCGGCGGCCGGCTGCGACTCCGACGGATTTCCTCGGCATCTGCAAACGACTCAACATGTTTTGCAGGTTTGCCAACCTCTTCGTCGTTTCTTCGGATCGAACGCTTGCGCTCGACATGGTCGAGGCATCTCCGACTTGACTGGTTCCGGAGAACGAGGTCTCTTGAGATTCGTCGATCGACATGAGGGACAGAGACGGATCGACGAAAGTTGGGGAGGTCAGGCGGGGGAGGAAAGCGGTGGACGCAGGAGGAACGTTCTCAATCGAGACTCGGCGAGGTAGACGGGAGAGGGAGGAGGCGTTCGAGGTGTTCTGAGGCCGTTCGGCAGATGGAGGCGGGCCGCTTGCGCATGTAGGGACCGAAGCGGAAGGTCGCAAGCCGAGTGATGCGCTTCCCGTTGCGGACTGGGCGCGACGAGGAACGGGATGAGAGCCGGATCGCAACGAATGGGCTGGGATGGGCGGGACGGGTGGGAGGGACGACGGGAGGGGGAAGGTACGGCCTGCGGTGCGTTGCATGGAAGCCGACGCGGGTTGAGCCCGGGATGCAGCCTTTGTAGAGGAGTCGATAGGAAGAGGAACTGGGAGAACCGTAACAGGTTTCTTTGGGGGAGGACTGCGAAGAAGCTGAGATCGATCGATCTTTTTGGACGTAGAAGCGGGTCCAACCGAGGGCCTCGCTCTCGCGATACGAGACGTGGCTCTGAGAGACGTAGGTTTGGCATTCGAAGCCGAGCTCGAGGTCGGTGCTGAGAAGGGCAGAGGCCCGGTCGACGCCCGCGACGAGACCTGCTTGGCCTTTTTGCGAGGACTGAGAAAGTCGAGTTCGTCGTCCTCGGAGCTCGACGAGTCTACCTCTTCAATCTTGCGCGATGGTTTCGTGCGACGAAGGGTCTGCAAGGGGGCGTTGCCGCTACCGAGAAGCGTGCGCGGGGAAAGCGCGCCTCGCACGGGGGAAGACGGTCGAATCGGAATTGCGAGGGTCGAGTCGGTGGCCATGTTCTCGTCCCCTCCCCCAGCGTTACGTCGCTGGTTGGAAAACCCTTTCGTGGGCGACATGAAGGAGCGGGGCGCGAACGCCTTGCGCGGCGAGATGTCATGCTTCGAGGGTTCCAGCGGCGCGATGGGCCTCCGTGGCGACTCGAGGTACAGTTCGTCTTCGTCGCTCGCCGACGAGATCCGTTCTTCCGGAATGGCGCAGCTTGTCCGCGAGGTGGTCTGACGGGGTGGATCTCGGAGATAAGAATACTGGTTCTCTTGCGCATGTCTCGCCTCGAAACCGAACGTTGGCCTCTGAAACGAAGTCGAGTATGGGTCGTTGACGGGATCTCCTTCTCCCCCAAAGCGGATCGCTGGTGATTCCCTTTCCATCTTGACCGGACTGACGACCCTCGGCCCCGCTTTGACGACCCCGAACCCGGTCAACCCTCCCGCTTCGGCACGACTGTACCTTCTGGCTCCTAGGCGCGGCGGTGAGGCCACGGAAGCGACCGAGGCGGAGGCAGATCGCCTCAGAGCAGTCGCGTTTCTCGCCATGTTGGATGACGGCGTCGGGTTGTTGAGTGAACCGGAAGCCTGGGTTTCCGACAAGACGCGTCGAGCTCGCGAGGAGGACAGGTGTGACACGGCACTTTTGCCTGTGAGGGTGCTCGTTCTCGGCGCGAGGGAGGTCGAAGAGCGAGTCCTCGGGATCGGACCAGGCGCGGACGAGGACGAGGACGACGACGAGGATGAAGTCGAGTACGCGACGCGCCTCGCACCCGGGAGCGAGGTTTTGAAGGTCGCCGAAGAGTGCAGAGTGCCGGAGGCCTCGGGAGCTGCGTTCGCGTGGGCGAGGCTCGACCGACGACTCATGGAGCGAGTGACGGTCGAAGGTGCGGCTCGCGCCGTCGAGAGTCCAGGAGTCTGCGTTGTAAGATGGTCCATCTGCAGAGCGAGGTTCGGTTTAGTCAAGCGGCGAATGCACACGGGGTCGTGGTCGTGTTGACGCACCGTGGCGACTTGTTGTTGAGTGACGGAATTAGTCGCGAGGGACGGACGCCGGACGAGCACACAGTGCCGGGGTCTCGTCGTGACTCAGGACCCGGTCTCGGACGCACAGACAGAGTATCGAGGATCTGTGAGGGGGTGGGGAAGAGAGCGCGGCAGTCGACAGATGAACCAACTTTGGATTCTTGCGGCGGGACAATAACAACAATTCTCAACCTGCGGTGCACTCGTCGCGCTGAGCTTACGCACACTTTGCCTACATGATCCACGGCGGATGCTATCAGACGCGAACGCCTCGCGAGCGGTCTCCGGACTCGGAATTCCCCTCGAAATTGGCACGATGCGTGCGTACGTCGGAGACGGAACAGTAATTTATTTCATGCCAAAGAAGATAGCGTGGTGGAGCACACAAAGTTGAAAGAGGCGAGCGAGAGGGGAGCAATGACGAGAAATTGGGCGGAGGGTGTAAATTTCAGCTCAAGTGGTCCCGCGCGGCCTTGGGTTCTCTTCTTTTCTCGTCACTTTCTTCGCCCTCTCAGCAAAGCAAGTCACCCGTCTGTCAACAGTAAGCTACCCGCCATTCCCGAACGGGCCTACCTCGACACGACGGCAGCGATCGCGACGGATCAAGGTTTTTTTTCAGTCGGGCGACGAATCGGAATCTGGCCAACGACGTGCAGCGGCTCACTGGAGGGGGATCGGGCACGGGGACACGAGAGTTTGGAGCAGAGGGTAACGGCGCACGCGGCGACACGCACACAGAGCAGCACGACCGGGGGACAAGACTCTCTCTCGTCCGGCGTCCCCTTTTTTCCCGGCCTCGCGCCCTCCGCCCTCTTCCCTCCCTCACCTCACCCATCCATCTCCCCCCGACTAGTACGCCCGCACGATTCGGCGTGACCCCTCAGCACCTCGTCGCGTCCTCGAGACTCGCCCTCAGGAAACAGCTCGACTGACCCTCTTTTTCCCGTTCGTCTCTCCCCCTCCCGCAGTGACGAAGAAGAGAAGATCCGGCGGTCGCAACAAGAACGGCCGTGGCCACGTTGCCTCTATCCGATGCTCCAACTGCTCGCGCATGTGCCCCAAGGCAAGTCGTCTCACTCGCCTCGCTCGCCCACGAGATGACCTCCCGTCCCCCTCCCGGTCGACTCGGAGGCTAACGCGAGTACCTTTGTTCATCCACTACAGGACAAGGCTGTCCGCCGTTTCACCGTCCGCAACATGGTCGAGACTGCTGCCATCCGTGATCTTTCCGATGCCTCGGTCTACCCTGGTGCGTTTCCTTCCTCCCTCGCACCCAAGGTCCCCCCCCCGGCTCCCGTACACTGACATCATTGCGGGTTCACTGCATACAGAGTACGTTCTCCCCAAGCTCTACCTCAAGATCCACTACTGCATCTCGTGCGCCATCCACGCCCACGTCGTTCGCGTTCGTTCGCGTGTCGGACGCCGCAACCGTGCCCCTCCCCCCCGTGTCCGCTTCAACAAGGACGGCAAGAAGATCTCGTGAGTGTCTCTCTCTCCTCCTGCCCTGTCGGAACCCCATCGACCGGTAACTGATACTTCTTTTTTATTTATTTTCTCTTCTTCAGTCCTACCGCCGTCGCCGCTGTTGCCGGAGCTGGTCGCGCTTAAACAAAAATAATCGTACCAGTCGTGAAAGGGAACTAGGGATTGAGGAAAAGACAGGTTGTGGTAAACGGACGGGTTGGTCCAGTGTGTGAAAACCAAAAACCAACAAAAAACAAACAACATAAAAAGCGCCAGACCAGAGATCGTAGAGAAACTGGAGACTGACACAGAGACGCGACCCTTTTGAACCTGCGAAGAGAGCACCTGTGGATGTATGGTACGGGAAAAGTCCGGGCGGCCCAATGGGAGGTTTTCTTTGTTTTTTTTTGCTTTACATGAATCCCGAACTACCGAACCTACCACCTAGGCCTTTCGCGTCCTTGATCATCTGCTTCCTCTTACCGTCATCGATCAACCTACCTCCTACCGACATGTCTCGATCCCTGTCCCACCCTTGAGGTCCCTCTTCGTCCTTGTTGTTCTTATTCTTCTTCTTCTTGTTATCGCCATGTTGATCGACCAAACTAGAATTGCGACTCTTGGCATTGTAACTCTCGACTTCAGCCAACAGTCGTTCGTCCCTCGCTCGTTTCCTCCTCGCTTCGTCAGAATCGTCGACCGAAGACGGCGTCGGGTCGTGCTCGGCTCGACGTTTCTTGCCGAGCGCCTCGTCTTGTAACCGTTGTTGCCGTTCGGAGGGAGTCTCGGTCCACAGGTTCGGACCCGATTCGTCTCCGAGTCCACCTGGGCGAGTCGATTTCTGCGCCTTTGGACCCGATTGGAACGAACGCGATTTCAACTTTGTCGGATCCATGCCTTTTTTGATTTAGTTGGTCGAAGTTAGAAGCAGAAGAAGAAGAGAGGATTAGCATGAGAATCTCCACCCCCATTGAACAAGGAGAGAGAGAGAGAAGAAGAAGAGAGAGGGGAGAGAGAATGGGGGGGAGGGGAACTGACTAGACATGAGGTCCATCTCTTTCGGTGGGACCAACATCCATTCCTCGCGTTGGAGTTTCGTGTTGGCGAGTCGTTCGCGCTCGAGTCGATCGCGTTCGCGTTCGCGCTCTTCACGCTCTAGGAACTGGCGCGCGCCGTCGTTGCCGTCGTCCACGGCCGGTCCGAGTCCGACGGGAGGAGGGAGAGGTCCAGGTCCGAAATCGTCGTCGTCGTCGTCGTCGTCGTCGTCGTCGTCGTCGTCTCGGTGGTTTGGAAGAGGTCGACGAGACGAGACGGGTTGAGAGGTGGATGCCGCGGCGAGGTGAGGAGGGAGTTGGGGCCCGGCGACGACTTTGGCGGAAGTGGAAGCGGGAGCGGGAGGACGGACAAAGTCGGGAGGTAAATCGGGAGTGTAGTCGGAATCAGAGTCGTCGTCGTTCGTGGTAGTCGGGGCCGGGGCCGGGACGAGATGAGACGGCAGGTCGGGACCGATCGTCATGGTGCGAGTCGGTTCTCCTTATTCTTCGTCACCTCCCTGGGCAAAGTGGTTCTTTTCGAGTTCGAGTTCGAGCTCGTCTTGAACCTTGTCGACGTAACCCGGGGCGATCAAGACGTGAGTGTCGTCCAAGTCGGCGATGATGAACCGTCCCAGCGCGCCCGATTCGTCCAGTTGGAGCAAGATTTGTTTCACGGCGGGGTCACTGAGCGGGAGCGCTCGCCTCGAGTCAGCGGGCGTTCCAAGTCAGCGAATGTGGGGAGAGAAGGGAGACGGGAGAGCGGACCAGGTGATCAAGACTCCTGTGAGTCAGACGACGGGGGTCAGTCGAGTCGACACGCAAGCGGATAGGGGTTCAGCTCACCTCGAGTCGCTTTGACCATGCGTCGAGCGGGTGAATGCCGGGACAAGAGAGCGACGCGTCTCTCTCTCTCTCTCTTCGTCATCTCTCTTTCACTCTCTTTCGGTTCCATGTCACGTCCCGCTGGATCAATCTCGACTGTCGCGCTGTGGCTCGTCGCGGATCCTGCCTCGACCACGTCAAAGAATTTCTCTGACCGCATCACTGCGCTCGCCGAGCGGTACTCGACCCCGCCGTTCCACCCGCACGTCACCCTCCTGACCCGCGTCCCCCTACCGCCGACCGGTGACCCCTCGACCGTCCTCGCCGACGTCCGTCACGTCCTCGACGAGTGGGCCGACCCGAACCGACCTGCGCTCGTCCTCAAACTCGGGCCACTCGGTTCGAAAGCACACGACAACAACTACTTTCAGTACTTGTTCCACACGGTCGGCCCGTCCGAATCACTCGCGAGGCTCCGCACTGCCGTCCGTCGACGCTTCCACGCCGTCCAATCCGCCGATGACGATTACTTTCCACACATGAGCTTGATGTACGGTACCGACTCTCAGTCCGACTCTCGTATCGCGAGCGACATCATGTCCCGACTCGACGAGCTCGACTCGTCGGAACAACGCCCTTCCTCTTCTTCTTCTTCTTCTTCTCCCCCCGGTCGTCTCGACTCGAACAACCCAGAAGACACCACCACCGGTCACGATGGCGACAAGTTTATCGTGAGCGAGGTGTGGTGCGTACGGTGTCAAGGACCGGTCGAGAGTTGGCAAGTCTTGGGCAAAGTCAAACTCTGAACCGCCGCCGCGCCGCCCCCTTTTAAGCCCTTCTTACTTTCCCCCCCCCCCCCCTCTTTCTTATTACTTCCGTTGCTACATCACTCGATGTACAACCATGCCACACCCCCCGCGCCTCTGCTCTTGTCTTTTTGTAGAGACTGTCAGGGGCGCTTTATTGTATTACGATACAAAGTGAACTTCTGATGAATTTTCAGTCGTCTACGGGAGAAAGAGAAAAAGAAAGAGGGAAACCCCTCCCCCCTCCCCCTCCTTCGCCCCCTTGATAAATCACCCTCGCTCATCATAGAAGAGGCTATTGCCTCGCTGTAGGAACGATCAAAGCACCTTTCGAGACGACACGACGTGAGCTTTCTCTCTTTTTTTTGGTTTGATCTCGGAAGGGTTCCGGGCTGATAGAGAGTACGAAAGTCGGGGGGAGGGAGGAGGGGGGGGGGGATTTTACGAAACTGACCGAGATCTCTGTATCGGTTTCGTCGCATGGGGTCAATCTCGGCCAACTGGTCGAGTATCGCCTTGCATTCGAGGTTTAACCGTTCGCGCCGTGCACTCCGCGTCTCGTGTCCGTCACGAGCTTGAGCCTCGTCGTCGTTGTCATCGTCGTCGTCGGTCGAATCGAGCAACGTCACGAGGAGTCGCTTGTAATAAACGAGAGAGTCGAGGCACCCTGTTTCGCGCTCAGATCCAAAGAAAGAAAAGACAAGTCATTCCCCAGAATCAGTAAGAACGAGAAGGGAACAAAGAGAGAGAGAGAGAGAGAGAGAACTTGCAGCGACTGTCGGGTTCTTCCTCGAGCAATTCCTCGATTCCTTGTATCTCTCGCTGTACGAGAGGAACCGTACCCGTCCCGACGAGCCACCGATGGTACAACCACGCGCTCTGGTCGTTTGGGTCACTCCAGATCGCTTGCCTCACGAGGTCAAACTCTGCCCCCGCGGTAATTTTTTTTTTAAATCGTGTCCGCGTGCGCGTGCGTGCGTGACCGCAAACAAGACACGAGGGGGAAGACACAGGTTGGGGGGGGAAGGGGGAGAGGACATCAGTACCCCATTGTCGACTCGGCTTGGCATACTTTCGCCCGCACCTGGCGGGTTCGTGAAGCAGGGGTGGGGAGGGGGTGGCGGACAGATCCTTCGACAAAACGGGATGTAGAAGAAGGAGAAGAAGAAGAAGAAGTAAGAAAGGGGGGTCCACTCACCTTGGTCGACACGCGTGACCCGATCCGGATTCGATTCGTCCGTCCACCCCTTCTCTTGCCACAGTTTCGTCAAGAGTTTCGTCCGGTAGTGCCACGCCGAAAAGTTGCTAAAGTTTTCGCTGATCTTCTTGGTCGTGAACTGCAACTCTGACTCGGTCGTCGGACGCGGAACGGAGAGCAGTTTCGTCCGTGCCTCAGACGCGTTCGCGCGCGAAGACGACGAAGGCGACGACGACGACGACGACGACGCGTCGTACAGCGCGATGATCGAGTCAATCAGGTACCGTCGATAATCCCAGCTGTGAACTACGTTCCCCACTCCGCCCTCAATTCGTCAGAAATTCGTCAGGGAAGCGAGAGAGAGAGAGAGAGAGAGAGGAAAACCGACAATTGCGGCCATCCTTTTCGAGGTACAGCTCGACGACTTTGATCTCGAATGCCCAGTCTGCGTCGGGCATCGTCTCGAGGACCCACTTGCGGTGTTCCCACACGGAGTAATTCTTGGGATTTGCTTTGAGCGAGCGGTTTGTCAGGTCGAGGTCGTGGTCGAGGATCGATTGTCTCGCCGCGCTCGACTCGCTGTCCGGCGTCTCTCGAGAGTATCAGCGAGGCGGCGGCGGCGCGAAAGAGAGACGCGAGACGGCGTACGCGGCGGAGAGGAGACCTTTGAGGAGGATCGTGCGCCGCATCGACCACGCCGTATGGAACTCTGGGTTCACGCCGAGAACCTTGGTAGTCAGGTTCAACGATTCGTGCGAGTAGTCCTGAGCGCTCATCTGGCATAGGAGCGAGACGGAGTCAATCAACATGCGACTCGCGAGAGGGAGCGTGAGGGAGTGGGGTTGGCGTACGCGGTGTTGCAGTTCCGAGACGAGCGTGGTGTAGACGTTGATCTGTTCGCGTTGGCGATCGCGGCGGGTGCGCTCCACTTGGGCAGAGTCGGCAACGGGCGCGACCCGAGTGCGTTTCACTCCGTGCTGTGCAGTCCACGACTCGATCAGTTGTCCATCGTACACCCCTCGTCGCCATGACGCTGACTGACCATGGTCGGGTTTGGCGGTTGACGTAAACGGTTGCGATCCGACGGGAAACGACGTCTACTCGGCCGCGGAGTACTTCGCTTCTCTCGGCCTCTCCCTGTTGGTCCGAATCGATGGGCATCATCACCCACATCGTCTCGTTCGAGTACAAACCCTCGGCCTCGGCCGGGGAACGTCACCTCGTCGCGTCGTCGTTCCTCGCGCTCCAGTCGCGCTGCGTCGACCCCGACGGGAAACCCTACATCGCCGTCACGGGCGGCAAGAACAACAGTACAGAGCGTCAACACGACCGATACGACGTTGGTGGCTCTCTCTCTCTGTGTGAAGCTCTACTCGGGTGAGCGCTCACCCGACGTCGTCATCGAGTAGCATTCGTTCGTCGTCACGTTCGAAGACGCCGCCGCTAGGGACTACTACGTCGACGTCGACGAAGCGCACCAAAGCTTCAAGCAACTCGCGGCGCAACACGTCGCACGCGTGTTTGTGTTTGATTTCGAAGGCGGAGTTTTCTAAAAAGAAAAAGAAAAATCCCCGTGTTCCTTCCGTTTCCACCCCCCCCCCCCGCCCTTTCCCGCCGCCTGCCCCGTCTGTCCCTACCGCTCTCGAATCCGCGCCGAGTACGCGAGTCGCGAAACTGGGCCATCCTCTGGTCGGTGCTCCCTAAATCCATGTACATCATGTTGTTGAGATCATTCGGAACCTGTAAGATCCGGACAAGACCTCGCGCGGTCGCGAGGCTGTACTGACCTGGTGCGCCGAAGCGCGTTCCGGCTAGATCCCTTTTCTGTTTGTGTACGGTGGTTCGCCGAAGCTCGCAAATGCGGATGACCTTGTCGAATACGAGGCATTTGCTGCGATTTTTGCTCTCGGCTCGTTTTTCTTCCTTTTGTTCCAAGTCCTTGTCTCTCACTGCGACCGTGAGAGTCGACGATAAGCCTTCCGTCGAGCTTGGTCCTCGCTGCTGACTCGCGAGCGTCAGGCAGGGCTGATGTCTCGTAGATCGCATCGAGCGCAAATTTCTGGGTTTTCCTTTTCGTTATTTTTTATTCACGTTTGGCTGCAGCCAGCGTCGAGCTAGCTTGAGTCACGCAAGGAACCGTTACGCAACAGGCCGACTTTTCTGGAAAGGTTAGGAGGCACCGGTGAGAAAGATGCGATCCGCAGTCAGGAAATACACAGTCGTAATGCCGAATTTGCAACGAAGGGTAAGGGGGAAAAAAAATCTCGCTTGGCAAGGAAAATCTGACGACGCTCCTCCTCACTTTCACACGACACTTTACGTACGTACTCCTGTGGTGCACGGCGAACCCGCGGGGCCAACAATCGACTGACCACCTCGTGTCTCGAATAGTAGTCTCGCTGTACGTACCGGGCGCCGTGCGAACCACGCTGGACCGAACCGTTTCTCCAAATTGGATCACGCATTCCCTCACACGTCACCTCGCGATGACGGCCACTCGCTTTGCTGCCTCGAGCATTCGAGTTCACGTGGCAGCGAAGTGACTGCGAGCGAGAACGAGCACCGTGTCGGTGCCGAGACGACTCGGCGACGAGGACGAGTCACTGATCGTCATCGTCTTGCTCTGCCCCCCCTCCCCCCTGCCCCCCCGCAGAACTCGAATCAACCATGGCTTCCGCTCAACAAAAACTCGAATACTACGTCTCGCAAATCGACAAGGAGGTGAGCGACCTTTCTCTTGCGTGCGCGCTGCGGGCGCGAACGACCGACTCGGCGTCGTGACCGGTCTTCGCCGTCTGCCCCATCCATCCGACCCTCCCCGGCCATTCCGCGTTCGCAACAAACCTGTACTGTACTGACACGCTTCCGGCTCTCGCGCGTGTACAGCTTTCGAAATACCCCGTAAGCTTCCGGATCCGCAAAATTCACCCGTGTCTCCCGCAAGTTTCTGACTCGTTCCCGACTCGATCGTCCTTAGGCTCTCAACCGACTCGAGCAACAGACTTCGGTCCCGAAAGCTTACGGTGTCATCGGTGTCGCCTCAGTGTTCGTCACCTGCGTCTTCTTCAACATTGCCGCCGGTTTCTTGTCCAACCTCCTCGGATGGGCCCTCCCCGCGTACTTCTCGATCAAGGCCCTCGAGTCGCCCGGCCACCAAGATGACATCCAATGGTTGACCTACTGGGTTATTTTCGGCGCCTTCACTTTTGTTGAATCCTTCTCCAAGGTGATCGTGGCCTGGTGCGTTCGCCTTGTTTTCTCTCGATCGATTTCTCCGATCGCCTGCTCATGTCCGTGTCCCGCTCCGACTCCCATAGGTTCCCTTACTACTTCACCTTCAAGACCCTCTTCATCCTCTACCTCATCCTCCCCTCGACCCGAGGAGCAGTCGTCGTTTACGACAAGGTCTTCAAGCCTACCCTTTCGGCTCAAAAGCGCTCGACTCCCGTTACGACTCAGATCCAAGAGTCTGTCACCGCGCCCCAGTAAATAAGCTCGGAACTGCTTCACGGCGGGTCGGGTTTCCAACTCTGTCCCCCCTTTTGACCTCCTCTCCTCCCCCCCCCCCCTCACTCCCTCCGCCATCCCATACACTGCTCGCGCGTGTCCATTGTTCCCCCGTCCCCCCCCCTTTCCATTCTCTACATCCTTTCGAAGTACATACAAGTCCTTTTTTTCGTTACGTCGAATCCCCCTCCCCCCCTCCCTCTCTCTCCTTTTTCCCCACGGACTCTTATTTTTTCCGTGTGTCTAAAGAAATACTTCAGTACTCTTTGCCCTCTCTTCTCTCTCCCACATTACGAGTTGGAGTCCTGAGAACGAGAGAGAGAGAGAGAGAGAGAGAGAGAGAGCGGGTTCAAGTTACGGCCTTTTTTTTTTGGCAGTGCGAGGAGTGGCGTTCATACTAACTGAAGAACGATACCATCGTTCAGGAATAGAGGAGTTGAGGAGAGCTCGAGGAGAGAGAGAGAGGACGGGAGAAAGAAAAAGAAAAAGAAAAAAGAAGAAAATAAAAAACGAACATGGTTTCGCCCGTCGGGTTCCCACATCGCCCAACCTCTCGAGAATGGGGTAGCCGGGGGGGGGAGGGGTGTGTGCCGGGTCGGACGATGTTTCTCGAGTGAGGGAAAGGGACCCGCCCATTTCTTGAAATCGGGGAAACCGAGCTGTAACACCCCCCCCCCCCCCGGATTTGGGACGAGCGCTACAGTCAGAAAACGACCGGAAGGGACATTAAGAGCCGGTGGAGGGAAGGGGGAGGGCACAGCTCGGGCACCGAGACGTGGGCTTACTGGGGAGGGAAGGGCCAGGGCTCAAACCTCCCATTTGTTATCCTGCCACGAGTCCCCCAATCAAGAGGGAGGGAAAAACGTGGTCAGTTCCGGCGTACCAAGAACTCTTTTTGAAAGGGAGAGAGGAGAAACAAAAACGGAAAGTTGGAAAGAAAAAGTAAAAACCCTCACTTTGTAAATCTTGCTCTGTCAGGCAGGGGCGAGGACGGTTTTGACTCGGGAAACGTATCAGCTCAAAAGTTCCCCCAGAGTCACTCGAAACGTGACTGAGGAAGAAAAGATAACGGGGGGGCTTGGGCAGGGGAGAAAGCTTGTCCGCCCGACTTTTTCAAGGATACATTTTCCCTCTTTGTACTTTTGGGACGAATCCGGAGAAATGAACTGCCTCGAATGATGAAAACAATCGACGTCAGAGTTTCGAGAGTCATGACGACGTAGAGCGACAAAAAGGCGATGGGGGGGGGGGTTGGGGGCCGAGAATGGAAAAATTTGTGTACATATTTCCAGCCGAGCTCAGTCGAACATCCAGCGCACGTCAACGCTGGCAGAGTAGTCGACCCCGTCAGTGAGGCTAGGCGAGATGGCAAAAGGGGTAGAACTCACGAGCGATAATGTGTCGTCCCGACATCAAGTTTTTCGGTCCCTCGATGCCGACCCTGACATTGAACCTTTGACACACCCGGCACGAGTGAATGTTTCGCGTAAGCTTCGGTTGTTCGAAGGGTCTTACGTCAAACTTACGCGCTTCGCACGAGGTAAGCGGGACCTGAAGCGCCTTGGAAACTGCGTGAAACGAGTTCGTCCAACAGCGCGAGCTCGAGCGAGCAGTTTGAGCACCGGAACGTCGCAACGTGGTCAGGGATGTACACGTAAGCGTCGGAACGAGTATGAGTGACCGGAGGTGTCGACATTTCAGCGAGAGGGGTTTGTACATGATGAAAGGACCGCGCCGAGTGGTGCGCCACGGTTTCATAGTCTCCTGACGAGCCGCAATATGACGGCTGTGCGGGCTCGCTTGACAGCGACGAGAGCACAAAGAAATTGCAGGTAATTGTACACATAACACGGAGACAGTACGTGGCCCAAGCAAACGATAAGAGAACACCCCCCCCCCCCCCCCCCAGGCGGCGAGAGTCTATAATAGCTCTCAAGCATCAACTTCCATCGCTTCTTCCTTTTTGACCTGTCCGGCTCTCAAAGTCGGCGCCTCCTTCTTGACCTGTCCCTTGCCCACCTCGGCGTCCTTGGCCGCGTCCTGTGGCTGCGACTCTTTGACGAGCTGGCGGCTCTTGTCGAAATAACGATTCGGGTGATCGACGCTGTCTCCGCCTCCGAGTCCGTCGCCTTTGACCACGCCGAGTTTCGCGTGCTGCAACTCGAACACGCGCGTGCACGAGATGTGGTAGTGACCGTCTTTCGCCGCTTTAATAATGTCCTTGATGTCGGCGTTGGTGATGTTGGGCACGGTTTGTTGCAACAGCGGGGTGAGGTTCGCTTCTTGGTGACGAAACGGACACCCGTGACATTGACCAGGCCCTGGCACTGGTCCAGTAATGATCGCCGTACACCTGCGCGACACGTAAATCGGGGATCGGGTCGATTCAGACAAACAGTTCGAAAACAGTTTTCACACGTGCGCCGCGCAAAAGACGTACGATTTCGGCGTGTAGTTCTTGCGACTACCTTCGAGACCGTATCCGTGACGGATGTTGTATTTGTACTCTTTGTTGAACTTGTCATCCGTGATGGTCGAGAAGGATTTCCTCCAAAACACGACCGCTTCTTCGACCGAGAGTCCAATCCCCTGTGTACCGTAGCCACCGGTGCATCAGCGCGTGGCAGTCGTTTGGGTCGGTCCGAGAGATGCGAGAGACGGCACCTTCAAGAACAAGTTGTATTGTTGTCGGCCTTCGTGCTTGAGGTGTTTGCTCGTCCGAAGGTTCTCTTGCATGTTCCGCATGCAAAGCGGGAAACTCTGTCTCGCGAGGTCCGGGATCATCTCTGCCGTGATTGCTTCCCCATCTCCGGTCGCGCTGAACGAGTAGTCCGAGGTGATGCCGGCCATGAAGCCCATCGAGAGATGGGACAGGACCGGAACCAGTCGCGTGTCCTCATCGAGACGTGGCAGCGCTTTCGCTGTGAGCTGTCGCGCGATGAAAAGTCAGTCTCGAGCGAAGGCTCCTACACCATGGGGGGGAAGAACCTACCGCGAGACCGCGAGACAATCGAGCTGTGAATTCCGCCGCGACCAGGGAGAACTCTTGCGACGACGGCACGTAAGCCTTTCCCGCCCTGAGAAAGACTTTTCGCTGCCCGACCAAATCCGTGACTTTGGTCCAATCGACCTGGTGTAGAAGCGGGTCGTTAACTCGAGCATCGCGTGGGATACAGGGAATCCATACCTTGAAGAACGACTCGTCGCGCATTCGTTCTGGCCGGATATTCGACGCCGCCGCGAGGATAGCACTGAGCTCTTCCTTCTCCGAATCTTCCACCTGAGCCGAGCAAAGGAAAAGAGAGGTCAGCCTCCGTTCAGTACAGCGAGATTCTCGCATCAGTTCTCACCTTTTCCCAACCGAAATTCAGACTGTCGATGAACCTCCTGCGCTCTTCTGGCTCGTCAGACTCGTACCGGATCCTGAACAGCTCTTTCTCAGCCTTGAGGAACCTCTGTCGCAATTCCTCGCTAATCATAAAAACCAGGCGTGCAAACTAGTCAGGCGAGTTGTTTTCGAAAAAAGAATACACGAAGAAAGACGAGGGGAAAGATGGACGCACGATCTACAGAAGGCCAACCGCAGAACAAAGTGCGAGTACTGGTCTTTCTTCCTTTCGGCGTCAACATTGTAAGCCCGGCCCGCCGTGTCGGAATGGAGGTCCATGTATTGTTTCGAACGGTTTTCGACGATCGTCTTGATCTCGGCGAACGATTTGTTGCGCGCCTGCGCCGACTCGATATCAGCTAGTACTGTTTCCTCGGATTGGCGAAACGGGTCGTCAGTCCGGCGGTGTCGGACTCGTGAGAGAAGCGACGCGTCGCAACGAGGATCTGCAGAGGGGGGGAGGGAGGTGACGTACACCGCAGGCGATCGATAGCCCATACTTCGAACTCTTCGAGAGTGATCTCTTCCGTCGGCGGCGATTGGTAGAAGTTTAACCGGTGGGGATACTTGCCCGAACGCGGGAACGACGACACTTCACCGCCGTAGCCTGACGATGTCCCGGGGCCGGCTAGCGACGACACTGACCGGCTAGAGGTTGACGTGCGTTTTGCATACATGGTTGCTGCCGGGGGTCGGAGAGGAGACGGGAAGTTCCGACGCGCGCAGGTCCACCATTTCGACGCGACGAAATTCGACAATTTCGCGCGTCTCGCAAAGTGGTTGCAGACTCTTTTGGGCGTCGCCTGGGCACTATAACTAGCACTCAGACGAAGGAACGCGAGATGAAGCAGGAAAAAAAAAAGAAAAAGAAAAAAACTCCGGACAATTCCTGAGTCGCTCCGAGTTCGAACAGATTCTATTCGTCTCTGCCCAGGTACCAGCTCATACTTCAAAAGCCTACAAGTACCGGACCATCCTCGTCTCCATCTTCGAGGTCAACAATGACCGGTGCGTCCTCGCCTTCCTCCAACTCTTCGAACGGGACTTGACCGTCATCAGTCTCGAGTTGGGTCTTGAGTCGGCCGTACCTGGCCTTACTCCCTTCGACCAAGCCCAAGTCCCACCCAAATTTTTCCATCGTCGTCGCTGCGAGTCGGTTCCACCGCGAGACGAGCGCCTGCCAGACGGGCGCGGCAGGAGAATCGTCGGGGAGCGAGTACCAGTGCGGCGACGCATCCGAGAGCGCCGAGCGGAGGCGGTCGAGGGCAGAAACGAGGTGAGACTCGAGGGACGGAAGCTGGGTACTGAAGAAGGTCGGCTCGAGAAATTCCATTTGAGCGTCGACGACCGAGAGGAACGAAGCGAAGAGAGGCAGGGTCGTCGCACTCTCGAGTAGGGGTGAAGGGAGAGTCTCGACGCATTCTCCTTTCCGAGAGGGTGACGGATGGGCGAGGAGACTTGAGCAGCAGATGAGGGAGAAGAGCGATTTATAGGAGGCCAAGGCGGAGAAATTGTAGACGAGCGTGAACAATACGAACGACAGCTGCAGCTCGGCGAGCAGCTCTTGCGCGTCTGCTCACACCAATTGTCAAAGAATGAGTCCAAGTCTGATCACGAGGGAGGCCGAGAGAACGAGCGAGACTCACTTCCTCCTAGGCGAGAATTCACGACGTCGCTCAAGAGCCAACTCTTGTCCTTGCTCCATCGGCTGAGGTCTGGCCCGACCGCACCAGGCGGCCAGCTCCGCTTGTCGTCGAACCTTGCAAATTCGAGCCCTTCCTTGTCCACCTCGTCTCTCTCGTCGTCGTCGTCGTCGTCTCGGTCAGAAAGTTCCGTCACTTCGGCTTCTTCCTGCGGTCTCTTCTTGCCCCAAAAGGTCTTGCCCTCTCCGAGCTGTTCCCCAAGACCTCCCCCTGGTTCCGCGTTCTGTCTCTCTCTCGCGATCGCGAGCTCGTCCTGCTCGCGCCATCCTTCGACGAGTGCGTCGACCCGTGCGACTCCTCGGTCGTCGATCCCGATCACCCTCGCGACCGTCTCCTCCGTGATGTAGCCGCTCAACCCTGCCCACGTCTTCGATTGCTCCGACTCGCTTGACGGGTACGCCGCGAGCGAACGATCGAGCGTTTGCAAATACTCTGTCGAAACGATCGGTAGGCTCTCGTCGTCGTCGTTCTGGCGTCTGACCGTCCGCTTCCTCGTACTCGTTCGCGTGGTAGTAGCCGCAGCAGCTTGACTTCGTCCGTGCGTCGTCGTAGTCGTCGTCGACACCGTCTCGTACTGTGCGGCGGCGAGCGCTTCGTTCGACGAGTCCCACGCCTCAACGACGACTTGTCCTCGGGCGGCGTCGCGAGTAGTCGCTCTGTACCATTTAAAGAGCGCGTGTCGAACTCCGATTCCGCCGTGTCCCCCCTCCTCCTCCTCCTCCTCGGTAGCGCGGTCGTCCGATCCTTTCCCCGTGCGCGGCGTCGGATCCGGAGCGGCCGACACGACAAACAAATGTAATCCCGGCGGGATCAATTTCACTCCCTGGTGGACGACATCCTCAAGGGGTTTTGAGCCGGGTGTTTCAAAGTGCGACGAATTGTAGGACGTAGGTGGGAGGGACTGACGTTGAAATCGTTGACCGACCAGAACTGCCCGTCGAGGCCAAACTCGCTCCCTTTCGGAACGTTCGTCAGGATGAGGAATCCCATCTGCGTATATGCCGCCTGTGCAGCCCTTTGCTCGTCCATCTCGCCGCTCGCGATGTCGTGTCGATCCAGGGTTCAGAGGATGATTCAATAATTTCAGGACGCAACTCTGGGCAAAAGTCGCGAGGTTGATTGTCGCGACCCCCACACTGTAACGGCGAAAGGAAGAATCGGTGGAGGGGTTGTTACATGCGAGACCAAGTGTCGGAATACTACGCGAGAGATCGACGAGCGAGAAAAATAAAACACAACTACGAAAGAAAAAACGCCTAGGGAAAATACTCGTCGGGGTTCTGATCGAAAGGGGAGAGATTGAACTAGGAGGGGTTCGGGGCAAGGGGGGAATGGTATATCGGAAGAGCTAGCATGAGAGTGAGTGAAAGAGAGAGAAAGAAAACCGGGCAGGAGACGCGCAAGAAAAAACGACCTCGGACCGAACATGCCGCCGTAAGCAAATCAGGTCGAAAGACGGTACCGGGGGGGGGGGGGGACACAGAGGAGAAACAGCGAGCGAGAAGCCCGGCAAAGCCTCTTCTTCAGCAGCACCCGCTTTTCGCTTCTCCGGTTGAGCCCTGGCCCAGACTCATCGAACCGGTGCCCGATGCCTTTGCGCCTGCTCCTCCAGCTCCTGCTCCGGGTGCAGAGTCGATCAAACGTTCTTTGATGTCTCTGTTTTTGGGACATTGACAGAGATAACAACGTCAGGACGAAGTGCGAAGACGAAGGGCGAGTGACCGGACTTTGGGAGGGTTACGACAAACCTTGCGAGAGCGAAGAAAGCTTCCTCGACGTTGATGTTGGACTTTGCCGAAGTCTCGAGGTATTTCAACCCGAGTTCGTCGGCCAATTCTTGACCTTGTTGTTCAGTGATAACCTGTCGTCACTTTCGGGATTGAGCCACCGTGCCAGATCCGCCCCCGACCGATGAGCGAAGATGGACGGGGGTCAAATTTACCTTTTTATCAGTCCAGTCACACTTGTTGCCGATCAGGATCTTGTTGACGCCTTCTGAGGCGTGCTGTTCAACGTTGGCGTGCCACGTGCGGATGTCTAAGGGAGCGTCGAAACGTCACACTCGCGATGAGCTGCTGCGTGGTCGACTCGGCAGGTGGAGGGAGATGGAGACGGAGCGGCCAGAGGGCACGTACTGTTGAAGCTTCGCTCGTCGGTGACATCGTAAACGAGAAGAATGCCCATCGCGCCTCGGTAATAAGCGGTGGTGATCGTGCGGAATCGTTCTTGTCCTGCCGTGTCCCACTATGCGGAATCGAAAGCGTTCGCATCAACTACGACTCGACCGATCAAACGAGCGGCCACGGCGACGATCGCAACTGAGGATGCTCACAATCTGCAGCTTGATCCGCTTGCCTTCCAACTCGATCGTTCGGATCTTGAAGTCGATTCCGATGGTCGTGATAAAACTCGGGGTCCACGCGTCGTCGCAGAACCGAAGAAGCAAGCAAGACTTGCCGACACCTGGGTCACGAGGACGGGCATGAACCGCATGTCTGTCAGTACGGTCACGGCCGAGGAAAGGCTTTCGAGGTCCGTCACTGACCGGAGTCACCGATGAGGAGCATCTGAGCCGCGACAAGAAGAATCACTAGTGTCAGTCGGGTCCGGGCATCGAGTCGAGATGGACCGGGGGGGAAGGGGAGGGGAGGGGAGGGGGGGAGGGGGGGAGGGCGGGGGCAGTCCCGCGCGTCACTTGGCGGCCGCACTGCGCTCATGCGTCCGCTGTCGAGCGGCGGGCATACCAGCCGGGACTGACCTTTGCGAGCATGTCGTAAGATTGTTGAGGAGCCGGCATGATGCGAGATTGATGACACCGAACGAGGCGAGGAGAGTTGTCGAGGTGGGGGACGACGCGAGACGGTCACGAGCGCACTCCGAAGCCGAGTGAGGTGAGGGAACGTTGGCGAGTTGCTGCGTCGGGGTCGACTGCAACGACTGCTGGCGGTGAAGGGAACCCCCCGGACGCAGCTGCAGTGCTCGGAACTCGAATTTGTGAGACACTCGTCCAACTTTGCCTCATAACCGCCTCTAGTACAGAGTCCGTTCATACGTATAAATCAAGGGACAGAGTACGAGATCGATCCGACGCCTGCCAGGATTGACTGTCGAGATGCCCAAGTCGCGCCCAAGTCGCGGTGCAATTCCGGAACCGATTCCTCGCCGCGAGCGCGACTCCCGCTCTTGTCGATATATCTGCCTCCCTGACGAACTGAGAGAGTCGACCTCGGATCCGGCTTGCGGTCTTACGCCCGACTCGCCACCTGCCCTCGCGTCGCACTCCGTCTCGCTCGTCTCGCTCGTCTCGCCCCGTCGCCCTCCCCGTTCGCCCTCAACTCGCAACTCGCCTTTCTGAGCGCGGGTAGCGCCTTCGGGTCTATGCCCGTCGATCTGTCCCATCCCCGGCGGATCCTCCCCTTCGCTCGGGAACACAGTCGGCCCACCTCGACCCCCGCATCACCCGAAGCGTCCGGTCTGGCAACGCTCGGCCCAACGACAGGCGGCCAACGAGCGATTCAGCTCCGACTAGACCAGCATGTCGTCGCGCAACTCGCACAGCTCGCAAAGTTGCATGGAGCGACTGCGGGCGGGAAAGTCCAACTCGATTTGACGCCGGGGAAACAACCAGTTGAGTCTCGTCTCGAGCGGTTACCCGCGTGCGTGCGTGCGTGCACTGACACGAGACGTGACACAGGCGATTGTGATTGATGGAGTCCCTCATCTCCTCGACCTCAACCCGGAACCTCCGCATTCCGAGATCCTGCGCGTTTCGCCCGCCTCGAGAAATCTTGAACCCATCGCCACCATCTCCCATAGGGCCGTGTCGAGAGCGGAATCAAAGGTCGAAAGAATGGCGAAAGCAAGTCTCAAGCTCAAGGCGAACCGGGAAAAGGGAGAACGCGAGAAGGAAAGCAAAAAGTACGCACGCTCTCCGCCGAGACATCTCGTCGCTATACCTTGCTCGACTCGGGATGGCTCACGTGCTGGTTTTCTCCGACCTAGAGCTGTACTCCTCGACCTCGTGTCCTCATCTTCTCGTGCATCCTCTCACACCCGCAGCCGGCCTTCGCAACTCGCTTCGTCCCCTCCGTCCCGTACTGCTTCCCTGGGACTCGGCGCGCCCGGTACCACCTCTTCGTCCCAACCCAAGCATGCTTCACGCTTGATCGCGACAGGTTCAAAGCCACCGACTTCGAGTTCGAGCTTCCGAATCGGCAAAGGTGCGCTCCCTGCCTCGATCGCGACCGCGCGCGCGAATGCGGTATCGACGTCGTCGTCGTCCTCTACACCTTCCGTTTCATCATCATCGAACGAAGTGACTCCCGTTGGATCGCCTCCACGTCCGCCCGAGCCCCCCGCGGGCGCGGTCGTCCCGCTCGCGGTCCCGATTCGACAGTTCTCGTCGAGTTCGAACTCGTCGACGACGAGTTCGGAGAGTGGCAACAAGCCTCTCAGCTCGGCCGTCTCGAACAGCAGTACGCTCGGGACTTCACCCGAATCCATCGTCGTGCCGCTCGGCTCTGCCCACAAGCTCGTGCTGCCCAACCAGGACGCACTTGGAGGTGGAGGAGGAGGAGGAGGGGAGGGAGGAGAAGCGAGGACGACGAGGAAAGCGGGGGGAGGTGGGGTCTTGAAGGGGAAACAGAGCCTGAAGAAGGAAGCGAAGAAGAGCCACGGCCAGAACGTCTCGTCCACGTCGGATCCGACGAAGGGCAAAGGGAAGCAAGTCGAGGGAGACGTGTCGGACGACGTTGACGCGGACGGAGAGCTCGACGAGGAGATGGCCGTCGTCCACGAGACGGGCGAAGATGACGAGGGTCGATCTTCGGCAAACAATGCGAAGAAGAAACGGAAACTTCTGAACGGCCTTGCGGCCGAGGGTGGGGCTTTACACAGAGACAAGGAGAAAGGCAGGTCTCCGAATCGGGACAAGACAAACCACATCAAGACGATAGTTCAAAAAGTCAGTTTGACGACGGCATCAGAAGAGGAAGGGAAGCACTCGGCCAAACCGGACCAGCGGCGAGACGAACCAATAGGTAAAGACCGAGATCGTGGGAGGGAGCGAGCTCGAGAGAAGGATACAGCCCACGAGCCGGAAAGGACGAAGAAACGGAAAAAGCAAGAAACGAGTCGATGGTATTCGTCCGACTCGGACGACGCGGACGCGCCTGGCGATGTCGACGAAACAATACGTGTCCGTGTGACCCCTGTCGACAACAAGCAACCCCGTTCCCATGCCGAAGCACCTGCCGCGCTCCCTCGACCGCCTCCACCACCCGCCCCACCTTCGACACTCTCGATCTCTTCGCCCCAGTCGAATGGCTCTAGCAGGGCGCGCTTTTACGAACTTTACGCTCCTTATGCGGTACTTCATTCCCGGCTCTCTTCGATCCGCGCATCTCTGTCACTCGGTCAAGCAGTCAAGGAGTCGCCGAAACAACTAAACGCCCTCGTCGAAGAATGTGCGCAGCGCCGCACCGAGCTCGTCAAACTCAGAGACAGTCTTCGACGCCGTTGAACATGTCCATCTGTTTCGAAAAACTACCAGGGGCTGCGCTTGTCATTGCGTTTTGTTCCCTCGGACATCTCTTTCTCGTCCCCCCCCCCCTCCCCCGCCATCTGTTCCCAAAACTACGTTGTCTCTTTAACTCTACAGATCAGTACCCACAAATGTTGTCTATCCGTTCCTTTTCCGCACCCTCTGTCACCCCTCATTCCCCCATCGCAAGTGGCGAAACATTTCCATATCTTTTGTCGATAGCTTAGTGCCTAGGACAAACTCGCCCTTGAATTTCTTTGCGCTCGCGTTGATTTTTCAGGCTTGGGACGAGACGCACTGTACTCGGACACTCACTGGCGCAGCCCTTCGTCACGCGAGATGGCGGCCGGGTCCCAGAATTTTGTCTCCAGCGCTTTCAATTTCCGAAGATCATAGTAGATCAAGTTTTGCTGAGAAGTCCTTTACGAATTTTTGCGACTCGGGCGGTACCGTACCGCCTCGAGAGGGGGTTGCGGGTAAATTACCCATGCCGAAAAAAAAGAGCCTTAGATCAGGCGGTGAAACTTTTCCATCAAACTCTCGTTTCACCGGACAACACTAAGAATGAGCGATCCGAGGTTCGCTCGACTCCACACGGACCCGAGGTTCTTGCGACCGAAAGCGAGCAAGAGCAAGATCGTAGTCGACGACCGGTTCAAACAATTGTTCGAAGATCAAGACGGTGAGTTGTAACCCCACCGTCGCTCGTCTTCCCACGGCGACCGGTGGGTGGCGTACGCTGACAGGGGGTTGTACAGGCGGAGTCAAGGGCAAGCGCAAGGTTGACAAGTATGGTCGACCGCTCGAGAAGGATTCCTCAGTCAACGACCTCAAGAAGTACTACCGCATGGCGAGCCCAAATGGAGATGCCGATGCCGATTTTCAGGAGGAAGTGGACGAGGAGGAGGAGGATCAAGGCGATGACCAGAGCGAGGATGATGATGATGCTGCTGCTGCTGCCCCGACCGGCGGCAAATCGTTCATGGACCTCGCTCGTGGCGAAGTCCTCCTCGAGTCCTCGGACGAGGAAGATGTCGCCGACGACGACGACGCGGCCGCCGTATCCGACGCCGAGTCGGATTCGTCTTCGGCGGCGGGTTCAGTTTCCCTCGGTCCTCGACAACGGCGACGCGCACCGTCAAGGTCGCCCTCGATCGACCTCTCCGAGACTGAACGACCCCTCTTTCCCGACGAAGAAGAAGAAGACGACGCCGACTCGGACGACGACGAGGCACCGGCGGCAGACCCGACGACCCGAGTCGCCGTCGTCAACATGGACTGGGACAACCTCCGCGCGTCCGACCTCTACCGCGTCCTCGCGTCGTCCCTCTCGGCGACCGCGACCGCTGTCGAGACTGCCCGCCAACCGAAAGCCTCTGGCAGTTCGACAAAGTTTGACCCCGAAGGCAACCAAGTCGGTCCGTACAAACCGACGGCGAAACTGACGATCGCGCCGGGTCGACTGTTGCACCTGAGGATCTACCCTTCGACGTTTGGGCGCGAGCGAATGGAACGAGAGGCGATCGAGGGTCCTCCGGTCGAAGTGTTGCGCACGAAAGGAGCCGAATCGGACGACGAGGAAGACGGGGTACTCAAGCTCGGCAAGAAGGACAAGGGCAAGTCGAAGGAGAAGCGAAGACGGGCCCAAGACGACGACGATGACGACGATGGTTACACGGCGCAAGACCTCATCGACGACCAGGTGCACGAGAATGAAGACGATTACGACACGGAAGCGCTGAGAAAGTACCAACTCGAACGTCTCAGGTGAGCCGCTGGTTTCGTCTTCCTGTTTTCTAATCAACGGTGTTGAAACCCCTTTCCGACGACGTTCGCCCGGCGTCTATTGCAGATACTACTACGCGATCGCGACGTTCAATACCCCTTCTGCCGCCGCGCACGTCGTTCGCGAAATCAACGGTACCGAGTTTGAACGGACAGCCAACATCTTTGACCTCCAGTTTGTTCCAGACGAGACGTCGTTCGAAGACGACCCGATTCACGAGGAAGCGACCGAGGCGTCGATCGCGGCCGAAGGCAACTCGTACCAAGGGATCGATTTTCAAACCGACGCGCTCCGGCACTCCAAGGTCAAGCTCACGTGGGACGCCGACGACCCTCACCGCAAGACGAAACTCGAGACATACCTCGCCGCCGCGCTCGACAAGTCGAAACAAAAGGGCGCGACCAAAGGGCGGCCCAACGTCGGAGACGCCGACATTGCCCAGTACCTCGCGTCTTCGTCAGAAGACGAAGAAGGTTCGGACCCCAACGGCGATGACGACGACCAGGACGACTTTTTCGAACAACCCGCAGCAGTCGCCGAGGAGGGGGACGGTGAGACCAAGAGCAAGAAGGACAAGAAGCGAGAAAAGTTGCGCACCTTGTTCGGACTCAACGACGGCGGCGGGGCCGGAGGAGGCGCCGACGAGCGGTCGTGGGACGGAGGAGCAAAGTCGACCAAGGGTGGTAAGGGTGGGATGCAGATCACGTTCGCGCCGGCATTGTCGGAACGGAGCGCGAAACAACTCGACCTCGTCCAAGGTGACAAACCTGAAACGGCGATCGAGACGTACCGGAGAAAAGAAAAGGAGCGCAAGGAGCGCAAAAAAGCCGAGAGGAAGGCAAAGGCGGAAGGACGCGAGTTTGATGAAGAGGGACCGTTTGGTGAGGAGCCACAAGGCGAAGACCGAGGGTTCGACGACGACTTTTTCGCAGACGATGGCGCCAAGGACCCGTTCTCGGCGTACGACGACGGTAACGTTTCGAGCGGCGACGAGATCGGCCTCAAGAAGCAGAAGCAGGACAAGAAGAAGTTGTCCAAGAAGGACAAGAAGGCTCTACGAGAAGCCGAGGAGAAGGCGCAAGAGGCCGCGCAGAGCGAGCTCGCACTCCTCGTCGGTTCTGATGACGAAGACGACGTCCTCGGTGGCGCTGGCGAGGGAGGAAAACACTTTGACATGCGCAAGATCCTCAAGGCCGAAAAGGCAAAGGGCAAAAAGGTCAAAGTCAAGGGCAAGAAGGCGAAATCGGCAGCAGGAGACGCTCCTGTGCACGACGACTTCAAGCTCGATCTCGGAGACGATCGGTTCAAGAGCCTCCACGACGACTTTGACTTTGCGATCGATCCTTCGAATCCTCGGCAAGTTCCTTTTTCTTCTTGTTTTTTTGCCTCCTCTCGCCTTCTGACCCCCTTCTCTTCTCTTGAATACCGACCCCCCCCCCCCCTTTAACAGGTTCCAAAAGACTCGCAACATGGATGCTCTCCTCGCAGAAGGACGCAAGCGTCGGTCAAAGCGTTCCGAGGCCCGCGCGCCCGTCAGTGCCGTCGAGGTCGCGCGCAAAAAGGCCGCATCGTCATCCGGCGCCGGAGGAGGCGAGTCGCTCGACAAGCTCATCGAGTCGGTCAAGCGCAAGGCGGGAGAGACGGGTGGACGTGGCAAGCGTAGCAAGACTGAATAGATTTCTTTCTTTCTTTCTTTCTGACAATCCTCTTCCAGGACGTCGCGTCCTCACCTTTGCCTTCTTGTCTCTCTCTCTCCCTGTCTCTCGCATTGATCTTACGAGTCTTGAGAAACTTTTGAAACCAAGGTGGGTGTGGCGAGAAAAAAAAAACGCTTCCGTGGCGGGGGGTGGGTGCATTGTATGATGAGACGCGGTGCTTGAGGAAGGGGGAATAAATAATCAAGAGCAAAAAAGCCGCGACTCGGGAAAGCCAATGAGGGGATAGAAGGACAATCGAAGGGGGGGAAAGAGGGGGGGGGGGTATCTAACTAAACGAGAGAGGCGCGAGGGCGAGAGGGGGAAGGACTGGAATGCCCTCAGGGGAGTCCGTGCCCGAGTGTGTGTGTGTGTGTGTTCTTTTCTTTTCAAGCGCAGAGGTTGGGATAGATGCGTTCGTTCGGGTTTTTAGGGATCCAACCGTACTTGACTCCGGCTTGGTACGTCCAGTCGTCTGCCGACTCTGCTTTGAAACACCACGAGACCCACCCAGAAGTCGATTCTTCCCACACCGAAGTTTGTGCTTGCCAAGATCTGTTCGAACAAAAGGGAAAAAAAGAGAAAAGAAAAAAAAAACGAATCAGAAAAGCGAACTCTAGGAATCGGGCTACCGTGATTTAATCCCTTTGAGTGATGAGGAGGCCGAAAAAACTCACTTTCCGAGAGAGGTCTTGTATTCCTCTGAGAAGGTTGATCCGTTACCAGTCTTGCCGGTACAGCTTCCAATGTAGTACGAACCCGGGTACGTCCCATCGTAGCGAGCACCGATGCCGCGACCTGCATCAGGACCGCGAGTTCAGTTCCTAATTCAATCGAAACCCGATCGAGCGAAGGGGGGGGGGGATTTCTTGCGAAGCCAACAGTCCTACGACGACGGCAACGACGACAAGGGAGGAAGGGAAACCAGCCAAAAAAAAGGGGGGTACGCTTACCGTTGAGGGACCCAGCGCAATCCGTCGTGGCGGCACTGAATTCGTCGAGGACGGTCCAAATGTTGGCCTGCGACTGCGAGTAATAGTCCTTCATGCCACAGATGGTCGCGACGCGCTCTTCGTCCGTCTTTTGGAGGTCTCCCGAGTTGAAGACAAAGTAGGGGTGGTCCGAGAGTGAGACGCCAGAGAATTCGGGCGAAGGGAACGATTTCTCCCAGACCGAGAGAGGCTGGAACGCGTCGCTATTTCGGGAGGGACCCCAAGGTCAGAAGGACGGACATTCGGGAGAAAAACGTCGGAGTGTACCGGAAGGAGGAGGGGCGGGGGGCTCACTGTAGCGAGAGAACGACATCGGAAGGGTGGTTCCCCGTAGGGTAACGCACGCGACCGTACGAGTCGTAGGCGAACTGACGGTAGACATCGATCACCTGCTGCGAGACGAATCCGGCGGGCTCGTTGAGACTGGTCGATGTCGGGCGAAGGCACGTTCATCAGTCGCAGCGATCAAAGGTGTCAAGCAGAGTGAGAAACCGACTACTCACGCTTGTAGAATAGTGACCGTGTTGGCGTATTTGGGCTTGGCAAACTCTTTCGCGAGCTTGCTCACGACGTCAAGAGTTCGATTGACATTCTCGCTAGAGGTTTGCCACGTCACGTTGCCGCGACGACCACTGTTGTCGAATCCGTTCTGCGAATTGGCGAATGTCAGGAAAGGCCGCAATCCCGGTGAAAGCGGGAGAGGCGCTCACTTGTGATCCAGGCGCGCCATGAACATCGACCATGACCTTGAGACCGTGCTTGCCAGCCCAGCCGATCGCCTTGAGAAGATACGGGTATTGTCCACTGACGTAAGGCTCTCCCGGCTTCGTGTCGAAAGCCCAGTACCCGATAGGGATGCGAATGTGATTACTGATCGTAGCAGAACGCAGGTGAAAGTGAGTCGGTAGGAGCGAGTGAACGAGTCAAGCCAGTCAGTTTCAAGCTCAACGGAGAGTCCGGGGTCCTGGTACTCACAGGCCGTACGAAGCGATCTCGGCGATGTCAGCTTCGGTGTACCAAGTATCCCAGTGGGAGGACAGTCGTTTATAGGCTTCTTCGTATCCGAGCGATTCGCAGAAAGTCCATTCGTCCACGACGGCTGTGACGGAGCGAGGTCATTGCGGTCAGCATCGCGAGTACTTTTGAAAGGCGAGAGGCGAGAGACCAGAGGACGGTAAGCTCACAGTCGTTGCCACTCGCCGTGAAAAGAGACGGAGTGATCCAAGGCTACACGGAACGACCCGAAAAAAAGAAAGAAAAAACAGAAAACCCCGTCAGAAAATCTCGACTGCATAGGTTATCGAGCAGAATCGGGACGGACCTCGGTAACGAGCCAACCTCCAAGGTTGACGCCCCGAATAGGCTCAGTACCGTTGAAGTCCCACCTCCAGCTAGGCGCAGGTTTGTCGCGCTTGGCGAGGTCGACCGTCGCGGGCTCGTTCTTGTGCAGCTTGATCGCTTGCGTTGCCGCCTCGATATTGGCTTGGAGGAGCTGGCGGTAGCCTTGAGACGCCGTGGCAGTCTTGAACGACTGAGACGAGTAGGTGCAGTCTTGCTTGGGCGGAGGGAGGGACGCGGCCGCGAACAGGTTCGCCGAGGTGTCGGCCGCGACGGCGGGCGACGTCGGGTCGTTCTGTCGTCGTCGAAGGTTCGCACGGGCAGCTCGGAGGTGAATCGGGCGCGTGTCGACGTGGGTAGCAGCGTTGGAAGCGACTGCGAATGCGAGGGCGGCTCCGCCCAACGTGAGAGCGAGAGAGGGCATGAAGGTGCGAGGGTGACGAGAGCGACGAGGTCTGTCGAGGGAGAGGTCAGGAAGTGAGGGCAGTGACGAGTGACGAGCAGGAAGAGAAGGATTCGAGTTTGGACGGGAGACGCGTTGTTGTTGACTGAACTTGGACCTCCTCGCATTTCGAAAGGGACCGGAACCTGTGCCGGCTCGAACGGTGCAGAAGCGTAGGACATTCCGTCCGTTCGCGTTACGACGCGGAGCTAGAAGCCTTGATTTGAAGAGTAAAAGCGAGCTAAGGACGAGTTCCAAGCTCTTGGGTGGGGATCAGCGAGGGGGGCAATTTCGAAATCGCCAAGAAGGAGAAGCTTCTGCGAGAGAACACCACGCGCTGGCGAATACGAAGCTTCCCCACGCCAGACGTAGCTTCTCCGAGTCGGTTGCGAGATCGATCCAACGCCGCGTCGCGCCGGAGTTTAGGCGCACAGCACAGCGGACACTCGACGAAGCTCAACGCCGAAATCGATGAGCGGCCTCTCGGCGACTTGTCCGAGCTACTAATGAGAGCGGAGCGAGCGGGCTCGAGGGTCGGCGGGGAGGGGGTCGCGACCTGGCGACTTGCAGCTGACCCGCACGAGCGCGGTTCTCTCTCGGGATCGCCCATCGAGGCTTTGCTGTCGAGGTTGCCCAGCTTGGCGGCGAACGTAACCGTGCTTGGATCGAGACGACCGTGAGTGAGCGAGAGAGAGAGTCAGACGACGTCGACGCCGCTTGACGTCGACGCGAGTCGTCGCGCTGCGTTTCCACCTCTGCCTTGGACCTCTCACACACTCGAATCACCATGGCCCACATTGAAGACGATTTTGCAGCGTACACGACGATCGGAGACCGCGTTGCCCCACCGCCGAAACCGCCGGCTTCTTCATCTTCGCCCGCGTCCCAAGGTCCCAAGTTCGGCGTCCCGTCCAAGCTAGAGCCGTTCACCCTCCTGGCCAAGTCTGCTCGCGGCTCCGGTGCGGCCAACTTGATCACCCAAGCAGTGTCTGCACCCGGCGTCTACGTCTTCAGCGAGTTGCTCCAATCCCCGAGCATCAACCAGCTCGCCACGAACGTACAATATGCCGCGCATTACAAGCTTCTCGAGCTATTCGCTTACGGAACTTGGGGCGATTACGTCGGTGCTCGCGACCAGTACCCGACCCTGACCCTCGAGCAAGAGACGAAACTCAAACAGCTCACCATCTTGTCCCTCGCTTCCGAAACTCGCGTGAGTTGATCGGATCACCCCCCTCCCGCGCACTCTTCCCCGATTCTGACGAGGCCAATATCGATTTTTTTTTCAAGATCCTACCCTACTCGACGCTCCTCGCGTGCCTCGACCTCTCGTCGATCCCGCAACTCGAAGACTTGCTCATCGAGTCGATCTACTCCAACATCTTTACCGCGCGCCTCGACCAACAAGCTCGTCAACTCGAGATCCTCTCTTCGCTCGGTCGCGACGTCAAATACGACCACAACAACTCAACGACGACGACTACTTCTTCTTCCGCGGACCCGATGCAACTCGATTCGTCGTCTTCGTCGTCGGGACAACATCACAAGACGACAACGCCAGCTTCGATCTCTTCACTCCTTTCGTCACTCCAACAGTGGCAAACCGAGATTGACACCCTCTTGGAATCTCTCGACTCTCACCTCGCGACGCTCCATGCCAACTCGGTCAACCAGACGCACCGACAACTCGAACACGAACGAAAGGTTCGAGACATGGTTCGAGACGTCGCGCAGGGAGGAGGAGGGGGGAAACAACCCCACCAAGGAACTGCTAATGTCAATGCCGCTTCGAGGGGGGGACCTGGTGGTAAAGGAGGAGGAGGGCGCGGGGGAGGAGGAGGAGGAGGAGGAGGACATGGTACACAAGCCGCCGCGAGCGCGAGTAGTAGTTTAGGATCGGCAACAACAACGTCGTCGTCGTTGTCGTCGGGGGGTTGGGGGGGAGCAGCGGCAACTCTGCAGCAGCAGCAGCTGGGTGGCGAATCGGGAGGTGGAGGAGGAGGAGATATGGACCTCGATTCGCCAAACGCTCCAGGAGGAGGAGGAGTTACGAGGAACGCGATCAGTCCGGGAGGGGGAATCGGTCAGAGGGCGAAGAAGAGGGGTAGAGTCTAGTCTGAATGCAGGCAGCAAAATGGAGGGAACAGCGCCTTGAAGAAAGGGGTGGGTGTTACCCAATGTGGGGTACGGGTTGAACTCGTTGTACCACCGTTTCGTTTTTTGTTTTGACTTGCAGTGCCCTTTTTTTCAACTCTGTTCGCTTTTGGTTTTTCTGCCAATTGTCCCTTTTTTGAACATCCTCGTTTGAAGCCTCAGCCCATATCGAATTGTCGAGGGAGAAATCTCGCTGAATTGGTGCGAGGCAGGCAGATATCACTAGCTCACCTACGGAAAATTCTAAACCACTGGCCTGTAACGACTTGGAAACTGGCTCGGGCAAAGGGGCCACCAAGCTGGAGCTTCGGACTCACCGAATCACAAAAAAATATAAAGGATCTGCCATGTCCCTTTCGAAATGAGGACAGCCTACGGCCCGAATTCGCGATCTCAAGAGACCCGTGCGAGAGTGCTTGGATCGCCTCTTGTGAGTTCAGCAGAATGCTGGGAGCTATTTTTTACGATCGAAGCTGCACGCGGTTTCGAGGCGATATCCCAGTGAACGAGCGCAGCTCGATTGTAACATGGGAAGAAGTGCAAGGTTGCAGTTTATCAGAAAAGAAAGAAAAGAACGACGATGATGCCAGATTGGGCCCCGAGACAGTGCTGAAAAGAAGAAGAAAAACCGAAGAAAGTTAACGACAAATAGAAGTGCGATGCGTTGCGTGTGCTCTCTCCGACTCTCCCTCTAGCAAAACCTCCCCCCCCCCTCGCTCCCTAACCACTCCGTGTTTTCAAGATCGCAGGACTTCGCCGACGATGCGCTCAAACTTGGTCCTCCGCTCTTGTCTCCCTTCGACCTGGCCCTTGAACAGACCCCAAACGCCCGCCAAGGCGAACCGCAGGTTGTCGTCTTCTTGTTGCCCAAGGGCGTCGTTCGGCGCCCTCGATTCCTGGCCGGTCACTGCAGCGAGCTTGACGGCGGACGCGAGAAGAGGAGGAGGTGCGACAGTCGTCGTGGTGGTGATCGAGGTGGCGGGCTCGGGTGAGAAAGGAGCCGAAGACTGGGCAGGAGAATCGAACGTGAGGAAAGATGAAGACTGCTGCGCGGTTGTTGGGTCTCGGGGGGCGCAAGAGTCGAGGTCGGAACGTGGAGACGTAGGCGACGAGAGAGTCGAGAGATTGAAAGGGGTCACGGTCGAAGACCTCCTCGAACGAGTTTTGACCTTGGTCGGACTTTCGGCGGCGGCGGCGCGAGGTGCGACCACCGTTGCACTCGTCGTCGCTTCGTACCCAATGACGGGAGATTCCTCAATGACAGCAGGTCCTTCGGATCTTCCGTCATCGACTTGGTTCGTGACCGCTCCGTACCCTCGCCAGTAATCGTCGTCGTCTTCCTTCTCCGTGTCCCTCCCTCTCGTATCGTTGACGAACCCGACCCCGCTGTCGGCCTCGTGCTCTTCCTCCTCCGAGTCTGACCAGCCCGCCCAGAAATCGTTCGAGTCGCCGTACGCACCGGGCGTCGTGCCTTCGCCTTCCGCCATTTCCTCCCTCGTCTTGACCCGTGCCGTCCCAGTCCGTCTCCGAGTCCCGTACTCGTCGTACTCGTCTCCCTCTCCGTCTCGACCGTCTTGCGACTCGGACAAGTCGAGTCCGCTCGGCCTCGATTGTCTCGCGGCGGTCGACGGCGCTCGCGGCTGACCGTCCAGTTTCGACGTCGACGCGCGATCGTTCGCGCGCGCGACGGCCTCTTCGATCGTATCGCACCACTGACTCTGCGCGACACTGCTCCTCCTCCCCGCGCTCGTGCTGCTGTTGCCGCCTCTGACGAGGGCGTGGAACCCATTGTCGGGCGAGTCGAGGACGATCGAAGGCGCGGTCAATTTGAACAACTTCCACGCGCCCTCGGCCGCCTCCCGCGCGTCGTCTGTCGGATCGTCTGTCCCAGCGGCGGCGTCGTGAGGGGTTTCCGGTTCGTGGGGTTCAAAGAGGAGAATGACGTCGAGGGTCGGGTTCGAGGACGGGAGCGAGACGGGGATGAGCGCCTTGAGGGACGCGGGGTGGTCAGATGGGTCGCAGTAGTACCTTGCCGTGCCGAGTTCTACCGAGTCGACCTGTCCAGCTAGAGGGTGGGCCTCGACCGAGTCAGTTCCGAGAGGGCGGGCGGACGAGCGAAAGAGAGTACGCACATTCGAGGATCTCTCTCCGGGCCAGGACGACGTCGGAATCCTTGTTGCCGAGGGTCCAGTACCGGTCGTCGGTCGGCGAGAGCGCGAGGTAGTGGTGGGCTTGGAGCGTAGGTTGCGACACGAGCGAGCGCGGGAGGACGAGCGAGTCGTCGGGCGAGAACAGGAACGGAACGAGCGTCGTCAAAGTTGGGTGAGGCGGGGGTATCGACATGCTAAACGCGAGAGAGAGTGACGGAAAGAAGAACGCGCGCGCGCGAGTTGAGAGAGATTCAGAAGTCAGAAATTGTTGAAATTTCCCCACCTCCGAAGTACTCGTCGTCCTTCCCCTCCGCTCCGCTCTCTTCCGAAATTCGCCTCGTTCCGAACCCCCCGAATCGCGCCGTCATGTCTGCACCTGAATCAGAGTATGGTCCGATCCGGTGAGTCCCCCTCGCCCGTCGAGCCGCCGTCACGGTCGTTCCCCGCCGGCTCATCTTTCTCTCTCTCTCTCTCTCTCTCGATCTCGGCAGCACACCACTCGACGTGCCCAAGCTGAAGGCCTACGTCGAGTCGAAAGTCCCAGGGTTCAAGCTCGCAGAACCCGTCTACCAATTCTCGTTCGGTCAATCGTGAGCCGTTTCTCCTCCGCCCCCTCCCTCCGGTTGCAAGGAATAACCGGAAAATCCTTCGACGAAAAAAACCCTCGGCGCAGGAATCCGACGTACCTCCTCCTCGGCTCGAACAAGAAGCGCTACGTCCTCCGTACTCGACCTCCAGGCCCCCTCTTGTCCAAGACGGCGCATGCGATCGACCGCGAGTACAAGATTCTGTCGGCCCTCTCGTCCGAAGCCGCTGGGGGCACGGTCCCCGTCCCAAAGGTGTACCACCTGTGCAAGGACGAATCCGTGTTGGGGAGACAGTGGTACCTGATGGAATACCTCGAGGGGAGAAAGTTTGAAGACGTGCGGATGCCCGAGGTCGAGACGAAGGAAGAACGTCAAGCTCTGTCAGTTTCCCCCCCCCCCCCTTTTTTTTTGATCCTCTTCCTCTCTCTCTCTGTCAGCGCCTGTAATTGAATCGCTGACGATTGAATCGACGTAACCTCTCTCCGCAGGTGGTTCTCGATCATCAAGACGCTCGCGGCGTTGCACTCGCTCGATCCGAACAAAATCGGCTTGGGTGACTACGGTTCAACCAAAGCGTTCTATCCTCGTCAGATCCGGTACGCTTTTACTTTTGAAGGCCCCTCGACGATGGTACCTCGGCCCTTGGAGAGAGAAGTCTGACTGACAATTCCTTTTTTTTTCCCTCGTGGTTTTTGAAAATCAGGTCGTTGTCGAAAGTCAGTCAAGCTCAATCCGTCATCAAGTCGGACAAGACGGGTCAAGTCGTCGGGGACATTCCTGGTTACGAATTCCTCCTCAAATGGTACTCGCGTAATCTTCCCGGTACGGGCGCTCGAACGGGCGAGACAAAGTTGGAAGGGCGAATCATTCATGGCGATTTCAAAGTCGACAACATGGTGAGTACTTTTTTTCGTCCTCTCCCTTCTCGGCTGACAGGCGCGCGTTCGAGAGAGAGAGAGAGAGAGAGAGACTTTTTGACTGACGATTTCTCGGGACTGGATTAAAGATCTTTCACCCGACCGAACCTCGCGTGATTGGAGTGTTGGACTGGGAACTGTCGACCCTCGGTCACCCCTACTCTGACCTCGCGAACCTGCTCCAACCGTTCTACGTCCCCGTGCAACCCGATGGTGCGTCAATGGCCTACCTCCGAGGTCTCCGGTACGTCCTTTTTTCATTCGCCCCGAGCTTTGCCTCCTTTTCTTTTTTTCGTTTCGCCTCGCCGTCTTGAGAGAATCGGGCTCGAAACTAACGGAGGGGTTCTGGCGGATGAACCAGGGATATCGCGCCTCGAGATTTGCCGATTCCCGACGACAAGACGCTCCTCAAGCTTTGGTGTTCCGAGTTGGGCGAAGTCGAATACGAGCGCGACATTGCGCGAGGTAAAACGTGGGACGGGTGCAACTCGTTCGCGTTCTTCCGCGTGAGTGCCCAGTTCCTTTTTTTTCTGTTTTCATTTCTTTTTTCTCGACTCCTTCCCCCCCCCCCACCCAAATCCCCCCCCCCCCGCCCCCCGAAGTCAAAGGTGGAGAGATTTTCTCACGAAACGAGCGAATGTTTGCTCTTTCCTTGGGCGCGTTTCGGGTCGACAGCTCGCCGTCATCACGCAAGGGATCGCCGCGAGGTTCGCGCAAGGGAATGCCTCGTCCGCCAAGGCGGGAACGTACGCCAAGATCTTTCCGCGGATCGGCGAACTCGCAAAAGAGAGGGTCGAGAGGTATGCCGAGGGGGCAAAGGAGAAACTATAGGTGTTTTCAACTGTTTTTTCCGGTTCCGTAGATCGCGTTGCACGGTGCGGATCCGGATGTCGAGGAGGTAACGACATGGTACGAGATGGTATATAGTAGCAGTGTGGGAATTGACAACAACAAGCGTGACGGATGAACAGAAAATGAGAGAAGAGAAGAATCCGAGAGTGAGTGAATCGACGACTATTTCTTGCTGCTCGCCAACTCTTTGAGCAGGTCGTTCAAGACTTGGCTCACTCTCAACCCGAGTGCTCGGACTCGGTCCCTCACTCCGTCGTCTTCGTCTTCGTTGTCGTTGTCGTCCTGCCCGACCCTCGCGACGAACCGCTCGAACCGGTCCGGGTGGTAGCTCAAGACGGCCGTCCTCACCTTTGCTCTCCTCGCCTCGCCTTGGACCTCGTCCGGCAAGAGGAACTCTTCGATCGCATTCGGAGTGATCTCGTTCGCACTCGGCCACGAGATCGGCGGGAGCGCGAACGGCGGAAACACGGGCCACACGAAATCGGTGAACCTCAGTCCGCTCGTCCTACCGGGGTCGCCTTCTGCGCCTCCTCCTCCTCCTCCGATCATGGCGTGGAGTTTCTTCCACCCGACTTCGTACCTCTCGCGCGCGTTGTCCCGCTCGAGTTTGGCGAGTTGCGTCTTGCGCCGTTCGAGTTTCTCGATCCGGAGTCGCTCCTTGCGGTCGCGCTCGAGTTGTTCGAGGCGTTCGCGCTCGGCCCGTTCTCGCTGCATGCGCTCGTGTCGCTCGATCGCCTCGAGGCGTTCCTTGTTCTGCCGGCGCCACATGCCCGCGCGGATGTACTCGGCGTACTCGTCTTCGTCCATCCTCGACGTCGACGGCGGAAGGGCGACGCCGGCTGCGGTCCCGGCGGCGGATCCGTACGGGGTCGAGTACGCGAGGTGGTGGTACTCGTGGAACCCGATCCCGAGGTCGGCGTGGGCCGCGTCGGTCAACTTTGCCGCGAACTCTTCTTGCTCGGCTCGCTCGTCGTCCTCTTCTTGCGACCTCGTACGCTTGTACGCCTCGGACGGAGGGACTGATGACTCGTCAAAATCGCAATCTGGCACCGATGTCGATGTTGACGTGGGATGGCGCGGAGGCGAGAGCGACTCGGACTCGTGACGTCGGGTTTTGTGCTTGGATTTGCGCGACGCGCGACGCGTGGCGCGTAGAACTGCCTCCTCGGTCGCACTCAAGGTCGAAGGTTTCATCCGTAGTCGTGGCATGGCCGCGAGCGAGCAGATTAAAGATGAAGAGCGGCGCCCGCGGGAATTAATCTTGCCTCTCCTCTCCTTCGACAATGCTCTCGTCTAGGGTCGTACCGCCACAGCTACGGTTACGGTTACGGCTACGCGCGCGGGGGCTGCACAGCACCGCTCGCTCGGATTGCCCCCCTCGTCCTGTTCGACCGCCGAAACTCCGGTTCGCGCCGTCTCCGACCGGCTTCTTGCACTTGGGCGGACTACGCACCGCGCTGTACAACCACCTCCTCGCGCGACAGCTCGGAGCCAAGTGGGTCTTGAGGGTCGAAGACACGGACCAGGTGTGGCTCTCCCGGACCCCCACTCGCGACCATCCCCGCCCCGACGCTGACGGCGACACCGTCTCATAGACGAGGTACGTCCCCGGCGCCGTTGAGAGTCTGCTCAGGACGCTCGAGTGGGCAGGGCTGGATTTCGACGAAGGTAAAATCTTCCGACCCGTTTATAGATCCATCCTGCTCCCGCGGATGCTCACCTTTTTGCGCTCGGTTCAGGGCCAGGGAGAGACGGCGGCAACGGACCGTATTTTCAATCACAGCGCGCCTCGGTCTACAACCGGTACCTTGAACCTCTCCTCGCTGTGCGTCTGTCTCGCACCCGTTACGTATCAAGTCTCGCCGCGTGCGCCGGCCTGATGACTTGCATTTGATGCTCGGCAGTCAGGCAAGGCGTACCATTGCTTCTGCACTCCCGAACGTTTGGCCCACACGCGCAAGCTTCTCCAGAAACAAGGCCAGAAGAACCAGAGTTACGACCGCAAATGCCTCGGGTTGACCCAGGAACAGGTCGATGCCAAGCTCGCGCACGGGGAGCAAAGTGTAATTCGCTTCAAAGTGAGTCACTAGTCGCGGGTTGTCCGACACCAGTTCGCCAAGGAGCAGCCTTGCTAAGCCCCGCGCCGTGAGCTCACGGCCGCTCGTTCTGATTCCAGAGTTCCTCGAACAAGCTCGTGCAGCAAGACGCCATTTACGACTCGATCACATACGACAGCCTCCCGATAGAGGACTTTGTCTTGCGCAAGTCTGACGGATTACCGACATATCACTTTGCCAACGTCGTCGATGACTACGAGATGGGGATCACTCACGTGCTGCGAGGAGAGGTACGGAGAATCTTTCATCAGCGTCGCTTACTGCTTGCCCTCGCAGTCTCACTCTAGACTGACGCTAGAGCGTGAAATCCGACGCGAGGCAAACAGGAATGGTTACCTTCGACTCCGAAACATTTGCAACTGTACGAAGCGCTCAACCTGCCAAAACCGCTCTTTGCCCACTTGCCGCTCCTCGTCAACCCGGACGGGAGCAAGCTGAGTAAACGGACCGGCGACGTCAGAGTCGAGGATTACATCGACCGAGGGTACGAACCTTCGGCGTTGCTCAACTTTGTCGCCTTGCTCGGATGGTCCCCTCAATCCTCTTCGACGTCTTCCACCGCTACACCACCACCGTGCACGGCCCAATCTACCGCTTCTGACCCGAATTCGAATTCAAATTCGACCGCGTCAGACCTCTTGCCCGTTTCAGAGTTGATCTCGGCGTTTTCTCTCGAAGCGATCAACAAGAACCGGCCGACGTTGCAAAACGGTAAACTCGACTGGCTGAACCGGAACCACGTCAAGCTCAAGCTGTTTGATCCCGAGAATGAGAACGCAGGGGCGAACGAACGGAGGCGAGATTTGGCCGAGCGGGTCGCGGCAGTCGTCAAGAAAGAATTGGACGTCGAAGAGACGAATGGGGAATATCTGCTCGCGGTGGTCGACGCTCTCAAGGTCCGTTTTCCCCTCCAAAAGCGGGCGAAATCCCCCCCCCCCCCCCCTCCCTCCCTCCCCTTTCTGTCCTAACCCTCCTGCCTCTTTCCAGGATCGGTTACACACGATCAACGACATCCCTTCCCTCGGTCGATACTTTTTCCTCTCGCCCGACTATGACACGACCGTCTCGGAAAAAATGTACCGCTCAATGAACTCCAAGGTGTACCGTACGTCGATTCCCCCATTGTGCTTTTCCCCCCGTGTCCCGTTCCCATCCATGCTGCTCCCTCAACTAATTCACCTCTCCCTTTTTCTAACGGGGACCCCCCGGTTGATACTTAGGTGACACGCTCTCGGCCGCGATCCCGATCGTCGCGTCCCTCCCAGCTCGAATGTTCTCTCGCGAACTCTCGTCGTCGTCTACCCCGTCGATCGAATCAGAACTCTTACAAGCCCTGTCTTCAATCTCGATCGCGACTCCAGCCCTCGCGTCGTCGTCGTCGAAGAATCGCGAATTCCAAGATCAGGACGACGAAGACGAGAGGAGGCGGAGGAGCAACAAGAACAACAACGAGGACGCGAGGAAAAAGGCGGGACAGGTCATGTCGCCGTTAAGGCACGCGTTGACGGGACAAAAAGTTGGAGCGAGCGTCGCGGGGACCGTGAGGGTCCTAGGGAGGGACGAGACGAGGCAAAGGTTCGAGAAGGCGATCGAGTGGAGCTTGGAGCGCGAGAAGGAGTAGCTAGCTAGAGACTTGGAGTAAAGGCGATGGGGGTAAGCAAAGTCTTGGGTGAGTACACCACGTGCTTGAGAAACGCGGGTGAATTCTAGCTCGTTGCCGCTTTGAACCTCGGTTTTCGTTCGGCAAGAGATAAGTTCAAGCAAACCTATTTACAAAAGAAAAAAAACGGTGGCAATGCTTGTGCGCGTTCAGGGAGTGACGGTCTCGCGCGGTTCTTACGGGCTTACACACTTCTGCTTGTGATGTGACCTATTGCGGATGGTCCTGAAGACATCATGACTCTCGAGGTGTTCATCCGTCCTTTATTTTATTGTCGCCTCCACTCCGCGGATGCCAGTGCCGCTGAGCCAGAGACTTTTTCGCCGTCGACTTGTTGGCTTGGTCTCAATTTATGAGGGCAGTGTTGTTCACCTAGCGGTTAGAAGTTAGATCGGCTAGGTTAGGGATTTTTGGCCGTATCTAACTAGCATCTAACCGTTAGAAGTGGTTAGATGCCAAAAATGGCTCGAGACGACTTTGCGACGTTGTAGAACTGCTAATGAACGCAAGGGTTGGTTCCAGAAATTTATGAAAAGAGAAAGAAGAGAATACAATAAAAAAGAAAAAGAGTGAGAGGGAAAAGTGACGATCGAAGATCGCCGAGTCGTTACACGACAGCGCTGACGGTGTCGGTTACGAAGCAGGAGTCGAGGGAACACTGCTGTCGCTCAAGTCGAGGCTCGGTCGTTTGGTAGGTCGTTGGGAAGAATCCTCGAGTTCCTCTTCTTATCGATATCCTTGATGCTCTTCCTTTAAGTTTATCTAACCTATCTAACTTGGAAGTGAAATTCGGCCCATCTAGCTAGCATCTAACCCTAGACCTAACGGTTAGATCATCTAACCTAGCCGAGCGAACAACACTGTGTGAGGGGGCGAGGTCACTCGGTAGATGGAGGTCCGCTGCACGCGAGCGCGTAGCCATTCTCGCACAGACCTTGCGGAACCACGAGTCGGAAGGGCAAAAAAATCTGGCTCCCTCCCTAGTTCGTCCCCGACATGTAGCTTGCCCAAAATGATTCATTACCCATGCTCGACTCTCGAACACCCTGCTTATCAGGCACAACAATGCCAAACGTGTTTCCGAACATAGTTTGCGTTTTTTTGTGGGTTGGGTGTCTCTCGAAAATGATGCCACCACCGCCAGATTCTCCTCCCGCACTGACTCGTGGTCTAACAGATCTAACAGCACGAAACGTCACCAACTATAACTGACAAGTTTGACTGGATCCGCTCGGTCCCTTTTCGCGTTTTTTTGTGCGATCTTCGCCCGAGCTCACTGACTTCTCTCGTGAACGCGACAAAACGTTCCTCAAGCCACAAGCCGAAGCAGCTGTAAGAAATGGCTGAACAGCCAATCTCGCCTTTGTTCTTCGTCTGTGTGAACAAAAAAATGAAAAAAAAAGCAGGGCGGAACCATTCCAAGCTATCGACCGCGTGGAACCGCCGGGAGAACCGAACAAGTCTCCCCTCCGTAAAACTCTGCGCATCGGAGCGCTCAAAGGAAGACACGTGTCAGCTTGACGTGCAATTTCCTTTTTACGAAAACCGGAAACCCGCAACTCTGAAGCTTTACACATGCCAAATTACTCGCTTGCCCTCTCTCGTGTTGGAACGTACTTTGTCAAGGCTTCCGACCCGTCCACCTTGTTCTCGACAGACCTTGCTTCGATCGCGTACCCTGAGCCTACACGGCAACGCTCTCACGATACACGAAACTCGCCTCTTCAAAGGTACGTTAAGTTTCCAAGATCTCAACTGAAGGGCACGCACTATCTACTGAGAGAGAAAAGGTACCAAAAACCGGAGGGAGAGAGAGAAAGCACAGAGGTTGGGTTTGCTATGTACGGAAAAGATGTCACAGTAGGAGGTCTGGAGGGTCAAAAAAAACAACCGATAGCCCGAAAAGCAACGTCAGAAAACCTTCTTGTTTCACCTGCCAAAAAAGATGAGAAAAAACTGACCATCGAAATGCGACGACGAAACAGAGTTCTTGCCGTCGTTGTCTTCGTCGCCATTGTGCACGTTGGCGTGGTGGTGGTGGTGGTGATCGTACCCGATCCCGAGTCCGTCACTACCCGTTCTCAACATGCCCGGTGCCGATACGCTGCTCTTCATTGCCGAACTCGCGAGTCCACCGACCGCACCGGAAGGCATTCTCGAAGGCGAGGGAGGGAACGTCGAATGTGTCGTCGTCGTCGTCCACGACGACGGTCGGAGGTAGTTAGACCCGGATTGGGGCGTCGGGGGTAGCTGGCTAAAGACCGAATTCGTCGCGAGCGACGACGAGAACGGAGCCGACGACGGTGACGTAAACGCGTGTGGCGGAAGGATGTAAGAACTCGAAGGATTGCGGCCGTGACGCGACGCTCGTTTCGTCGACGCGCGCGACAACGACGAAGACGGAGACGACAAGGGATCTTCCCCTCCTCCTCCTCCTCCTCCTCCTCCAGCTCCAGCTCCGAACAGGCGTTGGGCAAACATTTGGGCCGGAGCCGTGTGTCGACCTCCCTGGACGTAGTCGAGCGCCGAACCAGAGAACAAGTCTTGAGACGGCGTGCGGAGGTGAGCGAGGGCGCTCTGCGAGTGCACGGTCGAAGGCTGCCGAGACCTCGAAGCGAACGGCGTCTCCCATCCCGCGCTGACGCCGCTCGCACCCGACGGACCGAGTCCGCGCGACGGCGTCATCGTCACGTCGTGCCAGTCGTGCGCGTTCAACGAGTCTCCAAACGCGGCGTGCACGTCGAACGGGTTGCCCCCTGCGCCCACGCCCACGCCAACGCCGCCCACGCCCACGCCACCACCGAGCGCGGGATCCGCCGCCCAGTCGTTGCCGAACGGCGCAGAGTCAAACACGCCACTGACGAGGCGACTGCGACTCTTGCGGTTGAACAAGGGCGAGCACGGAGAGTAGTCGGACCGCGGGTCGGCATCTTTGCCAAAGTGCGGCGTCGCGGGGATCGTCACTTTCGATTGTGCGGAAACGTTCGGACTCGTCGGGACGGCGGCAAAACTGCGCTTGGGTGAACTCGTCGGCGAGGGCGCGAGGGCGACGTCGGGACAAGCGGCAAAGTTGCCGCGAGGGATCGGCGAGAAGGACCCCGTGACGAACGTGGGCTCGCTCGACATGGGCGGAGTCATCTCGGGTCCGGTGCGAGGCCGTTTCGGGGGAGTCTCGAGCGAGTCCTTTGGCTTGGTCGGCGCAGTCTTTCGACAACGTTCGCAGTGCCATTCGAGGGGCAGGTGGCGACGAGAGTGCACTTTGAGGCAGGCGAGGTGGAACAGAGTTTCGCACGCGCCGCACGAAACAGATCCATGTGAGGGTTCGTCCACCGAGATGGTCTCTCCGCAGACGCATTCGACCGCCCGTTGCTTCCCCTTTCTCTTTGGGGAGAGTGTAGGCGCAGCAACGGTAGGGTCCGTGTCCTCGTCGTCACCATTGTCGTCGTGTCGTCGTTTCCTGAGCACCTTGACTGTTTTTCCCCCGACCCGAATCTCCATCTCCGCATCCTCGTTCACGGCGGCCTTCTTGGCAAGCGGCGCGTCCTGTCCGTTTCTTTCGTCCGGTCGGCCCTTTGCAGGTTCGACTGGTATATCCTCGTCCTCCGAATCATCATCGTCGAGCCAGGATTGTAACTTGCTGACGCTCGACCCGGTCACGGGTGCCGGCCTGACGGGCGAGCTCAGAGAGGATGGTCTCTCGGACGCAGGTTGTCGGACGGGTTCAAATGCGGGGAGTAGGGTTGGGACGGGATCGGAAGCCGAAGGAACGCCGAGGTATGTGTGGCGACGAGTGAGCGCGATCCGGCCCATCCCGGGTAGCGAATTGCCAAAGAGACTCGAGGGAGCGGGTACGGCGGCGGCAACAGGAGGGCCGGCGAAAGTCGCAGAGTTAGGGGGGACGGGCAGGATGTTCGAAGAGGATGCGACAGCGTTCGAGGCGAGAACGGGTCCGAGCGGGTTCTGTATGAGAGGAACCGAGCCAGGCAACGTGACAGGTTTGGTAGGAGGGCTCGGGTAGAGGGAAGAGTGGGAAGATGTCGGAGTCGAAGGCGACTCGAGAGCGCCGAAACTGACTCTCTTGGCCTGGTTCCCGTTCGAGGCCTGGACAGTGAGGGTAGGAGCGGAAGTGGACAAGGGCAGAGGTAGGAGGTTCGTGCTCGGAGACCGAGAGTCGAGGGAAGAAAGCGCTCGAAGGAAAGATTCGACGGTGAGTTTTTCGTTCGAAGACGACAACGTAACGAGTGCTCGGTCGAGGACGTCTGCCTGTGGGTTAATGCTGTATCGCACCGGAAGCGGGTCAGGCTCTCATCTTTTCCGTCGGAAGAGGTCCGCGTACTTACCCATGTTGCGCCAACCTCTCCATCAACTCGTGCTTCTCTTGCGCCAGTCGATTCTGCACCTCGTCTTCGTCCATACCCTCGACGTCGATACCGGCACTGACGGTGCTCAACGAGCTAATTTCGCGCTCTCGTGGCACTGCTCGCGGCGCTTTGTCACCGCGGGAGCGTCGAGCTGCCGATCGCCTCCAAGACGGAGCAGACCCTTCGCCTTCGGACGCCTGTGCATCTTCTGACTCGTCGCCTGCGAGCGCGTCGTCGTACTGGAGCGAATCTTGATCCGATTCGTCCTCGACTTCCTGCATTACGACCTTTTGTGCGGCTTTCCTCTTGGGCCTCGAAGACGTCGGCGAAAGTTCGACACTCGAGAGCTCAGGAACCGCTCTCGACGGGAGCGTCTTGCTGCCGGTCGAGTTGGCGAACGATGATCTGGGTTTCGGGCCGGGGGTAGAGGTCGAACCAGGTTTGACCGTACGAAGATGTTCTTGTAGTCGCGTCTGACGCTCTTTCCGTTTCGGACCCGAGTGTGACGCTGTCGAGTTCCCTCTCACATGAGTCGATGCGTGGCCGGAAGACGTAGTGCGTGGAGCGGGAGTGGGAGATGCGGAACTGTGACGAGACGAGAGAGGAGACGAGCCGGAAGCGAGCGAGAGACCTCGGAAGTCGTCGGCAGCGGCCGAGGAAGCCGTAGAGAATGACGGGGCCATGGGCGTGGAACGAGCGTTGGCGTGCCGGGTCGCGGGGCGCGGCATCCTTTTCGAGCGAGAGTGGGGCTCGGGGTTTGCGAACGAGAGCGGCCGAGGGACAAAGGAGTGTGGCCGGCTGGCGGCACTGGGGCAAGCTGTTTCGAATCACGGATCGGCGACAGAGTCAGGACTGGGCCCAGGCGAGAGATGCGACGGCGGAGCGAACGGTGTGTGACCGTCACTCGCAACTCGCAGCGACGAGGCAGAGTGTCGGCCCTGTTCTCCCAGTCGAGGATGGAATAATCTGTGCGACTGACCCGGGGGGTATTCCTGCCTCGAGTGGGGCAGTAGGTCGAGGTGACGGATCGAGAGTCCAACTCGAGCGATCCTCGTTCCTGCACCTGAAATGAACTGACCCTGCGCTGGTCGCGACGAGTACGAGTCCTCTGAGTCTTCGAGTGGCTTCGTGCGCGCGCGACTGAGCTGCTCGCCTTGCGGAACACCGAGTAAGGGTGCAGCGCACTAACCCCCCCGATTCGATCGCAAATTGGCCAACTTTTTCTCTCGTTTCGAGCAGCCGGCCCTTTGATCGCGACCTGCTCCTACAATACTGTCCTGCATTCCTAGCAACGCGCAAATGGCGGTCCGTCAGAATTTCAAAAATCCCAAGTGTCATCCGGATCCGAGCTCCGAGCGAGATGATTTGGCTGAGCCGCGTGAGCGCTTACCTCGAGCACGCAGGCTTCTGCTCGATCCCGCGACAAGACAGAACGAAATGCCCCAGGATGGGGCATTTCAGACTGTCTGTCAAGTTTTCCTTTTCGTTCTCCCTTTTTTTGGTAACCATTCTTTCAAGTTTCCAAGGAGGAGCCTGTGCCGAGCCGAGCGCATCGTTGGATGAGGGATCACGAGATGACCCCCATGTGTCGAGGGAGAGAGAGGGTCGAGGTTGCACTATCCCTTGTAGCAAGACAAAGATGTCAGCTTGAGGGGCACACAGCACTTCGAGGACGACTCACGCTCGACACTAGAGACAACGAACGAAATTACCACGTCGTATCGAGCCGATGATGCCTGTCGTCGTAGCACGAGCTGGACGGAACCTCGAGAAAAAGTTGAGAAGGCGCATCGGCCTGAGCGGGCTTTGCGGTTCTACGTGACCGGCTACGCGTTCATGGGTGAAGTACAGCGCAATAACCTTGCTGCATGGTCTAAACACGCGTCAAACGCGTCTGGTCCGGGAGAATCGATTCGAGACGCCTGAATGGCCGTGGCGACCTCGTCCGTTCGCAGGTCGTGCGAAGTGCTCGATGCTGGAGCAGCAATGCGGACGGGCATGTCGTATCGACCTAGTCGGAATCGGTGGAGGAGACGGGCGAACGATCTTGGACGAAGTTCATCGCGGCGCGCGCGCATCGTCGCTCGTCGCGCGCACGCGTCGAAACGTCGAGGGTCCGATCGTCCGAGTCTTGGCCCCGATCGCTCTTCTCACTGACAGCTCGCCCATGAGGTAATGAGTACACCCGCGTCTGGCCCACCCCGAGCGCACACGAGTCCTCAGAGCCGCACATTTGAGTCAACTCGTCGACCGCTCGCTCTCGCCCTCCGCACCGTCCCCTCTCGCGACGACGACTCGCAATTCGAGGCCGTCACCGCCTTCGAGGATCAGGCGAGGCATGACTCCGCCAGAGACGGCCGGACGACAGGCCCCGCAGCCGCAGCCGCAGCCGCGACGAACGGACACCAGCCGACTCCGACTCCGACTCGACACCGCGACTCGCTCACCCCGCTCAGTCAGCACGTCACGGTCTCCCGCATGACCTCAACGCGCCGCTACATGGATCAGCTGGACGAGGATGACGTCGAAGCGCTAGACAACGAGCACGACGCACCGGAAGACGAACCCGACCGCGCGACTTGGCACTCTGGGTGGGGCAGCGACCCGAGGGACTCCGTTACCAGCCTCGGCGTCAACGATGGCGCAAGCAATAAGAGCGGCGAAAAACCGGGCGAGCCGAGCCAGAGCATGCACGCTTTTCAAACCGAAAAGGCCGATAGTGTGTCAAACCTCGTGCGGATTCTCTCGATCTTTCGTTCCGTCACGACTTTGACTGACGCGCGCCAGCTCTTGATAGAATTACGGCCCGACAAGCCCGTCCGCTGAGGCTCATCTCGCTTCAAGGGTTCGCGAACGACTCGGTTTCGAGATGCCTTCCTCGCGTTCACCTTCTGCTCAGATCTCGCCGCCATCTTCCTTCTCTTCTCCTTCCACGTCAGCGCCCATCGTCCGCATTGGTCCTCCTTCGCCGACCATCGACTCGTTCCTGGACAACCCTCAAGCTTCGACCGCTTGGACCGACCTCCCGTCGTCGCCTCCCGCTTCGCCCATTTCTCGAAGTCGCGAGCAGTCACAGCTCGGATCGCCGCCTAGCCCATCTGCGACGAATCGTGCCCGGTCTCAGACAACCAGCAAAAACTTTTCGAGACCTTTCATGTCAATTTCCTCGCCTTCTCAGCCGAAACTTCCCCCTGCTGCAACCAGTCCGTGGACGCATCCCGCTTCTCCCCATCGACCCGTCGCCCCGAGGGCCGACTCTCTCGAATCGACCTCGTCTCCGAATCCATTGGACCGAAAATCGAGCCTCGGCGCCAATTCGTCGTCAATAGACCACTCTGGATCAAGCGCAGGAGGCCACTCGATGTCGGCTTCATGGGAGGATCGCAAACTTCTCGGTCTGAGGCAGCATGAGGAAGCAAGAAGGGCGATCGATCTCGCGCGCGAACGGTCGCAGCGCATCCGCTTCAACCGAGACACCGGGGCAGATACGAGCGTCGAAGAGTTGCGCTCGTTACCGGGCGATGGTCAAGACAACGAAGCGTATGGAGGCGAGGATGAGGAGGAAGTCGAAACTTCAATAAGCTTTGAATCAGTCGCTTCTTCAAGCGCTGCTCCCGAGTCGCCGTACCTCGCTTATGCAGCGCCTTCTCCCCCGATACATTCGCCACCTTTTGTGGACACGTCGCATCCCTACTCGGCGTTCTCCGAGGCACTGCCTCGTTCTCCGCCCCCACAGACAACCTCACATTCCGCTTCTCTCTTCGCAGCTGACCCTCGACCGGCCCCGGCTCCTCCAGTTTCGCCTCCCTCGTCGAATGTACTCTCGCTACCGATGCCCGGCTTCCTGGCCCAGCAACGCCGCCCTTCCGATACTCCGTCTCTGCCCTTGGACGCTGCACCGGCAGTCAAGTCTGCCGCTCCATGGTCTCCTTCTTTCTCCCTGGCCCCGCAAGATCCCACCTTGAAGCAACGCAACGTTCTCCGAAAAGCTCGACCGCCCCGTCGATCAGACGAAGAGTCTTCCGGTCTCAGTGCGCCCATGTCTCGGTCCGGTTCGGCCCTGACGAGCCACTCGCAAACGTCGTCAAACGGAGAAGCGTCGGCTTCAACGACGAGTCGATGGTCCCGGTTCCGTTCTCGCTCGAAATCTAGGACTCGGGGAGCCATCTCGACGACCTCGACGACCTCGACCTTCTTTGACGAACCTCCAGTCCCGCCATTCTCGGCCGCCGGCTCCTCATCAGCATCGACTCTGGGAACGACCTCGTCTCGCCCGGATCTACGTCACAAGTCGTCCTCTTCGTCCTTTCTCGACCGCGCCGACGAACCCTCGCTCGCACCTCGTCCGCCCCCTCTACCTTCTCTACCAGTCCCAGCGTTCCCGGCGTTCCCTTCACCTTCGACGACTTCTCCACTCTCGCACGCCGAATTCTCTCGTCTGCAAGCCTCCCGGCCGGCGTTCCTCCGCGCAAAAACCTCGATCGCAACCTTCGGCGTCGGAGCGCACTCGACGTCGACAATGACGACGGCGACGGCGGCGGCGGCGGCGTCGAGACAGGCGCACGACGGATGGGTCCTCAAGAGCGTCGATGGAGCGAGGGCGGTCCAAACTGGGCTCGTACACGCACCGGGAGAAGCAGCTTCCATTCATGGTGGCGGTAGTGACGATCGAGAAGGACAAGGAGTCGACGGCGAAGAGATGGAGAGGTTAAACGACGGCGGCGGCGGAATCGGCGGTCCGGCGAGTCCTATACGGTCCATGCACGTCTCGGGGGGAGGAGGAGGAGGAGGACAAGAACGACGAGGTTGGGGACGTGGACGAGCAGGGGGACCAGTGGTGATGAATCGATCAGTGTCGGACCAAGGGCCTTCGACGACGAACTCGCGCTCGATAGAACTCGACGACGACCGACACGCGAGCGACGGGGCAAACTCGCTCTACTCGGACTATTCGATCTATTCCCTGCCACCGTCTCCGCTCGACACGTCCATGGGAGCGAAAACCACGACGCCGACGAACGACGGGCGAGTTGATCGGATGAGGGAACACGTTGCGAACGCTCCGAATCACTACCGAAACTCTACGGCGCAAAAAGCGAAAGAAACCCTTGCCGCCTCTGGAAATCGAGGCGAGCCACGGGCCCGTTCAGCGGGTAATGGGATGGTGAAGACTCTGAGCGGGAACGAGGCACCGAAGTCCGACCCCGTCACGCCGGAAGATTTCCTTCGTAAGTTGCTTCTTTCGTTCGGTTTCTTGCAATCACTCTCCGCCCCGACAACCCCCCCCCCCCGGTCCTTCCCCTTGCGCGAGTCTCCGAAATCTCTTCCCTCGCGTCTTTTAACCGACTCGACACGCTTCTCGTGGTCTTTGCTCACTCGCTTTGGGCGGCGGGCCCCGTCTGCATCGATTGCTCCCCTTTGCTGACATGCGGGGTTTCTTCTTTCCTTTTCGTACCGTTTCCATGGGTCGAAAAAAACAACAACAGAAGTCGGGATCGACCACCACGAAGTCGGCGAGTTGGAACGCGCCGCTTGGTGTTTCGAGCAGAGTGCGACCCGATCGGGAGGGTGTGGCGGTGGCATGCTCATGTACGGCCTGACCCTCCGACACGGTTGGGTGAGCCTTTCTCGCGCTACACCCCCTCCCCTCTTCCCGCTCCCTCCTGGAACGGACCCTGCTGACATTTTTCGTATTATGGGGGGTGAATTCTATTGTCGGCGTGGTCAGGGTTGCCAATTGAACGCTCCGCTCGGCTTTCGGTACCTCCAAATGGCGGCGGAGTCGGTCGTCGAGGACCTCGATCGGGTCGTGTTCGGGGGGCGAACGCTCACCGAGAGCGAAGCGAATACTAAAGCTGCCAAAGTGAGTCTCTCTCTCTTTCTCTCTCTCTGCCCTCGCTGTCGCTCTTCGCGTAGACAGTCGCGCGGCGTCGGTCGGTCATAGTCTGACAGCCCGTTTGTGGTTTTTTTGGTCCCGCTTGCGCCGACGTGGTATAGAGTGAACTCGTACTCGCGCTGCACGAGATTGGTGTATCGTATCGATTCGGGTGGGGAGTCGAGAAGAACAAGAAGATGGTAAGAACCCTTCCCGGCTCGTTCCCCGCGCGCGCGGGTCCCGGAGCTTTCGCTAAACGGTCGGTGCTGTATTTGGGAACCGGCGTTGGCCAGGCAGTATCGTATTTCACGCTCTCGGCTGATCTGGGAGACGCCGATGCACAGCAAGACGTCGCGTTTTGTTATGCAAATGGCAAGGGGTGCAAGAAGGACATGAAGAGAGCGGCTCACTATTACCGCTTGGCGGTCAGGCAAGGGGCGGAAGATTGGGGTTTGAGCTGGATCTACAAAGTGAGCAAATTTCGCTGTGTACTCGGGTTGGACGCGATCATGCTGACCCGTGGAATCTTGTGACAGCCCAAATACGCAGACACTACTACTCAGTACTGAACCCAGACGTTCCTGTATTTGTTCTTACCTTGCCTTGAACATCGGAACTTCACGTGCCCTGTCTCTTAATCTCTCTCCTTCGCGCGCAGGCTCGATTTCTCTCCTGTTTCTATTGTCGACGATTCATATCTCCGCCCGGTTTCCGGAGATTTCGCCATAAAAGAGATAGATTATTTCCTGCCTTCTTTCGTCACTCCATCGGGTTCGTTCGCCCTTGTTGCTGATCAAAGTCCCAGTCTCGCCGGCGTGCGCCTCCCGTCTCGACTGCGTCTTGCCGATCCCATCCTCGGGGTCTCCAACACCCGCACAGGATCCAGTCCAAGAAACCGACCTTGCCTCTCACTGAGTCGTTTCTTTCCTCCGTCGCCTCGTCGTCCCCCTCGTCGTCGTGAAGCCCCTCGTCGCCATCGTCATCGAACTGTCGAGTTGGGTTCGTTCCAAAGGGCAGTGAAGGACGTGGTTCGTTGCCGTCTCGAAAGAGGGGTTGCGAGCGTCTCGCCTCGCGGTCGTCCTGCTCGGTCAAACGGTCGTCTATCGCCGCGGCTAGAGCTGCTTCTCCCCCTCGCGAGATGATCGTCGCGGTCGAAGACGGTTGCGATTCGAGCGAATTGACGGACTGTAGAGATTGCTGTGACGGAGAAGACGGTGGTCGGGCCCGGGGCAGCCGATTCGATGGTCCTTGTCTTCCCTTCGGCGTCGCATCAAGATCGACGAGCTCTCGAGTACGACTACTGTCGAGGTACACGTCTGGATCTGAGAACGGGTTCTTGGTCGGAGTGACCGGGGGCGAGAACGGGTTCCGTTGGCGCTCCGTCGTCGAACCAGTAAACGCACGAGGCGACGAGGTAGCGAGCGTCGGGAGCGGCAAGTCTTCGATGAATCGCGAACCAGACGACGTGATCGACGCGCGCGACGCGTCCGCAACGTCGTCGTCCAGGTCGGGCGAACGAACCCCGTCCCTTCCTTGGTCGAGCACGACGCTCTCTTTCCGTCTTCCCTTGCGCGTCGTCTTGGACGCGCTCCTCACTCTCCGCGCGTCGTTCCCTTCTGGCCTACCCGAGCTCGTCATCTCCATGCCTCGCACGTCGCCGCGCTCGTCGCTCTGACCTCGGCGTCCTGCGCCTTCGATCGCCGCGCTTGACGGCTTCTTCTTGTTTGAGCGCACCATGGTCGACGTGCGACGGATCAACGTCGTCGCGGCGGAGGCGGCGGCAGCCGGCGCGACAAACGTCGGCGTGACAAACTGGCTCGTCCGTCGAATCGAAGCCCTCCGGTTCGCATCCGCTTTCGCCCACTTTGCGAGGTTCTATACACACGTAAGGCGTGTCCGGAAAAAAAACCGCAAAATCAAAACCGGGGTCAGTTCCTTGACAAGAAAGAAAAGAACCGGACCTCAAAAAAGGAAAACGAAAGAAATGCTCGAGGAGAGAGAGTGTTTGAGAGAGAAAGAGAAAGAGAGAGAGATGAACCGACCTCTCTAATTTTCCTTTCCTCTTGTTCCTCGTCGAAACGGTCATTTTCGTCCTCATCGTCGTCGTCGTCGTCGTCGTCGTCACTGTCGACTCGATCGACCATCTTGCCCTTGCCCTTGTCCTTGTTGGTGGTGGTGTACATGCTGAACCTCCCCGGCACCGACGTCCGGCGGCCGAGATCTCCCCCCTCGTACTGCTGCAGTCGGTTGTCCAAGTTTTCCTCGTCATCGTCGTCGACTACTGCGCCCTCGTCGTCGCGACGTTGCTGCTGCTGTCCGAGCCTCATCGTCGTCGTCCGCCGCGATCGCTCGGGAGAATCGTACGGCTCCTCTTTGAATCGTTCACCAAGATCGTCGTCGTCGTCATCGTCACGGCCGTCGTCGTTGTCTGGGTCCGCGGGTCTCCCATGATCATGGGTCACTCCGGCGGCGGAGGAGAGAGACGAGTCTTCGTCGTTCACGTTCGCGTTCGCTTTCGCCTTGGCCGCCAAAGTTGATAGACCTTGCGGCGGCGAGTCCATAACCGTAGGGGCTTCGGGGCGGGTCGTAGTCGATCGCGGACGGGGGTTCTCGTTCCCCTTTACCCCCACCTCTTCTTCCTCCTTCCTCCTCAAGTGCTGGAACCGCCCCTGAACGGGAGCCGCGGGTCGTGGGGTCCGAAGTCGAGCCGAACAGAAACGCTCGTTCCGAGATGGGGGTACCAGTGGTCGGGGGAGCCGAGAGGAGTTCAGTTCCCGCGCGACGTCGACGACAGGTGAGGTTCCTCAGCTGCAGGAAGCGTTGGACCTTTTTTTCGCGGCTCGCAGAACTGGGCGCTGTGGCTTCGAGAGAGAGAAACGAGTGGAGCTTGCGAGGGCTTCTCTTCCGGATAAGAGGCCGAGGTTTGGGAAACTGATGAACAGGGGTATTTGCGGGGGGCGTGTGATTGATCATTTTCCTTCGCGTGTGAAAAAACACATACAATCGCAATCTGAGGCGCGCCAACTCGTCTTTTCCCTTTTTCTCAAGATCAAACCCCTGCCAGCCTAATACGTGGTCGAGGTTTCGAGGTTACAATGAGAGGCGACGCATCGCGTGGGGGGGGGGGGGGGGAATGGGTTGGACATGGGGGTCGTGAAACAGAAGAAAAGCAAAAAAAGGAACTAATACCTAGCAAGAGAATATCGAAACGGACATGCGGGGGGGAGGGAAAGAGGCCAGAGTGTCTACGGAAGGGTTTGAGAGAACCGATTCTATGTATAGCATGTTGGGTTGAGAGGGGTTCAATACCCGTACCCGGTCCCATAGCCCGCTTTCTGAGGTGGGTATCCGGCTCCACGACCTCCTCCTGCTCCGTCATGCAGAGTGCCCCTCGAAGGGTGAATGTTGACGTGGTGGTGCTGGGGTTGGTTCCCGATCGACGGCGACAAGACTTCGTCCGGCTCGTCGTGCAACAACCCTTTGATCTCCCATGCTCCCATTTTTGATCCGACCGAAAACTCGAGGTCTTCCTTCGTGATCGAACACCAGTACTCTGTTGTCGAACCCAAAAAGAATTTTTGAGTACTCGGTCTCCGGGCCTAGCCGTGTATTGAGCCGCGGCCGAGAGTAGTGGAGGGGGAAGGGAGCGACTTACTGTAGACCATCATGGTCCCAAACAGTGTGCACAGAGTGTGGAAGAATGTTCCATCGATGTCTGGAAGTATACAGCGCCCAAGGTCAGTATCGGAGGAACGCCAAAGCGCAAGAAAAAAAGAGGCAGGGGCAACGCACAATGACTCGCTTGGTCGCAGATCGTGTTGCTGAACGCGTAGAACAAGACTTGGGCCGCGATGAAGAAGAAGCACCCAAACGCAATGTCGAGCAACGGCCACCGGTCGTCCAACGTCCTCACGACGAGGAGCAGTTGCGCGACGACGTAAATCACGACGCACACGAGCGGGAACACAAACTCGAACACGAACAACGCCGTCGGTTTCGCCGACGACAGTCCGGCGCTGTCCTTGAACGTCGCGAGGGCGATCAGTCCCGTGATGATGCCGACGACGAACGTCGTACCGTGGAGCGTCTGTCACGAGGCGGCGAAAGAAAAGAAAAATGTCAAAAACCAACACCGATGAGAAACGTGGGGTACTCTTCGTGCGAGAGCGCGGATCGCTGCAAAACTGACCCAGAGGGAGACGGGAGTACCATCTTCGACGACTTGGAACCCGACGAACCCGTTGACGAGCAAGGCCCAGTAGGCGCAACACAACAAGCCGAGGTGAATCGCGGCAAAGTACTGTTTCCAAGGAGGTGCGTCAGTGGGGGCGCGCGCGACAAGTCTTAGGGTGGGGGTGGGAACCGAGAGGGGAACTGACGGGATAGACACTCGAAGAGGTCGGAATGATGGACGAGTCGAGGAAGATGGCGATCAACTCGACGGCGAAGTAGAGGTAGAAGAAGACGAGGATCTCTTTCCTCCCGACGGCCGTGTACTTTGACCGGACGTGGAGGACCATGATGATGACCATCAAGAGGGCGCAAATGTGGAGGAACGACGTCGCTGTGAGGACGAGAGGAACGGCGAACGCGCGCGTCAGTCAGTCAGCAGCTGGGAGACAGGAGCGCGTTTCCAGTCGCGCGTGCGGGAGGCCGGACTGACCAGGCTGGAATACAAGCGTCTTGCCAAACTCGACGTTGCGCGAGTAGCACACGGGTTCGATGCCGTAACTCGTCGAGCCGAGGAGCGGGCACACGATGAGCGCGGCGCGGTTGCAGACCCACTCGTAGGACCCGAACGAGAACTTGACTGGGGTCGTACTCGCCATCTTCGCGGCGGGGGAAGGGGGGTGGGCAGATGGGAGAGATCGTTCTCGATCGCGGCACAGTCGCGCGCGATTTCTCTTTCTCCTCTCCCTCTCTCTCTCGACGCGACTTTGGACCCCGTGAGTGACCCGCCCTCCGTGATCAACGCTCGCCGGGGGTTCGTGCGATGAATCGTCCACCTAGTCATCCTTGTTCTTCGAGTGTGGGAATTTGCCCGCGCAAAGACGACACTCTATGGACGGGCCAAACAGGCGAGAACTCTCTCCCTGTCCTTACCCCCCCTTCGCGGGGGAGTAACACAGTCTGATGAACCCCCACTTGCAACCGCGAACCTCGTCGTGCACGCGCGCTGACTTTGATTTCCTATTTCCGTGACACAACAACAGTAGACTCCCCCTCTCGTACGCGTGCCCAGCTTGTAGCCAATCAATCCCATCATTAGTCATCTTCGAGACTGAGCCCTCTGCCGCCCAACACGGTCGACATCTCGTGTTGCTGCTGTACCGTCGTCGAGTTTCTCGAAGAGTTCCTCCTCAGCAAGTTCCTGCGCAACTTTTCCCCGCCTCCGTGTACCACCACGTTGTCTTCGCCTTCTCCGCCGAGCGTAGCAGCTTGGGACCCGGTCGAAGCCGCAGAGTTGCTCCGACCCATTTTCACCCTCGCCGGCAAAAACAGTGACCTCCTCCTCGTCGATTTCGGCGCTGCTGCTGCTGCTGCTGCCACCTCGACCTCGGCGGCGACTCGTCCCGTGATGGACCCGGGTGCGCTCGCAGTCGGCGTCACCCCGTCGCTCGATTCGCTCGTTTCGCCGGCTCGAACTCGGGCTCGGGCCGCCGTCGACGCTCTCGTCGCTTCGTCGTCGTGCCGACCCGGACTCGGTTGCTCCTCCCGCACGCGACTGAGGGCGTAACCCAACCCACTCAGGTCGAGTGGCGCTTCAGTCGGCGAGGTGGACAGGATCGGACTCGCGTAACCGCTCGCGGCTGGGTCGAACGCGGTCGACCGTCGTCGTCCTCCTCCTCCTCCTCCTCGTGCTGTCGCCGCCGCCCGATTCCGACTGCTCGACCGAGAAGGCGCCGCGGACGAGTTGTTCGAGTATGGCAGCGAGTAGTCGTACGCTAGTCTCCGAGGCGACGAGTCGGACAGGTCCGACGGCTCATCAAACATGATGCGCGGCGAATCGACGTCGAGCGTCGTCGTCATCCCTTCGTCGTCTCGTCCTGATCGTCGTCGTCGTCGTCGTCTGTCGGTGATCGAGTCGTCTTTGTCGAGCTCCTCGTCGTCGTCGTCTTCGTCGTCGCCGTTGTCGTCTCGGACCTCGCGACGGACGCCGCCGTCTTCGTCAAATTCTCGTCCGTCCCGAACTTCATCCTCGTCTCCCAATGTTCCGTAACTCGCTCCATCATCCTTCTCATCATCATCGTCGTCGACGTCGTCATCGACATGATCGTCTTCGTCCGACAACTCTGCCCGATTCCGAGACCTGCCACCAGTCCACCGGCCGTTCCGTTCTCGTTCTCGTTCTCGACCTCGACGCCGCCCCGTCCGTCCCGCAGTAGTACCTGCCCACGTCTTACCTTCTCGTACCCCACTCGTGCGCGTTGCACCACTGCCACCACCACCACCACCACCACCACCACCACCACCACCACCGTTACGACCGCCGCTGCCGCCGTGAACGACGATCGTAGCCAACCGTTCAATCTCTCCTTGTCGGTCATCCGCAGTCCTCAACCCTCTCAACACGAGGATCATCTGCAACCTCCTCTGAAGACTCTGTCTCGTTTGCGTTTGCGTTTGCGTTTGCATTTGCGTTTGCGTCTCGAGCCCCCGAGGAGTAGACTTTGTTGTCGTCGACGTATACGTAGTCGTTGGAATAATCGGGATTCTAATTGCTCCCCCGGTGATCTCGGTGGTTTCAAGCGTTTCGACGCCTCCGCCATCAACAACAACGAGGGTGTTTCGGCGCGTCGCGGTCGGAGACGTGTGCGGGGACGGATCGGGAGACGGGAGGCTCGCCGGGGACGAGAATTGACGGATTGGGTGCGTCGGGAGGTGGTTCGATGGACGCGTCGTGGGTACGGGGACATGGAGTCGCGATGCTCGAGACGGGGGGACAGGAGCCGAGGGCACTGCTCGAGTCGTCGTCGGGGGATCGGTAGATGGGTGCGGGTGCGAACGAGACCTGCGAATGTCTAGAGTAGACACATTCGGCGGAATCGTCGTCATCGTTGCTCTCGAATGAATCACGTCGTCGTGGTCGTGGTCTTGATCGTCGACGAGCCGCGGCGGAACGACGCCCTCGTACAGGGTTTGCAAGACGTGCGTGATGCGGTCCATCTCGGGGTGGAGGATGCCGTCCCTGAACTCGATCAACGCGATCCTCGCAATGTCGATCCTGCCTTCCCCCCTCCCCCGACCTCGCTCTTCGTTGCGTTCGAGTCCGGTACCCCCGACCGCGGCTCGGAGTCGGTCGTCGCACCGGAGGACCCAGAACACGGCTTCGAGTTGGGGCAGGATCCCCGTGTAGAAGAACAACCACGTCTCGTTCAACCGTGCGACGAGTTTCTCGTCGCTCAGCGCGCTCGCCGTCGCCTTCTTTGCGCCGCCGTCCCGGGTCTGCGTCGTTGGTGGTGGTGCGGTTGACGGACCGTTCGTCGTCGAATTTGGGGGGATGAGCTTTGTCAAGAGGGTCGAGCAACCGATCCGCACGAGGTCGGTCAAATCTGCGATGAGGAGACCGGTCACGAGCGAAGAGAGGTCGAGAGAAGGGTTCTTGGTTGAGCGATACCTCGACGACTGACTCGTCTTTGAGACTCGTAAAAAAGTTCGTTGGACGTGCGTTCTGTTCTCGTCGTTCGTCCGTGCCATCCGATTCCCCGAGACAAAAAGCTCTCGTCAGATGTGGATGCTCGCGCGAGACGTGGTTTGTTTTGCTTTCTCTCTAATGACGAGACTTACAGGACAAGTTCGTTGAGGTCTTCGACAAAGCCTCGGATTCCTTCTCCGTTACTAGCACAGGTTCTCCGGGTCAGGCCTCTGCACCTCGCAAGAGCAAGAGAGAGAGAGAGAGAGAGAGAGAGAGAAACCGAGGGAAACGAACAAGAGGGGCAAGACGCGAACGCAGACGGATTGCCACACGTCGTCGATCATCCTTCCCTGATCCGTCCCTTGATCGAGCGCCGCCGCGACGTTCCTCGCATTGTAACTGTCGAGCGTTTTGAGCGTCGGCACGTTGTTGGAAGCGCCGCTTGACGAAGCGGCACCGACGAGGCCGGGCGAGCGTAGGAACGTCGGGCCCGGAGTCATCGAAGACGACGACATGTGGCTGTCGCGCCTCCCGAGTCCAATCGAAGACGTGCTCGCGCGGACTGCGTTCGAACCTTGAGGTGTCGTCGCGCCGCCTGGTGTGCCCCCGCCTCCGCTCGACCTCCTTCGGAACGAACTTGAAGAGCGCGACGACAGTGCCGCCTGTGCGCCGCCGTCGCTGTGACCGAGTCCGAACATGCGCTCGCTGAAGGACGCAGAGCGTTGGCGGTCGGGCGAGAGGTGCGAGTCGGGCGGGACGGCGATTGCGGCTGCCCCGCTCGAGGGCGATGGAGGTCTGCGTGGTCGGATAGTCTCCTGCGAGAAGAGCGACATTCCCTCTCGAAGCGATGCGACTGTCGGGGATGACGTTCAAGTTGATCGAATATCTCCCTTCCTCTCCCTCTACGCCTACTCGGTTCAGTACGCGTCACATGATGCCGTTACTTGTAACTCGATCCCCTGTGACCCGGCTGGCTCGTCGAGCGGCGACTCACGCTGGTCGCCGCTTCATCTCGAGTCAGTCTTGATCCCGCTCTCTCTCCCGCTCGAGGAATGCGTAGTAATGACACGGTCTCCGCCTTGCAGCTTCTGTGACTGGACCTGCATTCGCGTTCGACATTGTGCGTTGCACCGCCGAGTCGCGATTCGTTGATTTCCGTCGCCAACTGACCCTCGCCTCGCCCTCGCACAGGACGGCGTGCTGAAACAAGGTCAACACGTGCTCCCGCAAGCTCTCAAAGTCATGAAAGTGTTGAACGGCGAGAACCACCTCGGCAAGCGATACCCGTTCATCTGCGTCACGAACGGAGGCGGCACTCTCGAGCTCGCGAGGTCCGAGAGACTGACGCGAGAACTCGGAGTTCCGGTACGGCTGAAAACCCTCTTCCTGCCTGTCGAACGCTTGAGCGAAGAGTGGAACCGCCTGTACCAGAAAAAACTGACTGCACTTCATCCGCCTCGTGGGCGTTCCACGGCCGGGGTCCTTTCAGATTGGGGAACACCAGGTCGTCCAGTCACACACCATCTTCAGGTCGTTCTTGCCTCAGTACGGAGACAAGCCGGTGTTGGTCGTCGGGGGCATTGGCGACAACTGTCGCCGGATCGCAGAAACGTACGCCGCCCGACAGGAATCGTCCACGCTCGATCCGTTCCGTCGCCGGAGGGAGGGGTTCTCTGACGTTTGGCTTTCGCGCGACCTTCGTATAGTTACGGCTTCAAACACGCGTATATCCCTGCCGACGTGTTGCGGTGGAACCCTTCGATTTGGCCGTACCACGAACTCACCGAGGAGGAAATGGTGTATTCTCGCGCAAGTCCCGCTTCGACCAAAACCTGGTGCAAAGACCACACTCATAGATTCCGTGACTCTGACGAGTCGGTTACGCTGTCTGCTTGAACAGGATGTCGACTTCTCAACGATTCCTTTCGCGGCGGTGCTCATCTTTCATGACTCGCGAGACTGGGGGCGAGATGTCCAACTCGTTCTCGACCTCGTACGGTCACGCGATGGCGTGTTTGGAACGTTGAAGGACGAACACGATGTGGAAGGGTGGAAAGCCGAGAACCAACTCCCGGTTCACTTCTCGCAACCTGGTCGGCCCCCTCCCCCTCCCCCCTGTCGTTGCTCGCAGTCGTCTCTTCCGCTCGCAAGCTGGGCTGACACTCGGAACATATGATGGTAGATCTACTGTGGGGGAACGAGTTCCCGCAGAGCAGGTTCGGTCAGGGCGCTCTTCAAGAATCGATGGCAGCCGTTTTCAAGTTTACGACCGGTCACGAGCTCCAAAGGTTTGTCCTCGATGATGGGCCTCGAGTTCTCGGCGAGTCCTAGCAGGGATCTGATACTCGGTATCATCGTCGGTCCTTTCTCGCACACACAGAACGACGGGAGGTAAACCAACGATCGCGACGTACGAGTTTGCGTCGGCTTTGTTGCAGTCGCAGATCGAACACGCCAAGAATGGGACGACGATAGACATTCACGCTTCGTCCCAAGGTGACAAGCCAAACAGCTACTCGGGTCGAGTCTACATGGTCGGAGACAACCCCAAGTCGGACATCGCAGGCAAGTTTTTTGTTTTCCTCGGTTTCCGGGGCCGAGATTCGCTACTCACGTCTGTTCCGAGCCTCGCTGGCACGATTTGCAATGTCCGCAGGCGCGAACGCATTTGGGTGGGAGAGTATCTTGCTCAAGACCGGCGTGTTCCGAGGCTCGAAACCCGAAGATGCCGAGCACGTTCCGACTGTCGTCAAGGACGATGTTTGGGTGCGTGAACAAATTTGACCTTTTACCACTGCATACTGCGCGGGTGATTGCGAGGAGCTCAATTGACGGCGGTCTTTTGGCTCTTGCAGGAAGGAGTCAAGTGGGCTCTCGAACGCGAAGGAGAGGGAAAAGCGATAGAAGGCATGTAGAGCTACGTAGAGTCTCCGTGAAAACCTAATAGCGGGAGATTGGCTTGTACCGGTACAACAAGTTGCGGACTCAAGGTTCATGCGAGATCGGAGCATCTTTTTGTTTCTTTTGCGAAGGTCACAACAGAGTCTCGTCTTTCTAAACGCTGCTCTCACTACCAGTCCACAAGCTACAGCAATTAACACGCCTAGCTCAAGTCTCACAGTAACGTGGACCGCCCCTAGAGCCCTTGCGCGGTTTAGCGAGAGCGAGCGTTGGACAGCTACTGTATTGCAACCCTTGGGAACGGAAATCCATTTTTCTCGTAGGCTGCCGAGCGCGAGCGCGAGCTAGTTACTGTTATTCCCCCGTCGAGAATCGGCCTATAATCATTAATAAGAAAAGGTCGCCGTGCCGCCGTGCAAGTCCCAAAGCCGTAGCACCACTTCGACTTTCGTGTGAGAGTGCGCGACCCTTGAGCTTTATTTACGCCCCCGATCCTCTGCTAGCGTTAAAGCCGTGAACGGACCTGCCGCAGCCTTAGAGCGACCGTTGCCTTCGACTCGGGAGTCGGCAGCGACTTCGTGGAGCGTGTCTACGCCTGTCGCACCGACCCCGCCGATGCGAAACATGACGGATGACAAAAGGGAAAAATCTCTTTCCGGCCTCTTGAGTGACGGAGGAAGGCAGCACAGCTCTCGGATGAGATGGAACGCATGTTCGAGGATCGCAGGAACCCTCGACACAATGAACAAGGGATCGGCAGTGCAGAGACAAGGAAAAAGGAAAGAGTGCTCTCAACTGCGCGCCCTTCGCAACATCCCACTGCCGAAGTTTGCGAGTCTGTCCGAGAATTCGTTGCGTAGCGGAGCGGTCAGGTTCCGTTTTTCCTCGAAACACGAGACTCGGAGAGGATCGCCAAACTTTAACCTGAGATCCGCGCCAACGAAATGAATTCGAAAATGGATCTCGATCGACCCACGCACGCGAGTGCGCGGTCCCTCGTGGCCGGAAAACGTCCTTTGGCCGAAATTTCCTCGTCGCGAAACGCGGTGCAATTCGCCTCGACGAATCGTCGTCGGTCGATTGCGCTAAGCGTCAGTCTCTCCTTCGCAAACTTTGTATCGGTGTCACAAGGGGCGAGACAACGACTTGACGCAGACAGACGCGCGAGGGGGTTCCTCGAGATTGCAGGCGAAGATCTCTGCCGAAGCTGCGCGCGGAATCCCTCATCATGTCGTCCCAGTGACACAAAAAGCTCGAAGATTTCCTAATTCGTAAGGAAAGTGATTCTCGTGCCTCGCCGTTCTCCCACTGACAAGCGATTTCATATGTCATGCATGAACGATTCTGTGCCTCGACGTGCCAACAAAGTGAGACCGTTTTGTGTCGGCGACCAAAAAAAACGGAGTTTCAATCTCGGTCATCGCGGCGCGCTTTCTCCCTTCGTCCCTTTCCGTCCCTTGTCCGTCTTTCAATCTCTCTCGCGTGCACCCCGAGCGAACGTCCACTCCCGACCTAGTCAGCTACACGCACGTCCTTCAGTTCGGCGACGACCGTGCACGAGCTTCGCCTTCCTTCCTCCTCTCTCGACTCTCGGCCCCCCCTCGCCCTCCTTTCCACAGACCCCCCTTCGCCTCGCTCGCACCGCCGAGTCAAATCTCGAAACTCGACAGGGTACCGCCCTCTGACCCTCACTCGTGCAACACTCTCTCGCCTTCTCGGTCGATCTTCGGTTCACGAATGCGCGACCCGCGTCTACCTCCCTCGCCCGTCCCCGAAGCCGGATCCAGCTCTCGATCAGATCACCGGATACGTGACCCGTCTCGGCGGTACCCTTCGACGACCGCTTCCACCTGGGACCAGTCTCCGATGTCTGCGTCGCTCAACACCCGTCCTCCTGCGCATCAGCTTCATCAAGATTACCCGGCGATCCCTTCTCGGACGGATCAGCAAATGATGGAGCTCTCGTACTCTCAGAACCCGTCCGTACAGACCCAGCAGCACCCGCGGTATCGCCAAGGTCCTTCCCCTCCGCAGTACTTTCCTCCGGCGACCGAACACACGACTTCGCGATCTTCGCCTTCGACTCCGGTGCATCGAGTTTATGCCCTCAACTGCGCGACATGTGATACCTTTCTCACGAATAGGGGAATGCGGGTAAGCGAGCGCGCCCGGTCTCGGAAAACTGGAAAGGGGTTGAAACAGGCGCCGAGTCGAGGACTGACTTTCTGTTTCGGTCTCACTTTCCTCCGACAGGCGGTCCTCCTCTTGAAGCCTCACATCGTCCTGTTCTCTACGGACGCAGCACCGTGCAATGCCGAAACTTCGTGGCCCGATGAATCGGCCGAGGAGGAACATGTCGAACGGACCTGCGATTGCCTCACTTCTTCCATCGCTTGTCATGGGTGTGGTCGAGTCGTCGGATGTGAGTACCAGTCTCTGCCCAGACTCGTGACGCTCTGAGCCTGACTCTATTCGAACGAGCCGCGCCAGATCACATCGTCGCTCCTTGCTCAAAGTGCACCGTTCGTCTCCTTTCGTCCCTTTGGCTTTGATATCGACGCGCAACTGACAGGCCCCCTCTGCCACTCACAGGAATCGGTCCAGAAGCATCAAAGGTCTGCGAACCACCACCGCTTCGTCTTTCACCACAACGAGGTCGCGGCGAAAGAACGCACCTACTACCCCGGGGAACGCGGCGTCTACAATCCCGTCATTGCCGCGCCAGTCGTGACCCGACCTCGAGAGCCTTCCCCAGTCCCGATCCCGGTGCCCGCTCGTCGCCGAGTGTCGATCTACGATGTCGAGAAGGACCTCCTCGAATCGAGACTCGCCCATCCCGCCGTCGCTCCCTCGCCGTCGCGGCACTTTTCCCCTCCCGCACACTCTCCGCCGACCGTCACCCTCCTCAAAGCTGGCGACGTGCTATACTGGCACCATCTCGTCAACGGCGGAGAACGAACGAGACCCGTCGATCCTCGAACTTGCGAACCCGTCTGGACGGAATCGCTCGGTCGCTGATCGACCTCTTGGGTCCCTTGTACCCTTTCTTTTTCTCGTTACATCCATCCTTTTAGCATCCCACCTAATCTTACTTACTCGACTGTACTCGTCACTTTAACGCATTGTCTCCTCCGTCACGCTTGTTCATTCTTTTGTTATTTGCACACCATTCTCGCAAGCCTTCTTACCCTTGTCCCCTTTTCGTCTTTCTTGTTCACTTGTTTCCCCCCCTTTAGCTACATACCTTTTTATCGTTCCACACACTCTCTCTCTCTCTCCTCTTTCGTCGGCCTCTTCGTCGACATGCATTGTTTCGACTAAAAATCGTTTTGTTCTCTTGGACCGAATTGGGTGGGTTCACGTTATTCGTTTGTGTGATACTTTCCCTGTCGCGCCAAAAGATTCTGCCACGAAAAAGAAGGCAAGAACGAAGCTCGTCTCGGACAAGTGGACGACGCGCGCCTTTTCAGTCAACTTCGCACGCGCACCAACCACCACTCACCACGTCACGCACTAGCCGAGCTCGCGTCTGTAAACACCGCGTCTCGGTCGAAACTCTACTTAGCGGTCCGGAGATGGCGCCGACGGTCAAGGTCACGAAAGGTCGATGGAGTCCCTGCGGAATCGGGTACGGACTCGCGAGGGGAAGCTTCTCCCCGCTCACGTACGCGCGCCTATTGGAGCAAGGCGGCGCGTCGCAAGGTGGAGAGGAGGACGTCGAGCTCCTACACGCCCACCAAGTGAGTTCCTCGTTCCGACTTTCGGACCGATGACAGGAGGTGTCGATCAACCTCGTCCGGTTCGGACGCGATTAGAGGGCCTCGAGGCTGCTACGATCGTATCGAACGCCTGCGTCGGTCCGCAAACCTTGGCAGCCCTTTGCTTCTGTAACCGCTCCCTCCCCCTCCCCCCACTGACTTCTCTCCTTGCTCTCGCGCACGGGGTTGTAGGTCTCTCTCGAGGTCGGAGACGAAGTCTATGTCGTGGAAGCGTTCCGACCACGTTCGCGACAAGCTTCGGCGTCTCTAGGACCGCCAGAAGCGGCGAGCTGGTACCGGGGCTACGTCGTTTCGACCCCACTTCACCCTCGTACCCCCGTCCCGTCCGAGGGTTCCCCCGTAGTCCGAGACGTGACAGCCCAGCAAGAACCCCAAGTCTCGTTTGGGGTGTTCCCGGCGTCGCACGTCCACATCAGGGAGCAATTGGACGAAGGCGAATCGCGAATAGCAGAGTTGGCGGCCCAAACGGACAGATCAGCGGAATGCGACGCGAGGCGACCCAGATCTCGCGGACCTTCGAAGACAGCGACGAACGGACGGATGGAACCACTTCACGAGGAAGACGAGGACGACGAGGACGACGAGGACGAAGAGGGAACAGCCTCGACAGCTCAACGGGTTAAGATCAATATTGTTCCGTATTCGCCATCAAAACCGAAGAACCGAGCGTCGATCGGGTCCGTCACTTCGTTGGGTCAACCCTCGAGATTCTCGTCGTCTTCGCTCAGACCGCCGTTCGACGAGGCCGTCGAATCACGACCGAGCCCGCCCCTCCCGAATCTCAAGTGCGGCGACGAAACGACCCTAGGCGCTCGGGAACCTCTCGTTGACGAGATTGCGTGCGCGTTGCGCGAGTGGGCGAGCCTCCTCGGTCGTCACCTCTCTCGGCGAGATTACGCTCTCTTCCGCACGGTCAAGCAAAGGTTCGACGTCCTTCACTCGGGGAGGCGACGTTTGCTCTCGAAGATGCTCGACCCAGAAGAGGAAGCGGTACTCAAGCAGGAACTGGTCGATTGCCTCGCGCGCGGCAACATAGAACAGAACCTCGAAATCATCGTGCGATACCCTTCGACCGGAGTGGTGGTCGACTCTGAGCCTGGCGAGTTTGCCTTGCAATCACAGTGGCTCTCAATAGTCCGACTCTGTCAGTCCCTCCCCAGGATCCTCACTTTGATTTTGGGACGAAACCTTGAACTGACGGATCGTGGAGTTGCGCTCGACAGACGCGTACCAGGTCTCTCTCGCTTACAACGTCCCGGTACCTCCCCTCAACCACTCATTGCTTCCTACCTCGTCAGCCAAGACGCTCGTAACTGGGGTCGAACCCCTCGAATCGTCTTCCCCGTTCGCATCGCCCGGGCCGTCTGCTCCGACGTCCCGACTCCATCACGTCTTCGTCGACTTTCGCGGTCTTGCGGCGTCTCTCGTCGCTCCAGGAGAATATGTCGAGCTGTCCCTCTCACTGTTCAACCAGTCAGAAGCTCGATACGTAACCGAGGATTTCTGCCTCGTTCTCGACCACAACGGCGTCCCAGCCCGCTCAGAGTCACTCTCTCGTATGAGTACCCTCTTCCGGGACCTCAGTCAACACGACGTTCAAGACCAGCTCTACCTCGTTTGTCGGCTTGTCACGAACGGAGCGATCAGGCCGGCTTCGACAAGCGCGACGCGGACCCCGCCGATCTCTCACCGGAGTACTTTCGTCTCGTCGTCTCCGGGCCTGCGTTCCGAGACCGCATCGATACCCGAAACGTCATCGGTATACTCGCTCAACGGGAACGACGTCGAACGGATCGGCACCTCGCACGAAATGCTTACGACCGACGTGAACGGGAGATTGACCTGCAGGAGGCCATTCGGTTGCGCAGTACTCGAAGTCAGTCAGTTCAACGGAGAGCGTCAAGCTGGCGACACTTCGATCGAGCATCGAATGCCCATCTTCGTGCCTTCGAACGAAGCGTCTTTCTCAACGTTGCACGAGGACATCATTGCTAGTCGCGTACAGGGCTTTGAGAAGACCCCTCGGGCTGACCACGTGGCTGTCGCCGTGCGAATTTGCGAGGGAGACGGGCCCGAACTCGCTCGTCAGCTCGTTCAGCCACTCGCAAAGGTCACGTTCACCAACCGGCTCGGGTTTCCCGACGTTGTCTTCCCCGACGCGCAGAGGAACGAAATCTTTATCAAGCTGTGGGCGGGCGAATTCAGCAGCGGCGGAGGATCGTCGACCGGAACGACCCGAAGTCTCGCTCAGCTGACGGCGGCAGCTACAGCGAACGCCAAGAACATCGAGATCTCGGTCGAACTCCGAGGACGAGACGGACGGACGATCGAACGCTGCATGTCGAGAGGCGCTGGTGAAGTAAACCTCACGCAGTTCACGTCGATGGTTTTTCGCGCGAACAACAATCCAAGTGAGCTTGCATCGCACTCCTTCGCGGGGAGAATTTTTCATCTGAAAAGTACGTGTTTCGTGTGCAGCATGGGGAGAGCTCGTCAAGGTCGACCTCTCCGTCGAAGATGCTCAAGACTGTCACCTTTACTTCTCTTTCCGGTCTCGAACGATGTCCTCGTCTCCACCGAACCGCAACGCGGAACAACCGTTCGCGTTCGCGTACTTCCCCCTTTTCGCTCGCGAAGAGGCGTTTCAACCCGACGGCTCGCACAACCTCGTCTTGTACCGCTGGGACCGCAGCGTCTCTGTCCCCGGTTTCTACCTCCAGGGCCCGGCGACGCGACAACTCGATCGCTCCTTCCCGCCGCTCCCGCCCGCCGTCACGCACACCCTCGTGCCTTTGCAAGATACCTTCGTCATCCGAACATTCCTCGTCTCGACTCTACATACCCAGAACGAAACTCTCCTCCGGCTCCTTCGGTGGAAGACTGAACTGTTGCACGATCACGATCTCGCGAAGGAAACACTCAGCCAACTCGCGTATGTTTTTCTGGATCCCAACCTTGCTCTTCGCCGACCGTCGACCGAGGTACCTGTACTAATGTTTTGTCGTCGTCCTCTCCCAAAGTTTTTGCTCAGAGGTCGAAATTTGCAAATTACTCGGGTTCGTTACGACGGCTTTTCGTGGTTCGCTCTTTCCAGTCTCTCTGACACGTCATTGGTTGTATAGCGACGTCTTTGATGCCCTGTTCGGCCTCCTCTCGGCCGATACGAGCTTGAACGAGCCCGTCTTTCAAGCGCTCGTGACGATCCTCGGCTTTGTGTCGGATAGGAGGTTCACCAACTTCAAACCGGTACTCGAACGCTACATCTCGCAACACTTTAGCGAACCGACTGCCGGGTGGCTCATCCTCCGATCGCTCGATCGACTACTCGCGAATCCGGGAGACTCGGAGAAAGCCCCCTTGCTCAGATCGAGCATCAAGGTTTCAAAGTGGCTGCTCAAGTTCGTCGTTCGCTCCAACGAGCTCGGGCTGGGAACACCGTCCGATCTCGGCTCATCCCTCGAAGCCGAAGTTTCGTCTGTACTCTCCTCGCTCAAAGCCTTGATGCGCGCGACGACCCCGTCGTCAATCATTGGGACCCAAACGCTCGCCGTGCAACACTTCTCTGGCATCCTCCCGAGCCTTGTCCCCTTCTATCCGAGCGAAGACCTTGTCGACGAAGTCATCTCGTTCATCGACGCGATGGGGTCGGTTCGAGGCAAGATGGTCATCTGGCGACTCCTGCTTCTGAATCACCTCGTCACGACACCGATTCTGTCTTCTTCGGCCAGTCGCGCCGTACTTCTCCCGAACGTCGTCCGATGGATCAAGCCTGCGCTCGGAAAGTTCGAAGAGCAAACCGTTTGCAAACCGAACGACCCTCAATCCACTCGCGACAACGCGCGCGTGAGTTGGCTCGAGGGTATCCGTCTCGCGGTCGGAGTCGCCGCCGTCATGCTCGACAAGGTTCAGGAGGCGCTCAACGACCCAGCCGTGACCGAATCTCGGTCACTCCTCGCGCAAGAACACGACAATCTCGAATACCTCCTCGGACTCTTACCACGACTCTTCGAGTCGTATCGAGAGTTTCAGAACGTGACGAACCTCGACGCAGTCGAGCGTCAGCGGTCCCAGGCATCGGTGCCTTCGACCACTCCGAACGTTTTCCCTTCGACCTACCCACTTTCCCTCCTTTCCTACTCGGCCGCGTACGCACGGTCGCAGGCGACAGGAGGCGACGACTCGACGTTGCCGGATGACGTTGAGACTTGGCCGACTCTGCAGGCCGGAGTCGGCGAAATCGGTGCCGTCTTCGTCGCCTTAATTCACCTCGCGCCGCGCAAAGTGTTTGTCAACTGGCTCGAATCGACGTTGGAGATTGAAGGCAAAGACACGTTCGCGCGACACCTCGGTCAAATGTTTCGGGTCGCACAGTCGATCGTCGAGGAGGAGGCGTTTCCGCCAGCGTGGCTCAACATGACCGCGCTCGCCCATCGTGCCGTCATGCAGCTCGTCGAGGCGGTCGCCGATCTCCTCGAGGAGAACTTTCTACCGCCTCTCACGTCGTCCTACTCGTTCAACACGGCGCTTTGGCGGGACTACTTCTCGCTCGTCCTCAAACTCGTTGCGAGTCCTCAATTGGTTATCGAGGAATTTTCGCCACAGAAGCGGTACGGCTCGCTCTATCTTGCCTTTGGACATGGACGGAACTGACTTTCTTCCGCAGCCGATCGGTCTGGAGGCTGACGGGAGACATCCGAACCGAGGGATCAAAGGTTTTCTCTCGGATGTGGAACGCGATCGCGAGTCCCCAAGACCGCGATCTCGTGCGCTTTGGAAGCTATCAGGTACAATTCATCCCGGCGTTCCTGGACGACGTTCTCACGCTGTGCATGTCGCGACACGATGAGCTCCGCAAGACCGCTGTCGAAACCTTGTACTCCATGATCTTGGGCGAGGTGAGCCTGGGTCATGGTGCATCCAACGAGCTACGAGTTTAGCTCACCTTTGTACCGCTCGCACCCCACAGTACCACCTGAACACTCCGCCTCAGTTCATCGTCATCGAAAAGGAGGTGATTGATCGATTCGACCGACTGTTTGGGGTCGATGCGAAAGGCGACGAGTTGTCTCGAGCATCTTTCATCGATCAACTACGAAGGCTCTGCGACGCGAGTGACTTGGACGACGAATTGAGACGTCAAATCGACGGGTTCCTTTCGTCGGTCAACAACTTTCTCGACTTGCTGCTTGACGTGCGGAGCTTGCCCGAGGGAGAGGAGGTACGTCCGATTCGCATTCCAGTCTTTCGGATCTCTTGGCTGATGCTGCTCTACCTTCGCTCTCACAGTATCAGGAAGACCGCATCGTCTCGACCTTGAAGCTCATGTCGGTGAGTATTGCCGGCTCGTCCCCCACTTGCGCGCGGGTAGCTTACTGCGTCCACTCGCTTCGTAGTTCATCCGTGAAATCGGTCGCAGCGAGATTTACGTGCGATACGTGAATCGACTCGTCACTTGTTCGTTCAACTTCGAATCATCATGCTTCTCACGCTCAAGCTCACCCCGCTGGTCACTCCCTTACAGACCATATCGCTCTCGGCAACGAAACGGAAGCCGGGTTGACGCTCAAACTCCATGCTGATCTTCACGAGTGGGATCTCGCCCGTTTCGTCGATGCTGAGCCGGATCTCGAGCTGCCCCGACAGACCGAATTCGCGCGCAAAGAGTAGGTCCCTCCTCCGTCTCGTTCATGACACTATCGTTGACACTCGATCCTGTCGCTAGAACGCTCTACATGAGGATCCTCGAGCACCTCGGTCGAGGCAAAGCCTGGGAGAGCGCGATTGCCCTCTCGAAAGAGATGCAACACGAGTACGAGACGAATGCGTTCAATTACGCTCGAATCTCGGAACTCCTCAGCCTTCAAGCTGAACTTTACGCAGGCATCGCGTCGTCAAATCGAGAGTTCGGGTACGAATTGGATCCGCATCGCCCACCTCTATGATCGCTTTGTACCTCCTGACATGCTGTCCCTTTGCCAGGAAATACTTTCGCGTTGCCTTTTACGGTCAGTGGCCAATCTCGGTCGCAGGGAAACAGTTTGTCTACCGCGGTCAACCTTTCGAAAATCTTGGAGCGTTCATCGACCGCATGCTCGATAAACATCCTCAGTAAGATCTGCACTCCGCGTTATATCCGCACTACCGAGACGAGGAGTTGACGACGCCGGCTGCCTCTGGCTTAGCTCACAACTTCTCAACCTGGCGTCGATTCCGGACGACGACATCCGCTATGGCGAAACTCAATACTTGCAAATCACGGCGATCTTTCCCGAAGTCGATCTCGCGTCCCCGCTATTTGCCAACTCAAATGTCCCGGAGTGCGTCAGGAGCTACTACCGGGAGAACGACGTCAACACCTTCTCCTTCACATCGCCTTTGACGAATGAATCAAACTCGGGAGACCTCTCCTCCTCCTGGACGGAGAAGACGGTGAGTACTCGGAACTCTTCGCCGATCGTCGGATGCTCTTCAACTCACAGCTGTTCCGCACCAGGTCCTCATTTGCGAGGAATCGTTCCCGACGATTCTTCGCCGCTCAGAAGTCGTCGAAATTCGTTTGATCGAGATCAGCCCCGTAGAGAACGCCCTCTACGACATCAAGTCGACAAAGACCGCGCTAGATGACCTCGAGCGTAGGTATACCGCTTTGAGCGAGAACGAGACCGATCCTCGCAATATCGACAGGTGACTCCGTAGGATTTTTCTGCGGGTCTGCTTTCCCGTCGCTGACGAAAGGTTCTGTCTTGAAAAGTAACGTTCTTTCGATGGCACTCAACGACATCGTCGATCCGCCGTCTGATCGAGGGGTTCCTCATTACCGCCGCGTTTTCGTCGATCCGGCTTCCGTCACATCTCTTCCGAGTGCCCAAGTTCCGATCATACGTCAAGTGGAAACCGCGATCGACGACCTGGTATGTCATTGTTATCACCGCGCTGATGTTCATCGCTCAGACGTCTTGCCATCTTTTCGCAGGTTGTTGTCCTCGCCCGGTGCCTCCAGCTTCACGCGACCATCTGTCCACGAGAAATGCAGTCATTCCACGAGACTCTCGAACGCTGTAAGCTATTCGAATTTACGTTCTCGATCCGCTCGCAACTGATGCGCTCCCCAATCCGTGCGCAGTTTTCGAGCGATCTTTCGCCGAAGAGCTTTCTCGCCTACCCCCCAATACCTACGAGCCGGCGTCATTCGAAGATTTGAGCTTCTCACCACCCGAAACGTCGCTCGACTTGACTCGCGATGCGAACGGGGCGTCGAACGGCCTCTTGATCTCTCACCGCGATTCCTTCGTATCGAGTACGCACGACCGGCCTCGGCTCGGATCGATCTCTGGCGTGTCACTCAATGGAGGAGGAGCTCGTGGCGTCGGTTTCGTTCCGTCCGATTCAGCGCGGAGGACGGGTTCGGTTCTGTCGTCACAACGACCCCGGTCTCCCACGAAATCCCTCGTCTCGTCAACCTCGATGGTCGCCTCGGGTTCCGGTAAAGAAAACGGCACCACACTGCTCCTCGACTCTTCCGCGTCGTCTGCGACTATCGCAGACCCGACAGTCGCTCCGAGCTCGACGATGACGACGACGACGAATGGAGGGAAAAGGACGAGCATCTTTGGCAACTTTGGTAAGAAGAAAGGCTTGGGCAAGAGGAAAGGTTCCGTCAGTGTCCTCGCAGAAGAATAGAGTTGACTGGCGCGGCGTGCACACGCCATTGTTTCTGGTTTTTTTCCCATTGTTGTCGTTGATTTTGGTTGAGATTGGTTGTCGATTCGAACGTTATTCTGCTCTGAACCCTGTCAGACCCGAGCGAGTTTCAACATACTGTTTGAGACGCTGGCAGACTACGGCACGTGCAGACTCTCTCGCTTCCCCGACTGGCTCCGAGCCTTCGACTCTGTCGCCAAGGAACGCCGGGGTGTTCATGGCTTGAAACAGTGATGTGATCAAATCCGACACTCAAGAGGACTCCGTTCGGTTCGGACCCGAGGGCGCGACAGGGGCGAAGAAGGCGGACCTTCGCGACGCGCTCTCGCATAGCCGTCCCGACCTCTGATTCAGTTCGTCCTCTCTCGTGCGCTGAGAGTGACCCCTCGACTAGAACAGCGACGACTCTCTTCAAGTATCGACGACGTTGTCAAGCCTCAAGAAGTCTTCATCAATGCATTCACCTTCGATGCGGCTCGCAGCTCGCCTCGTCCCTGTTACGCGGTCTATTCGAGCCTTCAGTACCTCGAATAAATGCCGCTTCCCCCCCAGAGTCACGAAGAAAACGATCAAGAGCGGGCCGAAGGTTGTGTTGGATGAATACGGCAGAGAGCGGAGACCGCTACCGCCCCTTGACCTCGATGGCAAGGTTGCACAGCCAGGTGAATACGACACACTGCTGGAACCAGAGACAGGACTGACGTTGCGTTCCCTCACCTCACAAAGGTCCGGATCCCGCTCCGGTTTCCTCCACAATTCCTCTTGAACGGACAGTCAAGCGGAAGGAGCCACTCAAGGCGGTCAACCCCCGGGAGAAGGAGCAGATAGAGCTCAAGAAGGAGAAGAACCCAAGCAAGAAAGGCATGTCTATGCTGGAAACTGCCGTCCGCAAAGACATGGAAACGTATCCCGATGCGATTCTGCTCACCCAAGTCGGCTCGTTTTTCGAGGTGAGCCTCCTGTCGCCCAACTCATCGATAACTCAGCTTGGGCTGACGACGCGCTAAGCGCTCTCGAGCAGTCCTACTTCGATCAAGCTCGAACGGTCGCTTCGACTCTCGGGATCAAGCTAACGAGCAAACTCTTCGGCAAAGGCTCGGATCGAACCCGAGAACCGTTCTGCGGGTTCCCGCTCTCACATTTGATCAAACATGTCTCGACACTCGTGGAAGCAGGCCACAAGGTCGTCATCGTCGAGGAGTTCAAGGAAGCTGGACTTCCCGCCGCCGCCGTGACGAGAAAGGTCACTCGAGTCGTGACTCCCGGCACAGGAGTCGACGAGACTTTCGTCGAAATGGAAAAGATGAATTTCGTACTTGCGATCGGGGTTGTCGAAGGAAACGAGGGAAAGGAGATCGGGTTGGCGTACCGCGACGTTTCGACCGGAGCGTCTTTCACGAGGGTTTCTACGCTCAACTCTCTGCGCGACAACATCCAACTCGTCAGGCCAAAAGAAGTCGTCATCGACGAACGACTCGAATCGCTGCCTCTCGGCGAGAAGATCCTCGGCGTCCTCAAGGGGGAACAACTGCGCGAATCTCTCATGGTGTCTGCCATTTCGACCAACGCTGTCCCGTCCTCGTCGAAGCTGGTTCCGTCATCGCAATCCGCAGCGGAAGACGTCCTCCTCGCCTATCTCGCAAGTACCCTGGTCGATCTTCCGCCTCCACGCACCCGGGCAACTTTCGTCGATCCGGCCGAGGTTATGCAGCTCGATGCCGTCACTCTCAGCTCCCTCGAGATTCGAGAAAGTCTCCGAGGCGGGATCAAAGGCAGTCTGTTGCACACTGTCAAGCGGACAATGACTCCGGGAGGTACCCGCCTACTCACTGAGCGACTGAGTGAGTTCCGTCCCTTGACCGCACGTCGAGGAAGCCCTCTCACATTCTTTCGCCGTGACTACAGCCTCGCCATCGACCAATATCGAAGCAATCAATGCTCGGCTCAACCTCGTCTCCGCTTTCCGAGACGCCCTACCTCCCACCCGTTCCTACCTACGAGCACTACTGCGTACCCTCGACGACACTCCTCGCTTGTTGCAACGTCTCTACCTCCGCAGAGGTTCCGCTTTCGACCTCCTCGGGCTCAAGAAGACGATGCGAGCGCTAGCGACGATCCGGGAAGAACTCGACGCTCCACTGCCGCCCGTCAAAGCGTCGAAGCGTGTTTTCTCGCAATACGGCATGGCGAAAGACGAGGTCGACGCCGTTCGAGAGCTCGTTGCTCGGCTTGGGAGTTTCGAACAACTCGCGACCGAGATTGAGACGGCGATCGATGAGGAAGCCTTGTTGGCGAGAACGAGGGACGAGGAACGCAAGGCAATGATCTCGGAAGAATACGGAGAGCGGGCGCGAGAACGGGATGAGGAAGAAGAGTGTGTAGTGAGGACCGAGAGTGACGGCCTTTGGGGGCAAGAGCAGCCTTGGGTCATCAAGGAAGAGTAAGTCGGTTTGTCTCTCACTCCGTTTGGGTCGACTTTGTGACTCACTAAGGCGAGCTTTCCAGGTTCTCGTCGGCTCTCAAAAAGAGTCACCAAGAGCTCACGAAACTGCGGGACGACGCTTTCAAGCTACAAGCCGACTTTCGCGAGCGATATTCGTCCAAGAACCTGAACCTGAAGGTGTTGCCTAAAATCGGCGCCGCGGCTCATGTGTTGTCGCGGGACGGAGTTGCCAAGCTAGAAGCGGACGAGACGGCTCATTTGTATCAGAAGAGCAACTCGACGCGCGCTTACGTTATTCGGGTTTGCTAGGCTACCTTTTTGCAACCTGTTGCCGCGATGCTGACTGTGTCGGCTCACTGAACAGGACTGGGTCGTACTGTGGAAAAAAATGGAGACGGTTTCTGCTAAGATTCAGGAACTCGAGCAAGAGACGATGGCGATTCTCACTGCGCGGGTAGGTCCTAATGCTGTTTCGACTATTTTCGCAAACCCCCCAACCAACTGCCCTAACCCCCTCCTCTGCGAGCATAGGTACTTGAAAACTACGACAATCTTCTCAACACGGCCGATGCACTCGCCGAACTCGATGTCGCGATGAGCTTTGCGGAGTTGGCGCAGGAAAAACACTGGACGAGACCGCTCATCGATTCGAGGTCAGCTCTATCCCCTACCAATGTTATTGTCCTCCTCACGTCCTTCAACCGTTTCATTGCCACCCCAGTAAATCGCTCGAGATCGTCGAAGGACGACACCCGACGGTCGAATCCGCTCTCCTCCACCAGAACCGAGAATTCACGCCGAATTCGGTCGCTTTCCACCATCCGGACGATCAAGTCTCGGATCCCTCGTTAATTCATGTCCTCACCGGCCCCGTTCGTTCATCTCAATCGCCATCCGATGCGCGCGCAAGCTGATCGCTTGAACCCCGGCGCTGTTCCAGAACATGGCCGGAAAGAGCACGTTTCTCCGTCAAACGGCCCTCATCACGATCCTCGCTCAAGCGGGTTCTTTCGTCCCAGCCACGTCGGCGCGCATCGGTATCTTTGACAAAGTTTACAGCCGAGTCGGTGCGCGGGACGAACTCGACAGGGACCGCAGTACGTTCATGATCGAGATGGACGAAGCGACGACGATTCTCGAAGGTGCGACGAGCAGATCTCTGGTAAACCAGCTTCACTTTTTACCTCTCTCGCGCACGGACACGTCTCGCTCTTTTCCCTCGACGGCTCATGATCATCGTTTGATTTTGGGTTTCGGCGCTCTCTTTTTTTTTCCCTTGGGGGTTTGGGCGTGACAGGTTTTGCTCGACGAACTCGGACGTGGGACGTCGCCGATCGACGGACTCGCGATCGCGTACGGCGCGCTCGAACACTTGACGCACGTCAACCGTTCGCGGACCCTGTTCGCGACGCATTACCACCGACTCGGACCGCTCCTCGGGTACGACGAGTCCGACTCGAAGGGCAGAGGCGAATGGTGTGGGGTCGAGTTCTGGTGCACCGACGTCGAAGAAGATGCCGTTAGTGATTTTCTCACAAATCTCTCTCTCTCTCTCTCGCTCTCCCTGTGTCTCCCCCCCCCCCCCCGGTTTCCCTCGAGTACGACAGAATCTGGCTCTCTGGGGAACAGAATCCTAACGACTCTCGCGCTCTCGCTTGTCCGCTGAACCCCCCCCCCCCCTTCAGGATTCAGTCCGGTACGTGCACGAGATCAGGAGGGGGCTCAACAACGACTCTGCCGGGTTGGTCATCGCTCGCTTGGCCGGCATGCCCGCGCGCGCCGTCCGGACGGCGAAAGAATTACGCGACAAGTTCTTGGCCGGACTCGTCGGTTGAGGCAAGGAAGGAAAGGAAAAGAAGAGGGGCGCAGAGCTACAGTGTTTTTTCCTGGATTTAAGAAAGGGGCAGGGCCCGCCGACGGGGGGAGGGGGGAGGGGGCAGATATGGAGAGAGATAATCCGAACAGAAGGAGTGTCTACAGACAAATTGATATATCAAGTTCCGGGGCAGAGTAGTGGAATTTTCCATTTTTTTTTTTTCCGAATTGGGAAGAACAGAGCTCGTCAAGAGAGAAGTGGCGAGCGACCGGCGCAAGCATGAGAACAGAAGAGGCGAGATGAGGGGGGGAAGTGGACCGGGCGAGACGAGAGAATGGCGAAGAGAGAGAGAGCCTAGTAGATCGTGACGGAACGGATGGCACCCCCAAATCCGAACCGGTGACCGGTGCTCCTCTTTGCGAATCGAGAAGAGGTCGACTTGGCGAGCGAGCAACCTTTGACTGGACCGGGGCAGACGGCGTCGAGTGATCCAGTCTTGACGACCGCGTTTGTGACCTACGTTGAGGCAAGGAAAAATAAAAAAAACTCCCGACAAATCAGTTTTCGAGTGGCTCGACTTTTTTTGAACCCGAGGCGCACCCCCCCCCCCCCCCCCCCCCCCCCCACCTCCCACTTTCCCAGAAAAAAACGACGCACGCATTGTTGCACTTCCGAAATGCAAGTGACGTATTGAGCTCCGTACGACGTCCCGTTGTTGAAGAACTTTTCGAGCTCGGAATTGAGTTGGGCTTGGGTCAGGTTGTGCGAGTTGGCCGTGAAATTGGCGATGAACGGGGTGGAGTAATCGACGAGGTCCGTGAAGAACGACGACGGGAGGTAACCTTGGAACTGTTGAGCGATCGAGAGCATCGTCGTCTGCGAGATTTGGGGCGCGCTCGACTTCTTGACACATTGTTCGGCGAGAGTCGCGTTTCCGGCTGTGAGAAGCGCGCAAAGAGATCAAAATCGGTCGCTAAAGTCACAGTGGGAAAGCGCCGAGCGGAAGGGAAAAGGGACGTACTCGCAATGAGCTCGGAAGCGCACGCTTGAAGGGTCTCGGCGAGGGTGACCGTGTTGCCAGACAGGGCACTCGAAACCGAGTTGATCGCGTTCGAGATTTGAGCCGAAACCGCTCCAGCGAGTTGCTGGTCGGGAGTCGAAGAGTTCGCCAAGTTGTACGTGAGGATGTTCTCGACGGCCGTCGTGAGGGACGCCGGAAGGACTCCGACGAATTGTTCGAGGACCGATTTCGAAGCGGTTTCGAGGGTAGAAGCGGCTCCTCCCGGCTTCGTGAAGCACGCGAGGGTCGAAGAGTTGCCGGCAGCCTTGACAGCGTCAGCGTAGCAGGACGACACTTGTTCCAGCGCCGTGACAGACGAGCCACTAAGGGACGCAATGACGGATTGGATGGAATCCTGAACAAACAGCGGAAGCTTGAATCAAATCCTCGCCGGACTCGATTATACTGTGTGCAGAACAACTTACGGTGATTTGGTTGACGAGGACTTGTTCAGATTGGGGAAGAAGAGTCGTGAGAAGGGGAGTAACAGAGTCGAAAATGGCCGACAAGATCGTGTTGGGCAAGATGCCGACGAACTAAGGGAGAAAGAAAAGGGGGAGTCAGCACCTGCAGCGACCTACAATGACGACTCGAGAATGACTGGGGCCTACTTGTTCAAGAATCGTGTTGAGAGTGCTCTCGAGCTCGGATCCGTCTTTGCCGCTTTCGGTCAGGCACGAGTATCCTTCGGGCAGACCGCCACTGCTGAGGACCGTAGTCAAGCAGGCTTCGAGCGAAGCATACGTCGAAGAAGATAGCGAAGATTGCGTGAGATTAGCAGCGGCGAGGGCAGCGTCGAGCGCTTTCTTGATGTCGAGCGCGGCCGCGATGCTCTCTTGCGACGTGACGAGAGTCGAAGTCTGGACTTCAGTGACGTTTTGGGTCACCGTACGGACGATCGTGGTCGGCTCGAGTTTGATGACGGTCGAATTGGCGACAGTCTCGATCTTTGTCGCCGTAGAAGTCGCGGTCGAGATAACATGGGCCGTTTTGGTGACTGTGCGAGACCAGGAAACGCGTCAGGTCTGCGCGCGATATCGTGAGAAAGCTGGAGAGACAGCGACGTACGAGTGACGACGTTGGTCGGTTTCAGCTGTTGGTTGACGGCAGAGGACAGAGCGGAAGCGAGGGGACTCGGGATCAGGGACGAGTTCTTGAATTGATCGACCGCTTTGTTCGCACCATCGATCACAGTTTTGCTCGACGAATTTTTCACTTTCGGCACGGTCTTCTTCTTCGGGGTCGAGCCGTGAGTCCAGGAATGTGACGAGGTCGAGGGTTTGGACGTTTCCTTCTTGGCCGATGTGGGCTTGTGAGCATGTTTAACGGCCTTCTTGTGGGTGGTCGACTTGTGGTCGGCTTTGGGTTTCGACGAAGATGAAGAGGACTTGTGCGCGGGAGGGAGAGAGAGTTTCGCGGCGGTTCCGACCTTGGGCTTTGACGCGAACGGACTCCCGACCTCGTGGACGACACCGGGATGGTCACTGCAGGGCTCGGGATTGGCGACAGTAAGGACCGCGAGGGCGGAGAGAATCGACACGAGGGCGAAGGAGCGCATATCGGCGGGAGTTGGAGAGAAAGAGAGGACAGGGAAGAAACACGAGGCGGAGGATGTGGGGAACGAGGGGAGCGATGCGAGCGAACGACTGTGGTGAGTGGGGCAGTGGACGGGATTGGAGGCGAGAGAGAGAAAGAGAGCGGGACGCAGGGAAGCGCGCGCGCGAAGGACGCGACAAAAGCGAAAACTTTGAGTCTACGCGCGCGACGTGCCGCGTTTGAATCGTGTCGACAAATTGATCGATCACGGGCGCCATTTTATTCGTTTTCTTTCTCCCTGCGCGTGTGCCCTCGCCCGGGACTGCTTTTTCCGGAACGTACCCTTGTGCTAAGTGGTTATAGAGCAACCCTTGCGAATTCGCGTTGTATCTGTCGGACGGACTTGAACCGTTTCGCGGGACTTGGAGCGACTCCCTATGGAGTGCGTCTCGCACTACAGCGCTAAACATGGACTCGAGCCGATCGAGGCCAACTTGCGCGCGATCCGCCGCGTGCGACTTGGGTGTATCGCAGAGCTCGAAAACAGATGATGAAATGTTTTATCGCACATGTCAACTCTGTGTTCCGAAGCTAGAGATTGTAGCGAGTGCGCACGGTGCTGCCTTGTCGTGGCTAGCGCTCGGAATGGCCGCTGTTGAGAGTGCTCTCATTCGATCGAGTAGTTGGAGTTCAACTTGAAGTTGATCAAGTTTCTTTACCTCGCAACCAATGTCGGCATCATTCGTCGGACTCCCCGTCCTGATCCAGCTCCGGACTGGAGGCACGGCGAAAGGGATCGTCGCCGCGGTGGACGGCAGCGCGGGCACGATCATTCTCGAAGACGGTCAGCCTCCCTCCCTTCCCCCTCCGTCCTCGCCTCTGCGGGTGCGTCGACCGCCAACTGACTGGAGCCCGCTCGACATAGCTCAAATCACGACTCGAGACGGTACCCGGACCGAGCGCAAGAGTGTCTTTGGCCGAAGTGATGTCGCCGGGCTGGAGCTCCTCGCCGTCAAGAAGGCGGATCCGGTACCTGCCCCTGCCCCTCCTCCCCCTCCTCCTCCCCCTCCCCACCAACAGCAGCAGCAACAGCGGCAACTTACACCGTGGCAGGCAGAGGACAGCGATTTTCAGGCGAGCTTACATCTCGCCATGCTTGCGTTGTCGAGCTTACGCTTACCACCCTGTCTTCGCTTGACTCAGACACAACCGATCGCCAACTCGCCCCAGCGCTTCGCCCCGGTTGTCCAGGGCTACCCTTACTCGCCTCACCCTTCGCCCTCTCCCCATTCCTCTCCGAAACCTGCTACCCCTCGGTCACAGCGACAGCGAGGCTCGAGAGGCAATAATCGGAGAGGCAAAGCGCACGCCGACTGGGACGATGTCGAAGCTGGCGACGAGGCAGACTCTTACGAAGTACGTTCGAGGTGTCTTTCGATTTTGGCGTCTCTTCGCGAAACTCACCCGCTGCACGTCGTTCGCTCGTAAAGAGCCACCAATACCGTAAGAATTATCAACAGGTCCCGACAAAGGTCGCGCCAGATTCGTTCGAGGAAGACTTTGACTTCAACGCGGGACTGCAGTCGTTCGACAAGACGGCCGTTTTCGCTCACATTCGATCCACCGATCACATCGACCCTTCCCTCCGGCTCGTTGCTCACAATCGGAATGCGAACCGCACGCCGCAATCAAAACTCCTCCCGACTGAATCCGTCTTGACCGTCGAAGAGCTCGAGGCTCAACAGCTCGATCGTAAGGCCGCGCTCGAGGACGCCGCCGTGACGAAGCAACAGCCTCCGGCCAAGCGAGGGATGACGGTCGAAGAGCTCGAGGAGGGAGTCGCGAGTGTCGGATTGGAACAAGAGCAAGATCGAGGATACGAATATGCGGAAGAGGAGAGCGGACCTTTGATGACCGAGGCGGGCGTAGCGGTACCTACAGTCAAGCTCAGGCAGTGGAGGGAAGCACTCGGTATTGCCGACGTACGTTTCCTTCTAGCTCGCCCCTCGCGCGCGACCTGCGCTCAATTTCTCGTCGATCATAGATCGAAACTTCCCCTTCGACCTTTCAACGCCTCGAACTTGCGGCGTACCAACTCTCGACCTTTATCCTAAGTCACGTCGCGCTCAAGTTCGGCCTTTTCCCTGTGCCCTGTCCTCCTCAGTCCCGACCGTCGGTTCTTCTCCTGTGCACCAATTGCGACAAGGCCAACGTCGCCCTCCGTGCAGGGATTCTCCTCGCGAATCGAGGCTGTAGAGTCGTCGCCCTCGTCGAGGACGCCAATCAGGATCAACTCATCTCAAATTTGCGCGCTCTCTCGTCAGCAGGAGGCCGAATAGTGCGAGACATCTCCGGTAAGCGAGGTAACGGTTACGGCTCGTGTCCGCCCCGCGAGAGGACTGACCAGTTTCCGTGAGGCCGTACCCAGACTTGCCTCCGACGTTCAACCTCGTCATCGACGCCTTGGCCGACTCTGAAAGTCCGCCAGTGTCTTCCGCCGCTTCGCTCGCGCGGGGTTCCGAGAGCAAATCCGAATTTGCGATCGCAGCGGCTCGATGGGTCAACAAACTCGACGCGGGAGTCATCTCGCTCAGTCTCGACGTGCCCTTTGGAATCTCGCACGACGAAGGCGAGTCCTCTTTTTCACTCTGTGTGCCACCCCCACGGCCCGTTCGCGTAAGATTCTCCGAGAACTGACCACTCGAGGGGGTGGGGCGCATTGGGCACGGGGTTCTTGTTTTTTTTTCAGGCGTGCCGATCGCACCCGTGTTCCTCACTCCGACGTTCGTCCTCGCGCGAGCTCTCCCTCGTCCGGGAGTTCGAGGCCTCCTGTCGAACCTCCAAGTTTCGCCGCAACTGTTTGTCGCCGACATTGGGTTCTCGCCGAGTATTTGGGAGCGCATCGGAGTCGACGACTTTGAACCCTCGCTCTGGGGCGCTGAAGGAATTGTCCGAGTCTCGATCGACGGTCGCACGTAGAAATACATATTGAAATTATCCCATCGTTAAGCGTTTGTCGTGTGGTGCTGAATCTTCTTGCCTAGTAATTTTTTTTCTTTCTTTCTTGATTTCGTGCCCATCGGACTACAGGACCCCCAACCAGCAGCCCTGACAGGGTTTTCGGTCCGACTTGAGAGACGAATCGACGTGATTGACATGGCAACCCGAAATTTTGTTCGAGCACGCACATAAAGCTGCTAGTAGCAGCTAGAGCTATCAGAAGGCTCAGAAAAGCCGTTGGGTTAAACAGAGGTTGCAATTCGCAGAGTTCCCGGGGGAGAGAGAGAGGTGACGCCGATCTAGAGGCTGACGCGAAGTTCGGGCTGACGTGCCGGTCGGTGCAAGTGATCCTTGATCTTCCCTGACATTTTTGTTCTCCGAAGGGGGGACTCGCCCCCCGGCTCTGGTTTTGAACTGGATTTGACTCCGCGTTCTTTCCTCACTGTATTTTCACCGCATGGGTGTACCTCTTCATGCCCCCGTCCACGGTGGCCCTGGACATTTATAGCAGCTTCGGACAGACCGGGAAGGCGGAACGATCTTTGAAACCACTCGACACGTCCCACAAGGTTGATCAGACCCGCTCGAGCTTCCGAGTCCTCAGTTGGAAGAGCCACGTGGGAAAAACTCCCCCCTTGTGACAAAACGAGAAGGTCTCACGAGACTCGAATGCCGGAGTGAAGAAAGAAGAGAAAAAAACGCCGGCCTTCGTTTTTTCAAACTCGGGTTCGTTCCATTTACAACCGGAACTTGTCGATCTCCGGGAAGTGCCATGGTTGATTAAATACAGTTACAACATGAAGCTTGCGGACGAGAGCTCGCACACGCGCCCAACGTGGTGCAGCTAGACGGGGAGTGTCCTTCGATGCATTCGGTGATTCGATACAGATAGGTTGACACCGAGGCGAGCGATGCATGACAAGGGAGCTCGCAGGCGGGTTCGGACTCGTGAGCCCGTTGAGTTCACACTGCGCTGCGGAAGCGAGCGAAAAAGAAAGAAAAAAAAAGGAAAAACAGATCGATCATCGAGCCTCTTTGTCTCATGTTGCCGTAGTCAGGTACGCCGGGTGAGCCGAGGAAGTCGAGAAGCGGTGCCTGCGCTCGAAGATTGGCAAAGTGCCCTTTCACACTTTGTGCGCAACGCCAACTCGTTTAATCCTCGGTCCATTCCTCTTCCCGACGCTGCTGCCGTTCGCGTCCCGCCCGCCTTCGCCCCACGTCTTCGCCCTCGCGGTCCGCACAGAACCCGGGACCCGAACGTAGCAGAGTCCTGTTGCGCGAGCGCGATTGCACGCCTCGCCGAACGACACCTCACTCGTCGCCCGACACCCTCTCGACCCTCCCTCGCGGACACGTGTCCGGTTCCGCCAGCACGCTTCGGCCCCGCTCACTGACCGTACTGTCCGTGGGAAGCCCGCCGCGCCGCGCCGTCCTCCGTTCCGACCTTAAGGAGAGCCGGTCGATCCCCTCTCCGGATCCTTCCAAGGCTCGGAATCGTCTGCCGTCAGATCGGCTTCTCGCCGCCGCCCTCCCGTCGCCTCGCCCCGCCGCAGTAGCTACACTCGTAAACCATGTCGGCAGGAGTCCCCGCCGGCGCCTACTCGAACCCGCATGCGAACCCCCCTCCTCCCCCTCTCAGCATGGCAGGAGGTCCGCCGCAACAAGGTCCCTCGGTCCTCCAGATCCTCGCCATGGGTCAGGAGCGTAACCATGCCGCAGACGCCGTCGCGCACCACCCTCGGATCGAATCGCTCATCAAACTCGGCAAAGAATCCGAAGCGACTTGGCTGCAAATTGGTACACTTTCCCTCTTTCCCCTTTGTTCGCACGTCCGAGCATCCGCGAGGACTGACGAGCATCTACCTTTTGTTTTTTGAACGCGCTCTTTGCCGGAATTTAGGCCAAACGGCGGAAGCGATGGGAGATCTCGAGCGAGCCGTCGGCTCGTACGAAAGCGCCCTGCGACACAACGCTTACTCGGTCGCCGCCCTCTCGCAAATCGCCGCCATCTGTCGCTCAAAGGAAGAGTTCAAGAAGGCTGCAGAGTACTTTGGACGAGTGGTCGGGATCGCTCCCGAAAGTGGAGACGTTTGGGGTGCACTCGGTACGCGCATTTGGTTACACGATTTGGACACCTGTCCCTCGAGTGAAGCTCACGGTTCTCTGGGGAATGGTTGCAGGTCACTGCTACCTCATGATCGATGACCTCAAGAAAGCTTACTCGTCGTACCAACAAGCACTCTACTACATGCCCAATCCTCACGTGAGCTTCGACCCCTTTGATGTGCACATTCCTCTCGCTCGCGTGCACGAACCAACGGGATACCACGAGGACTGACATTCGTGTCGTTTGCGCAACAGGAACCGAAACTTTGGTACGGAATCGGCATTCTTTATGATCGCTATGGGAGTTTGGAACACGCAGAAGAAGCGTTCTCGAGCGTCATCCGAATGGATCCGAGTCAGTCGAGTCTGCAACCTCGATCGCGATGCGGGGTTCTCGATCTGACGAGTTCTTGCTTCGAAACCCAGATTTCGAGAAGTCGAACGAGATCTTTTTCCGTCTAGGTATCATTTACAAGCAGCAAAGAAAGTCTCAACAAAGCCTCGAGGTATGCTCTCTGTCGTCCGAAGCTGGTGTCGCGAGGTCTGAGAGCTGACATGTCTCGTGACGTTTAGTGCTTTCGCTACATTCTCAACAACCCTCCTCGTCCGCTCACCGAGATCGACATTTGGTTTCAAATCGGTCATGTCTACGAACAGCAACAAGACGTGAGCTTCCGAGTCGCGAGTTTGCCAGAGTTCGCCTCGTGGGGACTGACGTCTAAATTATATTCTCGACAGTTCATCGCCGCGAAAGAGTCTTATGAGCGAGTCCTCCAGGAGAACCCGGCCCATGCCAAAGTCCTCCAGCAACTCGGTGGACTCTACCATCGCTCGCATGCACCCTTTTACGCGCCCGAGGTTTCGGTTCAGATCCTCTCCAAGTCGCTCGAGTCCGGTAAGTTTTTCGGGCTCGAAGGACGTGTGCGATTCCGTACTCAAGTCGCCGGTTCCATGTTGCAGATCCCAACGACCCGTTCTCTTGGTATCTTCTCGGTCGAGCGTACATGACGACCAACAATTTCGGAAAGGCATACGAAGCGTACCAACAAGCGGTCTACCGAGATGGGAAGAACCCGGCATTCTGGTGCTCGATCGGAGTCCTCTACTACAACATCAACCAATTCCACGATGCCCTCGACGCGTACTCTCGAGCGATCCGGATCCACCCGTATCTCGCCGAAGTCTGGTTCAATCTCGGAGCGCTGTACGAGGCATGCAACGATCAGATGACGGACGCCATCGACGCTTACCAGCGCACCCTCCAACTCGATCCCGCAAACCAGATCGTCGGTCAGAGGCTGCGTGAGATCCGGGAACACCAGGCGAGCGGTGCTCAGCTCAGCCCTCCACCGCCGCCAAAGGACATCAGCCCGAGTTCCTCGAGTTGGAACTACGCCACGAACACCGGAGGCGCCCCAGCAGCACTCGCCCAGAGCGGTCTCGCCCCGGAGCCTAGCCCTCCCGTTGGCGTCAACGGAAACGGTCCTTCGCCCCCTATGAACCACCCTCATCGCTTCGAAGGCGGTCCTCCCGGAACTGCGAGCTCCCGGCCACGCTCAACGGATCCCTACCGCCGCCTGAGCGGCACCCCTCACGACTCTCGACGCGCCTCTGGAGGATTACACGCTCCGATCCCGCCTTCGCATACGCATGCCTCGGCCCCTCATCCCAGTAACAACGTCGACCACTCTCCTCGCGCTCACTCTTCAGCCGGTCCGTCCGGAAGTCGATTTCCTGGGACTGCGACGGCTCCTTCGTCCTCGGTCCTCCCTCAAATCAAAAATATTCACGACAGGCCGGCACAAATGGTCGGATCTCACTCTCGCGCCAACTCTCCGCCTTCTCCCCGGTCTCGGTCTGCTGCCGTTGACGCTTCCGCCTCTGTGCCTCATCCCGATCGATACTCGTCTTCTGCTCATGGACCTTACCCGTTCCCGACTCACCTCTCGCAAGGCCAACACCCTTCGAGTGCTGCCCATCCGGGCCATCGCACTCCGGGTGATCAACACGGTCCCTACGAGATGGACTGGGACCGAGGACATCGAGGAGGGCCCCCCCAACATCGCAACGGGTCTTCACACGGTCGAATGCCTCCCCCGCCCCATCGTTCCCCTCCCGGCTCTTCACACTCGTCTCACGGGCCACCATTCACTTCGTCGCACCACCAGTCCCACCCGTACGATCGTCCGAACGCCGCCGGGCACCCGAGTCAGCGCGGTCATTTCCACGACGGACCGAACGGAGTTCCGCCGATCGGGTACGGTCACCCTCCCAGCTCGTCTGCTGCTACCGTCGCGGCGTATCAACGGGAACGAGAGGAGGAACTCGCGAGGAGGAGGAGTTCGGGGTCGACCACTTCGAGCGGGAAACCTTCGACCGCGGGAGGCCTCCTCCCTCCGTCGACGTTGCAAGAGAACCGAGTCGTCGAGTCGCCACATCCTGCCGCGCCGACTCCATCGACGGGGGCGGGACGCGGTCGAGGCGGTCGGGGCAAGAAGGAAGACGGCGAGAAGAAGGAAGCCACGCCTCGGGGCTCGAGGAAATCCAGAGCAAAGGAGGACGGGACCGAGACGACGCCGAAACGCAAGTCCAAGGCCGCGAAAGAGAAGGAAGAGAAGGCTGCCGCGAAAGCAGCGGCCGTGTTGAACGGCGTCGCGAACGCCGGTCGACCTCTTCCTCCGCCACCGCCTCCCCCGCCTCCCGCAGCTCCCGCACCTTCGGCCACGGCGCCGAGAGGGCAGACGCCGCCGCCTCTACGGCAAGCTCCGAAACGAGAGGTCGACGAAGACTACGACGAGGGAGTCGACGCGCTCATGGGACTCGCAGCTTCGGGTCACACTCCGACCCAACCCGTTCCGCAACCCCTGCCGACGACCGCGCAACCGCCGTCGACGGACCGCTCGTCGATGCCCGTCTCGCCGAACCCACGCAAGCGTTCTCTTCCTCCGCCTGACGACGACGCGGACGCGTCTCGTCCGGCGGCTCACGTCCGCGCCGTCGATGGCGAGCCAGAGCTCAAGAAGAGCAAGAACGACGAGGCGCCGCCGGCCCCTTCGTCCCGAGCACCTTCTCCCGCCCGACCCACTCCCGCCCCTCCATCTGCAACGGCGACCCCTGCACCTCTGACAGGCGGCAACGAAGAAGCCGAAGAAGGCGAGATCAACGAGACTGGTCCCGGAGAACGAGGCGTCGTAAAGGTGAAACAAGAAAACGGTCGCGAACTTCCGCCTTCGGGTACTTTGAACGGGAACGAACCAGTGGCTGCTTCCGAGTCGGCGACTGCTTGATTTCCCTTGCTACGCTCTTACCGGGTGTTTCCACCCTCCCTTCCCCCCCCCCCCCCCCCCCCCCCTCCCCCCCCTCCCTCCGCCGAAAATTCGATTGGGCCCAACGTTGCCTGTTTTCCTTTTGTACCTACTTCTGTTCAGGCGTTTTTCACTCTCTTTTTCGACACCCACCTGCAACGTATACCCTGCTTTTCTCGTTTCTCTTTGTCGTCACGGTGGTGGGGTGGGGGGGGGGGATCAACAAGCTCAAAGCGAGTTTGGGATTGTGACGGAACCGTTTCGAAGCCAGCTGTCTGGGCAAAGTGCGCGTCTCGATAGCGCTTCGCTCGGTGCACCCGGCCGTCAACGTCAAGCACGCACGAGGAAGGTGATGAGGAGGGGTCTCTCGATTCTTCGAGCAGCGAGCAGCTACCCCCGGGATCGGGTGAAGAGAAAACCGCGTTTGCTAGACAATGCAGGTGCGCCCCCGGAAAGCCTAGGGAAGCAGAGAGCGAAAGACTCGGTGAAGGCAAATGTACCTACTTGAAGCGGGAGAAAAACTCGTCCCCTTCGCCTCCCACGAATCCTCGTCCATCAGCCGCCTAACCGATCCACTTGGATCGTAGAACCCAGCTCTACCCAGAAAAACTCTCTCAGCCGCGCAGCCGACCCAGCTCGCGAAGACCGTCTGCCTTTTCCAGCACTCCCAACTCTTCTTTCTCCAAGCCCGCCAGCCTAAACTCCCCTTCCCACCCTTCCAGACCGTTCATCTCCCCCGTACATCTCCTCTGTGAGTTGTCCCACCTCGTTCCGGCGACTCGAACATGCACGCGAGACGCGAGGAGGTGACGAACCGCAAGTGCTTACACTCGCACTCGCGTTTTCTCCGTGTTTTCGTGCAGATCTCCGACAATGTCTACCGACGCTGCCGCCACCACCTCGCCCGCCCCCGAGGCTCAATCTACCTCGCCCGCTCCCGCTGCCGAGGCTACCCCCGCCGCCCCGGCCTCGACTTCGTCCGAGACCAAGGACGAGGCCAAGTCCGAGTCGACCCCTGCTCCCGCTGCCACCTCGAACAAGGAGAAGGACAATGCTGGACCTTCGCCTTCGACTTCGCTCTACGTCGGAGAGCTCGACCCCTCGGTTACCGAGGCCATGCTCTACGAGAGTGAGTTTCCTCGTTTTCGTTTTTCCCCTCATCTCGCTCGCCCCGATCTCCGACAAGCTGACGGGGTTGGTATCGTCCCATAGTCTTCTCGATGATCGGACCCGTCGCGTCGATCCGTGTCTGCCGTGACGCCGTCACCCGTCGTTCCCTCGGTTACGCTTACGTTAACTACCTCAACTCGGCCGACGGTGAGCCGCGCACTACCTCGTCTCGTTCCCGCTTCTGTTCGTTTCGAGGGCACTGACCGTGACCTATTATTGCAGGCGAGCGCGCCCTCGAGCAACTCAACTACTCGTTGATCAAGCAACGACCTTGCCGAATCATGTGGTCCCAGCGTGACCCCGCCCTCCGCAAGAACGGTGCCGGCAACATCTTCATCAAGAACCTCGACGAGAACATTGACAACAAGGCTCTCCACGACACTTTTGCCGCGTTCGGAAACATCCTCTCGTGCAAGGTCGCCGTTGACGGACAAGGCAACTCGCTCGGTTACGGATTCGTTCACTACGACGCCGCCGAGGCCGCCCGCGCCGCCATCGAGGGTGTCAACGGCATGCTCCTCAACGACAAGGTCGTCTACGTCGGAATCCACATCCCCAAGCGCGAACGCCAAGCCAAGATCGACGAGATCCGCGCCCACTTCACCAACCTGTACGTCAAGAACGTGCCCGTCGAGGTCGACACGGAAGAGTTCCGTCAAATGTTTGAACCCTACGGCAAGGTCACCTCGGCTGTCATCACGACCGACAACGAGGGCAAGTCGAAGGGTTTCGGATTCGTCAACTACGAGCAACACGAGGATGCTGCCAAGGCTGTCGACGCCCTCCACGACAAGGATTACAAGGGCAACCAGCTCTACGTCGCGCGCGCCCAACGCAAGTCGGAGCGCGAGGAGGAACTCAAGAAGTCTTACGAGCAAAAGAAGTACGAGCAGACCCTCAAGTACCAAGGTGTCAACCTCTACGTCAAGAACCTCGACGACGACGTCGACGAGGAGAAGCTCAAGGCCGAGTTCGAGGCTTTCGGACAAATCACGTCGTGCAAGATCATGTCGGACGACAAGGGTGCCTCCAAGGGCTTCGGTTTCGTCTGCTTCTCGGCTCCCGATGAGGCGACCAAGGCCGTCACCGAGCTCAACGGCAAGATGATCGGCACCAAGCCTCTCTACGTTTCGCTCGCTCAGCGCAAGGACGTTCGCAAGCAACAGCTCGAGGCTCAAGTTGCCCAACGCAACCAAATACGCTCCCAGCAACTCGTGAGCTTTTTCTGCCTCTCGTCGCTCTCGGCGCTTTTGCTGTCCTTTGCGCCTCTGCTGACGAGCTGCACCCGCTGACTGTATCGCAGCAAGCTGCCGGTATCCCCGGTATTCCTCCTTACATGCCCGGAGCTCCCATGTACTACCCCGGCGCCCCCGGAGGATACCCCCAACCCGGTGCTCGCGGTCCCATGGGTTACCCTCAACCCGGACCCGGAGGACGCCCCGTCCCCCGCTACTACGCTCCTCCCAACATGCCCGGCATGCCCCCTATGGGACCTTACGGCCAAGTTCCTCCTCAGCAATTCGGTCAATACCCTCCCCCTCCCCCCGGAGGTAACCGTGGACCCGCTGCTGGAGCCGCTCCCGCCGCCGGACGTCCCGGTCAGCCCGGACAAGCCCCTCTCCCGGCTGGAGTCCCCCAACGTCCCGGACAAGCCCTCCCGAACGGCGCCCCGGCCCCTCCTCGTGGCGCTGCCGGTGCCGCCGTTCCCCCTAACGGTGTCCCCCGTCCCGCCGGACAAGCTGGTCAACAAGCTCGTCCCCAGGGCTACAAGGCGCGCGCTGAAGAGCAAAAGCCCTCTTCCGGTCTCACCGCCGCCATGCTCGCCAACGCTGCTCCTCAAGAGCAGAAGCAAATGCTCGGAGAGGCGTAAGTTTTTGCTTCGCAGCTCTCTCGTTTCCCTCTTTTTTTCTTTTTGCGCGTGCGCGCCGTGTCACAAAAAAAAAAAAACCTAACCATCGGGCGTCCGCCGTTCTTGTCTTCCTTCCACCCGCAAACAGTCTCTACCCCAAGATCCACGCGACCCAACCTGACCTCGCTGGAAAGATCACGGGTATGCTCCTCGAGATGGACTCGTCTGAACTCCTCTACCTCCTCGAGAACGACGACGCCCTCGAGGCCAAGATCAAGGAGGCCCTCGACGTTCTCGACGAGTTCGCCAAGCGCCAAACTGGTGAGGCGACGGCTTAAATGCTTTGATCGTCTTTAACCTTTCCTCCTCCTTCCCCACATCACTTTTTTGTCTTGTCCCCCCCCTTTTTTTGTTCTGAGACGAACGAGTGTCGAGTAAACCTAGGCTTGGCGGCTTGAGATCTACGACCCTTGGTTGTTTTGCGAAATTTCTACAGAGGCAACGGTGATTTTTCTTTTTTCTTTACAAAAAACCCGGACCCATCGTCGGTTTCTCGACAGAGAGAGAGAACACAGAAGGCGGAATGCCCAGGAAAACCCTTGGTTTCCATCCCGGGCGGAACAACCCGTCCAGTTGTAAGACGGCCTAACCTCCTCCGCGGTACCCTAACCGACATGTCTCTGTCCTCGTGAAACCCGTCTTGTCAATGTTGTTTCTTTTCCCGAACTCTGGCTTGTCAAGCTCGGAAAAAAGCCTCTCGTCCTCCAACTCCACTATTCCCCGTCAGGTGGTTCGAAAGTGGGAAAAACATTGTTCTGAGTCGGGTCTCTTTTTCCCGCTCGGATCCGTCGTTTTGCTGACGACGACTGATGCCCACCGCTTTCTCTCTCTCTCTCTGTGTGTGTTCCTATCGGGCGTAACTGATTGCCGAGGGTGAAACCCTTTCTCCTCCTGTTGAACTCCCCACTCGACGAATCGGAAAAAATTGCACTCTAGCCGCCCAACCCCCCCCCCCCCACACAATGATCCGTCTGGAACCAATTCGCGTCTTCGAGTCCGAGACGTTGATGAGGATGCCGACCCCGACCGTTCTGCTTTTCCCGTGTACTCGGAAAAGAAAAGAAAAAGAAAGCGATCCGCGACGGGAAATCGAACGCCCCCGTACAGGAAAGGCATTGAAATCGAACTTCTCGAGACATGGTATTTCGGTGCGGTGGAGGGGGGGGGGGGGGGGGGGGAATGGGGTTTTCCGAATCGAGCGAGAGGCGAGCTCGAACGACGAAAGATGATTGCGTCCAGGGGTTTTCTTTTTTTGTTCTCTCTCTCTCGGTTTGCTGTTCACCCTCCGGTTTTCCTTGGTTTCTACGTCCGTCCTTCTGTAATGTCGAAAACGAGCATTGAGTTTGGCAGTGGTTTTGAACGTAATCAACAGCCCGACGTAGCAAATGACAAAACCCGATTTCCCCCCAACGATAAAATCCGAGCTCGGGGGGGAGGGGGGGAGGGAGGGGCGTGTTCGAGTCTTGTTTCGCGAGCTTTCGAACGCTCCGCTCGCAAGCGCCCGCACAAACGCGACCAGTCACCTCTCAAGCCAGCTACTTCGCCGACGAGATCTCGATTGGTACCGTTTGCAAAGAAACGACCTGCATTTACCGGGAAATTGTAATCGGGAAAGGGAAGACTCTCTTTTGTCTCTCTTATCTGCCTGTCACATCTCGGGACTGACTGCTCGAGACTACGCGAGTGGAAAGATTGTAGTTGGCACTGCAAATTGTGAAAAGGGGAACAGGGAGACAGAGCGAGAACTAAACAAAGAACTAAGAAAGGAAGAAGGAAAAGAAACCCCGTGATACCGGATACGGAAAAACGTCTGACAGGAAAAAACGAGCATACTGAAGAATACGAGAGAAAACTTGAAAAGAGAAAACAGTAGGGACCGCGAAGAAGAGGCGCGGAAGGGAACGATTGCGAATAAGAGTCTGGGTTGTAGCAAAGTAGGGGAAGGGAGTTAAAGGGAGGCGGGTAAAAGGACGAAGGGAGGCCGGGACAGATAGTCCGCGGGTCCGCGTGTGGATATATGTGACGAAAGGACGAGGCGAGAACGGGGGAGAAAGAGAAAGAGAGAGGATGCGGCGGTGGTAAAACTGCGCTGGAAACTGGCGGGGGGAGAGGGGTATATTGGCGCGAGGCGGGGCGAGCGGCGGCGAGGAAATACAGTGCGATTGGCGGGGACAGTTTATTGAACGGTGCAGCACTACGGAAGCGAGAACGGCGTCGGAGAGACGTCAGCAATGGAGCCGGGTAGGGGAGGAAAGGGAACGGGACACTCACACCTCCAGAAGCTTGCGGGGCGTAGGGATCTTCGCCCTTTTGAACTGGACCCCACACCGAGGGACACAAGTAGTCCCTCGTGGTCTTGCAATACCGGATCAACCTGCGACGGAAGGGTTCCGATCAACGAGGGAATCGGCGGTCAGTGTCCGGCGACCCTCTCTCGCATTGCACGAGGAGCAACGGCGACTAGTGAGGAGACAGGGTCACGCGATGGCGGTCAAGGTGGAGACTCACGATGCACTCGCTTCCGAGACCCTGACCCTTTGTCTCTCGAGATCTTCGCGCAATCGCTGATTGTGTTCCGTCAATCGTCGCAACTTGAGCTCCCTGCACCCAGGAGACACGATCGAGTCAGCTCTCGGGACTGCAGACCGGAGGATCCGATCCCGGAACGACGTGCGAGGGAGCCGGGCTCGACGAGGGGTGGCACGTCTCGGGACGCTCGGGCGAGGCAGCACCGTCGGGCGAGCCCGAGAAGGGCACGACTCACGACATGGAAGGTTTCTGGTTCGCTGCGGGCATGTCGCTGTGCTGCTCTTGTACTGCGTCGAGACAGAGGTGGGATGAACCGCAGGGCGACGATTTCAACTCTCCGGGGAACACTCCGAAACCCCCGTCATTTCGCAATTCGGATACGCTCGAGAGACTACAGGTCGAACCGTTACACCATCATACGCCCAACCGCGCCCTCGGTAGAATTTACTACGCGGCGACGGAAAGTGTCCGAAACCAATTAAACGAGTAGCGCGCCTCCTTCTTCCCCGTCCTTTGCCCCGCCCTCTCCACCCCGGCCGTATCGGACGGACTCGAAGTCTCGTTCACCCGCACGATCGTCCAGTACGCTACCGACTCGAGATCGGAACACTCGACCTTTGCGCGCGAGCACCCGCACGTCGGAGCGTCGGAAACGTCGATTAGATTCGAGAGTGCTCGACTCCGCGCGGCCGCTACAGTAGCTCTCGATCGCACGATCGATCGCACGGCATGGATCCGAACGGACACGACAGGTTCATGTCGAACGAGCACGGGCACGAGTACGGCGACGCGCGGTACGGGGTGCCTCCGCCTCGACCGCCGCCGCCTGGTGCGCTCCCGCCGGGTCCGGGTCGCAAACGCTCAGCCGATCACCTCGAAGACGACGAGCTCGTGCAAGACGCCGAGGACCCGTACGAAGGAGACGTCAAAGACGAGCAAAGTCCAGCCGGTGCGTCAAACCCGAGCGGGTCGACCAAGGCGGCGAGAAAGAAAGGTGCGAGTACCGGCCCTTCTCTCAAGCGCGGCACCGCGTGCATGCTCTGTCGCAAGCGCAAACTCGTACGTTCCCCAGGTCCTCCTTTCCCCGAACTTGCACACGACTGAGCGATCACATGCCGTTTTGCCTTCTCTCGACCAGCGTTGCGACGGAATCAGACCAAAGTGCGGGACGTGCGACCGACTGAGCCATGAGTGCGTGTACGGCGGTGAGTGACGGCTACAGTCCCAAATTGCCCACGCGGCACCGACTTATCAGGATCTGGTTTCGGGGCCTCGCAGATCCCGCTCAGGAGAAAACGAAAGCACTCGAGAGGAGGATTCGTGGGTTTCACTTCTTCTGACCGCCCGTCTCCTTCAAATCTACTGCGAAACACGCACTCACGGTCATGAAATACCCTCGCACTCATACACAGAATCCCTCGAAGCCGAGCTCGAGGCTTATCGACGAGGCGAAGCTACTCCGGCTCTTCGAGATCAGCCCCCCGATCGCCTCCATCAGGACGAGCAACAGACGGCAGAACAGGCGCGGTCGAATGGGCGACCGCAACACGACCGCAGCACTAGCTTCCCAAACCTCAATATGCAAGCAGCGAATCACGCGCGCGGCGGTTTCCCTTCTCCAATCGAATCTCACTTTTCCGGCTACCCTGCTCAAAATTTCACTGCACCGCCTCCGCATCACTCATACCCCCAGTCACATCATCAACCACCGCTCGACTCGCCTTATCTCGCATTTGGACCTCATCACGTCGACGATTCCCGTGCGCATCCGCCCTTTGGTCGGAGCGAGTCTGAAAGTTTCGTCCGCCCTCGATCGCACACGGCCTCGACACAACACAACAGCAATGATCTCGTCTCCCGTCTCCCAGTCCCAGGAAGCTCTCACGATTCCGTCAGCCCCGGAGTCCACCACTCTCCGACCATGGCCCCTCAAGCGCACCTACAATCGTTCCCGTTCCCGATGAACCCCACTCCGCAACTTTCCGACCTGATCAACCCACAGCACTACTCTCCCGTCGCACCACACTATCCCTCGCATCCCGCGACCGGAGTCGACAATGGGTCTCCGGGTTCACTGCATCAGATCAGTCCTATCGGAGGCGGCCCGAGTCTCGCCAACGGCTACGGGTACACGGGTGTCCCTTTGACGGCAGCGAATTTGGCGGCAGGTGAACTTCCGGGTCGACAGCCGTTCGACCCCCAGCCCGGGCTCGCGAGTCCCGACAGGAACGGGATCGCCTTTGGCGGTCCCGCGGACGATCTCATGAATGGAGGGCTGTACGGGACTAAGAAGGAGAACGGTGATGTCGTTTCGACAATCTGGTCGACGGCGGAATTGCCCGAGATCGACCTCATGGTCGAACTGTACGTCGAGTCTTTTCTCGTTCCCTTTCCGAAACTACGTTTTTCTTGCTTCGTAACTCATCCATGTCACCTCGGAACGGTCTCGTTCGATACCCCAGCGCCAACATGTATTTTTCAACCATACACCAGCATTTGCCATTCCTCCATCGACCTCGGTTCTTGTACACGTTGCGACATCCCGCAAGCCTCACGTCTCCCCCGTCACTGTCGCTCATCTTTGCCGTCCTCGCGATCGCGGCGGCGTACCACGACTCGCCCAACGTGCGCGCGCTCCAAACGCGGTGGTACAACGCGGCTAGGGAAAAAGTCGAAGTCGCGATCCAAGCGGGCGTGCGTCCTTCGGGAGGGCGCATCGCGTCGTTGACGGTCGAAATGGTGCAAGCGTTGGCACTCCTCGCGTTGCTCGAGATGGGTCAGAGTGACCACCAGCGCGCGTTCTTGAGCATCGGACAGGCGGTCCGGATCGCCGCCATGTTGGGGTTGCACCGTATGGACGAGGACCGGTTGAGTCGGCGCGGGTGCGGTACGAGTGGAGACAAGCGGTTGAGACCGCCCGCGTTGCACGAGTTGCCGACAGACGGAGTCTTGCTCGAAGAGTGTCGAAGAACCATGTAAGTCAAAATTCTCTCTCTCTCTATCTCTCTCTCTTCCTCTTCCTGATCGCCCGCGGGGGGGTGCTTTTTATTTCGCCGAAAACTTGCGTTTCGATTCACTCACGAATGTTGCGGATCGGCCTGGGCGGAGGTGTACAGGTGCGCTGTCTTTGTCCTTGATCGGTTCGAACAAGGTTGCGTCGGCTGGCCCTCGGCGATCGCCGAACCCGACTTGCGGATCCTCCTCCCGTGCGACGAAATCCTGTACGAGAACGGGTTCTGCACTTCGGACGACAACCCGATGTGGTGGCCGACCGACGGACTCGAAGCTGAAGACGCCGAAACGACGAAACCGGGCAACGAGAGGAAAAAAGTCGGCACGTTTGCGTGGTTGTGCCGAGCCGCTTGGGTCGGAGGGAGGGTCCAGCTCGAGACTTACCGTCCCTCAGGTGTGTTGATTTTATTCTTTTTCTCGCCTCTTTTTGACGGAACGCGCACAAAGAAGAGGAAATACTCATGGCTCGTCCTGATTCTTTCTCTCTCTCTCAAGGTCCACCGGCGGGCGGACCGTGGAACAAAAACGTCGCTGCCGATCCGCTCTTTACGACTTCTGACATGCTAGAGATGGACAAGCTGCTCGACTTTGTCCGGAGCAAGTTGGGGCAACTCGCCGCGATGAAGGCCAGTCAACACAAAGGCGTTGACGGACCCGTCATCATGACCCTACTGCTTGTCAATTGGCGAGTCCTTCTACTTACTGTACTTCCAGCACATGTCTGGGGGCTTACCTGTTTTGTACGATTTGACAGTCTCTTTGTCAACCTTCACCACTTGAGAGCTTCGACGGGGTTGCAACAGCTGCCGTTCGATCCCTCCGCTCCCATCTTTATCGGCACAGCAGAGTACAGTCTCCAGAGGTGTTGGGAAGCGATTCATTCCCTACACGAGGTGCGTCAATCGAATCAAACGGTTCCGCGAACCGCCACCGCCGGAACTGATTTGGTCCTTCTCGCGACCAGATCGTCTCGCAACTCGCAGGTTACGAGAATTCGCGGACTTCGCTTCACCGTTCGAGGGTCAACACGTTTACTGCGTTTGTCCCTTGTACGTTGTGCGGCGCTCTCGCACACCCGGATCGGCCGCTCACGGTTCTCGCTTGCGTCACTAGATGTTCTCTACTGCGTGGCGTTCCCGGCCAAGTACGCGATCGGAGACTGGACCGCACTCGGTGAGTTCCTCTTGGCGTAAACGTTCAGCCGAGCCCCTCCGAGTCTGATTGCTCGCGTTCGCTCTCGGTCGTCGCAGTCAACGCTCGCGATCGGACCGAAAACGTTCCCGCTCACCAGAGTCGTGTCGACATCCCCCGAGGCGACGACGTGTTTCCGCCGTCGTACTTTCAAGCGAGGCTCAAAATGGTCGACGCGCTGTGCGACGCCATGGAACGCGTCGGCCTGGTTTGGCCCATCGGGCACAAAGTACGTCGTCTCCTTTCCCTGCCCCCATTCGCTCACCACACACCGTCTTACGTTGCCATGTGTCACAGTTCGCGACGATGGTCTCGGGCGATCGCATTCGACTCGCCGAACGGACCTACCAGCGGGATCAACAACAGGGCCAGGGGGCTCAGCATGCCCAATACCCTCCCGCGAGCAGCACCGGCACTGGAGGAGGAGGCGACAGCAGCAACCAGAACACGCCGGTTTCACAATCCTCACAGCGCTTGCACCCTCCTCACCACGCTTACCGAACTTCACCGACTTTGCAGTCGGATCCAGGGGGTTACTAGTTCTCACCTTTCTCTCTCTCCGCGGACGCTTCCCCGGTCTGCCGTGCCAAACGTCTATGATACCCATTCAACGAACATGTTCATCCCTTTTCAACCTGTTGCCTAACAAAATTTTCTCCCCCCCCCCCCCCCCCCGGCCGAAAATCGTTCCCTTTTTGAGCTTGAACTCTCTCTCTCGCACTTGCAAACGTACTCGCCCGTCACTGTGACAAACATTGCGGTTCTTGCCTCGTCTGCTGTTGGCCGTGTCCTGTTGTCGCTCCTGCGTATATACTCGAACATTCGATTGCAGCGGGGCCAGCTTGCACCGCCCTTAGTTTTGTTCGGCTCTAGTGTAACAACTTTGCAGACAAAGTCTTTTTTTTCTTTTCCCGGAGAGATATTCTGCAAAGGGAACTCAATGAGCTCGTTGTCGAATGTGTCGAGCGAGTGAGAGGGAAGAACGCCGCCGAATCGGCCGTCGGGGGTTTAATCTCGAATCGGCGAGACAATTAGAATGAGGGCAACGTGGTGCAAGTCCCGGCGAAGTCCCGGGTCGATCTCTGAGCCCCTCTGATCCGTTGGAGCGATTTGCGATCCATGCTAAAAAACCTCGAGTGGAGGTTAGCGATGACGCGCACTATAAACTGCATTTGTTCAGGCTACGAAACGAATTGCAAACTGTAACCGCAGATAACTTTCGATGTTTGTGCTGCGGTTTTCCGCACGAGAAACCGAGATCGAAGTTTTTGATCGCCCTCTCGCATAGTTTCGCTTCGCTCCCAGGCAGTTTGAAACCCTCTTCAGTTTCGCTCTCCTCGCTTCTCGCGCTTCTCCCCGACCCGCTCAAACTCGACACTTCTCGAATCAGCACCCAGTTCTCGACACGCGTCTGTTGCCCAGGGAATTCTCCACCTCGAAAAGCACCGCCCACTCGACTCCGGACCCGCGCGCCCCGATCAATCTTGATCGCAAAAGTCCTTCGCACACCTCGATACCCGTTCGACATGACCCAGTTCGATCACCAAGCCTGTGAGTATCGCTCGCAACCGGTCTTACGGCGAGACACGAGGGAGGGGGGAGAGACTGGGCCCGGGCAAAGTGGGGCAAGGGATCGGACTTTGTCAAACCTCGATCGAATCCTCGTCGCCTCGGCACCCGATCAACGATCGCAACGCGCGAACCGACTCGCAGAGTGCTGAACCAGCGAGTCGGGCAACGATCGCCGTCGATAACGCACGAGATCGAGCGCAAACTCTGCTGGGCCCTCGTGTCGCTGAAACCGCTCGATTTCAACATCGCATCGCTCGAAAGCAATCTAAACCCACCCGGCTTAATTTACCCGTTCGAAACTGACACCCTGTCGTGTCTCGCTCTCCGTCCTTCGTTGCAGCCGATCTACACGCCTTCTCGTATGGACTCGACACGCCGACAAAATTCCTCTCGGACCAATTCGGTTCGGGCCTCACGCCGTCCCTTTTCGGCTCTCTCGGAGGCCCGAGAGGTTTCACGCCCTCGATGGGCGCTGATGGCGCATCGGGCCACGAATACAACCCGTTCGAGATGAGTCTCGGCGGCAGCAACGGCGGCGACAAGACGAGACGCTCGTCCTTCTCGACCCTTCTCGACGGATCCTCCGAGTCCCAGGCGCAAACGGCAACGACCGATTTCGACCTACTCTCGTCGAATCCTGTCGTCCCCGGTCGAAAGCGCGCGCTCTCGTCACCAGCGATCACGACCCCGGGAGGGTCGACCTTCCCTTTCCTCCTCTCGTCAACGGCGACCCAGGTCCCCTCGGGCGCGCTGCCCAACCTCGCGATCAACCCTTCGAAACGTCCTCGGATGAGCGTTGTCTCGTCGGGGTCCGGTCTCAGCGACTTCCGCGTCCCTTCGGCGGGCCATTCGGACGCGTCTCCCGAGTCTTCAGAAGTCCCGACCCCGCCCGATTCGTACCTCGTGAACGATGGCGCGACGAAGGACACCACGGGAGGAGGAGGAAACGACATCGACGTCAATGGCGCGACTGGCAACATCTTCTCGAGACTGCAACAGCAGCAGCGGCAATACCTCCGAGCTACCGGTCAAGCGGCGCTGTCGCAACCCCAGCCTTTACCCCTCGGACCCATTTCAAACGACCGACCTGCCCAGACACAGAACCAAATCGACGTGAGTTCCGTCGCGATGCCGCCGTTGACGAGGAGCGCAAGCAAGAAGGGTAAGTACCCGGCCCAAGCATCGCCCGCACCCTCGTCCGCCAGCGCTTCGCCGGCGCCCCAGTCCAAGCCGAAACGAGCTGGCGCAGGAAGGAAGAAGAACTCGACGCAGTCCAAGAAACAACAGCAACAAGATCCGGAACCAGTCGAGGACGAAGCCGACGGAGACTTGTCGGAAGACTCGCTCAAACGGAAGCAGTTTCTCGAGCGGAATCGTATCGCCGCCTGCAAGAGTCGTCAGAAGAAGAAGGAAAAGGTCGGCAAGCTTGAACAAGGTCAGTCATTTCCGGGGTCACAATGTTTCGGTGCTGTGCGAGCCGGGGGCTGACAACGATTCACCTGACTTTTGCAGACGCCACGGACCTCTGCCAGAAGAACCAACTTCTTCAAGCTGCGGCCCTTGCCCTGCGGCAAGAAATTCTCACTCTCCGTCAAATCATCCAGACCCATGACGGCTGTTCGTGCGAACATGCCCAAGGCTACCTCGAACGAGACCGGGATGGTCGGGGGATCGCCCTCCTCGACAACCTCGCCGGACGCACGATGCACCTCGACTACGCTGTCGCCCCGGAAATGGGCTCGACGGACGACGTCTACTCGTACCTCGAGGACTACGCCCGCAACGGAACGGTGCAGGAGGCCTTTTCGCACGGAATCGCCCCTCCTCCTTCCCATGCCATGATCCCGATCACGAACGCACCGATGCCCAATCTCGCGAGCGTGTCATCCTTCGCCCCTTCTTCGTCAACGGTCACCGGCCCCGCCTCGTCGAAAATCCACGCTCGCCGTCAATCCGATACGACCCTGTTCCAATTCTCGTCTTCTGCGGCCGCAGCACCGTCAAATCACGACGGAGGCATCTTCACTCGTTCATCGGCTGCTCAACAACAACCTCGATCTCAACAAGCCCCCGCGTTCAGCTACGACTCGATCCCGTCGATCCAACCTCAGAACCATTTCGGCCTCACGTTCGACTCGAACACTTCGAACCAAATGTCGCTCGCCCCGGTCGCGACGGTCGATCCCGCTACTCAAGTTCTCATGGGCACCGTCATTCCTCCCCCACCTCCTCACCTCCCTCGCCGCCAATCTTCGGCGCCTCCGACGACCCCGAGTTGGGGAGGGGAATCATCCTCCAACAAGGCCGTCCAAGGAGGCGACTACTTTTCGTACTCGTCGGCGAATAACGCTTGAACCCGTTGGCCCCGCGCCCCCCCCCCCCCCCGCTCCGCCCGTCGCCCTTTTCGGCCAGTCACTTCCTCTCGTTTTTCGCCTTTCATCTCCCCATCGTAGTCCCGCTTGTCGCAGCGTGGATGTTTGGTCAAGCATCGAATACACGCGAGTCTCACTCTGCGCGCGCAAGAAAGAACCCCCCTCGTAAAACGGCTTTCTTCACCTTTCCCATTTCGTCGTCTCAAAAAACCTGTTGTGTTTCGAAAAACTCTTTTTCAATCTGTTCTTTCTCTCCTTCTTACGCTTGTTGTAATCCCCCCTCTTTACCTTCTGTGAAGTAGTAGCTTTGCGGCTCCGATATGTTTTTTCCCACACACCCCACCCAAAAACGTTGTCTATAACCCCAACCCGGACCTCCATTATGTTTTTTTTGTTTTGTACCAGCCCACACCGCCCTCCTCCTCTTTCGTACAAACCCCCACGTTCTCGATCTGTGATTATTACCCTCTCCCGTCTGACTCCCCTCGCTCTTTTCAGTCTTTATGTTGCTGTTCGCTCGATTCCATTCGAATAGGACCCTCTTCTTCCTCTGCCCAAAGAAAGAAATACACGTTCTCCTTTTGAGCCATCGAAACCTCTGCTCTTATTCCATGTGGCCGCAAGTCGGCAACGTTCTTCGCGGGGCTCCCGGGTTGCAAGGGAGAAGAATGCGAGATACTCTTCAAGTTGCGTGTCAAATCGAAAAAAAAACATTATCAAGGAAACCTCCCCCCTCCCCCCACCCCGACCGCCCCCCCCCCCCCCGTTCAGCGTGACTCCTCCTCGAGCAAGGGTAGAACTATTCGGTCCCAGTGTACTTCCCAATCGGTCCATTCGAATCCAGATCCAGATCCAGATCCTCGTTTTTTCTTCACGTCTTCTTCTTCTTCTTCTTCTTCTGCTTCGCCTCCTTGTTCGTCGTCGTCGACGTGGTACGTTCGGGACGAGGGGGGGATTCCATACCGAGCCGTTTCGATCCCTTTTGTCAGTTGGTCGAGCTTGTTCGTCGTACCACCACCACCACCACCACCACCACGGCTGAATGCTGCTGTTTGATCGTCTGTCGTTGTTGTTGTTGAAGGCTCGAACGGGAACCCGCCGAGTAGGTCCTGCGTGCGCGTTTCGAGGTTATTTCGGGTCAGGTTGCGAAGAAATTTTGGGGCCAGAGGAAGATTGTTGATTGGGTTTCCATTGAGAGAGAGAGAGAGAGAGCGCGCTCTGAACTGACGCAGAGATGTCGAGCCAGCTCTCGACTTGTTCGGAACGTTCTTCCGTTGATACCGTCTTGTACCAATTCTCCGATACTAGACGTGTCAACCGAGAAAGAGAGGGGAGGAGCGGGTCAGTAACGCTCGACGACGGGGGGGGGGGGGGTCCATTGGGTGGGTGGGGGGGTGGAATTAAAAAAACGGAACCAAGCAAAGTCCAACGCGAGGACGGGCAACCGACACCCAAACATGTCGACGACTTTCATCGGGAGGTCCATGCCCGACGTGCTCGTGTGAAGACTGATCCCGACGTCGGCCGAACCGAGCAACTTTGGGTAGTCGTCGAGCTCTAACCACGCCGTGCGAACCTGACACACTTGTCCCAACGTCCCCCGGCGCTCGGACGCCTCGACCCTCGCTTCGAACCCGACTCGACCGTCGCCTTTGCCCGTCACCAACATGACGAGGTTCGGTAGCGGCCCTGTCGTCGTCTTCGTCGTGTTTGTTTCGCCGGACCGGCTTGACAAGGCCTCGAGTTCGTACGTTTCGAGCGCGTCGATGAGGATGTCGAGGTCTTCGTCGGGAGTGTGCGAAGTCGAAGTGACCACGAGCGCCGGTCGGTTTCTCCTCCGCCGAGACGAGTCCAACTTGGTAAACACGGTCGTCGTCGGACCCTGACGCAATGCGAGTTCGTCGTCCAGGCCTCCCTCCTCCGAGGGGTCATCGTCATTGTTGTCCGAGGGCAACGAAATGGTTTTCAAAACCGCAAGTCGGGAGAATAACTTTCCGAGCGGTTCCATTGAGGTTTCGTTGTTCGATGCGACGCAAACTCGTCAGTTCGTATCCTGATAGGAAAACAAAAACAGTAGGAGCGAGGCGAGCGCGAAAAAAAAGAAGGTACCTCGTGAGCTTCGCGGGAGGTTTGGCGTCTGAAGTGTCGAGGGGGTCTGTCATGGAACGCGATGGTTCGGCCCCTATCGGGGTGAGGCATGGGACACATTTACAGCGGTGAGTACGGATCGGGCGTCTTTGCGAGCGTACGCGTCTGCGTCGTGTCCGACTTACTCGAGCGGGACCGTTTCAGCAAGGGAGCGTCTCATCGTTTCCGTCACGGTCAAGTGAGCAAAGGCTTTCCTCCCAAAGTACGTTTCGATTCTGAAAGTCGCAGAAGCGGGTCAACGAGGAGAACGTCGTGGCGAGAACCGCGAATTTCGTACACTTTGGCAATCTTGACGGCGGGATGCTCGGGTCCCAACCTGAGACCGAGGACCGAGTAGCCCGTATTGTGCCAATCGATGATCAACCGAGTCGTTCTCAAAAAGGCTGCGAGTTGCACAATTGGCAACGTTGGGATCGAAGGAGGGTTCTGTAATTGCCGCAGAGATGGCGCTTTGTCAGATCAAACCGAGGCGGGAGAGGGAGGCCATGACAGGGTGAGGTTCTTACTTGTACAAAGAAGAAGCTCGGGGCGTGGGGAATGCGGAAGAGCAAGGCGTGGAGGAGCGAGAGAGCGCCGAGCGCGACTTTGAGCGGCGCCGAGAGCAAGAAGGCGATCCGGGGCAACTTGGCCGTCCAGGGCAGGGGTTGGGAGAGGTACACAAAGTGGCAATGCGGGCTTTCGGTCAGAGTGCGGGGCGGACATGAGCCTTGATACAAGACGAACGATACGCGTGAGCTCGAATGTCGAATTTCAGGGGGCTACTGGGAATGGACAGACCTGAATACGCGACGATGTAGGTCGTGTAACCGTTCCTGACAAGGCTCTCGGCGTGGTACAGCATGCGCGGGGACCGTCCAATGTCGCCCAACACGACCAACCCGACCGATCGCTTGTTCGCGCGACGACTGAGCACGAGACTGAGCCGGTACAGCACCAGCAGGACGGCGAGTCCTCCCAGTATCGCAATCGCGGCGGGCATGTCGTGTAGCGTCGAGGCTGAGTCGAACGAGATCAAGATGAAGTCATTTCTCTCCTTCCTCATCCTCCCACATCCGATACCATGTGAGCTCAGCGTTTCGCGTACCCGACTCGGATCGTCGTCACTGACGCCCGCGGCGAAATCCCTCAGGTCCGCCGGCAAGCAACCAGGAACTCAGATCAAGTTGACAAACGTCTCGGTCGTGCGCCTCAAGAAGGCCGGCAAGCGCTTCGAGATTGCGTGCTACAAAAACACGGTGCGCGCGTTCCGCACCGGCGCCCAGACGGACCTCTCCGAGGTGATCCAGATCGACAACGTCTTTTCAAACGTCTCGAAAGGCGCCGTGTCCCCCTCGGGCGACCTCGAAAAGGCGTTCGGCACGACCGACCGCACCGAAATCATGATGCAGATCCTGAAAAAGGGCGAACTCCAAGTCGGCGAGAAGGAGCGCCAGGTCGAGCTCGAGGACCTCAAGCGCGAAATCTGTCAAGAGGTCGCGTCGAGGTGCGTCGACCCCAACACGCAGCGGCCTCACACGGTCGGCATGATCGAGAAAGCCATGAACGAGGTCGGGTACAACGTCGTCGGAGCGAAAGCTGCCAAAGTTCAAGTAAGAACCTCGCTTCCTTCTCGTTTCAAAACTCGTGTTTCTCCCCCCCCCCCACCCCCTCTCCCCTCCCCCCTCCCTGCGCATGCTCACGCTGACTCCCTTTACAGGCACTCGACTTGATCAAAGTCCTGCAAGCGTTCAAGACCCTTCCCATTGCGAGGGCGCAAATGCGGGTCCGGATCACGATGGCGTCGAAAGAAGGCAAGAGGTTGAAGGAAAAGATCTTGCCTCTGATCACAAAGGTTGAAGACGACGAATGGAGCGACGAATGGGAACTCGTGAGGTTTTTTTTGCCTCTTCTCCTTTTGTCCTGCTCACATTGCGCACGAAACCTGGGAACTGACCGTTCGCCTGCCGCGCCCCCCTTGCCCCTTGCCCCTCGAACAGGTCGCGCTTATCGATCCCGGGTCGTTTCGAATCATCGATGAGATTCTGCAGAAGGAAGTCAAGGGGCCGAAGAAGATTGAGACGATGGCATTCTCGGCGATCGGAGACGATGAACGGATCGAGTAGTTTCCCCTCCCCAACTTGAGAATCATGTTCCACGAGTTTGCGGACGAGTGAGGGTCAAGTCAAATCGGCTGTGTGAGGCCGAAGAGGCGACAGCGAGCCGGGATAGACGGAGTTCGTGCTCGCGACCGGAACCCCAAACCCACACATTCTTGGGAGAACCCGTGTGTTGGGGGGCATGCGGGAGCTAAGTACAGCACGCTTTTTTCCATTTTTGTGCACGCGACAATTCTACCCTCTCGTTGATTTTGATCACCCCCGCCTGACGCGTCTTGTCCATCGGCGACAGCGAACCGTCGCCGTGGTGGTTTCGCGAATTGTACTCGAAATTGTCGAGCGCTCTCCTGGCACAATACTCGAACACTTGTTCGACCCCGAGTCCCGTCTTGGCGCTCGTCCGAAACAGCTTGAACATGCCTCGTGCCGCCTCCCCCCCGCCTTGCCCACCTCGTTGTTCAGTGTCGTCGCACCGATCGACGATTTCGCCGCCGGCGTGTCCACCGTCTCGTCTCGTTCCCTCGTGTCGCTCGACAAGTTGCGGGTTCGGCCTCGTCGTGCCACCTCCTCCTCGGGGATTCGGATCGTCGTCCCCGCTCGCTGGCATCGATCCTAGATCTGCACCACTACTCGACGACGACGACGACAAGGACGAGCGCTCAATGTCGTTACCACGGCCGGCGTGACTAGTGCTCTCGAGGATCCTTCCGTCCGCGGCCGTGAACGGACCTCCCTCGAACACGACGGCGTCCGGGTGTCCGAGCGGTTCGACCGACCGAGGCGCGTGAGGTGGACTCGTCGCCATGAGGAGGAGGCTCGTCGGGTTGAGCGCCTGCGGCGTCGGGACTGAAGACGATAGCTCGACCGACGCGATCGAACCAGAGGAAGAAGCGTGCGCGAGCGCGAGCGCGGGACGGTCGTTTGACGACGACGACGGCGGCGGCTGCGGCGACGTTTCGCGACGAGGGGCCTGCCCACCCTCAATCGTCGAGCGTTCGGTACGACTTTGGTCGTTCGATGTGCCGGTTCGGTTCAAATTCGTCGTCGTCTTCTTCGTCGTCGTGACACCACGAATCGCGGTCGGTTGTCCAACTTGCAACCGTTTCTGGACGAAATCCTGGTGGCCGTCGACTCCGCGTCGTTCTCGCTCGAACGCGAGCTCGAACCACGACTCGACCTCGAGTTGAACCCGTCGATCGATCTCGTCCCGCTCGTGTTCGCTCGACACGAGGTCGACCTTGCACCCGACGACGGCCCAACAAAACCTCTCGCCGCGTCTCACGCTGTCGCACCGCTGTCGAAACTCGACGTACCACGCTCCGAGCTGTTCGATTGTGTCTGAAACCGGACGAGTATAGTCGAACGTCAAGATGCATCCCGAACTCGCGCGGAAGAACGGCGTCGAGATGCTCTTGAACCGCTCTTGACCTGACAAGCCAAAAACCGAACGCGCACCGTGGCGAGCAGGTGGGACAGAAAAAAAAGTCAGCTTTTCTCCGACGGGGGGTGATCCATGGGACAACGAAAAAGCAGAGAACTGACCTGCCGTGTCCCATACCTGTAGATCGACCGTTCGGACTCGTCGTCCTCGCTCATCATCATCATCGTCGTCGTCGTTGTCGTCGTCGTCGGAGTGCGCACCAGCAGTGGGAGGTCCGACATCGACCGTCCGAACAACAAAGTCGCACCCGATCGTCGCGCGGTACCTCGGGACAAAGTCTCCGTTGACAAACCTGCGCCTCAACGCCGACTTGCCCGACGAACTCGCCCCGAGGAGTGTCAGTTTGATCACTCGCCGCGGTCGCCGGCGCGACTCAGCCGCGTCGTCTGCTGCTGCTTCGCCCGCCGCCCGGACGTTGGCACTAGAGGACGACGAAGACGATGATCGAGCCGAGCGAGTCGATGGTGGGTGTCGGGACATGAGGCAGTCGCGCTCGAGAGGGCAATCGACCGAAGTAGAGTTCGCGTTGCAAGTGGGGGACGGCGGGGGGGGCTGGTTACATAGCTGCTGGTTTCATCATCGCTGATGTTCCAACTCTTTCCCGAGCAATGAGCGTCTTTCTTTTTTTTTCTACCTGGGAGATGCGGGTTTCACAAAAGAGTACAAGGTGCTATCAATGATCCCAGAGAAAAACCTAGACGACAACACTTTTGGGTAATTGAAGCGAAGAACCCCTCCACAAAATCGATTTTCGCGTCTGTTTGCTTCGATTCGCCCTCTCACGGTCAAAACTCGATCAACTCTCCAACCTTGGTAGGCTCTTCCTCTTGTCGCGTTCGCCAGGGTTCCTGTTCGGGCACGTGCGGCAGTGTCTCGAGCGCGTGCGGGTTCGTGGCCGGGACCGAGGGGAACGAGCTGGGTTTGTAGTACCCTGCCGCCGTCAGAGGCTGTTGTTGTTGCTGTTGTGGCTGTGTCGTCGTCCTGGTACCGCGGACTGAATCGTGCTCGGATTGCTGCTGCTGCTGGACGGCATGGGGCTGGTAATATTCCGCCTGTCGGACCTCAGAGAGTTGGTGGTCGCGTGGAATGGCGAAATCGGGAAGGGGTTGACCCGCCGAAACAGAGGACATCGCAGTCGTCGCATGGTACTGGTACCGAGGATCCGAGTTCGTCGGTTCCAAGTGAGGTTGGTAATGGTGAGGAGGGTTACCGACGAGATAAGATGATGATGCTTGGCGAGATTCCCTCCGGGGAGAATGATAAGCTACGCAATAACGCAATTGCAATTGAGTTCCTCCGTTGCGGCATTGTTGAGGCAAAGAATGATTACCTTGGTTCTGTTCCGTCAAACCGGCACCGTACAATCTCGCCGCCTCTCCGAGTTTCCATTCCAGCTCTTTGAGGATTTCCTTGCGCGTCCTCGAGTCGTCTATACTCCGTTGCAGCCGCGGTTGCAGATCTCGGACGACCAGGTGTGCCACTTCGTGTTCGCGCGCAGTCAGGTAACTCGGGCCCGGGTGCGAAGGCGTCATCGACGAAGTGAAGGACGAGATCGTCTCGAATTGACCCGGGGCGAGGTCGTACGAAGGCAGTGCCATCCGAGGTCGCGGAGTCGCGGTGGTCGACGTGACCGAGTCGTGAGAAGGGAGCCCCGGCCGAGCAGAGGAGGGAAACATGTCAGAGTAGGAAACGGCAGTCGACGAGTCTTGGAGATCGAAAGACGAGGTAGGGGCGGTAGGAGGAGGCGCAACGTCCCTCAAGCTTGCGGCGATGGCAGCGGCGAGGTCCGCATCCTCTTCGTCACCTCCTCTCGTAGTACCGTTCGCTCGAGTAGACGGAGACTTTGAATCTCCCGCTCCAAAGTTCGATGCGTACGAAGGGTTGTAACCGGGAGCCTTTGGGGGCGGGGCGTCTCGTAGTGGACCGTGTTCGGGCGCCGACTCCTTCAGGCTCGCCTCGATTGCTTTCCGGAGATCCTCGTCCTCGCGATCTCTCCTTGACCTGCTTGAGCCCGCCGGGGCTGCACCCTTGTCTGTCGCAGACGTGTTGCTTTTCACGCTTTGGTTCCGCGCGACTTCGGCACCTTTTCCCTCCTTGATCTTTTTCGAACATCCGTCGCAGACGCGGACTTGCTCGTTGACGATACCGTAGTGCGGAAGCGTGCTCGTCTGTGAAGAACACGCCGCGTCGAACACGAGACCGCAGTTCCGGCAGTGGTGTTTGCGATTGAACGTCGAGAAATCGGTTCGACACCTCGTGCAATACGACGAATCTTGCCATTCGGGAGCCTATTCGCGACGTTGCCCGTTCGTCAACTCGATCCCTGTACGTGTACCTTTCTATCGCTGTAACTTACAGAAAGGGAATCGACCATGGCAGCGGTCGCGGTTGGATCTTTGGCGGGAAATTCGAGTCGGTCGACCGTTCTCAGCTTTTCGTAGACCTTGACCAACTGAGTGTCTCTCAGCTGGTCTTTGCCTTTGAACGCGACGGCCCACTCTTGCAGCTTCTCCAAGGCCTTGTCTTTGACGTCTCTGTTCGAGTCCTTTGCGCTGCCCCGCGCGAGCGACTCGAGTCCGGCGTAGAACTCCTTGTCCTTGTCGGCGATCTGCACGAGGAAGGGGGTTCCGCCGTTCTTGATGCAGACGTCGAGGACCTGGAGCGCGAGGAGTTGGACGTTCGGATTCGGATAGAGGAGGCGTTTGAGGAGAGATTTGGATGCGAGCGCCGGGGGAACCGAGGCGCTGCGGATCAGGTCGGCGAGTTGCAGCGAGAGCGAGAGGTCGACAGGAGCGCTCGAAGGGAGCGTGTCGGACGTGGTCTTCTCTGTTGGCAGTTCTCGCGCGCGTGAGCAGACTCGTCGTGACGGAGTTGGGCCTCGCGCGGGTCGGCGAGTGGGGGGATAGGTCGCGCATACCTAGGAGGAGATCAAACTCGGCTTGTGCAGGGTTACTGCCCCACAAGAATGCCATCACCGCGTGCGAGGTTCTGACAATCGATCCGGGAGATGAAATGCGAGAGCGAGAGGGTGAACGCTGTGAGAACGCTTGACGATCATTACGCCCTCGCTTCGAGTGCACTTCCAGGAGAATTTACTGCAGGTTTACGAATGCATATTACGACTCATGAGGCTAACCTTGTGTCCTGCAGCGAGAGATGGGGGAACCCGCTGATGTCAATCTGATCAAGTGTCATCGCCACACTCTGATCACTTCGATTCACCCAACAGCCACACTACGCCGATGCCCCCTCGACGCGCTCGCGGAGGTGCCAACACAAACGGGGGAGACACGGCCAATCCCGGTGCCGTGTACGGACCTCGGTCCGCTCTCACGTCTTTCCTGCGAGCAAGTCCCTCGTCTCGTCGTCTCGTCGTCTCGCCGCTTCCCGGGGTGGGCCTGCGCTGACCGCGGAGCGAATACCATACAGGAACAAGGAATCACGGGACCGAGGACTGGTTTCACCGGCAGAGTGAACCGCCCCGAGTCCGGCGCCGCAACCGACGCAGCTCCGACGACTCGAGTCACCCTCGTTGCCGCCGCGTCTGAAGCCGACGAGGTCGATTCCCTCGTCGCATCGACGGCGGCAGCTTCCGATGTCGCTTCCACGTCGGCTTCTCCAGTCGCTTCGACTTCTTCTGCCTCGACTGCGGCCCCTTCCAAGCGCAAAAGTGGCGCCAAGGTGAGCGACGCCGCACTCAAGAAGCAGAAAAAGGTCGAGGCCGAAGGGTTCATGTTGGCGGGGCAAGCTCAACCGGCCCCGAAGAAAGGGAGGTACGAGTCGAGGACGCCCGGTTCGATTTCCGTTTGCGCAGAGTGCGGCAAGAAGTTCACCGTTTCGAAGGTTCGTCACGAAACTCCCACTCGGCTTCGTCCCTTCTCATCTCGCCTTGCGCTGCCATGTGTGACGACACTGATCTCAAGTCGGGGAAATGATAGTACACGGCGTCGAACCCGAACGGACCTGGGATGCTTTGCGGCGCCTGCACGTCCGAGTCGATCGAAGACCGCGCTACGTTTCCTTCTGCGTCCGCGTCTGGCAAGGGCAAAGTGAAACCGGTCAAGAAGAAGGCATCGAAATCGGTCGAAGAAACGCTGTACAAGCCCGTCGTTACGCTGCAACAGTCGTGCCTCGCCATCATCGGACAGTACATCAACGACGTCGAAGCGCTCGGGGACCTCGGACCGGAGAATTTGGATCGGGTCGCCAAGATCGTGTGCAAGAACCGAGCTTTGACTTCAGAGAACCTGAAACTGTTTCTCGAAGTTGGACACAAGGAGTTGCGGCTCTACGATTGCACGAGTCAGTCTCCACTTCGCTTCCGTGGCTTGCAAACCTCTCTCTCGATCGACTTAACTGACAGCGCGAGATCAACGACGCCTGCAGACGTCAAAGACAAGGAACTAGCGACAATCTCGATCTTTTGTCCCCATCTCGAGACGTTGACCCTCAATTTGTGCGGAAGACTGGACGACGACGTCTTGGACCAGTGGGAGAAGGGCCTCGAACAGTTGAGGCATTTGAATCTATATGGTGAGTTCTTACACGGTTCCACTGTGCCGAATCTTTCGAGGGCTGATGGATTCATGCTCTTCCGTCTAGCGCCCTATCTCGTCACCGCGAACAAGTGGAGAGACTTTTTCGAGAAACGCCAAGAGAAGGGATTGGAACTCGATACGTTTAGGTTGAGGATGTCTTCTCGTGAGCTTGGCTTCTCCCCCTCGAGTCCTTCTGCCCTAGTATACAAATTCTCACACCATCGAGACAATAGGCTTCAACGAGATCTCTCTCGCTTCCCTTGTCGCGACCAACCCAAACCTCGCAACGCTCAAGTTGTCCGAGATCGGTCGGTTCACAGGAGACTCGCTCAAATTCTTGTACCCGCTCAAGGGTAAATTGAGGAGTTTGGACATCAGCCGCTTGGGGACTCCGCAAGGAACAGTGTTGGAAGACGACGATGTGATTGAATTGCTAAAAGAGGTCGGAGAAGAGTTGGATGAATTGAACCTCGACGGTTAGTCCCTTCCTTCCTGCGGATTACCCTCTTGCTTGCGGCACGGAACCAGCTGAAACTGAGCGAGGCGCCGAATAGGCAACTACAATTTGACGGATCGAGTCTTGCTCGAAGGGGTCAAACCCCATTGTCCGCACCTGAGGATCCTCTCTTTGTCGGATCTGAGTGAAGTCGGTCCGTTCGGGTTCGAATCGCTCTTCTCAGACAAGCCTGTCGTACGTCAAGTGGTTGCGCCTCCCGAAGGGGAGGACGACGAAGGCGGACAAGTAGAGACGGCGAGAGGAGACGAAGCAGAACCCGACACGACGGCGTCCGACGTCGTCGCCACGCCAGCAAGCGTCGACGTCAGTTTCCCGCGCTGGGCGTCTCCGGGACTCACTCACCTCAACCTGCACCGTTGCATCCACCTAACCACCGCGGCGCTGGTCCCGGTCCTCGCACACTCTGGACCGACGCTCGTACACCTCTCGGTGCACTCGCTCGACGAACTCGACGCGACGTTCTTGTTCGCGCTCGCAGAGCAGTGTCCGAACCTCGAGGTCCTCGACCTCAGTTTTGTCCGGAGCGTCGACAATTTCGTCGTCGGCAAGGTGTTCCAAGAGTGCAAGCGACTCAAGACGTTGTTTGTGCACGGCAACAACCGTGTCACGAGTGAAGTTCCGAGAAAGGCGCGTCGATTTCTTCTTCTTCTTCCCCCTCTCGCTCCTTCCCCTTACTTAATTACGAGGCGACGCTGACCCATTCGGACTGTCGCGGGTGATCAGAAGGACGCTCAATTGAGAGGACTCGAGAATGCGATTCATTCCGAAATTCCTGCCGGGGTCGTGTGGGAGTCGTGAGTGTGATGGAACGGTAGTCGGGCGGTTCAATCTGAATCTGGATGTGGTAGCAATCTCGTTTTTCCCCAACGCGCGTGAAAAAGGAGAAATGCGCGAGCTCGAGTTGCGAGATTAGCATCATTCTCTTGCCCTTTTTTCCCAATGTTTCCTCGACGACTTTTGACGCCGAGCTCAAACTGGAGCGCGCGACTCGTGGCGGGGTCCAACACGAGTCCATTGACGTCTGTCAGCGCCGAGTTTGCGCGCACGCTCGCGCCAGCTGCGCCTCCGAGTCCTCCTCCACATCGGTCCCTCCGAGTCGACGTCGACCCCGCATCGGACCCGAGCGGATCTCCGAGATCGCGCGCGCCCGCTCGAGTGCGCGAACCGATTGCACTGCCCAGGTCGAGTCCGATCTCGAACGAGCGCCTGATCGAACCCGCCCCGCCGCCGCGCACGCCGCGTCGCGCCGATGACGACGACGACGACACGAGGTTGGACGCCGTGTTCCTCCAGGCCCTCGCCCGAGCACGAGCAGCCAAGGTTGGGATATCTGTCCAACAGGCGGTCGCCGACAGTCACGCACGCGCCGGAACCGTCGTAAACGAGGTCGAGCTCGCGTGGGAATCGACTCCGTCCGCCGCGAGGCGCATCGAGACCGACTCGAGCGCTAGCGCCACCGAGTCGAGCGACGGCACGACTCAGGACGGGATCGTCCTCGTCGCTCACGTTGTCGGCGGTCCAGATCCCAAAGTCGTCATTTCGAGCGGGTTCGCCGTCGCCAACGCTCAAACCATTTTGACGTGTTTTCATACGCTCGCTCGGGTACGTCAAACCCCTTTGCCTGCGTCCTCTCGAAATGGACACACCTTCTCACTGCACTCGACCGAGTGTTCGTTCGTAGATCGAAGGTCACTTGTCGAAACGCGTCACCGAGCACGCTCCGAGTCCTCCCTCTGCGACGTTCGTCCTCGTTTCGTCCGGCCACATTTACCCAGTCTCGTCCGTCCTCTCGTCCCTCCCCGAGTCCGACCTCCTCCTCCTCGAACTTGCACCAACCCCGCTCGGTTCGCCCACCCGCCGACACGGTTCCGAGCAGTCGTGTCCTGCACTTCGACCGCTCCCGATCAACCCTTACCCCTCGCCTCCGAGGACCGTCGTGTCAACTCACACGTACCTCAATCCGCTCTCGCGCCTACGGCGCAAATTCGACGGGTTGGGACCGCGCGTGTGGCGGCGGTGCGAGATCGTCGAGTACCACGACGCGGTCGGTCGGACCGCCGTTCCGGGCACGTACGACGAATTGGCGTCGTTCTGGTTCGACCAGGTTCCGACGAGTGGGAGTTCGGGTGGACCGATCGTCGAGGTCGAGAGTGGAACCGTCGTAGGTGTCACTAGAGGTGAGCTTGCGCTTTTCTTCTGTTCTTCTTTTCTTTTGCTCTCTCTCTCTCTCTCTCTCTCTCTCTCTCTCTCTCTCTCTCTCTCTCTCTCTCTCTCTCTCTCTCTCTCTCTCTCTCTCTCTCTGTCTCTGTCGCGAAACTTCCTTACGAGTTCCCGCGTCCTAATGCCCTCCCTGCCCACCCCTTTCTTCCCGCCGCTCCGCCAGGCTCGATGCACAAGTATGGCGAACGCACGAGGTACGGGTTCGCGACTCCGGCCGAACGCATCCTCGACATGTTTACCCTGCCCGGGTTCAAGTCGACTGCCGACCGCGACCGCGATCGGGAGCGACAACGACGAATAGAAATCGGCTCAGCTGGTACATCCGTCGACGCTGGGAAAGGTGAACCTGGGGAACGATGATGATCGCCTAGGGGGGAGGGGGGGGGGGAGTTAGGGGGATGGGACTCGGGATCGCACAGGTACGAGGCTTTCCGATCCGACGATGACAAGCTTAACGAAAGTAAGGGAAGAAAAGGGCCGTCAGTGAACTGAATCAAGACGCGGGAGAGGATCCGAGAAGAGTGGATTTTGTCTGGGTCTGGTTTCGTCGTAGCCCCCAGATTGGTACCCGACAATCGTATGCCAGGGGGACGGTTATGTATATATATAGACCACAAATTCGATGCGTCGAGATTTCTGGCAGGCTCGTTGAATCTTCGAGGAAATGACCCCAGAAATAAAAATGGAAAAAATGAACAGAATTTGTATTGACAATACCTGGTTTCACTGTACTTGCGATGCTGCAGAGTGGTTCACGTGTGCGCTTCTGCGTCGAGTGATCACTCCAAATTACTCGCTTTTTTTTGCTGGAGGTGCCATTTTTTGCGTCGCTCCTCGCTTGTGGGCCCAAGCGACATTTTCGTAATCTGCGCCAACGTTCGCTCAGACGGCCTCAGCATACCTTCCAGCAATCTCAATCTTGAGCATTGTCCGTGAATCGAAAGAGTCTTCAAAGTCTGACTCGTGAACTGGGGGCAAAAGATCAACAGGGAGCGGCGAGAGCCGAGAGAGCGAGCTTCTTGAGCCTTTTTTTCTTCTTCTTTCTTTCTTCTTTATTTCTTGCCCTGTTCGGCTCTCGACTTTGCGGAAAAGGTAACCAGTCATGACCTTGAGGCTTTCCACTCATTGGTTTTTCTATACGGCAATAATTCTACGAGACTACGGAAACTACACAGGGTGTTGATACTCTGAAAAGATGTGTCTGTGTGTGGGGGAGAGGGGGGGGGGGGGGGGAGACGCCATGCAAAAGATGATGATCTCAAGCGACAGCGTATAATTGCTTGAACTGAGGGACGAAGAGACTCTTGGATTTCGCGATCGACATCAACCAAGGCTTTTTTTTTTTTCGTTTTTGCGAATCGAGATCGGACCAAGTGAAGATTTAGCTCTCCGAGGCCACGAGATTGGGAATGAAAGAGAGAGAGAGAGGGAGAGAGAGAAAGAGAGAGAGAGAGGGAGAGAGAGAAAGAGAGAGAGAGAAGGAGGTCGAAGGAGAGGGGGGAAAGGGAGCTTACACCGAGAACCCAACCGAACAGCTGACCTGCTCCGCCTTTACTCCCAACGCTCACGACCATCATGGCCGCTCCCGGTTTGTACGCCTTCAAACTCGCGTCTTGGCCACCACTCGAGATCAACCTGACAATGTTCTGGACTGCGACGGCGGGGTGGTTCTTGGCGTTGGCGTACAGTTTCGGTTCGTCGATTGACGAAATGTCGCCGATCGCGAACACGTGCGGGTTTGCGCGCGACTGGAACGTCGAGTCGACGACGACGCGGTGAGTCTCGGGATCGAGGTACGTTTCGGGGAGGAACGACGTGTTGGGGGCGTTGCCGAACGCGACGAAGAGAAAGTCGGCTGTGGGTCCGCAAACGCGGGTTTTCGATCGATTGAGTGTGCGAGGAAGGAAGGAAGTCACGCTCGTCAGTATTGATGATACTTGCAAAAGGTAGCGAAAGAGGAATAACGAGAGAGAGACAAGGGAATAGGACGAGTGAAGGAGAATAGGCGCACCTCTGATCGTCCGCCCGTTGCTCAAGGTGAACTCGTCTTGTCCCGGACTCAACTTGCCCGTCTTCCTACGACCTACGTCGACCTTCTCATTGAAAACCAACTCGACTCCGAGTCGCTCGAGCTGCCCCTTGAGGTTCTCGCCAAATTTTGGTTTGAACCCTTCTTGTTCGATGTACCGCGAGCCCGAGTGCACGAGCGTGACGTGCTTCTTAGCTCGATCCGCCGACGATCCGTCATAGTACTCGGAGATTTCTCCCGCCATCTCGATCCCGACGGGTCCGGCGCCGAGGACGAGGACCGATTCCGAGTCGGCGATTTGCTTCTGGAGGGTTTTGAACAGCTCGACGATGGATTCTTGGGTTGAACCGGGTGGCGGCCGGCACGGGAACGGATAAGACGAACCCTGTGGGTACCGTCCGTCAGCATCCTAATAAGTTGGGCACGCGAAGAAAAAATAAAAGAGGGAAGCTTAGACCGCACCGTTGCTAGGATCGCGTAGTCAAATTCAATCTCGCTGCCAAACTCGGGATGGGCCTTGTCGAGGGTGATTGATCGGTCTTGCAAGCTGTCGAGAGAGTAACCCTCGAGGATGCGGTGACGAGACCCGGGCGGGAGGAGGTGGGTCAACGGTGCGATCGAGTTTTTCTCGTATCCCTGCAATGGACAGGGCTCAGCACAGACGCCAGGGGAGATGAGGGACGATGATAGCGACGTACTGGTACGACGCTCGACCGGAGTGCGCTGACAGGCCAAAACCCGGGGATCGGAGACACGGCGATGATCCGGTGCGACTGAGGGAGTGACTTTGCGAGCGCCTCGAGCGTGTGAGTTCCGGAGAGCCCGAGTCCGACGATGACGACGTTCTGGTACTCGGAGGAGGACGACATGGCGCGGATGTTGAACGATGCCGGCGAGACAGAGACAGAGACAGAGATCTAGATCGGCGTGCGCACGAAGAGCGAAGCGAGGGAGCAACGGTCGAGTAGCTGTGAGAGGAGAGAAAGAGAGGCAGGTAGCGGGAGTAGCTATGGACTGTAGTGACTGATTCAGCACGAAGAGGCCGAAGAGGAGTGTATGCGTCGGCGACGTCGGCGGACTCCGGATGAACCTCCGTCAAGCTTCGAAAAGGCAGTTCTTGTAGATCAGCTGAGTCACACACGATCGAAGCCCAGGCGTGCCGAGACATGAAGCTCGGGAGAGAGCGGTACTCGCTGCGGCGAGTTCCCCGGAGTTAACGGGGTTAGCGAAATAATTCGCGGGCTCGTCGAGTCGTGGTCGCGCGTCGTCGTTGTCAAGATATTCTTCGTCTTGCGACTCCAACCGATGCTCTCGAGATAGACCATGTCACGCTACGCTCCCCTCGCGTCGCATTCAACGGCCGATCTGCCGCTCTACACCGACTCGCGTTCGCCTCCTTCACCGCCCCGACTCGTCGAGCCTCGACCGGCTGCAGGCGACACCCAGGCACTCCTCTCGACCGAGCAGGGTGACACCACTGACGACGACGACGCGCTCCTGCTCGAGAAGGAATCGAAGCACCCGTCGTCGTCGTCGTTGTCGTCGTCGTCGTCCTTGTTCTCGTCCTCCTCGTTTTGGCCGGGCCCCCTCTCCGACACCCAGGTTCGACTGCGGACGATCCTTCTCTCGGCTCTGTCCGTCGCGGTCCTCGTCTCGCTCTTCGTCTTCTTTCACCCGTCGTCGAATCGCCTCTCGCCGTCCGTCTCTCGCGACGCGGCGTCGTACTACTCGGGCGCGCCCCTCGCGATTGGCCTGTTCGATCCCGCCCTCGGTCACCTCGCCGAGAACCCGCTCGAGTCGGACGCGACGTTTGCCGATGTGCCGTTCGCCAAGGTCGGTCAGAGCTGGGACGGCCACGGCAGGACGCCCGAGTGGGCGGGAGGCGACGGCGGGAGCGCCGCCGTGCTCGAGACGCAATCGGGCGGCACGGAACCGGCACGAGGCAAGCGGTTTTGGAACGGGACGCACTGGTTCGACAAGACGGTCGTTTTGGTCACGATCGATGGCATGAGGTAAAGTTTTCCCCCCCTCCCTTTCTCGCAAAGTCGTATCACTCGGGGCTGAACTGTCGGCCGTACCGTCGAGTTTGTAGGCCGGAATATGTCTCATCGACACTCACGCCCAACTTGCTCGAGCTTGCCAACAAGGGCCTCCGAGCCGAATACCTCGAACCAGTTTTCCCGGCGCTCTCCGCTCCAAACCACTGGTCGATCCTGACTGGCCTCTACCCGAGCTCGCACGGTATCGTCTCGAATCGGTTCCGTTCCTCGGCGACTTCAAAACTGTTTGATTTCGAGGCAGAACCGACGATCGGGAACACTTGGGCACCCGAGTGGTACAAAGGTGAACCTGTAAGCTGCTCTCTCTCTGCGCCAGGACTCCCCCCCCCCTCCTGCCACGCGCGACCGGTGCCCTCAGCCGACAATGCGCGCAGGAGCGAGAGCTGGGGAAAATATTCGAAACTAACCCCGACTCGGGTTTAGATCTACGAAACGGCCTTGCGCTCTTCGCTCAGGGTCGCAACCCTGATGCACCCGCTCGTACCTCCCGTCCTCTCGTCGTCGTCGTCGTCGTCGAAACCGACGTACTGGTACGCCCCCGTCGCGCGCACTCACCCGCGCAAGAAGCTCGCCAAAGTCTTGTCGTTCCTCGACCTCGCCACGCACAAACGTCCCCACCTCGTCGTGACGCACTTTGACGAGATCGCGACGCAGGCGCGCAAAGGCGGGACGGATGCGAACGGGCACGGGGTCGCCAAGGGACTCGAGATGGTCGACGAGACGTTTTTCGGCGCGTTGCAGGACGCGCTCGAAGCGAGGGGACTCGCCGAGTGGGTCGAAATCGTCGTCGTTGGCGATACGGGACTCGGAGACGTCGACAAGGATCGGGTCGTCGTGCTCGACGACGTCATCGAGCGCGACGTGCTCGACAAACTCGAACGACCGTTCGAAGGAGGTGAGTGTCCAACCCTATTCCTTTCTTGGGGGGTCACTCTTCGTGTCTCGGAGGAGATAGGAGCTGATTTTCTTCGTTTCCCCTCTCCCCTCGCCCCTCGCATTGAAAACACGGTGGTTCGGACAAATAAAGGAGCTTCGACGGTCGTTGGGATGCGTCTAGACCCGGCGTCGGACGAATTCGCCGCCACGGTTGAACGAATCCGAACGGCTGCAAACGGAGGACGCTCGGGCTTCGACGTTTACCTCGGAGACGAACTCGCTGTGAGGTCGCTCCTGCCAGTAAAAGACGACGTGAGTTCCAGCGACCCCGCGCGAGTCCGTCGTTTGTCACCGTCCTTTTTTTTTTTTTCTTGACTATGCGCCTTGGAATTTTACCGCAGCGAGTCGCACCACTGTGGCTCGTCGCGAAAGAGGGCTGGACCTTGACGACCCGTGATGAACTTGAAGTTCTCGGAGGCAAGATTGGGTTCAAAGCGTAAGCTCTTTCTCCCGGCTCCCTTCCGCCCACCTCTTTTCTTTCTCTCTCGCCCCCTCCACGCTTGTCCCCTTCCGCTTGCCGACCTATTCCTGACGGGGGGACAATGTCGGTCTCTCGGACAGCACAAACGGGTACGATCCCTCGACGTCGGCTTCGATGAAGTCGGTCTTCTTCGCAAAGGGGCCGTACACGACGACGCTCGACCGAGGCCGAGGCGTCGTCAAAGGGTTCTCGAACCTCGAGGTGTACGATTTCGTCGCCAACGCGTTGGACATCCCGTTGGAAGCGAGGGCGATGAACAATGGCACGAAGGGGTTCTGGCGAGGGGGGGTCGGAGCGAGCGACTCGGGATCGGGATAGAGATGCCGCGGCCTCTCCCGGCTTGCCGTGAACAGACACTTTGTTTCTAGTTTTTTTCTTTCTTTCCTCTGCCTTCGAGTGTATTCAATGTAGCCTTGATGCATGTGCAGTGCCATGCGACGAGAGAAAGATAGAGAGAGAAGAAAATTGAGAGATGGGGGGAGGTTCGAGGCCTGGGCCTTTGGAGAGGAGACGAAAGTTGCGGAGGCGCACGCGGAGGACCACCAGATCCCGCCCGCCCGTCGCTTGATTCGAGTGTGGGACTCTCGCGCGTCGGTGGTTGATTTTATGTCCACGGTGAGCTCATATTACTTTGCAACGGGTGGCTGGTTCACGGCCTTGTTGACCCTTGGCGCGAGTCGCGAGTGTTCCGCTGCAGGACAACCCACCTTTTCCCTCGGCCGCTGCCTCGATCTGGTCTCGGGTGAGTCGGGAAAGCATTCGTTGACGGTCGCGCGGGTGCCTGATTTGTCGCGTTCTGTGGGCAGCTCCCGAACGAAGCGCACCCCGCCGCCGCCGCCGCCCAGTCGTCAACCTCGCACCGTCACTACGCCCACGCCCACGCTCACGTACACGCCCACGGACACGCACACGGTCAGCACCTCGACCCGTACCCGTCGTCGTCGTCGTCGTCCTCGCCGAGATCATCCGCCCGCGCGCCGAGTCCAGACACATCGCTCCACGCCGTCCCGTCTCGTTCTCCAGCTCCGTCGTCGAGCGTGCCCCAGATCGCGTTCGAACCGAGTTCATTCTCGCCCTCGCCCCCGCCGCCGCATCCGCATCCGGTCCACTCTCCCCGCCAACCCCAGCGTCCGCCCGCGTCGAGTAGGTCTGCCTCGTTCGGTGCCTACGACTCGTCGACGCACCGCACCTCGTTCACCCGGGCTACCCACGGCCTGTCCGGTGAGCATCCCCGCCCCGCCCCTCTCCCCACTCTTTCGTCAATTGTTCTTCCCACCCCCCGCCCCACCCCACTGACCTTCCCATTCTGACGTCTCGCAGCGAATTCGTCTCCGTTCTCTCCCCCGCTGTCGACGTCGACGCTAGCTCCTTCGGCGCAACCCCCACCGAGCTCTTCGTCCTCGACTTCTTCGACACAACCGCTTCTCGCCGAAATCTTCTCGGGTCGACCGCGGCCGCACTTCCGTTCCTCGACTTCGTACTCGCACGCTTCCTCGCGCCAGTCGGCCGACCACAGCGGTTCGAACCAACTCGCGTCCTCGCCGACTTTGGCGCAGCACCCCGCGACGACTGAAGCTCCGTCCTACTTTGCCGCCCCGAACCGGCCTCCTCCTCCTCCTCACCACCCGAACCGAGCGCGTTCCCAATCGTCGGCGCCGGCATTTGATCCCGTCAACGAACCGAACCACCGACCGCAGCACCGCACGTCGTCTCCGGTCGGCATCATGGCGCCGGCGCCGCAAAACGTGTACGGCGCGCCCGGGTCTGGCAGCGGGTTGAGCCAATCTTTCGCCGCAGACCAACATGGTTGGAGACCTTCGCACCAGCACCACCAGCACCAACAGCAGCAGCAGCAGCAGCAGCAGCAGCAGCAGCACTCGTCGCAGAACCACTTTTCCGCATCGCTCCCGACGACGTCGGCCGTCGGGTCTCCGACGTTCTCTTCCTTCATGAGCAGTAGCGGTGGCGGTGGTGCTGGCGGCGCGAGAGACTTGAGCTCTTCCCCTTCGTCGAGGGCGATCGCCGCGAGTAGTGCCGCCGGGTATTCTTCTCCGTTCGCGAGGCCGTCGTCTTCTCTCGCTTCGGGAGGTCCTCACTCATCGTCAGGAGGAGGAGGTGGTGGTGGAGCGAAACCGGGAGCGTTCCTGTCGCAGTCGTTCAGTACGGGGTGGGAAGATTTCGAACGCGAGCGCGAAGGGCGCGCGCGCGTGCGCGACACTTGGGGCGATACGACGACGACGACGGCGACGAGTACGAGTGGTGGTACGCCCGGCGCCGGGTTGAGTCCGTTCAGCCGCGACGGTTCGAGGCTGACTGACGAGACGACGACGACGACGAACGCGGCCGAGTCACCATCGTCGACGCAGCCGCTGATGACCCTGTCGAGCTCGGTCGACGGTAGTGGTGGTACGTGGGGGATTCCGAGCGGGTTGGGACCGGGAGGGGTGTACAAGGCGAGGAGAGAGTACAGCCTCGGCGCCGTCGGGAGTGGGCGCAAGCGGAGCGATTCGGCGTGGGGGGCGACGAGGGAACGCATCTTGCGCGAGCAGGACGAGGATGACGACGAGTCGGCGTCGGCGTTCGCGCCGCCGACCAAGAGTGGCGCGACGAGCAGGCGGCACTCGTTCGCCGCGTTCGAAGGAGGTCCGTTCGGAGGACGGTCTTCGAGCCAGACGATCGGGTTTCACTTGCCCGAGGACGTTCACAAGGAAGCTACTGGAGGATTCTCGACCCTTCCACTCGGAGGAGGAGGAGGGGTTTCGCACGGGTTGAGAATGGGAGGCATGGGAAGTTCCGCGATCGACGACGACGATCTCGCTGCCGACCTCAACTCGCTGCACCTGAGTCTCGACGCCCATGCGAGGGAGCAGCTGCAACAGCGACAGGCGTCCTCGGCCGGTACAACAACGTCGACCCTGCACGTCGGTTCGATGCCCGTCGATTTCCCACCGGCGAGGAGCCGTCGTTTCGACACGTCTCGCTCGCCTCCCGACTCGAGTTCTGCCCTCGCACCGGCGTCTCCCGTTCCGCACGGGCTTTCGGCGCTCCCCGGGTCTCCTCGAGCGACAGCGGAGCCTTTCACTCCCTCCCTTTCGGCAGCCACAGCAGCGCCTCCTCCGAGTCGCATGTCGCACCAAGCTCCGACGGGCGTCGCGTCGAGATTCTTTCAAGCCCCCTCTCCGCTACCACCAACGACGACGAACGCGATCGCGACCGCCACTCCCGGAAACGGCGGCGGTCCCTCTCGCTTCGACTTCTTCGGCATGCCTCCCCAGCACCCGCAACATCAGCAGCAGCCGAGGTTCGGCTTGCCTCCGCCGACGCATCAGCAGCAGCAACAACAGGCAGGCTTTTACAGCCCAAGCAATCGGGGCAACCCGCCTCCTCCGCACCTTCAACACCAGCGACAAGGTCCGCCGCCCGCGCTCGGATCGACCTTCTCTCCGTTTGCGCCATCTCCCTACCCATCCCCTGGTCCTCCTCCGCCTCCACCTCAGCACATGATGCACGGACCCCCGCCTCACCAGCAGCAACAAACGGGTTTGAGTTACTTTGCCGCTCCCCCTCCCGCTTCAAACCCTTCCCAGCCAGGTCACGTCGCGCCGCCGCCGCCGCCGCCGCCGCCGCCTCCAGCGATCCCGGCTCTCGGCCCGAACGCTTCGGCTGCGCTCACTTCGCAGTCGCAGAGCGACATGAGTCTCGGTCGGGGCGTCCCGCTCCACGCGATCCCGCCCGACGCGCCGCTGTGCATCGTCGGGTTCAAAGCCGGGCGCAAAGACCTCTTCTTTTGCGAAGACGCGTCGCTCGCGCTCGAAGAGGGCGACCTCGTCATCGTCGAGGCGGACCGCGGTCGCGACGTCGGCAAGTACCTCAAGCGGTGCTCGATCGAAGAGGTGCACAAGTTTCAGCAGCACATGGTCGAACTCGCGCTCGGGCAACTCGCCAACCCGGCGTCGATGACGGCCATGGGGTTCGGTCCTCAGAACAACAACAACAACGGAAGCAACCACCAGCATCACAACAATGGCTCTGGTCACGGTGGAGGAGGAGGACAGGGAGGAGGAGGAGCCCAACAAGGAGCTGGACCGGCCCAGTTGGCGAGAATGACGAAAGAGTGTCAACCGAAACGCATCTATGCGAAAGCGGGACCGGCAGATACCCACGCCTTGTTGGCCAAGGCTCAAGACGAGGTCAAGGCCCTCCAACTCGTGCGAGGCAAAGTCGCTCAAAAAGGTCCGCTCTTCTTTTCTTTCTCTCTTTTAGTTCTCCTTCGGAACAAGGTCTGACCCTTTTTGCTCCCGTGCAGGTTTACCGATGGAGATTCTCGACGCAGAGTGGCAGTGGGACCGAAGAAAATTGACGTTCTACTACACGGCGGATCAACGAGTAGACTTCAGAGAGCTCGTCAGAGAGCTGTTCAGGATCTGGAAGACTCGAGTCTGGCTGTAGGTCGTCCTCCCTCACCACCCCCCGGGCCGAGAATTCCAATTGACCGACCGAACTTGCCTCCCGCTCCCCCCGCTCTCAGCTGCTGTTTGGATCAGCAACAACCCGGATTAGACTTTGTTTAGAAAGAAAAAAAACCCGCAACCCTTCCCTCCCCCCTCCTCCTTTCCTCGCACAAGACATGACCTAGACATTCTACTAATCGCCGTTCTATTCTCCTCCGAAGTAAAATCATTCAGTACCAAGCCAAAGTAGTAGACGTAGGACCGTCGGATTCCTCCTTTTTTTCTTTTTCTTTTTTTCTCTTTCTCTTTCTTTCTCTGCCTCACCCTCCCCCCCCCCTGCCTCTCTTCTTACGTTCGCTCGCTCACATGTACCATATCGAAGCCATCCTCTTTTCCTTTCTCCCCCCTCTGTCAGTCCACCTTTTGTACCACCCTCTCCCCCTCCTTTCGTTCTCGCTCGTCTCCTCTATCTCCTCCTCCTCCTACTCCTCTTCTCCACATTTACGCTTCAACAATACCTCTCTCTCTCTCACACACATAAAAGACAAAAGAACCCCTCCCTTCCACCTCGCCTCCCCCCCCCCCCTGGTTCTCCGTGCCTCCCCCTCGTAGAATACCTTGCTCGGTTTTTTTGTGTTTTGTTTTTCGTTGTGCGTCTCCCTTTTTTCCCTCACACACACGCATGTAAAAGCAACGACGAAACCCGTTTTCAATACTTCTCTCTCCATGGCTTTCCTCCCTCCCTTTCTCTCTCTCTCGCTCTCGCTTCTTCCTCTGGTCGCGCTTGCGAAAACGAGTCCTGGGGATTGAACACAAGTTCTAGTCCGTTTTTCGTTTTTTGTTCTTCTTGCGGTGGGTCTTCCGGTTACTTTTTTCTCCCTCCCCGTCACTCACTCACTTTACCTCCCCTTAACCAACCCCCCAGATCCCCATGTTCCTGATTCTAACAAAAAGGGAGGGGAGGGGTGAGACTTGCTTGCTTGCTCAAGCTCAATTCGACGTCAGACGAGCCCGAGCGCTCGTTTGGCGTTCAATAACTCTGGACAGGTCTTTGAGCCGGGACAGAGGTGCCATTCTGCTTGGGAGAATCCGACGAGAGTCAACTTTCGACGTCGTCGGAGGAGTGGTCCTTCGTCGTCGTCGTCGTCGTTCTTTGTCTCGTCCGACTTTGTCGTCGTCGTTGTTGTCGGTGGTGGTGGTGGTGGTGTCGTTGATGGTGTTGTTGTTGTGGTTGTTGACGTGGGTCGAGGTGGAGATGAGGGAGTCGCAACGTCAGCGGAGGAGGAGGAGGAGGAGACCACGACGGACGCAGGCGAGAAATGACCGAGTGAGAAGTGAATGTCGTGGAGCGTCTCGAGCGTCGAGTAGAGGTAACGTCTGGTTTGCAAGTATACCTTTTGTCAATTCTTACTTTTCTTCCCCCACGTACGTGAGAGAGAGGATTAAACGAGATCCCCCTCAAGAAAGAAGAAGAATAAAAGAGTCGAGATTTGTTTTTCTCTACTTTTTTCTCGAGAAGTAGGACTGACTTTTCTGTGAGGGTGAGAGAGTCGAAACTGTTTGAGGGTAAAGGTTCGCCACAGTCCTCGAGGACGGTCACGACTCCCGGGTCTTGGTCGGGTTCGACTCGGCCGAGGAACTGGCCATAGTACGTCGGGATCGGGAGCGTCGCATACGGGAGGTTGACAAACACGTCTTCGGCCTCCTTGACGAGTGCGAGGGGGTCCCGAGACGAGTACTTGAGGATGACTCGCGTTCCTGACGAGGTCGAAGTCGCGCGGTACACGGTCGAGACGCGGCCCGAGACGGGAGCGTGCGCGGTCGAGAGCGCGAGCGCAGGCGGAACCGATCCGGGTGCGGCGGCGGGAGCCGGGTGGAGGTAGTACAGCGGCGAGGGCGGGAGCGTACGCTGGAGGAGTTGAGACCCGACCGAGAGGAACGGCGCGTGGAGGAGGTACGCCGGGAACGCTCCATTCGACATTGTGCGCAGAGTCATGCAATACACACGCTTTCGAGTGACGCGAGACCCGCGATAGACGAAAACGCAGCGACTAGTTGAGTGATGGACATGAAATATTTCCTCCGCGAGTTACAACTTTTTTTTTTTCACAGTTTCGCCCTCCTCGTACCAAACGATGATTCACCCTTCGTGACGACTTCGACAATCTTGTCGACCTGTTCCAACACCCACGTGCACCCTTCCTCGCTCGCCAACCACTCCTGCCCCTCGACCGCGTCCTCGCGCTCTTGTGCATTATTCGCACTCGTACCGGTGCCAGACGCGTCGTCGAGACTCTTGCGCAACCCAAACACGTGCGAAGTGACCTGAGGGCCGACGCCGCCCTGCGCGCGTAGGCACGCGATCGCGACGACGCTCGTCAGGACACGCCCGAGCTTGGCGTGGCCCGCAGGCGCTCGGTGAAACGGGTCGGCGAGGAGCGCGCCGTAGTGCGACGAGAGGATGTGAACGGGCAGGTCCGGGTGAGACTCGGCGAGTTTCGACAGGAGCTTGTCCGCGTGGGGTTGGTAGATCGACGTCCAAAGCGACAGGGCCGACTCGCCGACGCGAGCGACCGTCCCAGGTGATTGTTCCCTATTTTTGTTTTCGGACGAAAGAACTGTGAGCTCCGTGCTCCTGTAGAAGTATGGATCCGGTCGCGTGCGCAAGTCGGAATTGAGAGGAAAAAAGAGAAGAACCAACCTCGTGGGTTCTGTCGATAGTTTTGCTGCCACCTGGGGTTCGAGATGACCACGGAGCGCTCCGAGTGAATTGATTGCCTGCGGTTAACAGAAAAACGACGTCGGACGACCACCAGGATTGAGCAACGCTCGGCAATGGAATCGAGTTGAGGTTTTTGCTTACGCGCGGAATCCCGCTAAACGAGATCGACTTGAGTCCCGCCTCTCGCAGAATCTTTTCGCGGGGTGGACAAGCACAATCCCTCTCCCTCTCGGTCAGCTCTCCGCGAAAATCCAGACGAGGGAAGGTAAAACGAAAAGAAAAGAAGAGAAAGAAAAAACTCACCGCTGCGACTTGACTCGCTCTCTCATCGCGGTCTCCTCCTGATGGCAAATCTTTCGTCGCGTACGAGTAGAGCGCGCACAGTGTCGCTGGAGAATTGAGCGTGACGAGTGCCGCTCCCTATAAAGTCGTCGAGAACCCCCGGCGGGGCAGAGAGATTCAGATTCCAAGTGGGGGAAGGGAAGGAACATCTTCCCCCTGTGCCATCTCCGGACGCAAATCGGGCGAGCGGAGGCAGGGGGGGGGGGGGGGGGGGACCGAACCAGGAGACTCACGGACAGGGTGAGCCACGTCGCGGGTCCAACTCCGTTCGAAGCGGCCGAGCGAGAAATGCCGTCGAACAACCGGTTCGTCGCCGATTGCGACGGGACGGGTACTGGACCCGGGTGCGCACCGGGAGACTTGATCAACGCCTTGAGCGCCGTCGACAACTTGACCGAAGATGACATGGTTGCGCGATTGAAAGGGAAAGCGAGCGCGCGCTGCTCTCGAGTATTATTGTGCAATCAAATGACGTTGGCCGAGATCCGTTTCGAAGATATCGGTGTTTCCATGGGCAAACTTCGTCAAGTGGTATCTAACAGAGAGGAACTAAACAACAATGAGGTTCGCAAGGGAGGGGGGGTACTGAATTGTAATATCGGAGGACGCAGAGGAATCTATCAAAGCAAGGGGCGGGGAGAAGAGGTAGGATGTGAGACCCAGAACAGAAGAAGTGACTAATCCCTTGAGAGGAGAAACCCTAAGATACAAGCAGAGAGAGAGGGAAACGGAAGAAGGCGAAGGGTGCGCGGCTTTTATCTTCCAGTGTACTTTCGTTCAATCGCACGGAAGATGGGGTAAGAGACGGCGCTGAATCCGGCAGCGAGTTCGAATCTGCGAAGAAGAGGTCCATGAAACGTCAGCCACCGTCCGCGTACAAAAAAAGATATATGAAAACGCTGCGGCTCACCCCATGTCGGCGCCGAATTTGCCTCCGAACGTCCTTCCGATTGGACCAATGTACCACTGTTGAGCCATACCATTAATGGCACCTGCGATACCGACTCCAGTAGCGAGACCAGCTGCGACACCGAGAGGGAGGTTCGAAATGACGTTGTAATCTTCGAGGTTGTAGCGCTTGAAATCTCCCCGGCGGAAGATGAAGTGCTCCTCGACGAGGATGGTCGAGTAGATCGCGAGCCAGTACGAAAGGAGGACGAGGAGCGTGTCGAACCACGATTCGAACGAGTTGTAACCGGTCAGGGCGAGGACGATGTCTGTTCATGAATCGACAGAGAAGACGTTCAGTTTCTCGTGAATCGACGTCGTAGAGTGTCATAATATACTCACAAATGACAGTGCAGACAATGCAGAGGAAGAAACGGGGGATGAGTTGGAACCATTTGCCGAACGCTTGGAACGTGAGCGCGAACGAGTAGACGTTGGGGATGTTGTTGGCGATGATGGACATGGCGAGAACGACGAGAAGGAAACGACCGAAGCCGCCCATCGGGCCAATGAGAGGTGCACCGAGAAGTCCTCCGAGCCCTTTCGTGTCGTACGCTTCGCCCCACGACGGTTTCGCTTCGAAAGTCGACATGGCGAGAGCACCGAGGCATTCGAGGAAAATCATGGGGATGTTGAGACCGAGGTAAGTCGACGAGAAGACTTTCCAATCGGGCGTGTCTTCGGGGAAGTTGACAGTGTAGCTGGAAGGAGCGGAGCGTCGGAATGAGCAACCGAAGGCAGATTGCGAGTAGTAATGAGCAGCTGTTCCCGACTTACTCGGCAGCGAGGGAAGTCCATCCGAGAGCGAATCCAGCGACAGTTCCTCCGAATGAGAGTACGGACGCAGCTTCCGACGATCCGACGCCGGAGAATCCTCCTTGCATGAATCGTCCAGTTTGGCCGAGGTAGATGATGAAGATGATGAAAACGGGGATCGACGAGTATCGCTCGATCGCGTGGACGTATCGGTATCCGAAGAGGGCGACAGCAAGGGTGACGAGAGCGATGATGACGATTCCGGCGGGCTCAGGAAGCTGGTGCGAGTCGGAAACGGCGCGAAGGGCGGAAGCTCCGACAATCGTGTTGATAGTCGACTGCGAACGAGGCGGGAATGGGGCCGGTGAGTAACGCTGTCGCGAAGAAAACGCGTCTCTGGATGGTACAAAAGTAAAACTCACCCAACCAACGCAGGCGACGCAGTTGAGGATGATGGGGAACCAGATCCAGACGGGACCAAACGAGAACCTTCCGATCATCATTTGCCTCAGTCCGGTCGATTTACCCCAGCACGAGAAGAGGGCGACGGGGAGGGTGCAGAGGAGGTTGAAGAAGAGGGCGGTCAAGCACGCATCCGAGGCCGAGAGTCCAAAGACCGAAGTCGCGAGGGTTCCGAGAGAGAAGGTCGAGATGGTCATGTTGGCGGATCCCCAGAGGTACCCGGCGTCGTACACGGTCGTGTGGTGGCGTTCATTCGGGGGAACGCGCTCGACTCCTCGAACCTGGGACGTAATTCGAAGGATCAGCGCGTGAGCTCGCGTGTCGGAGGACGTCAAGTCGAGTCGAGATGACGCCGGCGAGGGAAGTAGGCGCGCGCGGGGCGAGGTGCGAGGCGACGGGAAAAAAAGTCCAACTCACCTCGACACCGTAACTATCGAGCTTCTTGGCGACCTTCCACAGGAACGCGAGGGGTCCAGGTACCTTGCGCGAGCGGTCGTCGGCCGAAGCGACGTCGGCGTCGAGTTGGTGTTGTCCGCCCTTCTCCTCATACTCGAGGCCCTTCTGGTCTTCAGAGACGGTACTACTGCTGCTCATGGTGGAGGTCGGGCGAGTAGGTGAATGGTAAGAGGTAGAGACACGGGTGGTAACTTGTCGCGAGGTTTGGAGAGCAAGGGAGAGGGCGAGATAAAAAAAAAGTCCTTCACTTTCCGGGAAAAAAATCCCGCTCACTTGTCGGAGCTTTTCCCGTCACACTCGCGGTCTCGGCCATGAATAGTTTTCCAAACGCGCTAATCTTGCACGCGGGTCCGATAAGCTCAGAATCCGGGGAAACTGCTACTTTTAGCGCCGTCTGCTCACGCGACTCGCGTTCTCCTCCTCTTTGATCAACGTATAGAGCTCGATTGTACTGTGGCTACCGATGTCGCTTGTACCCGCTGATAGTACGAGGGACTGCTCGAATCCCACGAAGACGTTCTCGGACACCATTTCAAAATCGAAAAAGTCCGAATCGCGCGCGGCCTCGAGGCCGGTTCCGTTGAACTCCGACCTGACATGCCCGCGCGCTTGAGCGCTTGGAATCCGGAGTGGGAACATTTATCTCGATGATTACAGTATCCCTTCCGTTGCCGTCGAGCTGACTCCGGCGGCGTACTGACGGCCCCGTGATTTCATGAGGGGCGGGAAACTCCTCCGAGCGCCGCGGAGGACAGCATGTATCCGTTACATACCGTTTTTCGCGCCAAGAGCCGCGCGCGCGCGGGCACCGGCCCCAGCCGGCCGCTGTCCGTCCAGATCTAGCCACTCGAAGTAGACATCGACCACGGAAAGAGATGCTCGCTCCTAGTGAACAAGTCAAGACTGCACCGACGAGCAAACCGCTTCAGTCGGACCTCGACAACATGAAGCATGCCGTGTTCCAGGGAGAGTTGGGACTCTCGGAGAAGGGAGTTCCCATCGGAGCCGCGCTCGTACGCAACGATGGGGTCGTCATCGGTGTCGGAAGGAACCGTCGCGTTCAGCAGGGCAGCGCGACGAAGCACGGAGAGGTGAGCGAGCGCCCGCATGTCGACTTTCCCGTGCCGTCATGAGTAACTTCCGCGAGACTCACTCGTTGCGTGACTGTCGTTTCCAGACAGACTGTCTCGAGCTCATCGGGCGTCTCCCGGCTGCGGTTTACAAGGACTGCACGTGAGTAGGAGGTCCTTTCGAATCGAAAACTCGTCGCTGAAGTGCGCCTCTTGTGCGAACTTTTCCAGCATGTACACCACGCTTTCGCCTTGCTCAATGTGTTCGGGCGCGATGATCCTATATGGCATCAAGCGATGTGTGATGGGAGAGAACGAGACTTTTGTCGGCGAGTTCAATTTTGCCTTTACTTTTACCCTATTTCTCGGATCTGACGTACCTGCGTTCGACGGTCCTGTAGGTGGTGAGAGTATCTTGAAAGACCACGGGGTCGAAGTTGTGAATCTGAACCTCGATTCGTGCAAGAACTTGATGAACAAAGTGAGCATGCGACCTGGCAGTCCGCGGTCTCGAGCACATCACAAAGAGCTGACACTTCCTCGTTGCAACACTCCTAGTTCATTGAGCTGTACCCCGACGTGTGGAACGAGGACATTGGCGAAGAGTAGCCAGGGCGAATAACGTGAGAATTGCAAACGTCAAGGCGTTTCTCATCCGAACGATCCTGACAGCGAACGCTCAAATCACCCGGGCGCAATCGACGAATGCACACTGTCGTCGTCCGCTTTTCCACCTGCGGCGCGCAAATGGCAGGGTTTTCACCGGAGGGTGACCCGCTCCTAGTCCTTTTCCGATAGTGCGGCCAATTTGTCCCCTTCGACTGTAATACTCGGTCGAGCTCTGTCTCGAACTGAGCCTACATTGCTGAGCCGCTCCCACAGCTGCCGCGCGACACAGACTTTCACTCGCAGTCGCGAGCATACGTGCGTTGCATCGCAAGCGATCGAGGCATGACATGTCGCGACTCAGGTTCTCGCGCCCGTTTGGGCGAACGAGAGGCAGCTTCCGATCAGTCTGACGTGCGCTCAGATGTGCGAAGTGCCGACAGCCGCGATTCTGACACGCCGAAAGCACAAAGTTTCCTCTTTCGGGACGCGGGAGGGGGGAAAAGCAAAATTGGTTCAACTTTGAAGGTCTCGACCCGTCGCTCAACGCCCGGTCGGATCGTCGTGAAACCCTTCTCGGTTGGATTTTTTGGCAGAGCTCCAATTCATTGTCTCGTTTGATGAACTGAGCTCCTCAGACCTCGCGACACAAGGTTGGACACGCAAAGTCACGAGTCGCACCACTCTGCGCTCTCCCTCGACCATCGACCCACTCTACTCTAGTCTCGACTCTCGCCCCGTCCAGCCTGTCTAGCGACGAACACAAGGACCACACCGAGCCGGACCCAAGAGGCCGTCTACCAGGCGGAAGGGCACAAAAGGCCGATTGTCGTCATGAACTCGACTAGCAGAGAACGACCTGCCTCGATAGCGTTCGGAGGCGTAGGAGGGATCCCCGTTGCTTCCACCAAGGCTTCGAAGCGGTCCATCAAGAACCCGTTCCGTCGCCAGGACGCCTCGTCGACTTCATCATCGAATCCAACCTTTACCCCGCCTGCGTCGAACCCTCCTCCCGCCTACGCGACCCTACCGAGTTCGAAGAGTAGTACGGCACCAACCAAGCAGAGGGCGGCGTCCCTCTTCTCGTGGAAGTCGGGCAAGATGAGTTGGGGAGGATTCTCGAGCCTGAGAGGCAAGTCGGACCCCGACAAGGAAGATCAGCGCCTCCATCCCGAGCTACCGTCGTCGGCCGATCGGCTCAAGTCGACGTGGAAACGCAGGCAGAATCGACACGGCGTGCTCGACTTTGAGGTTTTCCATCCGCCGTTCATCGTCGAACTCGACGACGTCGTACCGCCTCCCTCCTCCCTCGGCTCGGATCAGGCACCGTCGGTGATACCACCTCGCTCTACCTTCACGCCGTCTCCCGTCCCTCCCGTCTCGCCTCGCAGTTCGCGGTCTGAAGCGCTTTCTTCCGCGCCCGTCTCTCTCCAGAGGACGGCAGCACCGACAAGCTCTGCGCCCTCTCGGTTACCACGGATTTCTGAGACTCCAAAGCAACAGCCGCAATCGATCCAAGGTGCGAGCGGCGCTCAGCCCTCTCCCGAACTGTCGAGAACCGCCTTTTCGAACCAGTTCCCTCTTCCTCCCGCTCGCCGTCCTTCCTCGGCCGAACTCGTCGTCGTCGCCAATTCCATCGGGCCGACAAAGACGCTCCTCTCTCCGCCTCGAACTCTCCCCCCAAAACGGTACACTTCGAGCGGCCTTCCGCGGCCGAAAAACCCTCCCACCGTGTCGGGAACGTTGCTCCCTTCCCGCCGCCTCGCGACGCCTTCCCCCTCGATCGCTTCGACTCGCTCGGCGTCTTCTTCGACCGGCGGGTCTGGTTCGAGCGCGGCTACGGCTACGCGACGACCGACGTCGCAGACTTCGGTTCGGAAACCCATTTCGATCCCGGCCCGACCTCGTTCCTCGCCGAGGCTCGCCGCGATCGCGACCGTCGCACCCGGGGGGACGGTCGAAGAAGGAGGAAGCGGAGGGGGAGTGAGGAACTCGTGGGATTCCGAGACGACGGCCGCGACGGCGCCCACGAGGAGTTCGAGCGCGAGCGAAGACACGGTCGAAGGCGGCGGTGGCGGGCCTGCCGGGTCGTCCCCGATCGACCTCAAGCACCGAACCTTGCTCGTCGTGCCAATCTCGCACGAATCGACGAGGCCCGCGACGGCGGAAGTTGTCGCCGAGAGCGGCAAAGGCGAGACGAGGTCAGAGTCGGAGCGAATCAGGGCTGGAGAAGTCATTACCGACGACGAGCGCGAGCGGTTCGAGCGAGAAGTCGAGGCAATGTTTAGTGAGGACCGGATGAAAGATTTGCTTGTACAGCTTGGGATTTGACGGAGCTCTCTCTTGTTCCCTTGGACACACGGATTTTATACATAGTGCATATCCTGGTCTGTATTGTACCCCCATCGTGTAGCGGACGCTCGTAACGTGTTTCATTTTTTTCCATCTTTCGCGTTGACCCGCTCGCGCGAGAGCGCGTGGGACAGTGACTTGCGCGCGCCGCTCAAAGGACTCATTGAGAGTTAAAGTGTGCAGGATCACCGTGATTAACTTAGCGTCTCTGAAAGGAAGGTCGATGAGCGAGCAAAATGAAAACAGGGCTTTGCGAGCCTCTGCACGCTCAATGGAATCCCCCCGGGGGAGCCAAGTCTCTCCTGCTCCCTCGTCGGCAGCTTACTATCCCTCGCCAGGCGCACTCGCGCTGCGGCTCCAAGCCAGAAAAAAAAAACGTGCGACCTTCCGTTCCGGTTCGAGCATTTCCGCTTGTGGAAGGCGCGAGTGAAGATCTCGAGGTGCCGCTCTGCGAGGTGTCCCTGCAGTGTGGGAGATCAAGTCATGCCTTGGGTGATGTCTCGACGTCGCACAAAATTTCGCTTGTCCTGGCAGAGGAGCACCTGCGGGGATCACCTTTTTTTTTTCTGCCTGAGTGGGATCACTCCATTCTAGCTAGGATGTGCCCATGTTCTCACTCTTGTACACTCTCTATCGTCTCGAATCGATACCCCCGTCAACCGCTCTCGCACTCCCCAGCCTCGTTGCGAGTCATCGCTGAATCAAAGAAATCTGCGCCCGATGCACGCTCCACCGCCACCTCCGAAGCACGAGCGGCGGCTATCGATCAAGTCCATCGCCGCGTCCCTGCGACGATCTTCGTCGTACTCGACAACTGGTGCCGCTGAGCCGCCCGCCGCACCGTCGCAGTGGTCGACGCCGGACTGCGCCGATTCGCGGTCGCCCAAGTCCCGACGACCATCGTCTCTCTTTTCTTGGAGGTCGAACCGCTCGAGCATCGTTGTCGTAGCTACGGATGACCACACCGAGAAGGAGGACGATAAGGAGGACCGTCAGCGCGATCAAGCTTCAAAGAAAGGGACACCGCCGTCCTCGCGCAAACACCGACGGACCCGGGCTTCTTCCCCACCTCCCCCGGTACCTCCTCTCGTCATCGAGGTCGATTCTCTGTCGTCGTACTCGATGACGAACTACAAGCCTCTTCCACCGGCGAAAGAATTGCGCGCTCGGACATCCGTTCCGCCTTCTCTCCCCGACTTTCGCCAGTCCACCTTTCAGCCCCTCTCGTTCGATTCGCGCAGTTCGACGTCTCCTCCTCTACCAAAGCTGCCAGCCAAGGTAGGGAAACACCTCGCGACTCGGGGACCGTTTCCGAACCGGCCTCTTTCGATCATCTCGACCAATTCCATCGACCCTCTCCAGGCGCTCCCCCGGCCCGTTGACCGAGCAAAGGAGGTCCCTGCAGTACTTCATGCTGCCTCGAACCGATCCGAGTCGAGTCCATGTCTTGACCGAATCAGCTCGGAGTCGTCGCGCACTCCCCCCGCTCGGCCCGCACGCCCGCGTCTCGAACCTCGCTCCCCTCGGACCCATCGACGCACCCGCTCGACTCCGACCCTCCCGTCGACGACGTCCGCTTCCCCTACCAAAGCGGCACCTCCGCCTCCTCCTCTCCCTCTGGCTGCTGCTCCGAGCTTGCCTTCTTCTTCTTCTTCCGGTCTCGCATCTTCCTCGTCTTCGATGCACCGCTCCCCCTCGTGGACCCAATCCCTTCCAACCGTCGTCGAAGTACCTCCCTCGCCCTCTCCGAATCCCGGAGCCGTCGGTGCCGGACCGCGCCGCAAGCACCTGAGACGGATCGTGATCGCGCCTCAACCAGGCGCCGCGGCGGCGACGGCGTCGACTCCCCCTTCCCCTTCCCCTCCTCCTCATCGGTCTTACTCTCCCGAGTTCTTCTTGTCCCGGTCCATCACCACCAGTTCGACGACGACGACGACGACGAGCCTGAGCCCGGAATCATCTCGTTCTTTGTCCACTACGTCTTCGATCGAACGACTCGAGCGCCGTCGCCTCGACGACGACGATGACGACAGAGCTCAAGATAAAGAGAACTGTTGGTTGCGTACGCGACAACGACGACAAGACAGGCGCGACGAAGAGCACAAGACGATCAGCAGCAGCAGCAGCAGCAGCACCGGTGGAGGAGGAGGAGAAGGTCGATTCGATTTCGAAGATCTCGAACGAAGGCTAAGGACCTTGTCCGAAGACAGGTTGTACATCTTGTTGGCCGAGTTGAAACGCAATCAAACCTAAAGTTGGCGGTGTTCGTCCTTTTTCTCCGGTGGAGCGTATGCGTGGGAGAGAGATTCTGAGGGTTCGAGAGCGTCTTCTCTCTGTCTGTCGCGCCGAGCGAGCGAGCAAGAAGACGTGCCCGATGCCTCGGGGTTTTTCTTCTTTCTGTCGTTGTCGACACCATTTTGCAGAGACGAGAGGAAAGCATGTACAATGATAATAAGCAGGAAGAGGCGAAGAAAAGAAGAGAAGAGAAAAACCAGGGGGGGGGGGGTGGGTGGTTGGAGGGGAACGATTTTGCAAGTTGTAGAATGGAGCGAACAAGAGGCGTAGGGAGTGTCAATTCGGAAAGTTTGTCAAGTGAAGACAGGTCGAAGAGGGTAGAGGTTGAGGTCGAGCGGTAAAAGAGGAAGGGAAGCGAGAGAGAGAGAGAGAGAAATGGGAGAGGGTAAAAAAAAGAGAGAGAGAGACTGGTAATCGAGAAGAGACCCCAGGGGTCGGTCGCCTTAGACAGTTCCAAACGCTTGACCCATTTTAACCTTTTCGCCGTTCTGGATCTTGAACTCGAACGTCTCGGGCGCCTCGAACACGAGGACGATCGTGCTTCCGAGCCAGAAGCCGCCGATCTCGTCTCCGGACCGGAGGGGTTGACCTCCGAGCATTTGCGACGCCTGGGCATAGGTCGCTTCGGAGTAGGTACCGGGAACGACGGGACGTTGTGGCGAGTTTGTGCGAAGCGACTGATGACCAGGAGCCGGAACCCCGCCGAATGCACGTAGTCAGTTTTCGGCAAAAGCGAGAGCGACTTGAAAACAGTCGCCTCTGATCCGTGGGGGGATTCGAGCATTTCCTACTCACCGAGTCAAAGTTGACGCGGATCGATCCAACGTTGGTCGCCCCGACTGGGATCATTGAGAAGAAACCGTAGCGCCATCGACCGAGGAGGGCGACGCGCTCGTTGAGGACAAACAGATCCGACAACTTGCCAAACATCCAGGGAGACACCGAGAACAGTTCACCTGACCGCGCGAGTGAACGTCAGCGAACCCCCCGTGCTCGATTACGCCGAAGGGTGGGGTGGGGGTAGGGAATACAAAACGCACCGGCGAAATGCCTCCTTCGCTCGACGACCCAGTTGGTCGGAGAGTGATAGCGATGGTAATCTCCAGGAGCGAGGTATACGACGGCAAAGCACAGCTTGTTGCCTTCCTTTGGTTGGAGGGCCCCCTTTGCGATCTCCTTTGCGACAGCGATGTCTCCGCTCATGCTCCGTTCGGGCGCACCCGGTCGACCTCCCTGCATCGACGCATCTTTGACTGGCGGTCGGTTCGATTCGTCGCCGTGGTCTCCCATGAGTTCGTCGAGCGAGTAGTTGATCCCGTTGACGTTGGCAAACTCCTTCTCGTCGACCGAAGCCGCTGCGGCGTTGTGCGGGTGCGAGGGCAACCCATGGGGCGTCTGTGGTACTCGCGCGTCTCCCGACCCGTTGAGGAGTGCGTCGACAGAGTATGTCGCTCCCTTGATCGATTCGATGCGTCCCTCGTTGATGGTTCCGAAATTCACGACGCGACCGTCGGCCGGCGAAACCTGCATGTCATCGAAACGGTCAGTTCACCTCGGTTGCCCAACATGACCGACGAGGAGAGTGCAGAAACCTACAATGGCGGTATCGGCGATGGGTCTCGCTCCGTCTTTCAACCTCCGCATAAAGAATTCGCTCATCGACCGGTACTCTGTCAGATCCTGAGGATCGCATTCGTCGAGGTTGACACCAAAGACCCAAGAGTAGAGCTTGTATCCGGGGACACGGAACCAGACGGGAAGAGTGTACGCGTTGAGAGCGCCATACAGGCGAGAGATCGATCGAAGAGGAAGAGCTCCAATGACGTGAACCTGGGTGTTGCGCAACCCTCTCCGGTCAGTTCCAGGTTGTCACGTCGGGACGCGAGTCTATGACTCACCTGCCAAGGTCCTTCCACTTTGACGGCGCCTTCGGGCAAGGGTTCTTTGCCCTTCTCGCTTGCCTGCTTGTAGAAGGTGAGAACGACGAGAACGGCGGCACCGAGCGAGACGGGGATCGGCGCCCACTTGACGGGCGTCTCTTGCCATCTCTGACGAAGCCGAGCTACACACACGAATCCATTCAACCGTGGTCAGGGAAAAAAGGGAGGGTTTAGCGGTACTCGAAGAAGCGAGTGTCGGGGGGGACAACGACGGCAAGATGCGCGCACCGGTGAACGAAGCCTTGTCTCCAGTCGGGTGTTGTCCCTTGGCGTGACTAGTCGAGGGACCAGCTTGGGGAGGTTCGATCCCTTGATCGCCGAGGCGCTGCTCGCGGTTCAAAGGCCTCGCGCTCGAGAACAATCGCTGGGTCCTCGCGCGGGCGGCACTCGGAGCGCGTAGGACGGCTTTCGGCGCGCGCAAGAGGAGACCCGGTCCGCGCAGGAGGAGGGCGGGACCACGCAGGACGAGATCGCGTTTCCTCCAGGTGGGTTGGCGTGGGGAATCGAACGCGGGTTGGGTAGCGTAGTTTGCCGGCGCGTTCGCCCTCCTGTAGCGCAGAGCCGGGATCCAGCGCGGTACACGCGGAGGTGGAACCATTTCGGGCGGTGGAGCTGGAGGAGGTGGAAACCCCGCCGAGCGCGCCAGAACGTTGCGATCGCGATCAGCTTTCGTTCGGCGTGAGATCTCCATCTTCGAGGGGATACTCGCCAGCAGCGATCGTCATCGATTAGATAGCACAGAGAGGATCGGATACTACAAGGCCAAGCACCTTCCTCGACACGAGATCGCCTCGCTCAGGCCATCGCAATTTGGTAGACTTCTCTAAATCTCGACTTCTCCCTAGGCTCGGCGTGCGTTCTTGTGGAGCTCTCCGAGACTCTGTTCTGTTCTCGCTGCCTTCACGTATCGCGTTGTCATGATACGACACGCTTTGACGAGATCAAGCAGTGTTTGCAGTTCAATTCCGCTCGTTGCAGAACCGCTTGCGTTGTCTCGATTTCATGCTTGAGCTTTCACCGGATACGGTGAATCATTCTCTCTCGGCTTCGTCGTCGCCGTTGCGACTGGGAGGACTGCTAGGTTTGAAAGTAGCGACTCCGACTGATGCGTGGTACAACGCAGTTTGGTAGCCCTGAATTTCCCGGAACTGGAGATCAGCAAAAACCCAACCCGAACGCAAGGAGGAGGAGCGTGAAACATACAGCGGTGTACCAGCTCCATAAAGCAGCTTCGAGGAGACTCTCGGAAGTCTCGGGCTCCAACGAAGGTTCTTGGCCGGTCAAGGGAGTGATCGGTGGAGGCGCGGGGAACGATACTGGAAGCTTGGCGACGACCGTCGCTGGAGTCGGCGGCTTGGTGACTCGCTTCGAATCGGGAGCGGGTTCAGGAACGACGGGACCTTGACCTGAACGGGGAGCGACGAGGTGAGGTGGGAGTTCTCGGCCGGCTGGAGGAGGATCGAGTGGAGGCAGTGAGACCGTGAGAGGTGGAGCGTTGAATGTAGGGGAACGAGGCTGGTAACCCGGACTTTTGTATCGTGCCGCGGGCTGTTCCTCCTCCTCATCGTCCTCATCTTCGTCCTCGTCGTCACCTTGACCAGGCGTGTGCGTCTTTGAAGATGCGGACGCAACGTGATCTGGGTTGAGTACGCGACCCGAGTGGTACGCAGTACTCGGCGTCGTGGAGGAGTTCGCGAGTTTGGCAGCTTTGCGAGCCTTCTTTTGTGATCCCGTCAAGCGTTTTCGCTTCTTCGTCTGAGGTTCGACATGGGTGCGCGGCGGCAAAGAAGTGGTACACGCCCGACTCGCGGATTCAAGTGGAGCCGAGGGGGGTGCGGGACCAGGAGTCGAAAGTAGAGTCTTAGAAGTCGAGGCGATCGGAGCAGGGTCTGGAATCGTTGAAGGACCGTACCATCTGCGAGGAGAAAGGTGAGCTTGACTCATATGCGAACAGTAAAGAAGACTCGGGACGAACAAGGGAGCTTTCGCGTGCCGTTGCAGAGCCGAGCGAGGAGCTTCTGAGGGAGGGAAGAATCGATCGGGGTGTGCAGTCTTCGAGCGCGACTGAGTTCGTCAGCGTGGCAATCAACGACTACGCGATTACTAGACGTACCTTGAGTTCAGCTAGGGCTTCCTCCCAGCAATTGACTAACCCAAGAGGGTCGAGGTAGGCCTCCTCTCCAACATCTGAAACCGGGATCACCTTCTCCTTCTTGCCAGCGGGAGTATTCCAGCTGATGGTCACGCCGGGACCGTACTCGTCTTCGTCGGCCTCGTTGTCGTCGTACTCCTCGGCTTGATCGTTGATGAAATATTCTTCCCCTTCGACGGCTTCGTAACCTTCGCCCTCCTCCTCGTAGTCGTCATAGGCGTGATAAACAGCCGCTACTGCCATTGCTGGCTGGATCTGGGACGTGACCGTATGGAGAAAGTCTGTTCTGCGAACATTCTCCGTCTCCACCTCTTTCCGTCTCTTCCATCCCTCTCAACGAACTCAACTCAATACGAGTCTACCCTATGGATGCTTGCACCCGAGAGGCAGCCAATTATCGACTCCATATCGGCCTCAAACTCGGACTCATCAGGAAAGCTTACGCAGGACTGCCTCGCTGCTACGCTTTAGTAAGAGGTGGGTTCCGAGAATATAGTCGAGGCGGAAAACCTCGCCCGTTCAACGTACGTTTTGCTCGCACTTCCCGATTCACATCGTTGTAGCCTCAGTTGACCGGGAATTCTTCGCGTCTTCGCGGGATAATCTGCCGCGTCAGACTTGGGGAGGTTTACCTTCCCTCCTCTGTCTCGAACCACTGGCGAAGCGCGCAACAAAAAGTGGCTGATCCGATAGACAGAGAGAATGAACAATTTCTCAAAGCGCTTATGGGCAGAGCCGCACGCGAGCAAGAATGACTTGCTACGACGTTCACAGATAGGGCTTCGTAGTCTATGTCACTGTCGCGATTGCTCTTTTGCGGTTCGTCCAGAACGATCTGCTCGTCACGCTGAGGCCAGATTTTTACGCAGGACAAACTCGTGGTGCGAATTTTTGCTACTCCTCCCTCGAAATCGCACAACCCGAGTGATAGCAAAGCCACGAAGAACTAAATAGGTCTCCATGATGACATACTGGAACGATCGGAAAGCACGTAGCGAAATCGGCGCCGATGGGTCATCGTGAGAGCGCTCAATATGCGAATCGGAACGAGGCCTTCCGCGTTAGAAGGCCTTGTGGCTCCTGTCGCGAGACTACGCACCGTTCTTTCGGGCTTGTGCGGACAAAGCCGAGTAATGCACACAGTCGGCGCGAACGGAAACAGACGGAAAGTCGGATCGAGGCGGGATCCGGACTTGCGGAGTTTCCTTCGAAGATCTCTTCGGCTCAGGCAGCAATACGGAGCCAATTCCTCAGTACCTTATGCTATTGATATTGCCAGGTGTGACTCTCAAGGTGTAAGCGAGAAGTTCCGTATATCGCCGGGGTGTCGTCGGACAGCGCGTTTGGGAAGGTTGAAGCAGCTTCTCTCTTCGCCTCCTCCCGGTCACACCCCCGACTCGCCCATAACTCAGACTTTGGCACGGGAAGCCCAAGAAAACGGCGTCTCCGCGGCTGTCCACGCGTGTTAACTGATTCAATCAACCTCCACGACGTGCGACCACGATCGACAGACGTAGCGCCCAGCAAGAAGTAGGGACCGCTTGAGCCGGTCAGTCAAGTATATACTTGTCCCCCTTGCACTGTCGCTACTCCCGCAGCGCCTCTGTAGAAGCTGACGAGAGCTTCATCATACCCTTGTTTTGATCTCGCTTGCAGGCGATGGCTCCTCGCAAGCAAGGGTTGACAGTCACGGTCAAGCCTTCGGCATCGGCCTACTTCGCAGGGGAGCAGTTTACAGCGACGATCACCTTCACGAACTCCCATCCTCCCCCTCCACCCGCAAATCTTCCTCCCCCACCTTACCTTTCTCACTCGAGAACCGCTTCTTCTATCAACCTCAATTCGTGGAGCCCCAATTCCGAGCACACGAGGAAGAAGCCTCCAAATGCGAGCCATCTCGGGCTGGCAGAGTACGCGACAAACCATCTCGACTCAGACACGATCCCTCCCTCTCCCTTCTTTGGTTCGACTTCGGGTCAATTTCAACCGTTCACTTCCGGCTCTCCCACTGCTCATGACCGGCGAAATTTTTCCCCGCCGAGCACGAGCAACTCTCCCAAAAGACCGACTTTTTCATCTTCCCTCTCGAACCCTTACAACGCTCCTCCCACCCTCAATCGATCAGTGTCGAGTAGTTCGAATCAAGACACCAAGAACGCTGCGCTCCCGAGCCGAAAGGGATTGATCGGGAAAGCACCGGAGCGAGAAGTCTCGAACTCGATCGCTCCTCCTCGAGCTGGACCAGGCGGAGGGCTTTACGCGGGAGGGCCCAGGAGACCAGGCGGATTGCTCAGGGGCGGGCATGGAAGGACTCAGAGTATGGCCATTAGCAGCAGTCCGGATCTGCTCGCGAGGAGCCCTTCAGGGTCAAGAGATAACCCGTTTGAAGGCAACGGGTTCAGGAGCGCGACTGCGGGACCCGGAGGGCATCAAAAATCACGTTTCGGGGGCAGTGTCGTCGGTGTGAATGGATCGAATGGCTTCGAAGATCGGAGAACAAGCGGACACGCACGAGGTCAGTTTGACTAGCTCCGCCTGCGTTTGTGTATGGATCCGGAACTAAGTATGATTTTGAACGCGCAGCTCCGTCGACTTTGCTTGAGGAGGACGCAGAATCTTCGCCAGCAGAGTCTACAACCCCCAATTATCACGAAGACGCCGCATTCCCGATTTCCTCGTCATCGTCTTCCCCGGCACCGCCTGCGTTCCCTCGTCGGCCGACGTTCGGTCATCAGCGAATACCGTCGAGTCATCTTTACAGCAATTCTCGAGCGGGACTCTCGACTCTCTCGCTCGCCGATTCCGACGACTCGGATTACGACCCTAACGACGATTCTCAAAACCTGCCTGTCAATGGCTTCTACGGACTCGGGAGAAACGAAACGATGGACTCGGTCGTCGAAGGATCCCTCAACGCGAGCTACGGCAGGGGTGGAAAGACGGGCCCCCTGTTCTCGCAACCTTCTCCATCGTCCCCGAACTATCAACGGTCGCTCTCCGCGATGGGTAGACAACCATCGAGGCTGTCAGGGATCGAGTTCAGCGACGGGGAAGTCAAGCCGGATGTCGCACATCCTCCGAACACGATCGCGCTCTTGTGGGCTTTCGCTCACTTGGAAGGGTCGTTCGAGGTCGACGAGCAGCTCATCAAACCGAACGAGTTCCTAGAAGTCAAACAGCTGCTCGCGGGAGGGACCGCGGGAGTCGGAATGGGCGGAGGTACGCTCGAACCCAAGAAGAAGGAAACTGGGGGTTGGAAAAGCTGGCTCTGGGGCAGTCCGGCCCCGGCATCCGCGGCAGACCAGGGAAGGAACGGATCGTCGATGCAAGAGAACGAGCTCGACACTGGAGCGAGCGGCGAGACGGGAGGCGGCGCTGCAACTCTCGAGGAGCGGAAAGAAAAGGCCGTCAAGGGCAAGAGCGTGCCAATCTTTTCGTGCCCTGCGAGTATCCTCGGAGTCGATCTGGTCCTCGAACCGGGAGAGAGTAAAAGCTGTGAGTGTTGACGCTTGATCTTTGCACCTTGACTCGAGCTGATGCCCAACCTCTCGAGGCAGTCTCTTTCACGATCCGTTTACCTGCCGACCTTCCGCCATCTTTCCGCGGCAAGGCGATCAAATTCAATTATCAACTCATTGTAGGGTCGAATCGGGTCCCGTTGAGCACTAGTCCAGGAATGGCGAGCGGGAGAGGATCGATCAGTCGAGTGATGAGGGTTCCCTTACGAATTTATAACCACGTCGGAGGTGAGCTGTTCAGTCACACATGCCTCGACTTCCACATCGCTGACCTGATCTATACGCAGTCACCGGGGCCAGGCCTTTCTACGACTTGACGAACCCAATCATCTACCAGCGAGACGAAGCGATCATTTCGGCCGTTCAAGAAGAGTCGTTGCTGACTACTGTGCATCGGAAATTTCCAAAGTCTGGTGGGTCGAGAACCTTCGAGTCATACACGTTGGCTCTGCTCACTCACCTTCCCCTCCCTCAACAGATGTTGGTCGGTCCGAGTTCGAATCTTTCGCGTCGAACCTCCTATCGTCGATCGCGGTTTCTCCCGAGCTATCCCACAAACCATTTCCTCACTTATCTACGAGCATCGGAGGCCGCAGCAGCCCAAGGTCGATCATGGACGTTCGGCCCGAGATGCGACCCGAGATGAGTTCACATCGCGGCGGTGGACCTGCAGCGTTTGGACTCGACCTCGACGAGTCGAACGGGTGCAAAACGGCCGTCGAGATTGTTTCAAGAAACTCGCAGAAAGGTCGGTCCCCCCATAACTCTCCGAGACAACGTCTCGCTTGCAGCTCACCCCGCCCTTGTCGTTGCTTATGACCGGTACAGTCTCGTACGACATCAACAAAGACGGGTACCTGGTCGCCCAGTTGACTCTCGTCAAATCGGCCTACCGACTCGGAGAAACAGTCAACGGATCGGTCGTGATCAACTCGGGAGAAGGTCGAGTACTGAGAGTGAGCTACGCTGCGCCGGTACAACTTCCTGGCAGATACGTCGCTGATGAAGTAATACGTGCGCGAAAACAGGTCTCCGCCCGTCTTGAAACTCATGAACTCGTCGAAACATCAATCTCGACGAAACCGGCGGCAGAAACTCGACAGATCACCCGCAGGCTGCACTCTGAGCATCACGAATCGACGCTCGACAGTGCTCGCCTTGGGTTTGCGCTCGCGATCCCTTCGGGAGCGACCCCTGATTTCGGTACGAGTGGAGTCAAGCTGCAGTGGAGCGTTCGACTGTCGTTCCTCGTCATTCCGCCTTCTCCCGACGCGCCTCTCGGCGGAGCCAACCCGAACCTGACACCACGGCGAATCAACTCGGGCCCGATCACTCCTTCGAACGGCCGGCCCGCTAACCACGGTCGAAGTAAATCGTTCGCGTACGGATTCGAGCCCGCCGTTCCTCTCACCCTGCCCGCGGCGCCATCGATCGCCCCGTCGGGCGCGACACACCTCATGCCGATCGCTCCTCCAATCGCCGCCACGCACTCGTCGTTGGAACCCGCGCGGATCGCGCAGTACACATCGTACCGAGCCGTTCCCGACTTGGGCTTTGTCCCAGTCTTGTTCTCTTCTTCCCTCCCTGAACCACCCCCGTCACCTGGTCCTCTTCAGAAGACTGCGGCAGGTGCGATGCATCGACCGAACGCTCCGAGCATGAGCCTGAGCGCGAGTCAACGAGGAGATCCACTCGGAGGAGGACGGACGGTCCTCGTGCCGGCGAAAGTCGAGACGGTCGAATGCTCGATTCCGATCAAGGTGTACCCCGGGTGAGTTAGGGATGAAAGCCCTTTTCTCACCGCAACTCTCTTGACTCGTCAGTGGCCGACTGACGTGCTCGGAACTTTTTTGTTGCGCAGGAACACTCCGTTTAAACCGACCGTGACAGTATTCGAAGCGTAGAGGGGAGAAATACATTGGTACGGACGCGTTGCAGTGAATGTCCTCTCTGTTGCATCAAAGCTGGAAAGTGCAAGAAAGTCTGCGAACCGGGTTTCGGCTACAAATCGAGTATGCGTCGTTGTTGCTTTCTCTGGATCATCACCGTCCTCCTGCGCCCTCCTCGGATGGATTTCGACCCGTCGATCTACTTTGAGCCTGCTTCGCCCGACGCGTCTTCGCATCCCAAGACTCCCTCACGCGTGGAGAGCGCGCCTCTCCCACACGTCACTCTCCCGACTCTGCCCCGCCCTTCCGTCTCGCCCGCCTCGACGCGCGTCTCGTTCACGCAGCAGCAGAAGAGTGGCAGGACCTCGGCTGGACTCGATCTCTCGGCGAGCATGCAGCACAACGCGAACCTGAACGCGAACCCGCCCGGTGCGAGTGTGGGGTCGACCGACGACTCTCTCGAGCATGTGAGTGTCCACCCCGCCCCCTCGTCTCGCCTGTCTCGCGAGCTGACACGAGACGCGGTTCGGGGTACGGCAGGAAGTAGCTCGAGCGCGCACAGAGAGGGCCGCTCGTCGGACCCAATTCGCACCCGACTCGACCTCAACCTCACACGACGCGCGCGACTCGGCCTCGGCTCGCGACAACATCATGCACCTCGTCTCGGCCGGTCAGGACCAGCTTTCGTCGCGTGGGGGACCCGGTGGAGGTACCTCGGCCCCATCGCTCGCCATGTTCATGGGAGGCGGCAAGGGTCGAAGGATCCACAAGGTCAACCAGGAAATGACCGAGCAAGAGAGGGAAGTGACGGAGAAACTCGAGCGCGAGATGGAAGCCGCGAGGGCAAAGTGGGCCAACAAACCCGTAGACGCCGGCGACGACGCCTCGGCGGCGCCCACCAGACCCGGTATGAGTCTCGCGAGCCTCATGAACCGTCAAGTTGGAAATGGATCGACGTCGACCTCGGACGAGCCAAAGCGATGGCAGCCTTCGACTGTTTCTCCGCCGTCAGCTGTTTCCGAGCCCGTGCGGGCCCAAACCGCTCCCGCCGCTTCGCCAACCCCTCAGATCTCTTCGTCTAATACGACCAGTGCACCCCGATCGCTCGCTTCAGCTTTCGGCTCGACGGCGACCGGACCTCGCCTCAATTCGTCTTCGCAGGCCCCATCTGACGAATCGGATGGACCTGCTCACGCTCGTTCAGGAGGAGGAGGCGGGTTCGCCATGCCAGGTCTCGTCAAAGAGTCAAACGGAGAAGTGCCCTCGACAACAGAAATGAAGCCAGAGCCAGCCCTCGTCGAACCCAAAGTTTTTTCTCGTCCTGCTCCTTCACCCGCGACCGAATCGACTCCGGCTCCCACGTCACCCAGTAAAAGTACCTTCCCTTCGACGACGACAAGCGGCGGTTCATCGTCGACCTCGGTACCTCCCGCTCAAAACTCGACGCTCGGACGACTTCGCGGGTCCTCGATCGTTGCCGAACGCCTCAAACACGCCGAACAGCGCCAACAGCAGTCCCAGTCTCCACTCTCTTCCCCCACGAAAGAACGCGGTTCGATGCCGACGAGTCCTGAGAAGCGAAGGAGCGTGCTGGAACGATGGGGACGAGATCAGCCCAACGTGTTTGGAGGAGGATCGACTCCGGCTTCACCTACGAAACCTTCCTCGCTGCCCGGTCCGCCGAGGAGCGCCGGGTTCTCAGGGCCGAACACGCCCTGGTCTACGACAGGCAAACCTATCACGACGAGTCCGAAAGAGGAAGACAAGCAGCTCGTTCCGGACGACAACGAACCCGCATCCGAATCCCGCAGCGAGCTCGCGCAACCCTCGACCTCGAAGACCTCTCGAGCTCAGGAGACACAGCAAAAACCAAAGTACACGAAGCCTTCGTGGGACTATGCGCCAATCCGAGCCAGGGCACCCGTAGACGGTGATCATCCCGACGAAGAGGTTTCGACCGAGCGCAAACACACTCGGGGAGTCGCCCTTCCGGGTCTCGGAGGCCCATCTTCTTCCGATTCGCTTCCGTTCACCTCCGATTCGAACTCGAGTCTTGCTCCGGCCTCTCCGACGAAACAAAGGACGGATCCCTTGCCGAGGTCGTCGAGCGGAGGGGTCCGAGCCGCGGCGATGAAGTGGGGTCGAACCGAATCGGATGCGCAGAGGGAGAAGCGAGAAGACCTCATCCGACTCAAGGAGAGCTACGGAGTCAAAGTTGATGCCGGCGCGGATGTTCGTCGCTCGGTCGAACGGGCTCGGTCCCCAACGAAGCAAGAGACGCCCAAGGCGAACCAGGTCGAGCCAAAGCCTGTACGGCTCGTCAAGCCGACGCCTGCACCTGCGCCCGCGCCCGCGCCCGACACTGTGCCCTCGGCAAAACTTGCATCCCAGCCTCGGACCTCGTCCAACCCTCTCGTCGACGAAATCATCTCGCTCGTCCTCAACCCCTCGCCATCCCGGCGACTCTCGGGCCAAGTCGAATCCCTCGACGTGTTTCACCTCAATTCCCCGACCGACAACCTTCACCCGATCGAACACAACCACATCCTCCACACGACCGAGATCCTCGGTATCGTAGCTCGTACCTCGTCCTCCTCGGTAAACGACGACGAAGACGAAACGGTCGACACGCACGTGTGGGTGTGGACCGGGCGCGACGCGCGCGAGACGGCAAAGACGCAGGAGCGGATCGCGAAACTCGAAAAGAAGGCCCGGGTCGTGGCCGTCAAGGTCCGCCATCGCGAGGAACCGAGGGCGCTCGTCGAAGCGTTCGAAGGGCAACTGACCGTTTGCAGAGTGAGTTTTCTGTTTTTCAAGGTCCAATGAAAACCGAAATCCCGGGACGCGCTGCTGACCTTGCGCGCGGTATGAATTCGATTTGTGGTTGGTTGGGTGAATTGTTTGCACCGGAAAAAAAAAAGGGTCTGCGCGAAGAATTCGATCACCTCGCACAGCGAATCTTTATCGTTTCGTCGCAAGAACACGTCGTCTTTGTCGAAGAGACCGATTTCGTGCGTTTACGTCGAGCCCTCCCCCCCCCTCCCTCCCTCGCTCTCACCTCCCTCTCTATCTCTTTTCACCTTGACATCGAGCTGAATCACTTTGCGTGTGAGAGATTAGACGGCGCAAAGTCTGTGTTCAGGGTACTCTGCCGTAGTGAGCCTCGCCGGCGAAGTCTACGCTTGGTTGGGTGAAGGCTCGTCCTCGCAAGAGCGAGAAGCGTGTTGTCAGTTTGCCGAATCGATCGCTGTGAGTCCTTCGCCTAGCGCGTGCGCGTGTCCCCCCCCCCCCCCCCCCCCCCGAGTTCCTTCCTTTATTGATGATTGTTTCCGAGTCAGGATGGTCGCTCGCTGCACGTCTTGGCCGAGGGAGAGGAAACTCAGTGGTTCTGGACATGCCTCGATGACCAAGACAATGTCGAATACGCTTCAGCCAACGTGAGTCCTCCCCTCCTCGGAAACCCGCTCGCGGGGGTGTGACCTTTCGAAAGCCAACGATTTCTAAATCGCTCATTTCGGTCCGGGCGATAGTACTGGCATCGCCGTTACGAAGGCTCGCCAGCGCCGACGATGGTCCGGGTCTCTGCCTCTTCCGCCACTCGGGTCTCGTCGGTCGACAGCACTTCGGTACACGTCGTCGATGGCGGCTCGCTCGAGAACTTTGTCTTGGTTCCCGAAGGAAAACGAGGCGACCGGGCACAGGTCGGAGCTGCGTTCGAGGCGGCAAAGGCGCTCTCGTCAAAGTGGGAAGAGAGAGGGTTTGAATCAAAGACTCCATGCCACGTGAGTTCTCGACGAAATTTTCTGTCTCTCGCCCGATTATCACATCAATCCGTTCCCAACAAGCTGACGCGCATGTTCTTCTACCTAACCTCCCACCGAATCCTTTTCCTTCCTTTCCTTCTGCTCGCTCTCTGCACACAAAAAGGTGCTCGTTTTCCCCACGGCAGTTCCGAGGGACCTCCCGTTCCTCGTACGCTCGATCGATTTCGACCTCCTCAACAACTACACGAGTCCGAGAAAAATGAACGTCTTCACACTCGAAGAGGCACAGAACGAGCTTCTGTAACGAGTCCCTTTTTTTTCTCGTTTTACTTTCTTTCTTTTTTCTGTTATTATATCATTCGACCTATTCCTCCTTCATGGACCCCTCAACAACGTCCGTTTCGTTGTTTCCTTTTCCTGTCAGAGGCCCTCTTTGTTTACTCGACTTGTGTCCTTCCTGCGTTTTTCTTTTTACCGGAAAGAAACTGGCCTCCCTTTCCTCTCTCTACCCTTGCCTATCGATTGATTACCCTTTTACTTGGGTTCGCTATTGCAGAATGGTGTCAATTGTCTCACGAGGAGGCCGCCGCCTGGGGCGCAAGGCGAGCCAGGGAAGAGAGAGAGAGAGAGAGAGAAAAAAAAACGCGCCAGTTGCGCCGGCTTAAGGGGAGAGGTTCGACTCTGATTTCGACAGCGACTCCTGGGCGTGGCTCGACGTTTCTTCCCTCGTAAATCGGGAAATAATCATCATGAGGGGCTAACGGGGATTCAGGGAAACAGGACTCGGGGGGGGGGGGTAAGAGGTATTTCAGAACACAAAAATTTGGTAACAACAATAGAAAGCACATAGACTTTGGGTGGGTGTGGTGTGGGGGGAAACAGAAAGAGAGAAAAACCTTAACAATCTATCTACTCGCCGCCAAGGACATGGTTATGAACGTTGACGAGCGCAGCTCCGCCCGATCCGAGTTCGGAGGCGTACTCGACACTCGCGACGGCGTGTCGGAACAAGAGTTCGAGCGTCGGGTGAGGAGGGAGGTTTGAAGCCTTGAGGATCGCACGGTTCAACCGTTCGACGACAGAGTCTCGATCTCGTGCTTCGACGATTCGGCGTGCGGGACCGGCGGCGGCGTCTGTGAAAGGGTCGCGGTACGCGAGGAGTCCAAGCGTCGCTTGGAGTTCAGACTGGATCGAGGGGGATTGTCGCGAAGAATAGTTCGCGTGGAGGGATCGACCGAGGGTGAGGAGTTCGTCAATCGAGATGGGTGATGATGATGATGATGATGACGACGACGCGACGCTCCTAGTCGAAACAAACGAGCTCGACATGTCGACATCTTCGTCGTCGAGCCGTGTCGCCGTCGTGGTTTTCCCTTTTCCCTTTTCCAACCTGGGCGTCGTACCGCTCGACGACGAGGTTTCCGCTTTCGAGTAGGCCAACACGGCCTCGACAAAGACGCGACACTCGAGTTTAAACGCGAGCTCGAGCCCGTCGTCGTCGAGCGTTGCTCGCTCGAGCACGGCCGGGTAGTGTTCTCGGACCAACTCGAGCGCGTCGTTGGTGCGGTCCGTCATGGCGAGACTCAAGATCCTCGACCGTAGCTCTGCTGAACTCGCGTGTCCGCCCCGCCGTGTCCCCTCCGTCTCCATCTTTGTCTCGCCCTCGTCTCGGCCCACATCGTCGTCGTCGTCGATTCGTAAGGGACCGGTGGACGGACAACGCGCTTTGACGACGATGCCTTCGGCCCGGTCCGTCCGCTCGCGCGTGACCTGTCGCTCAAACGCTCTCGCCGAGTCGTCGTACCCGCAGTGGCGCAGGTACCCCGCGATCAAACTCTGGAGCGTCTCGTGCATGCGGTCTCGCTCAGAGCGCGCACCGCCGAGACGTTCGCTCGCGCTCGACGAAGACGAAGGTAACGAGAGGGTCGGAATCGCGGGCGTTGGCGCGTCGGCCGGCGAGAGGTAGTATCGCGGTGGAAGCGCAGTCGTGTCGTTGATCCGCGAGAGGATCGTTCGTTTTCGGTCCTAAAACGAAAAAATTCCCACGAATTCCGTCAACGTCGCGAGTAGGAAAAGACAAGAATTGGGGGAGAAGTGAGGCCGCACGAGCAAGAGGGATTCGACGTCGAATCGGAATGCCGTTTGACCAAAGTTGACCCGGACCGACTCGTTGGGAGTTCTCAAGCCAATCGTCGGGTACAGTTTGCCCGACAGGTTTGAGAACGCATACCCTACCTCGACAGGAAGGATCGAGTCAGTAATTGCGATCGAGCTCGAGAGGAAACAAGAAAAAACCCAGGGCTCAACCGATGAAGACGCCATTCTTTGTATAAAACACCCTCCCGGACCCTCGTTCTTTGGTGCCCTTGTCCTTGCCCTTCTTGCTCCCGTCGCGTTCGCGCTTGCCCCGCTCGCCGCCGGCGTCGGTCCAGTCGATTCCGCACCCGACGACGTCCCCCGTTGTAAACGTCGGACCAAAGGGTTCGCCCGTGCCTTGCGAGCAGAACGCCCTCCCGTCATCCGCATGGTACCCGTAGCCTGTGATGGCGAAGACGAGAATAAGAAACCGGACACGAGAGGAACGAGAGTCAACGCGCGAGAGACGAGGGTGGAAAGCAAATTGAACGAGGAGTGTTGCCTCACTGAGCGATTCCCAACCAGGTAACCGTGAGAGAGACACGGATCGATGAGACAAGCCGATACCTGATCATCGATCGAGGAGATCAGGACCGCGTACACCTGCATGGCGAAACGAGAGAGAGCGAGAGAAAGAGAGAGGGGGAGGGGAGAGATTGGTGAAAAAAATTGACCGATGTAACCCGACACGCCCTTGTTGAGGATCTCTACCTCGAAGTAGTAGACGCCCGTTTCGGACGGGACGGGGTGGTCGGCGCGCACGGCCGCGGCGTCGCGATCGCCGTACTTTGCCGAACCGGCGAACGACGCGACGCGGCCGTCCGAACTCAGTTCGAGGAGCGCGCACTTGTCGCGTTCGTCCCAGTGGGTCGGGAGGGGGATCGCTTCCGAGTCTGGGTCCGAGTCGGGGTTGGAATGGTCAGGGTGGTCGCGTTCGAGCGAGTCCCGGGGTGGAGGTCGAGTCGGACTCGGAGTCGGGTTCGGGTTCGGGGTCGTGTGGAAGCGCGAGTGGAAGGACGAGTGGCGGAGGTAGGTCGGGACGGGGAACGGCGGGGTGTAGCCGTGTGGGGCGAACGGCGCGAGGAACGACGACGTTCGGCGCGGGCTGAGGGGCACCCGGTTCGAGCCGCTGAGGGGGTTCATCGCGTGCGTGGGTGGGGTCAATCTTGCGTCTCGAGAAGTCAGAGTGGGCGGTGAGCGAGAACGTCGGTTGATCGTCATCTCCATCTCTCTCGCGCTCTCTCCCTTTCTCTACCCTGTGTAATCCCGCTCTTGCCACGCTCACTCACTCCGATACGCCTTTGCTACTTCGGAAAGCAGTCACGCGTGCTTATCTCCCTTATACGAGTCGGTACCTCTTCCTCGTTGCGTCTGTCTGCCACGTCCAAGTACGCGCACGCTACAAAGGCTGTGCGATCTAGTACCGATCGCGACTGTTGCTTAGGGTTCTCGGACCCTGTGTACCGCTTTGGCCACGCGGAGACGGGCCTGATTCCGATGCTTTGATCGTTTCGCTTTTTTGTTTCGCGCGGTCCCGCCTCATGACTCACCTCTCCTTTGACCCCTCCCGTCTGCACAGTCCTTTAATGCTGTGTATCGGCATCCCATCGTCCGCTTTTGACTCGTGGGACGAACGTGGGCAAGGCCGCTTTGCCCTTTTCCTCTTTCAAAATCTTTCTTCCGCTTCTCCCCTCCCGTCTCTCTCCCAGCCCGCGGCAATTCGTAGGCATGAATGACTACACACGCCAGAATGTGGAAATGACCATGGTGAGCTCGTTGTTTCCTCCACGAGGCCGCTCTTGTATCGTGCCGGACGCTCAGGCGCAACGTTTGAACTAGACGCAACGCCGAATGACTGCTGCTCAATACCTTCGAGAGCAATGGAGGCACTTCCACAGCTACGAGACTCTCCAGCAGAACTACCACGATGCATACAACACGTTGCTGCACATGGTGCAGGTGCGAGCCCATTATTCAATGAATATCCCTTGACGTTCGGTAAATCCACTTGTACGCTTAATTTCGACGACCTACGCTTAGGCCCTTTCCTTCGTTTTCAGCCGTTGGTTCGAAAAACCGCACCGTCAGATTCATCTTCCTATCGATTGATTGAGCTTGACGGTGGCGTTTCCCATTCTATCCGTCAGTTGTCGAGAAATCGGACCTCGAAAATTCTTAAGCGTATTCAAATTGGCAAATAAGCGTATGCGCGCAGAAAAAGCGACCTTTTGTACGCTTAATACGCTTGATACGCTTAATAAGCGTACGTGAATATCTCGGCGAGGAAACGCTCGTTGGGAACGAACCCGGGCTCATTCGTCTCGTCATCGAATTCACTATCGATTGACGGAGTCGGATTTGCGGAAACCCGCGCGGAGAGCGAAAACGACCTGACCGAAATAATTCGCACGCAGTCGCTTGCAAATGGGACTTCTCGGGGCTACCTTACGTATGCTAAGTCTTGTTCAGGGGTAGCCAGTCTGATGTGAGCTGCGAGGCGGAGTTTTAGCGGTCCGAAGTTGCGGAAACCGCCGTTTCGCACCTCTTGTTTTCGACCTCGCTGTTCCCGCCTCGCCGCCTCAAAGCGGCCAAACCCGGTCTCCTATGGCTAGGAAGCAAGCTCGGCAGACGAACGGGTGCTTTACAGGACCGCCCGCTTCAGCTGTAGATACCGGTTAGAAACTTCGGGTTGATTTTCTTATCTAGTTGTTTTAGCTCTAGCCGCTTTATAGGATCCAAGTGCTCTTTTGCACGTAGCCGATCGTATACCTTGTGAGATTTGTTGTGGTGTAGTTTCCGACACATAGGTGCTAAGATTAAAGCTCCTAGTAATGGAATAAGAATAAGTGCTGTAAGCATCATAATATTTAAATGAATTTACCTTTAAATCTGAACAACAACACATTCTCTTTTGGCTTAGAAACAGCCTCGGTAGCAAGTAACGGTGTATTTACGTCCGTACGGAGCGCGGCAGACCTGTGTCTGCTAGATCAACAAAGTAGCAGGAATCGATATGACTGAGAGGCAGGGATCCACGGACAGATGGAAGGGTAAGCTGAACAAGAGACAAAAAATCGATCAGATGCGAATCAGAATTGCTACAGCTTCGTGTGCGCGCAAGGTGCCACAACTCATGGTTCAGCCCCCCTCCGAGGCACTTTTCCACCTTCCGCGGTGTAAATGCACCTGGTATTGAAGTTCACGCTGTGCCAGCGAGTTGCGAGTCAGCACCGTCCAAGCTCAAGCGATCGACTCTAGAGTGCTCGAGTGGTTCTTCTGGTACCATGGTGAGTGTATCTCAGAGTACATAGGACACTTGGGAATGCCTGCCAACCGGCCATCAGCAGCTTGTAGAGGAGAGAAACCAAGCGAAAAGGAAACTTCGTCGGTTCGTGCGCGTATTCGGTACGCTTATACGCTTAATCAAGCGCATCAAGCGTACCTTCTTAAAAATTAAGCGTACAAGCGAAATACCTCTTATACGCGGTGGCCCTCCACATACGCTTAATTTACGCGCAGATCTTCTCATCTCACGCAAACGACGTGTTCTCGCAAATCCGAAACCGTCAAGTTGTAGCAGCACGTCTGAAAGTACCTCGAGCATGTCCAAACGTCCGGAAAAGAGGCATATTGACTGAGTTATTTGGGTTTGAAGTTTCATTTTTTTAAGCGTACAAAAGGGGTGACCGCCTTGCCGCGTGAGTCACACACTGTCCCTCCTCGCCAGCGGACCGCAACAAAGCCTCATGCTTACCTCGTCGAGATAGAGCGCCTCGACCGAAGGCTACACCTTCTACGAGCTCGAACCGGGTACAGGTCGGTACTTTTGCGAGGACACGACCCCGGCCTGGGCCGCCTACCACGACGTCTTTGAATACGTACCTGGTCGGGATCCCATCATCTGGGCTTCGAACGGACGTTGGACATACTTCCCCAGGGTAGCCGATGAGAGGCGAGGGGCCCAGAGGTCGCTCCCTCACCGGATCGGAAAGACGCACGGTATCAACCGCGACGCGTGGATTCAAGCGCACGCGAGGTTCTGAAACGGCGGCGGAAAGCACAACAACCTCGACCAGCCAGTAGTAGTAGCTCACTTGTGTGCCGAGGTCGACGGTCTTCTCCACAATCGTTCTCTCCTTCCGGTCGTAATCGAATTTTTGAGGAACCTTTATCCTCTGTTACCTTCGTCCCTTGGCTTGTCCCGCAATCGTATACTTTTTTCTTCTTTTCTCCTATTTTCTTTCTTTTTCTCATCTCGCTTCCGATCGTTCTTTTGGCTATCGTGTCAGGAAAAGCAGTTGACCGCTGAGACAAAAAGGTCCAAGGACACAATTCATCTCACGCGATTGCTATCTCCTCCAACATATTGCAAAGAGATCGTAATCAAAGGTATCGAAGCAAAAAGAAGCGAAATCGGTATCGCATTGACGAGAGGGTGAGAGAGAGAGAGCGAGAGAGGTCTCCTTCCAGCCTTTGTGGCTTTTTTTTTTTTTTTCCTACGAAGCCTCGAATTCATACTCGCTCCACCATTCGTACTCCCTTTCGTCATCATACCACTATCACCGAGTTTGATATGAATTCGGAAACAAAAGAAATGAGTTCATCCCTAAACGAAACGATTCACGAGAGAAACAGAAGAAGGAGCGGAGGGGTGGGGGAGTGGGAGGGGGAGGAATAACTCACCTGACTATGTTCTCCTTCGAGGTTCCACTCGCTCGCGTGGTGAACTCCGTCGATCCATCCTTCTTGTTCTACCGCGAGGCAACTCGAACGTCCGTACGTGCCTGGGTTCCCTCTGTTCTGAGACCGTTTGAACGGATACGCTCCTCCTCCTCCTTCTTCTTCTTCTTGGTGGGAAGCAGAAAATAGGAGAGAGTTGCAAGAGTAGAGGTGAACGAGGGGTTGGTTTGTTCGAACTTTGAGCCTGGGGGGGGGGGGAACGGGAACGTTCCAAAGGGGATCAGGACTGATTCGAGTTTTTTTTTTTTTTTTTCCCTTTTTTATCCGGAGGAACGAGGGGGCGAGAGACGGGTGAGAAACTGGACGAGGAGTCGTGAACTGACCGAATGCCGGAGGTAGGGGAAGACAAGGTCATGACGACGTCCCGTTCAGGATCGCGTTCCGGGTTCGAGTACACGAGCGCGTTGTCCAGTCCCGTACAATCTAACGAGCATCACAAACAGCCCTTGCACGGATTTAGCCCTCGAGATCCTAACTTGAAAGTCTTACGAAAGAGAAAGACAGAGGGGGGAGGGGGGGGGGGGTTCCTTGACGTACCTTTTCCGCACAACCCTTTTGCCCTGTCGTCTTCGATCGCGTCCCTCACCTCGCGCTCGGTCCGCCATCCGCCAGAGTAGAAATCCAGAGGTCCTCCCGGATCGACCTCGTCGACGTGTCCCGTCGGGACGAGATCGCGGTCGACCCGGACCGTGCGGTCGGCATCGAGCCACAACTTCATGCCCCCTGCGACTGCGTTACCTTCGAGTGACTCGTACCCGTCGAGGTTCCAGTACACGTGCGACGACAACGAGATTGGGGTGCGCACGACCTTCGGGGAACCGCCTGCGAGCGCCGGAGACGCGACGACGCGAGAACGCAAATGCGTGACGAGGCGTGTGGGCGCAGATAGGAGCGTGTACGTCGCGGTCGTTTCGACCGTACCTGGGAAGCCTACACGGCGCTCAAGAGGGAGGGGGTTTAACCGAATCACGACTAGTCAGGTCGAGTCCAGTTACCTTCTCGGAGCGTCTCTGCCCAAAGACGATCAGAAAGAGAGAGGTACGAAGCAAAAGAAGAAAAAGACTCGCCTTCGGCTTGAGCATCGCGCAAACTGAACGTGATTTCGTTCCGATCGTGGTGTTGGACGGACCAACCCGCTCGACTGTACCCCCACTTGCCGCCGTGGAGCGTCGTCGAGGCGCCTTCGTTCGTCTCGAGTTGGTACGTTTCGTTCGTGGCCGGGTCGAGGAAGGACGAGTTTGCGATCCGGTTCGCGTACCGCCCGACGATAGCGCCAAAGTAGGCGTACGTCGATCCGTTGGTCGAGCCCGAGCGAGGGTCTCTATACCCGACGACGACGTCGCGCATGTGTCCCCGGTTGTCCCGGACGTGGAGCTCGTTGAGGCTCGCGCCGAGTGGGATCAAGACGGCTTTCGCGTCGCCGTCAAGCGAGACGATTTCGAGCGGGGCAAACACGTCGACGTTTGAACCGTTGCGGTGCGTCCACGGCGAGGGAGACGACGCTTCGGACGAGGCCAACGAGAGGTAGACGGTTGCGCAGACGATTGCGGCGACGAGCGGGAGGGCGATCCTCGCGAGCACGCGCGAGAGGGACGGCCGCCTCGAGCTAGACGGTACGCGCAGGTCGACCGTCGGGGGGTACCCGAGGAGGGGAACCGCAACCGATTCAGGTGGCGACATGTTCCATCGGATCGAGTGTGAGAGGGAGAGAGAGAGCCGAAGCGCGACGAGTTTCGTTTCGTTTCCTCCACTTCAATCCTCGACCTCGACCCTGCCGGTTCCAGCCTCTCCGAACCATGGCAGCCAAGAACTCGTACTCGGTGCAGAGCTTGCTCCAGAAGGTGAGTCGGCGATCTTGGAGTCGGACGCGGACCCCACCTCGCGCTCATCTCCAATTCGTTTCCCACTCGTCGACAGCTCAAGAACCCCGATGCCGACCTCAGGTATGACACCTCGCTCGCGTACCGCTGCCCAGCTGACCCTCGACAGCGTGACAGGTTCATGGCGCTCCAAGACTTGATCAACGAGGCGACCCAGCCCACCTTTTCAATCGACGACTCGACCGAACACCAACTCGTCGATGCCGTACTCGGCCTCCTCAACGACCCCAACGGAGAAGTCAAGAGTGTCGCCGTGAAGACGCGAGTTTTCAACTTCCCCATCTTTCCACTCCCTCTCTTTCTCATTCAACGCTGACCCCCCTTTGCCGCGTCCCTCGTTCCTAGTCTCGCGACGCTCACTCCCTCGGTCAACTCGTCTCGGATCCGCACCATCATTGACCGCCTCGTCGCGCTGACCGCTTCGAATGACGAGGGCGTGAGAGACATTGCCTCGCTCGGACTCAAGATGGTCGTCGCCGAAGTCCAGCCGGGCAGTACGCTCGCCGCGACCTGCTGCAGAGACTTGGTGCCCGAAGTGTTGAGGCAGGTCACGAACGTGCGTCGTTTTCGTTTCTTCTTGATAATTCTTTCGCCCTCGAGAGTATCGATTAATTTTGAGCGGCGAACGCAAACCCTCGTTCTCAACAGGAGACGTCATCAGCCGAACTCCTCATCGACTCGTTGGACCTCCTCTCGGATATCGTTGCCCGTTTCGACTCGACCGTGCGCGGTCTGCCTCAACTACAGACAAAGATTCTTCAAGCTGCAGTACCTCTCCTCGGTCACTCTCGCGCAGCAGTTCGTAAACGTGCTGTAGGAACCATCGGTGCGCGAACCCGCTCCCCCCCCTCACTTTGTCCTACACGACTAGAAATCTCACCTTCGTGGCGTTTCTTTTCTTTTCGTCCTGTCGAAACAGCGACTCTGATTCCGACGACTTCAACCTCTTCCCAACTGTTCCCTTCCCTCCTCTCTGATACGCTCCTCCCCGCGCTCGACTCGACGAGTGCCGCTGCATCTTCGTCTCCCGACTCGCTCCTGACGTCCATCTCGCTCATCTCGTCGGTCGCGCGCACGGCGCCGGCCCAACTCGGTCCGCACGTCTCGACGCTCGTCCCGCTCGTCCTCGCCGCGATCGGTTCGACCCGGTACCGAGGCGAGGACGTCGAGGTCGAAGTCAAGGAGGGCGCGTTGACGTGCCTCGAGAGCGTCGTCGTCCAGTGCCGCGACGAGCTCGCGCACGCGCGCGAGTTGGTCGGCGAGATTGTCGACCAGGCGAAAGACATGTTGAGGTTTGATCCGAACTATGCCGGAGGGGACGACGACGACGAGGGGGCAGATGGGGACGAAGTCATGGACGTCGAGGGGGACGAAGACGACGAGCTCGACGAAGATGATTTCGAGGACGAGTGAGCTTGAAACTCCTTTCCCCCCCCCCTCCTCTCACTCTCTCTCTCTTTATGTTGCTGTGTCGTTCGTTGTATAAACCTGACGAGTGCGGAATTGGCTGCGGTTTGCGAAAAGGTACGATGACGACGACGACACTTCGTGGAGGGTTCGACGCTCGTCGGCAAAACTCCTCGCGTCGCTCATTTCGACCCGACCCGACCTTCTCTCGACGTTCTACAAGACTGTGTCGCCGGCACTGATCGCCCGGTTTGGCGACCGCGAGGAGACGGTCAAGGTCGAGGTTTGGAGTACCGAGACTACCCTGTTGAAGGTGACGAGGGAAGAAGTGTTGGGACTCAGGAAGGGTACGATTGCCGATGTCCAAGCGAGCCAAGGTGTTGGCAGTGCTAGTCCGAGGGGAGGACTCAAGAGGAAGAGGAGTGACGAGCGCATGTCGGACGACGATGGGTGAGTCCATGCCTCTTTGCCGAGACCGCCCTGCGCGGCCCGGAGCTGATTCAGGGACGAGAATTCGGTTCGACATCGCAGACCTCTCGCTCAACTGAACGTACAGACTCCGAGCATTGTGAAGTCGATCGTCGCGCAACTGACCGCCAAGTCTCTCTCGACGCGTCAAGCTGGGTTCGCCCTCCTTCATGAACTCGTCGCTGTTCTTTCCGGAGGACTCGAGTCCCAAATTCCGCTCCTCGTCACTCGCATCGAAGGCGCCCTCAAATCATCCGACAGCGGACTCTCGGGCGCGGCAACTCAGTTGAAGATCGAGGTTCTGTCCCTCCTCTCTCTCTTCTTCAAGACGCACCACCCCAAGTCCTACTCCGACGAGTTGTCGAGGCTCGTGCCCCTCATCGTTGCCGGTATCTCGGACCGATTCAACAAGATCGCGGCCGAAGCTTTTGTTACGGCTTCGTCCCTCATCAAAGCGCTCCGCCCCGTCTCGCCGAACGCCTCGACTCTCCCTCCTCCTCTCGTTGCGTACTTGACTTCGATCTACCAAGCCACGATGCAACGCCTCCAGGGTCCCGACGCCGATGAGGAGGTGAAAGGAAAAGGGATCCAAACTCTCGGCACTCTCCTGTTCCACGCTGGAGACTACGCCGCGGGAGACCTCGCAGCCGCCCTCGCCTTCCTTCGAGACCGCCTCAAGATTGAAGTACAGCGCATCGTGACGGTCCAGACCGTCGGGTCCGTTGCTTCTTCGCCCGTCCTCAAGGGCGCCGAGTTCGACCGATTCGTCCTCGACTCGCTTTCCGAGGTTTCGACCCTCCTCCGCAAAGTTCACAGGCCCCTCAAAGTTGCCGCGTTCGATGCGATTGACGCCCTCCTCGCTCGTGCCGCGACGTCTGGCGTGCCCCAAGAAATCTCGGCCGCACTCTTGCAAGACCTCGAACCTCTCTTGACCGACCACGACGTCAACCTCCTCCCTCACGCGCTCAACACGACCGCGGGGCTCCTCACTGCTGACCCTTCCTCGTCGTCGTCCCAAATCGAGGAAACCCTCCTCCCGAGGATCTACCAGCTCGTCCAATCGCCTCTCGTGCAAGGTCCTTCCCTCGAGGGCCTCTTGCGGTTCTTCCAAGCCTACTTGCAGTCGGGCGCCGACGCGCAACCCCTGATCAAGCGCCTCGGTGAATCGGCAGAGCAGAACAAGGGTAAAGCTGGAGAAGCGGCCGGGATACAACACTTGGTCACGGCGAGTAGGTGTATCGGCATGATCGTCAAAGAAAGTGGATCGATCGGAGACGCCGTCGTCAAGGACAATGAGAAGGTTTTGAAGGTAAAGACAACAAACTTCTCTGGCGTGCTTTTTCGGATTCTCCTCAAAGTGGCTGACTTGCTTGCCCTTTTCCCTGTCCGTGACTAGTCGACCAAGTCTTCGCCTGCTTCGCTCGTGCTCGCACTCCTCACTCTCGGTGAAGTTGGTCGCACCACGTGAGTCTCGTTCAGCTTGCAATCGCGGGCGCGCGCGCGCGCGCGCGCTCTATCCGAAGCTGACCTCGTTCCGTATTGACGGTACCAGCGATTTCACTTCGCACGCTGCTACCTTCACGAACATCATCGAACAGCTTGGCGCAGGCGCCGAGGACGTTCGACGCTCTGCAGCTTTCGCCGCCGGAAACGTCGCCGTGGGCAACACGGAGCTGTTCCTCCCGACAATCCTCGACATCATCAAGACGGATGGCAAGAAGAGGTACCTCGCCCTTCAAGCGCTCAAAGAAGTCATCATTCACTCTTCGCCTGAAGCGCTCGTCGCGATCTCGGATACGCTGTGGGCGCCCCTCTTTCAGCATTACGACCACGAGGAAGAGTCGACTCGCAACGCGGCGGCAGACTGCATCGGTCACTTGACGACGAGCAACCCTTCGAAATACCTCCCGCAACTTCAAGCGCGCCTCGGTTCCGATTCGGCCCACGAGCGCGCGACCGTCATCGCCGCGCTCAGGTTCACGTTTACGAACGACTCGACGGCGTACGACGAACTCCTCGCGCCGCTCATCGTCGAATTTTTCAAACTCGTCAAAGATTCCGATCTCGTAAGGCGCTTACTTCTCGAAGTCCACTTGGCATGCTGTCGTCATAACACGAGGGCAGTGTGTCGACTAACCTGTTTTTTGGGATTCGTGTTTTTTCCTTTCCTTGTTCCCCCAAACGCAGGGAGTTCGTCGCCTCGCGTTGTCTTCGCTCAACTCGGCCGCGCACAACAAGCCCCACCTCGTCCGCGACCACCTCTCGACCCTCCTTCCTGAACTGTACGCGCAGAGTGTCGTCAATCAGAAATTGATCAGGATCGTCGAGATGGGTCCGTTCAAGCACAAGGTTGACGATGGACTCGACATTCGCAAGGTGCCTTTTTTTTCTTTGCTCTCTCTTTCCTCCCTTTCGCCTCGCGACTTTTCTGAGGGCTCTTGTCCGGGAATACTGACTCCTTGGATTCTGGATGGAAATTCCCCGATTCGTGTATCGTCGTCGTCGTCGTCGTCGTCATTCGTCGTCGCGCGTAGGCCGCATACGAATGCATGCACTCGATCTTTGAGACGTGCGTCAAAGAGATCGAGGTCGAACCGTTCCTCAAGCGCGTCGTTGCGGGACTGAGCGACGAGGAAGAGATCAAAAAGATTTGTTACATCCTCCTCGTCAAACTCGCCCATGCTGCTCCTTCCGATGTCGCCCTCCGTACGTCGTCCCTTCTTCTTCTTCCTCTCTCGGTCCCTTAGGGTTTCTTTGTTTTCGTTTTTACCCTCGTTCAACATCTGAGGGAAAAATTGGTTTTGGCCCCGAGAACAGACCTCGACGAGACGGTGCAACCGTTCACCGAACCGTTCAACTTTGTCATGAAGGACAACTCGACGAAGCAAGACGCCGAACGTTCGATCGAGCAACAAAAGAGTATCACTCGCTGCGTCGCCGTCTTGGGTCGGATCGCGACTCCTGGCAAGTCAACCCCTTTTCCCTTTTACCCTACCGAGAACGGTGTGGGGGCTCGTCCAGGGGACAATTCCTGTTTTTGGCTCGATTCTTTCTCTTGTTTCCCCATCCGCTGACCCGTGGCTGCGGGAAACAAATTGGTCGCATTGTCTTTACTCCAGACGCCTCGCCGAAATTCTGCGAGTTCCTTTCGACGACGATCGAGAAGGGTTCAATGGCCAACGAGGTGAGGACCCCCCCTCTCTCAGTTCCGCCTCATTCCCGTTTCGGCTCTCTTCGTTCCATCACATTTATGTTTGCCGGGTTTACGGTTGCGAAAACAGTACAAGGAAGCTTTGAGAGCTTCTCAAGCCGTCTCGATGGACCTCGACTAAAAGGAGAAGAGAGAGGACTTTGCGGGGACAAAGGAAATCGTCGACTTTCTTTCTTTTCTTTCTTTCTTCGTTTCTTTCCGGCCCTTTCCCCCGTCTCGCCCAGCCCAGCGCAGTTGTCGTCATCGGTCCCGCTCGCTTTCTGAGTTTGACCCGGTTCAGTTACGATCCTTTTTGCGGTTTCCTTTTTGTGAACTTCCTCCCTTTGCACACAGTACCGAAAACGGCCTTTTTCCCCTTGTTTTTTTCTCTTTCTTCTCTGTTCTCTTCGTACCCGTATCAACACCCCCCCCCCCGCAACAAAAGCTCTTGAATGTGACTTGACGTGTCCCCGGAATGAGTTGCTGTTCGTCTGGATCGAGAAAAGGAAGAGGGTGATCCGCTCGGGTCGGTCGTGCTGCTCACGGGGCTGTAAATGATGTCGGATCGATTAAGACGCATTTGTCGCTCATGGAGAAAATGGGCTTTGTCAGTAAGGTGAGCGGAAAACAGCTATCTCGAGGGGTTGTGCACGAAAGGACCCCCGAAGCCGCAAGTGAATGTAGCCTTAAGATGTAGCTTAGGGAATGATCCTTGTTGAACGGATATCTCGATTCAAAAAATGCACTCGTGTTAGCCATCACGTGCAAGTTTTCGATCGGGGTCCGTTTCAGGGTCTAGCGCGCGGAATTGATCAGAGTCCTTGTTTTCCAGTGGTTCGGAACCGCAGTATCTAGTAGGCGGGTCCTGGTTTGGTTTTTGTTCTCGGGTTGGGTGGGGTCTAATGAACAGCGAGAGAGACTGATCGAGCCATGAAACCTGGCGTCTCTCGCTTGTGGGTCATGCCGAAAGATTTGACTCGAGCGAATTATTTTTTGGCGGCCCAAGCTCTGACTTCGGGGGTAATCGAGGAGTTGATCGAGAGACGTTCAACAGACCTTGTGGGAAGCCGGGGGGGGGGGGGGGGGGGGGGGGGGGGCTGCGGGTGGACGTCTCGAGAGGCGCAGACCACAAGTTGAGTGCTAATCAAGATATGGCTCGCTGACCAAAGGCTGCGAGCTTGCCTGGTCCCCCCTAAAAAAGATCCGTACATCCAGACTCTTCCGATTAGTCGATGAATCGTACACCTCATCATGGGGCATCTCGTTGTGTCTGCTCTTGAGAGCAGCCGAGTCGCTTAGTAGTTGGAGACCGCCTTCTGGCCATTTTTTCTTCTTCTCGTGCTTTAATCGCGGTAGTGACCGCGCCAGATTCCCGAGTCCATTCCGTTCGTGGCCGAAAGGTCAAGAGGAAGAAATCTCAACGAATCGAATGTTTCAGCAAAATCTTTTGCAACAGGATCAAAACCAGGGGGATGATGCGGAAAGAAAGAAAGAGAAAGAGAGCTGATCGCTACAGAGGGGGGAAAAAGCGGGAAAAAACCGGGGGCGGAATATGAGAAGACAGAAGCTCGAGAAGGTGTTGTCAACATTGTGCCAGATAACAAAAAGAACAAGGCCGAAGAAAAGGGGGGGAGGGGGGAAGGGGTAGCAGAAAACAGAAAATGGACAAGGGGGACGAGAAGGTTCACGTCTGCGTCTGGTTGTTCCCTGCCAACCAACCGAACCAACTTCCTGCACCGGCAGAAGCTCCACCGGCGCCCGGACCCGGTCCCGCTTGGAGGGGCGACGAAGAGGAAGACGCGTTGAAACTCGCAAACCCTGACCTCCCCGTCCTCCCTTCGTACCTCGGCCCGTTGGGCGAACTCGATCCGGAAGAACCGTCGATCGCGTTCGTCGCACCAGACCGCACGAGTCCGAGTTGGGCGAGGAAAGAGTTTGAACGCGATTCCGCCGCCGCCATGGCGGTCGCGGCGGCCTGACCTGAGGCTGAAGGTCGCTGGGCGTGGTGCGAGTGATGCGAGTTGGACGGTCCAGAAAACGCATCTTCGAGGATCGTTTCTGCTACTCCTGGTGCATACATCTGAAAAGACGGCCGGACCAGAGTTAGCGACCAATCACCGACGTGGGAGGGCGAAAAAAGCCGAGGGGGAGTCACTCACGTGAGGATCGATCGGGTGGTAAGCTGGAGGACTGATACTTCTCGTACTCGCCGTCTCTCCACGTTCCCTCGCAACTTCCCTCAGCAACCTCTGTTCGAGCGTCTGTTCCGCATCGAACCCGAGCTCGTCCTCGTCTTCTTCCTCCTCGTCTTCGCTCTCGCTCCTAGTCGCCTGTCGTCGAGTTGCTCCTCCTCGTTCAGTCTCTCCCTCATCTTCGTCGCTCTCGTCGACGCGATCCGGAAACCGATGAATCGAATGCAGCGAAATGTCGAGCAACCCAGGCGTCGGGGGATTGTGCACGTCGTCGTCCTCGTCTTCGTCATTCACATTCGAGTCGTCGGGGTCGCCGCGGGCGCCACCGTGTCCTTCGACGCGGTTCGGACTCGCCGTACCCGCGGTCGAACCGTTCTCCGAGATCGGGTTCGAAGACGACGCATTCGAGAGGTTCGAGGCGTGGCGCGAGTGGCGCAGCGGCGAAGGCCGGATCGGTTGGGAAGGGGAAGCGAGTGCAGTTGCGGCACCGGCGGGAGTCGGCGGGAGGTTCGTCGTCGCGACCGTCACGGGGGTCGTCCGGTTCGTGCGGCGAGATCGGTGCGACCTCGAAGGGGGAGAGTGGGGCAGGAGTCGTTGGGCAGGCGAGGAAGACGAAGGCGAACCTGGTGTCGGTCTCCGAGTTGGAGGTGCTGGGCCGGCAGTCATGGTCGTGCTGTTTGAAGACCCGGCCGCGTTCGCGGCAGCCGATTCGAGCAAGATCGATCCTCTCTCACTTCCGTACGCGGGAGGGGGCGCCAACGTGCCCATCATCGGTGCGAGTCCCCACTTTTTGACGTTGGCCTCGATAAAGACGAACCCAGCCTGACCGAGGTTGACGTGGATCGAACACGCGCCATCGGCTCCGACCGTCGGGAACAGGTTGTGCTTATTGAACCCGATGAACGCATCCTCAAGCTTTTTGCCGTTCCGGGTGAAGAAGACAGTTCCGGTCCGAGGCCGGTACCCCACTCCAAGTGTGTCGCCTTCGAGTAGTGGGGGTCCGTAAGAAGTCGACGTGAAGGGGAAGTTGTGAGATTTGAAGCCGTCCGCAGAGTGGTATCCAACCGAGAATCGATTCCAACCTGTTCAAGGAGAAGATTTCGGCGCCATCAATATGCTATTAAAGAGTGAGACGGAAGAATGATACGCACCAGGTAACCGGAAGCTCGGGAAGGGTTTCGTCGCAAGCCCGATCGAAATATTGGTCTGACTCGGTTTCTCGTACATCTTTGCCTCCCAGTAGTAGACCTCGTTCATCTTTGGTAGTGGTAAGTTGCTCTGGACGCAACATCCGCCGCCCTCCTCGGGGGTCATTCCGAATCCATCGGCGAGGAACGTGATTTCGGTACGAGATTGAACGATCAAGGCCGGGTTCGATTCATAATCGGGTTCGAAAGACCAGGCGGAGACGCCCTTCTCTTGAATCGAGAGGAACTGTGAGAGGGTGATTTCCGTAGGTTGCGAATTTGGCGGGTAATGCATTTGCCAATCTACCGCGACGAGGTCCATGGATCGTCAGTTCTAGGTCGTGACATGATGAGTCGAAACGCTAGAGAGGGGGGTCCAGAACAAGCCCACCTTTTGCCCGCTGGTACCCTATCCTCGTCGGTTCTTCGACTTGTTGCAACCACCTCGATTCGACTCCTTCGAGTCCTCCCTCGCCGTCGACCAAATCCTCGCGGTCCAGATTTGTTGGTCCGCCCTCATCCGAGAGGACGATGCCCCTCCTCCGCTTGAGCAAGAGGATGATGAGGAGGAAGATGAGAAAGAGGAGAGTCGTCAGGACGATGATGAGCGGAATTACGAGCGCCAACGTCTGCGGCACGGCACGATGATCGGTTGTGTAAGTTGTCGTTCTTGGCGGAACGGTGCGAGGGATTGGGACGGATCGGTGACTCACGGCGTCGCTGTCCCTCGAAGTTGGCGGGTTCGGGTGTGGGAACGGGCTCTCGCCGCCGTCGTCGTCGGACGGGAACGGCCACTGGTCGAGGTTGCGGCCATCGGGCACGGTCGCGAGGATGAAGTCTTTGATCGCGTCTTGATCGAACCGGGTCAACCTCGCGATGCGGCGGGGCGTCGCGAGCGGATCCGCGGCGGCGAGACGCATCGAGTCGGGTTCGAGGTCCGGGATCGTCACGTGGTTCGACTGCTAGACCCGTGTGAGGGGGAACTGCGCAATGCGCGGTATGGATCCGAGGCGGAGGCGGAGGCGGAGTCGGTCTCGGTGTCGTGTGGAGGGCGGCGAACGACTCTGAACGACGCGAGGGAGTCTTGCTCGAGGTCCGATCGCTCCAAGGATCGAATCGCTATCCGGATGAAGGGCGAGCGCCGGGGTTGGTGCAGTTGGTGCAGGTCAGAGGCGAGTCGGGAATCTCGCAGGGGCTGCGCCGCCAGCTGCAATTACACCACTAAATCCGACTGAGTCCTCGGATTTTGCGCGATCATCCATACTCACGGGCTTCCTTCCGCAATGATACTATCTACAGAGATTACTGCCTATGGTGACTAGCTAGTCAAAATAAGTGTGAGTGACGAGTGAGTGTATGCACTGCGAGGTGCTTGATCAGCAGCGAGTCGGCAAGTTTTCTAGTCGCTTCTACACGTTCCCTGCCACGCCAGACACCCAAACTCGCCCGCCCACGATGAGCGGATTGGACTGGCAAGCCCCCGACTTTCTCTCGAGCAACACGTCTGGGGACGACTGTCAGTGGCCCTCCACTTTTGGCTCTCGCTCGGGTCGGGCACTCCGCTCACTCGCACGTTCTCGCTCCCTCTGTAGACCTCGCATCGCTCGCTTCCTTCTTGGATGGCTCGGCTGGCGACAAGTACGCCGTGAACCAACCCGATCTCTCGGTCTACGGCGGGATCGGGTCTCTCCCTCCGTTGGCCAACGCGTCCTCTCCCGAACTCACGAGTGACTCTGGCGCCTCGCCCGCCTCGTCCGACGGCACCAACAACGTCTCGGTTGCACCGTACGCCTCGAATGCGTCGTCCCGTCGCTCGACCGCCTCGTCGGCAATTCCGTCTTCGTCGAGTCACGCACCTCCAAGACCGCATGACAAGCGCAAGGGCGGGCCTCAGACGACCCAGGCGATCAAGGACAGGAGGTCGAGCAGTAACGGGAGAGTAGCCGCCGCTGCGCCCCACCACTCGCACCCGGACGGAGTTGAAGGAGACATCACGAGGAGTCAGTCCGAAACCCCCTTTTGTCTCGGCTTTTCTTGGCCTCATCAGATTTCTGCGCCGTGTACCAGGTGCTTCGCCTGAAGACGATGGAGGAGATGGCAAGAAGGGAGGCAAGAAGACATCAGAGAAGCGCAAGGCTCAGAATCGCGCCGCCCAACGCAACTTCCGTGAGAGGAAGGAGAAACACCTCAAAGATCTCGAAGACAAAGTTGGCGCCCTCGAAGCAAAGTCCAACGACCAGGAAGCTGAGAACTCTGCTTTGAAGCAACTGCTGCAGCAGTGAGTCACGAACCCGAGCCCGTCTCGATTCAGCGCCACGTCGACCCAGGCACCTTTGACTCACCATTCGACCCTTCTCCTCTCTGCAGACTGAAATCAGAGAATGACCGGCTCAAAGTTTACGAATCAGCGTTTTCGTTCAGTTACGAAAAGGATGTAAACAACTCCTCTACGATGCCAACTTCGTCGACTTTCGAATCCCGTCCTCCCCTGCCCGCAACATCTTCTTCCTCGACCAACAACGAGTCGCCGAACGCCTCGTTCTCCTTCGACAACTCTTCGTTCGAACTGCCAGCCTCGCACGGCGCCAACACATCGTCGTCACTTGCGTACACTTCGTCCTCGTTCCCAGACTTCCCCCTCTCTTCGTCCGTTCCGACAAGCAGCGGTTCTGCCCTGTTCCCCGACAACGTGTTTCTCAACTCGCTCACTGTCCCGCCGACGTCTTCCTCCCTCTCTCCATCTGGCGAGTCCCCGATCTCGCCGGTGACGAATGCTTCGTCCTCGTCGACCCGTTCCTCTTCCTACGTCACGACACCGCCAACTGGTGCCGCGTCGGATTTGTTCGCGTCGTACCGCGATCCCCTCGCCGACTTGTCGCTCCCGAGCGCGCCCCTCGCGACTCTGGGCGATTTCGACCAACTCTTCGGCAGCCAACCTCCCCTGTCGTTCCCGCTCGAAGATTCCATGGCCCAGTTCATCAAGTCGCCGTCACCCCTCGACGACTCGATCAACCTCTCGGCACCGCCGACATCGGCGCTGCCAACGCCAAAGACCTCTTCCCCTGTGAGCGTTGGACAGGTCGACAAAAAGAAGGTCACGGTGACGGGAGAAGCGGGTTGCCCTTACGGATTGATCGAAGGCGAGAAGTACGAGTTCGACCTCGACAACCTCTGTCACGAGTACGCCTTTCTTTCCCCACGGACCAAAGGCGCTCCAGCACGCAGCAAAAAACTGACGGATTTACTTCTCGGTCGCGCTTCACAGGATGAAACTCAAAGCTACGTGTCAAGAAGCAGCACGCCAGGCACTCGCTTCCGCCATGGCAGAAGACGCCAAGATCTCCCGGTCTGCTTATCCGGCTCAGCTCTGAATGTCACTCGTCCAGTCGGCTTCTCCCTCATTAGGGTTCGCCATCCGACGTTCCATGTACTCTGTCTCCTCTTCGCTTTCTCTCCGTCTCTCTCTCTGTCTCTTTTCGTTGTTGATACACTCTGTTTGTACGATCTCTTTACCACTACACTCTGCCTCATTCGCCCCCTTCTTTTTCTCGAGACTTGTCGCGTCTCTGTATTCACCTCTTCCGGTCACAACACGGAGTCGATGCCAACGGCGTGTCTCGGACGATATTGAATTACAGGTTTCAGTATTGTCGAGAGTCTCAGGTGGAAATTGGCAGTACATAATTGACCACATCAGCAGCTAGCAGTCGTTGGTAAACGCGACGAAATGTATATTGCACATCATTTTTGCCCGCCCCGCCTCGATTCGCGCTCGTTGCAGCGCGTTTTCGCACACTATCGTCGACAGAGGGACGACACGAGCGGGCAGCAGAGCTTTCCGAAGACGCACACTCGCGGTTGCGAGAACCACGCACACGTTCCGAGCCTTCTCCGTCCGCGTAGTGACGACCCTCTCGCCCACTCGCACCTACTCGCCTCGGCCAACGCGCCTATCACAGCGCCAGGGCCTGTTACCCTCACAGCGAAGCTCGATCAGGCGAGACTGACAACCCTTCGGATCCGTCACGACCCTCTTGAACTCGCGTCCGTCCGCCCTGCCGTCTGTTCCGACCCGGTCCCGCGCAAGGCCCTCGTCCCCGAACCCAGCACGGCAATCCACCGTGATAGACGTCCATTCCGCCCCATTCGCAAGGTCTCGCGTCGACATCACCTTTCTTTTGTTCTCTCGCGGTCTCCGCTGTCCGCCGAAGAATCGGGTGAATGGAGCCTCCGTCGCCGCTGCCAGCTTCGGAACAGGCTCCGTCATCTCCGAACGAGCCGATAGTATGCAACGGTGAGTCTCGTCGCGCTTGCCTCGCCTCGGAACTCGTTTCGCTGAACCCTTTCTCGGGGTTTTCCCTCTTCGTGCAGCCTGTAAACAAGGGCTCGAAGAGACCCAGGACAACACTGTAGTCAGCTTCGGCAAGTATCTCTTCCAGTGAGTGTCGTCACTCTCGCTACTTCCCTTCATCGAGCCGAAGAATCCGCCTACTAACGTCTGTCTCTAATCTTTCGGTCACCAGCGTTGATTGGTAAGCTCGCAAGTTGGCAAAGGTCAGCGAATCCCAAGACGTATACTGACCTATCGATCTATGTACGCTTGCCGAACTCTGCCTGCAGCTTGTGAGTTTTCCGTCCTCAGAAATCCCCCCACATTCTCGCGCGAAATCTCACCAATTCTTCGTTTGGGTTCCTGCAGCCGATGCGCCAAGTGCCACAACCTCGTCGAACACGACACAAATCTCTTGCTGCTGTCGGACGGCAGCCCGGTGTGCGAAAACTGTTCTTACATTTGCAGTGTTTGTTCCAAACCGATTCACAACGAAGCGATCGTCACCGGTACGTTTTTCCATCGAGGTCGCAAGATCCGACCCCAGTTACAGTTGGCTGACGACTGTTGTATCGGGAGCGTTGTCACAGGAGACGAGTCGTACCATGCGGAATGTTTCCGGTGCCGGTCTTGCTCGAACAAGATCGAAGAATTGATTTTCGCGAAGACGACTCAGGGAATCTGGTGCATGTCGTGTCACAACGAACGCGTTGCACGGACTCGTAAGCACGCCGAGGCCAAGCGGAGTCGAGGAGCGCGCAAGGATAAGAACGGAGAAGAGCGGGCGTCTGGGTCCGCGGCAGCTACGGGCGGGAGCAGTTCGAAGAGCAGCAGTCGGAGCAAAGGCGAACGGGAACACCGAGACCGAGATCGCGACCGGGAGAAAAGCAAAGACAGTCAAACGTCGTCGTCTCAACAACACCCGTTCGAATCTGATCACGCCCCTCCCCACGAGTCACAAATCCCGATCCGACCTCTTCCCGCTTCGCCGCTCAATGGTCTCTTTGCGACCTCTTCGAGCACATCGACCGATCCCTCGGCGTCATCGCACCGGCGCATCAAGACGACTCCGGGCGACGCACCCCGACACAGCCCTTCGATCGATTTACCCCCGTCTGGTTCCGCTCAGTCGCTCAACACGCTCGCGTCGAACCGTTCGACGACTCCGACGATCCACTCCCGCACGCCTTCGAACCTGTCCTCATCGCAAGTTCACCACGACGATCCTCAGCATCGACCGCTCAATCCCCCGAGCCTCAACTCGCTCAGAGAACAACACTCTTCCTCGACAAGTCGTCGACCTTCTGCCGAGCACTCGTACTTCAACGACCCTCGCGGCGTGGGTTCGACTTCGCCCGAACCGCCTCACGACGCGTTCCGACCCGCTCACTACGGAGGCGACGGTTCCCTGTCGCCGAAATTGCCCTTTGAAGCTTCTGCTTCTTCTCGCCAAGGGTCTCTCTCGGCCCCGGCGACCGGAGTTGACAAGTCGGCGAACCGGCGTTCAGGGTTCTACGGACGCCCTTCGATCAGTGACGAGTCGACTAGCCCGTCCACGGCCGCGACGACGGGAGGTACGGTACGGTCATCTTCGATCGACGACCCCGTCGTGGGCGGTGGTGGTGCTCTCAGCCGAACCCCACCCGCGGCGGCGACTGGCATGCCTGCAAACAATGCCTTGTTCACCCCTCCTCCCCCTCCCCTCGCCCCGCTCTCGATCGATCACCACCAGACTCAGACTCAGACTCAGACTCCGCCTCCGCCGACGGGTGCAGCAGCTGCCGCCGCGGCGTCGTCGTTCCCCGCGACGACGTCGTCGCACGACTCGTCGCAGCGACTACACGGGTCCATGTCGTTCTACGACCCCGATTCGCTCTTGTTCCTCAACGGGATCGGTTCGAACCCAACCTCGCCGAAAGCGACGTCAGATCCAGACTCGATCGTCGCTCGTACGAGCGGAGGAGGAGGAGGAGGTGCGAGGACAGGCGGCTCGAAGACGGCAAGAGGAGGAGGAGGAGGAGGAGACGGGAACCAGGATGATGATGACGACGAAGACGAGCAAGAGTACCTCGAATCGGGTCTGAACCGGTCTCAATCTTCGAAGCGACAACACGGCGGCGGTACGGCTGCTTCCGCTGCTCGGAGACAGAGACCTTCGGGAGACGGATCGTCCAATTCGGGTTCGGGAGACGACGATGACGATGAAGATGACGATGACGACGACGACGAGCGCGACCGCCGCCGCCGGGGGAAGAACGTCGGAGGTGGCAGCAGCAAGAGCGAGGTGGCGAGAAAAGTGCGCGAGTCGATCCAGTTGGCGAAACGCGAGTCGGACGGACAACAGAGCGTCCAAAGCGGGTTGGACGTCGAGTTGGTCGAAATGCTCTTGGGAGAGCTCGAAGGAACCAAGAAGGAGATGAGCGATTTGCAGGGCAAATACAACGCGTTCAGGGTAAGCCTCGCGGTATTCTTCTCTCCGATTCGGGCGTTGGCTGGTGGCCAACTGACAGGAAATTGATTCGTCCGTTGCATTGCAGCGAGCTTCGAGGTCGGCATTCGAAGGATTCAGCATGGCTCGGGAAGAGTACGACAAGGAAGTCGCGGCTCGGCGAGAAACGGAAATCGAAATAAGGGCCCTCCGGACCAAGTTCCTCGAACAAGCAAAACGACTCGCGCAAGTCGATCAGGAGCAAAAACAGCAAGAATCGCTCAAGCGACGGTCAAAGGACCTGAGAAACAGCGTCGTCGGCATGGAAAAGCACTTGAGCCAGTTGAAGGCCGAGGTTGCCCTCTCAACGGCTCAAGTCGCCGAATTGGCAGCGCTCGGTAAAGACGAGTAAGCGAGCGAATGTTTACGACCCGAAATTTGATCGCCGGGACACGTCTGACCATGTGAAATGGTCCTCCTTTACGCAGCTCTGTCTCCTCGACCGCAGAACGACCAAATTCCGTGCATGCGTCACACGACGAGCTCGCCGAAGCGCTCAACGCTCGACTCGAAACCGTCAAAGACGTTCACCGCGACGAGATCAATGGACTCGTCGCACAGAAGGACGACTTGTTGCGAGAAGTGGCCGAGCTGCGACAGATTCGAGACGCACTCTTAGAGGAGAACGCGGCGCTGCAGATGCGCAACGCCGACCTCACAGAGAAACACTCGGAAGCGACGCGGCAGTACGACACCCTGCAAGATCAGACGAGCAAACTCCGGTTACTCTCCTCGTCGTCGGCAGCGACGAGCGTCAATGGGCGATCCGGACACGCGCATTCGCCAAGCAGTTCAAGCCTGCTATCGAACTTCACTTCGACTTCGGGAGGTGGCGGAGGAACGAACGCTGGACGTTCTCCTCTCGCGACCGCTCGAGTCATCGGTTCCCCCGCCGAGCTCAACGATTCTTTCCGGTTTGCGAAACCGGAAGCCGTCGAAGCGTCGACTCGGAACAAGTTCAAGTGGGGCAAAGGCAAGAGCAGCAGCGCGGCGAACGAGTCGACGAAAGCGATGCCACCACCTCCGGTGCCGGTCGCGAAATCTCCAGTCCTCGCTCGCCAGGGCGCTTCAGAGCAAAAACATGCGTTCCAACCCGTCAGTATCCTCCGACCGGTTCGGTGCGATTACTGCGGAGACAAGATGTGGGGGCTCAACGAAGTTCGATGCGGTCGTGGGTGGATTCCCGTTGTTTCGCTTTTTCTGTCCTCTCGCTCGTGTGCTGATCGCGATGCTTGCCCCCGTTCCCGTTCAGTCTGCGGATCTTACGCTCACGCCAAGTGCTCGAGCTATCTTCAGGCCGGATGTCACGCCGGGTCTCACCACTCCTCGTCGTATCAAGAGGACACCCTAAACTTCACGCCCTCGGGACCTCCCATCTTTGGCGGCGATCTCGTCAGTCGCCTCAACAGCATCCGGAATTCCTTGAACCTCGAACTAACGTCGCCTCTTCGCGCTTTTGCAGATCGTTCAAGCGAATTCCGAAGGTCGAGAAGTTCCACTCGTCGTTACAAAGTGTATCGAGACGGTCGAAGCACACGGTACACTTGCTACTTCACGCATTTCAAGTCAAGAAAAATCTGGCACTGACAATCCTTCTTTCGTCACCAGGCATGACCTACGAAGGGATCTACCGGAAAACGGGAGGGATGGGTCAAACGAAACTCATCACGCAGCATTTCGAAAGCAAGCAAGACTTTGACTTGCAGGATCGGGACAAGTTCAACGACTTGGCCGCCGTCACGAGCTGCATGAAGAATTACTTCCGGTCATTGCCGAACCCGCTGTTTACGCACGACCTGCACGAGGAGTTTGTCGCTGCTGCCGGTAAGGACTCAATCGATTTTTTTTTTTACCCAGGCCGAGACTGACGAACGAGTTCGCTGGTTGTAGAGTTGCAAGACCTCGAAAGTCGGTTGGGCGCGCTCGAAAAAGCGTTACAAAAATTGCCCCCGATCCATTTCCAGACTGCTCGAGTCCTGTTCCAACATCTTCATCGGTCAGTTCGCACTCATTCCCCGCTCAGGTACATGCTGTCGCTGATCCCGCCTTTTCATGATCCGCAGCGTTCAACTCGAAAACGTCGAGAACAAGATGACTTCTGCGAATCTCGGAGTGGTCTTTGGTCGTAAGGCTCGCGCGCTATAACTCATCGGTTCTGCTTGCTCACCCCCCTCCATACTTTGATTATCTTTGTTACGTTACAGCGACTGTCCTCCGGTCTGCCGTGGCAGCTCGCGAATGGTCCGATATGGGCCCGAAAGCGAAAATCGTCGAAATCCTTTGCGACCACGCCAACTCGATCTTTGACGCCCAACGTTCGCTCCCCGCTCCCCCGTCGGATGGCTCATGAGAGACCCGCCGCCCCTCCTTCCCTCGCGTGCATTCAGTTGCGCTCTTGAACCCCAACTCTCGCTTCTTCGTTTTCTGTCCCCTTATCAAACCCCCCCTTTCTTTTCTTTTTAACTCTTTCTTTCTCTGGTTTTTCTCATCTTTCGCAACATGGTGTACACTCAGTCTTGTCTTTCCAACCAGTTCTTATTCAGTTATAGTTTACCCCCCCCCCCCCTTTTTTTTTTCCTTTTCCTTTGCTTTCGCACTCTCTCTCCCCCCAACCTGCATTCGATTCCTTTACTTCTCTTCTGGGTATTCAAAAAGCTGCCTTGTCCTCTAGATCAGCCTCTTCCTCGTCGTGATCCCGACCGAGTGAGCTTGGAGGGGAATGGGGGGTAATGTCCCAGGGACGAAGTGAAATTTTTCCGTTTCTTTTTTGCTTTTTAGGGCTCTGGAAAAGTTGTGAAGAGACTATCTACGACTGAATTGAATGACACAGAGAGGAGGGGGGGGCGAGGAACAATGAGAGAGGAGAGAGAGAGAGAGAGAGATTGGCCGCGAAGGTTGTACGGGACCGAAAAAGAGAGGGGGGGGGGGAGAAAATATGAACTGGGGGGCGTGTCTGCACAAAAGGGATAGAGGACGAAAGGAGGGGAGGGTGCGCGAGCGGCGGTGATGAGAAATCTGTTCATAGTTTGAAGTTTGACTGGAACTCGGTTCGTTCGTATTTGACCAATCTGAGCGCAAGGAGAAAAGGATGCTTATGGTCAGTCTCGGAGAGAGGGGGGGGGTTAAACTGAAACTCGAGTCGACAGAAGGAGCAAGAAGGAGGGACTAACTTGAGCGCGGCGTCATCCGAGAAGAAGTAGACGCGGCCCGGTGAGATGACCTTGACTCGACTCGAGGGTAACCCTTCCTCGGGGTGGTCCAAAACTTTTTCCATAATCTCTTGCTTGCCCTCGCCCGTCGATACGAACGCGACTCGGTGCGCGTGGTTCAACACGGGGTACGTGAGCGTGATGCGGGTTGGGGGAGGTTTGGGAGAGTCGTCGAGCCACGCGACCCAGCCGTCTTGTTCGTTCAGGAGAGGGTGTCCAGGGAAGAGAGAGCATGTGTGTCCGTCGGGTCTACAGGGTGACCATCGAGCGAGGGGTCAGTTTGTGAGGCTAGAGAGGTTGGATGTCGGACGAGACTGACCCGATACCGAGGAGGATCAAATCGAATCTCGGGAACGCGATGGAACTCGAACCGACGAAGCTCGCGACGAGCTGCTTCTCGTAGTCGTCTGCGACGGCTTCGGGGTCGTCGAGCTTTGTCGTGTCAATCACGTGGATGTTCTGGCGAGGAATCGGGACTTTGGAGAAGAGATGTTCGTCGTTGAGGGCAAAGTTTGAATCCTCGTGGTCGAGCGGGACGACTCGCTCGTCAGCAAAGAAGATCTCCCTACCGATGAGCAAGGATTGCCAAGCAGAGAATGCGAGTTAGCGCGGGGGTGGGGTGGGGGGCGAGAGCGGAACGAGGTTCGGCGTCATGCGGACGAGTCGAGAACCGCATCTCGCGCACTTTGAACGAGACTCGGGGGAAGGGGACTGACCACTTGTCCCACGATACGTCCTTGCGCTCGATGAGGTTCTTGCCGAGTACCTTGGGGAGGGATCCGCCCGAGATTGCGAGTTTGAACGTCGACTGCTTCTTGAGCGCCTCGTCCTGCGCCGCGAGCACGAACGACGCGAGGCCTTCACTGAGCGAGTCGGTCGTGTTGAATCCGTACAGGACGGGCGCGGTCGCCTTCTTGCTGGGTGCGTCTTCGGCCATGTTGAGTCGAGATCTGTTTACGCCAACCCACGTCAACGCCCCCGCACCCCCGCAAGCCTCGCTCGACCGTCCTCGAGGTACAGTTCGAGGTCGGGCACGCTTGAAGAACGACTCACAGTAGTGACGAGTTGTGAGCGAGGTGGAGTGAGGTTGCGAATGAAATCTCGCGAGAAACGCGGGCGCACGCACGCACGCACAGCGGCGAGTCCCAGTCAGTCACCAACGGAAATCGATGTCATCGTTCCCTTTTTCTCCTCGAAAGAGTGGTCAACAGCTCGGGGGATTCATTTACAAGCAAAGACTGATCGACACATCGAGACTGGGCGGACAGATGAGGGTAACGGTTGAGACACGACAAAAAAAGAATCAAACGAGCTAACGCTGTTGGTAGTAGCCATGAGGGGGTTGAGGAGGATAGCCTCCTCCTTGCGCGTGGGCGTACTGCTGTTGCTGCTGCTGCTGCTGTTGGTGGTGCTGAGCCTGGGCTTGCATCTGCAGTTGTTGCTGCTGAGCTTGCCAAACCGCGACGGGCTGGCCGTTGTACACGTTCTTGGACCACGCTGCATCGAATACTTGACGCAGGAGGAGCGTATCTTGGTAGACAATCTGGAACGAGAAAGTCATTAGTACGATGAGTGGACTCTTGATCCGTGGGACTGAAACTCACGCTGCCCTCGTCATTCTGTGCGGTCGACATTCAAGTGTGTCAGTATGAAAATTGTTCAACTGCGCGCGCTAGAAAACAAGTGAGGTCACTCACGTAGGTCATGGCATTCTGCAGCATCAAGTAGATGTCGTTGGCGAACGAGTTGCAATCGGGATACATCCCTTTGCTCATCTTCTTCCTGATCTCTTTCAGGGACTGACGAAAACACACGAGCCGAGACAACGAGAGCGTCAGCTTGCATTCATCGATCGTCGAAGGCGGAGCGGAAGAGGGCGGCTTACGATCGGGTTCCGAATGATGAGGTAGTAATCAGCGTAATCCCGTTTATTCGGCAACTCGTTGAACAGTCCCGTGCATTGGTGACCATAATTCGGCTGTTTGTGGTGTTCTGTCGAGTCAGTACATTGTCCAAGCAACGTGAAGAAGGATATCTTACGTTGTCGAGGTTCTCCATCTCGGTCAGAATCATTTCGAAACAGTTTGCGAGTTGTTGCTGATACGGCGAAAGTTGAACCTTTCTCTTCTTCTGTTCGAGTCGCACGATTGAGGACGTCAGCGCGGGCAGGGAAGGCAACCACCAACGAGGGGGAAGGGAGACGGGATGGGAATACGTACTTCGCCGCCTCTCGAAGAAGCGCCATCGTCGTCCCTCCCTCTCTTCCTCGAATCTGCGTCATCTCCCGAATCGCTGAACCCGCTCTCGCTCGGTTTGACCGACGGCGCCTTGGTCTTGCGCGACCCTCGCGTCTTCCTCCCGTCGTCTTCCTCCTCTTCCATCGTTTGCAGCCACTGTTCCTCCGTCATGCCGTCATCGTACTGGATCGCGTTCCTCTTCCTCGTCGTACCTTCCGGTTGCTCGTCCGGTTCGACGACCGCTTTGGCGTGTTCCATGCGGTAAACTTCGGGCAACTCCCACTCTTGGATCAACCGCTCCGGGCTGAAACATCACGAGACGATCGTCAGTGACCACAAGACTCGCAGACCATGAGAGGAGCGCGTGTGCGTGAAGAGATCAGTGCGCGTACAATTTGCCAGTGTTGCCAGCGGCGACCCAGGCACCTTCTTCGGCTTTTCTCCGGTCAATGTCCATCTGGCGGAACAGGGCGCGTTCCTCTTCGGTCCTTGCGATCGCCTCGTTCAGGATGTCGGCTTCGTCGGCATCGTCGTCATCCTCCTTCTCTTCGTCGTCCGCTTCGAGCAATGCGCGCTGCACAGCGAAAACCCCAACGTATCGTCAGCTCCGACGTGTCGACATCGATTATTGCGACAAGTGACAAAGGCAAGGAAAGCAGGTGCCGGGGCAAAACTTACGAGGAAAGCGTCACGCTCTTCCGCCGTCGACTTGTTGTCGTACCGACCGGCCTGGATAATCTTCTTGTCCATCTCGATCTTTTTCGCCGCGCCCGCCATGACGTGTTCCTCGACCGAACGTTCCGTCACCAACCGCAAGATCCGAACTTCCTTCTTTTGCCCGATGCGGTGCGCGCGGTCCTGCGCCTGCAAATCTTGGTGCGGGTTCCAGTCCGAGTCGAAAATGATGACCGTGTCGGCCGTTTGCAAGTTGAGTCCCAACCCTCCCGCGCGAGTCGAGAGGATGAAGATCGGGTATTGCGAGTTGGGTTCGTTGAACAGTTTGAGCAACGACGAACGGTCCTCGTGCTTGGTCGTACCGTCCAACCGGAGATGTTGGATGCGGCGAAAGTTGAGGTAATCTTCAAAGATCGTCATGACCGTCTATCAAGCAGAGTAGAGATCGTCAGTTGGTGGCTCGGTGTGCAAGATTAGCAGGGCAAGAGCGAAAAAGGTACCGTCATTTGGAAGAACATGAGGACTCGATGACCCGTCGCGAACAACTTCGGCAAGATTCGATCGAGGAGTTCGAATTTACCCGCCACCCTGTACAGAGTAGCGTTGTTGAGTCCGGTCGGGTCGATCGAACGTTCGACGGCTTCGAAACAGAATGGATGGTTGCAAATCTGGAGCGACGACGGCGTGTCAGCCTCCGGCCGACAACCGCAATTCGACGAAGAGAGTAGAGAGAGCTCACTTTGCGCAACTGCATGATCTGGTTCTGTAGACCCTTGATTCCAGTCGCCTTCTTCTTATTGTCGTCGTCTTTGGCCATGTCGGTGAAGATCATGCCGTGCTCCTTGATCTGCCGAGTCAACTTGAGCTGCAAGCTACTCATCTTGCACTTGATGACCCTCTCGACCTTGTCGGGCAAGTCGCTCTCGACGTCCTTCTTCAACCGACGGAGGAGGAAAGGTCGGAGCACCTTGTGGAGACGTCGGATGATGAGGAGCGACTCTTCTTCGTTGATCTCGATCTTGTCTTGACCTCCCGTGTTGGCGAACGGCGCGTTGAACCACTCGTCGAACGATTTGACCGAGCCGAAGATTTTGGGCAAGACGAAATTGAGTAGCGCCCACAACTCGGGGAGGTTGTTCTGCACGACGCGAATAACGAGATGAGTGAAAAGGTCGGTCGAACTCAGCCAAGAATGTGAAAGACGAACTTGAAGAGGAGTACCGGTCAGGATCAAACGATACCGCGACGAGTAGTACGTCGTAAGGGTCAAACTCAGTTTACTCTCGGCGTTCTTCATGCGGTGTCCTTCGTCGATGATCATGTGCAGCCACTTGATCTTTGCCAGCAACGGTCGGTCCTTGATGATGTACTCGTACGTCGTCAGCAGGACTTGGAAGTTGCCCTGTCGAATCTCGTGTTGCGCCTGTTTCCGTTGCGTCGGCGTACCCTTGTACGACACGACTCGGACCGACGGAGCCCACCGCTCGAACTCGGAGATCCAATTAGGCATGGTCGAGAGCGGGACGATGACGAGGTAGGGACCGGGTTGCTTCTTGTGCTCGATCAAGTACGTGATGAGTGCGAGAGTTTGAACAGTCTTTCCGAGACCCTGCGTAACCGATGTGTTTGTCCTGATCAGTCTGCAGTAGCTTGGCGAGAGGAAGAAAGCAGGAGACGCACCATCTCGTCGGCGAGAATACCGTTGACGTGGTTGTTGTAGAGCGAAACCATCCACTCGAGTCCCTTGATTTGGTAACCCTTCAACTCGCCTCCGACCAGGATTGTCGGCTGAGCCGTGACCGTCTCTTTGATCTTGTGCGCCACGTTGTAGTAGTCGACCTTGTCCTTGTCCTTTTTGCCCTCGCCTCCTCCCTCCAGCTCGTCCTCAAACACGGGTTGGGCGCCGAACCTCGTCTCGTCGACCGTCTCGGGTTCATCACTCTGCGCCGTTCCGCCTTCGGTCGTGCTGACGACCGCGCCTCCCTTGCCTCCCCTTGTCGCGGCCGCCTGTTCGAGTTGGATCGCGTCGTTCTGCTGCACCGCGACGGCCGTTGCGAGCGAATCGAGGAACGAATCGGTCTGTCGCAGCAAGTGCGTGATACGCGTGTCTTTTGCCGTGTCGATCAGCTTGAGGTACCCTTCCTCGTCGTCGGCCCGGAGCGCTTTGAGACGTTCCTTCGAGACGCGCTCGACGCGCTTCGCCTCCTCCTTCTCGGCGTCGGCGTGGAACTTGAGCAGGCTCTTGCCGAGCTTTGCAAATTTGGACTGGTGGGCGCGGTGCGCCGTGAAGAGCTTCGTCCCGTGGTCCGTGATCTCCTGTAGGTGGTCGAGGTGCTTCTGCTTCGCTTTGCGTTCCCGTTCTTGCTTTTGCTTCTTCTCGAGTTGTTCCGTCGTGCGCGCATCTCGAAGCGTCTGTTTGCGCGTGCGGCGGAACAGAGTTCGGTCCATCGGGAGGAGGAGCGAGGTCGCAGGTTGGAGCGAGGTGACGAGCGACTCTCGAAGGAGTTTCTGACGAGAGAGGAGGTTGAGCGACTTGAGTTCGATAAGAGCTCGGATCTTGGCGGATGAGACCTTGTCGACGGAGGAGGAAGAAGGGTCGAGCGAGAGCGAGGAGGACAAGTCCGAGTGACCGAGGTTGGCGGGCAAGTCTTCAAGTTCGCGAATCCGCTGTTGAATCCTCGCTTCGATGTACCGGTTCCGCTCGTCGAGGATGGTCTGGGCGTCGAGGCCTTTCGGCAAGAGGTTCGGGACGAGGAGAGTTTTCCTCTGACTCGCGCCGGTCGACGAAGTCGCGAGGATCTGTCGAGGTTCGAGGAACGAGTTGAACGGGTAGACGAGGGAGGCGGGATCTTCGACCTGTTCGAGCGGAGGTTCACTCGCGAGGAGGCGTTCCTTCTCCTCGAGTGCGAGTTTTGCCTCTTGCGCCGGATCAAAGTCGAGGTTCAACGACGCGGCCGAGTCTGGCGACGCTGCGGTAGGGAGCCGAGCGACGAACTTGATCGCTTCCGGCGGGTACGAGAGGGCGAGTTGGAGGGGCGCTGGAATCGGTTGGTTGCGCGAGAGCAGTTTGAACGCGAGGATCTGACACCGGAGCGACGCGACTTGCTCCGGGGTGAACGACACTGCGGGAGGGGACGGCGAGCGCGAGGTGGATGCGACTGGGCCGTCTCCGTTTGCGTGCGCGTTCGCGGCGGCAGGGGAGGCAGTCGCGCCGCCATTCGTGTGCGCTGTGTTTCCGACGTCGACGAGACTGTGATCAGCCGAAGAGACTGCGGCGAGGGTAGACGAGAGGTCAAGTCACCTTGGAGCAAGAGCTGCTGTTGTTGTTGGCGTTGCTGTTGCGCCTTGAGTTGGTACCCGAGCACGATCTTGGTCAGCTTGTTCAACTCGTCGTGACTCTCGGCCGAATGCCCTTGTGACTTGAGGTGTTGGATGCGCGCTGCGAAAAGTTGGGACACGGTCGAGTGAGTGAGTGAGGTGAGTGAGTGAGTAAGTGAGCGGGATGAGCGGGTGACGAGCGACTCACTGAGGATCCCGCGCAGCGCTTCCTGAGTGTGCCCAGGGGGTGGGGCGTACCCAGCCGTGCTCGACATCGTGTTTCGGCGCGCCTCGACGGTTTCGGGCCGGGGCGGTAACAAACTTGGGTTCTGAGCGGCGCGCGTCCGGAAACTCACCTCGTAGCCTTTTTAATATAGACTTTGTAACCCGGCACCTTTGAATTGAAATTAGATTACACTCCATCTTGATCAATCTTTGCAACATTTCGACCGTTCAACGCACCGTAGAGTCTCGAAAGCATGTCAAGTCGACCTAGGAGGAGTGTTCACGCGCCTACGAGGCTCAACGGGTTCGAAAGCACGAGTTCAGCCGTCGCCGCTCCCGCTCCGGCACCCGCTCCGGCTGTCACAGCGCCGCCCGAGGTCGACTCTTCCGACCTCTCGGACGTGTCAGACTCGTCTCCTCAACCCACGGCGCGACCCAGCACGGTCGACGAGAGCGCTCGGAACCCGAGCGCGAATGGTTCAACTTCGCTTCGCACGGCGACGCGACGACGCACACGGCTTACCCCGCCCTCTGCCACCGTCGCACACCATCAGACTCCGCTCGAATTGCCCCCGCTCCCCTTTCCGCCGGCCGCTTCCACTTCCTCGCTCGCACAAGACCTCTTCCCCGAGGCTGACTCCCCCGCGCCGGATCCCGTCCCTTCGACTTCGACCTCTTCCCTGACTCCGAGCACCAAGCCTTCGAAACGCAAACAGCCCAAGATCCCGAGCGAATCGCCCGAATCTCAAAGATCCGCCGCGACCGACAATGACAACGACGACGACGAAGACGACGCAGACTTTGAACCCGTAGCGAGCACCTCTGTTTCGGCCCTCCCCGGCCTTCCCGCCCTCCCTCTCGCTGCGAATGGAAAGAGCAAGGCGGCGAGATCCTCGAGACAGTCGGAACCGAGTGACGCGTTGGCGCAGACGCACCAAGAGGGCCCGGCACGGAAGCGACCGCGGAAATCGGCCGCGACGACCGCGTCAGGGTCAGGTTCGAATACTCCCGCGGTCGCTTCTTCGAGTGCCGTCTCGACCCCGGGAGGGACGAGGGGAGGGGCAGGAGGTGCAGGCGGAGTCGCCGGGATCAAAGCGAGACTGCTCGAAAAGGGTCCTCAAACGGTCAAACTCGGCAGCAACGGGACGCCGCAACAGACGGGATTGTCGGCGAAAGAGTCAAAGGCAGAAGTTGGCACTCCCAAGGTGAAAGAAACGGCGTCTTCGTTCAGGTTGGGCAACTTCCTTAACGTGAGTTTTCTCCGATTCTGCAACTTTGCGAGTTGCGCTCGTTTCTTGCCCGCCCCCAAGTTGAGGGTTCGCACGTTGAACCGCGTCGCTGATCAACACGGTGACGCTTCTTTTCCAACGCTCCACAGAAAAAGACTATCGCTAAGAAACCCGCTGCTCCGCCTCCACCTCCACCTTCTACATCAACGACCGAGACGAAAGCTTCGAAACCGTTAGTTATTACCCTTGCTCTGAACTACAGCTAGATGCCTCTTCCCCTGACGCCTTTGTCGCTCTCGCTCGAACGTGGTACCAGAGTGGAACCGGAAATCCCACGCGAGGAAAAGCTGCGACAGATGAAGCAACGTCGGGAGGACGAGAAGCGCGCACGTCTCGAAGCCGAGCAAGAATCAATCGATCTCTACGAGCAAGTCAGTTGGATGAACCGTTACGAGGTGAGTTTTAGTTTGTCCCTTCGCGCACGCGGGGCGAGTCCTACTCTTTGGCCGGCCACCCCGGGATCCCTCACTCACTCGTAGCGGTACGCGCCTGACCTCGATTCTCGATTGCCTTTTTCTCGGTGTACTTTCTCAAGCTTGGAGTCAGGGATCGATTGAACGCACACCTGCAAGCGAATATAGATCGGATGGAAGCGTCAGGAGCGGCGGGCGAGCCCGAACCCCCTCTGCCGCGCATGACCCAGTTCGGTAGCTGCTTTAGTTACTGGCCGAGGGACCCGGACGAGGAATGACGTGAGCGGTGATCTTTGGATGCCCGACTTGACGACAAGGCGGACGTTGGTGTCAGTTGGTTTGGCCACTCCTCGAAGATCTGCACCCCCCGCCTTCTTCTGCAACCCGACTCTGCGCTCTCGTAATGTCGGTCGTGGTCTGCAAGTCTCTGAAAGCAGATGGTACATTGGACAGCACGGAAGACTCGAGAACAATTCTGGGCGCGACAAACCAGCATCTTCGAACGGTAGCCGCAGCGCATCTGCTTCATCCTACTTCTGCGTAGTCACCATTTCTCCGATTTCTTTCGGTAGACCGGTGTACCATTCCTCGAGCTAGAGAAGAGCGGACAACGGATTCAGCGATGAATGAAAACGATCGAGATCCGTTCTTCTATCGGATATACCTGATGCGCGAGCGATTGATCGTTTGCCGACTCGGCGATCGTTATAGCAAGTTGACACCATTTTCCGTACTCGTCGCGAGCGGTGACGCCCGAAGAGTACATTTCGAGTCCTGTCCGAAAGCGCGCGTCACGAGTCAGGGTCAACAGCGCGGAAAAGTGAAACCGACGGCGAGGGCACTAGCCTTGGTCCCAAGCGGTAGAAACGAGCCTGTGTCATTGGATGTATGTTAGCTCCAGGTACGCATGGTAACGAAGGACTGAGCAGGGCTCGACCGACCAGGAGATTTCCTCGTCCGGGTAACCGGACTACGCAGCGACAGAGCTTATTGTGAGTTTCCAGGCAAAATCTCGTATCCATGCCATCAAACGGCGCGATAAAGGGATGCTCACCGGATCGCTGGCGACGAGCTGTTGAGCGTTTTGGAGATATCCGAACGCCTCGTTTGGTTCTCGCACAAGCAGAACTTGACTCATCATGCGCAACCAGATCGCCATCTCGGACCTGGCGGCGCAAATAACAAGAATTGTGTCGCTGGTGAGCGGGTGGCATGTACGAGAGGCAGGGATCGAGGGCTGGGAAAGGTAGCTAACGAATCGAGAGCTCGGTTCCTGTAGAGAATCGCGAGCGTTTTGCGATAGATGGATCGTAGAAGCTCGTAGGGACATGCAATGCCGGATGAAACTTTATCGGCGACGATGCGGACGACGGCGAGGGAAGATTCGTTCGCCGAGTCGTCGCTTTCGAGGACCTGCGGTCGAACGAAACACGCTGTCAGCACTTGTCGGTCTTCGGCGGTAAGCCAGGGAAGCGATTGACTTCAATCAGGCCGAGAAGATCTTTCCATTGTGCGAGAGCGGCGTGACATTCAGCTTCAAGAGATAGCGCAGCGTTCCCAAGCGTTTTGCAATCGTTTTCCGGAAAGTATCGAGAATGCTCCGTACGGGCGTCCACTAGCTTGGTTTGAAAGGGTTTGAGTCGGTTGAGAAGAGATCGATACTGCTCCGGCTGTGCGAATCAGAAGTCAGCAGTCCAGTCTTGCAGGTTACGATGAAAAGACGTGAACACACTTGGTCCTCGGGAGCGAGTTTGCGAGTGATGGACGCGTGTGCGGCGAGAGTGGCGAGACGACAAGCGAAAAGACTCGAGAGGAGCTCCTCGCTCGGACCCGCAACTGAGAGCTCCAAGTCGGCGAAAGACGAGATGGTTTCGTAGAACTGTGCGAGGAAAGCGGGATCGAAGCCTTTCGCGACAGTCGCACCGAACTCGATTGCTGGGTTTCAACAAGTCAATACTGGCCCCGACAGCTTCCTAAGGGAGACAGTTTACCGGCAAGCCGGATCCAAGTCAGACTCTTGTCAAAGTCTTGATATCGTTCCGACCCTTGGTCGAAGAGAATGTGAGCGATCTCGAGAGCTGTGTTGGCTACAGTCAGTACAGACCAGATTCAGAAGCACAGAGAAAGAGGCGTACTACGGGACAACGCATCTGCCACTGTGGCGACCGCATCGGCGTCGATTCTGCCAAGTGAAGGGGAGCGTGAGTCACTTTTCGCACGGGCCCGTTGAGACACGTGAGCTCACCGTGCATCAGTACTTTGGAGCTTCTCCAGCGTCATTCGAAGGATTAGTCTGAGCTCAAAGAGTCAGCGATATCGATTGCGACGAAGTCGTCTGAGAGAAATGCACCTCGACGCTGTCATCGGATCGATTCCTTCCATGGTCCTCTGCTCTCTAGCCGCCGAGAGGATTACCGAGAGGATCATCCTGAGTGTTCCTTCATCGCTGCAGTCGTTCGCCTGTCGAGCCGCCCATACCAGGGCGTCTGTCGTCAAGTTTGGCGCAGAGCAAGCCGAGATGAACCGCGATCTCGCTGTGTGTGTCCACGAGTAATGTCAGCTCAAAACTCGTGGCGGTCACGGGTTAACAATGAGAAAGATAGTACCTTGCTCGGTTGCGCCGAGACGCAATGCGATTTGGTAATGAAGTAGTTCAGTTCGTGCGTCTTGCTCCTGTTTCGACCATTCGAAGAGGATCGCGTCGGCTTGCTCGTATCTTTTGCTTTCAACGAAGCTGCAAGCGACCGTGCTGCTTGTATGAGTATGCGAGATTATCAGCTCGACTCGACTGGCACACCCTTCAGGAAGTGGGGCATACCGAGCGCTCTGAGCTCGGAAGGAGACGTCCAATGCTGCGAATGGCGCCGAAAGAATCAGAGCGGTCCATCTCGCGCTCTCCACGAGACGAGCTTCGTCCTCAGTGGTTTGGGTGATCGATTGGATATAAGTTGCGATGAGGAAAGCCGCTGCTTGAGAGAGTCGGAAATCGGGAGCATCTATTTGACGCGCGCGCATCAGCGCGGACGGTGCTCGGGGTCCGGACAGGCTCGCCCACCTTTCTCGAGCTCCTCGAAGACACTTGACATGTATTCAAGGTCTTCAAAGCGAATATTGATGGCTGCGATCGAAAGGAGTTGCTCGAGGAAATGACCTGAAATTTCCCCTTCGCCGTCACGATGCAGGCTTGACCATGTCGACACGACGCGCTCCGAGAGGCTTCGGATGACTTGGAGGCGCAGTGAACGGCTGATGAACACCAATAAGTCAGCGAAGCACACGAGGGGAGAAGTGTTGTTCGCCGTGAACTTGCCGTTTGTCTGTCACATGTGAGATGTCGGCGATGACACTGATGTCAATCCAGGATCAGTACATTTATGTCTATGTATCGATGAGGCGGAGACATACATCGACGCTTGTTCCTCTGATTTGACGGCATCTGAAACGAGACTCAAGAACCCTATCAATAGACGGAATTTAAGTATGTCTTCGCTTAAAGATTGAAGGGTCTAACTCAGCACACCATCGATTACCTCCGAGTCTGTCCCCGCTCGTTCCAGAACCATCACAAGTAATTGCCGTTTGTGCGCAAACGTCGACTCAAGTTTCTGCCGAGCATCTCCCTCAGTTGGGCTGGACATCAACCGACGAATATGTACGCGTACGATGAGTTCTTTGAGCGTAGCCTCGCCATCTTGTCTCGTACTGTCAACCTGTGACTGCGCGAAATGAAGGCACCTGAGGATTGCAACCTGTGTATGCGTTCGCATGAGCGACTTCGGGTCAGAGTGAGGGGATAAGGGCGTAGCAAGAGGCTACTCACATTCAGTGCTCGATGAGCTCTGTCTGGGCGAAGCTGGAGGAGTTCCCAGGCCCATTCAAGCCATTCAATAGCGGGTCCGTAGGAAGCCTCAGTCTGTTCGCACTCTTGCGTTTTCAAGGCAAGCATTCTCCCCGTCCGATACACAATCCCTACGATATCTCGGATCTATCGTGCCAAGATACGGATCATTTTGGTCGAGATCCGTCAAGAGAAAATGAAAGGCGTACCTTCCGCGACGTGATTGCGGGTTCACGCTTGATCAACGCCTTTGTCTTTTCTCGCATCCATTGCGTGACGGCACTGGATCCAGCTAGCATTGAGAGTCGAATTCGATAGATCGAGAAGTCGAGAGTAGCCAGAGCGCATCTCGAACGAAGACCCGAGTCGAGCTGAGAGAGATCTTTGAATGCGTCGCCGAGATCAGCTGCATCGGTTTCGAGCGTTCGAAGGAGAGTCTGCTCGTCAGATTCGAGGAAGGAAGAAGCGGTTCTCGTCGTCAATTCGAACAGAAGAAGCGTTTCTGCCAGAGAGCGAGCGAGAAATTGAGCACAAGGGACCGCTCCAAAATACGGCCCAACTGACGCACGCTCGATCGTGGTAGTGGATGACATGGAGAAGCGAATTGTACGCAGTGCGAGATGGCGGACTGACGGGAAACAGGCGGAAGTGAGATCAGCGATCGACTTTCTCGAGGAACAGAAGAGACGCACGTTTGGCTTTCAGCAACCTTTGTGTCGGATGCGGCCCTTCTTCACCGTTGTCAGAGCTGCCTGGAGCTTTGTTCGCGAGTCTCGAGCGATTCCAGAGCTTCTTGCCGACGGTTTCGAGGTCGTGTGCGCGGTGCCCTTCGACTCCAACTTGGCCCGGGATAGCAGTGGCCTCGAGCACGCCGAGAGCTTCTCCAGCACTCGCAATAGCGCTGTACAAGTCGGCGACACGCGATCGAGGGAAGCAGGCGAGGAGCTGCTCAAGTTGACTCAACTTGTCGAGAGCGACAGCGAGTGGACGGGCCAGAGCAGCCGTCGCGGTAGTCGCGGTAGTCGCGGTAGTCTCGGACGCGTTGTCGCCCTTGAGTTTCTTGCGCGCTCGGTCCATCGCACGAGATGTGTGGGAGGGAAGGAGATGAACCTGTTGATTTCGCGCGCCGCGGCGCTCGCGGTCGCTCGTCTGCAGTCTTGCAGTACTCGTCTCGACGCGCCCGCAAACAGCATCTGCAACATGACAACGTCGTATCCTATGCACCGTGGCGGTGTCGGCTACCGCCGTCTCGAGGTCCCGAATCGGTCACTCGGAGTTCTCTTGATCGCCAGCTTTTCCATCCTCGCTCTCCGACCCCGACGCGTCACCAGGAATCCCTCTGCGGGTTGTACTGAGACTGCATGCGCCGGCCGCGAGCAGAGTGGGACCCAAAGTTGACCGGCCCCGGCGCTTCGAGGAACGTTTTCACGTGCGATTCGCAGCGTGAATACTGCCCCGGACCTCTCCAGGTTTTCCCTGGGACCAAGCTGCGTGGACATCTGACAGCTTGGTCACGGAAGTTCAAGTTCCGGCCGTCCCCCTCGGCATTTTCGGATACTCGAAAAGAAAACAAAAGGCTGAGACAGTCCCGCTCCCTTTCGGCTCAAGAGCGAATAGACGACCCGGACCGTCATTACGCGACACTCGGCATCAGAGTACAGTACGGTGGAGCTGTCGGCAGCATCACACGGTGACGCCGCAAGGCTTTAAAGCTGGAGACAAATCCATACGAAACGTTAGTGCAGGTGTGGCATCTCGCAGGCGAGCAAAATCGTGACCTCTGACTGCAAACCGAAAAGCTGATCAATAGATCAATTTCGTTTAGTCAGACGGCTTGCATTCTCTCGGTCTTCGGTCGTGGCGAATTCAACGAAACTCGACGAAAGGCTTGTCCTAATGCCGGCGTTACCGTAGGGATCTCCCTTACCTGAATACGTTTGCTTGGCTTGCGAGATGGACTTGCCACTGAAGGGGGTGAGGAGCCCCAGCAGTCTAAAATCTGGCGGAAGCTGCCATTCACGTGCTCAACTTCCGAAGCGAAAGATCCGACGTAATTTCCGCCCACTTCGCTAACGATTCCACTTGCCACGTTCCGGGAACAACTCGTGCGTATTTGAGTTTCACGACTTGCCGTGATTTCGGCAACGCAGTCTAACCTGGCCCGTCAGAGCGGAAACCTTTTGCTCTGACAACTCAAGCTGAGTCCGACAGCCGTTATTTGTGCTTGTCGAAAGTCCAGGAAGCTCCCACCTGTAGCCGCCCAAATGGCTCCCGCAGAAACGGAAGGATCTGCACTCGCCACCGCGTGCACCTATTGATCAGGAGCGATAATCTACCCCGTCGCTCGTGCACGCCGAAATTTTTCCCTTTCTTCTTTCCTGCCAACTTTGGTGCCTAGTTTCTCCGGGTCGGCGAGCCGGCTGAGTCCGCTTCTTGGGGGTTCAGCTATAGTCGGCCGGTACGCAATCGATCTTCCGAAAAATAAGCGCCGTCTTACTCACGCCAGCTCATTTTCTCTGGGCTCTACCTGACCCCTCTCGCCGTCTCCCCTCTCCCTTACGCTTGCAGAGCAATCGATTGGAACCGCTGTCGACGTTTCCGAACGAGGAGTATTCGCCATGTCCTCGGTACCTTCTCACCATCCGACCAGAGCACTGCCTTTCCTCGCCGACTCGTTCACCTCGCCTGGCCCGAAAACTCCTTCCGCCTTCGTCCGAGCGCACAATACGATCTCCCACTCGACTGGCCTGTGCAGCCCCGCGCCAACGTACGCGGACCAGCTTCACCAACCTCTTCCGTCTCGCACGGAGCCTCCGCCGCTATCGCCGTTCCGACGATCGCAATTCGATTTTGCTCGCGAAGGGCACTACGACGACGTTGAGGGATCAAGGACTGCCAAGCCGTTCGCGCTGCAACTATCGTTCGATGCGCCCCATCCTCATCCTCCCCCCTCCGGACGCGCGACGTACTCCTCTGTTGCACCTTCACCCACAACCTTTTCCACCCCGCCTCTCCAGCCATTCGATCTATCAGTTTCCGATCTGTCGCCCGACTCGACGTCCTTCGACGGCGTCCAATCTTCTCCCTCAACAACACCTTCTTATGTCCACACTTTCACTCTGGCCCTGCCCGCCACTCCTCCTTCAAGTGCGTCGAATGCACGGTCACTACCCGCCTCCTCCGCTTCACTCTCGGCAGCACTCGCCATAATCGACGGCGGCTCGCCTTGGAACGGTCGGTCACCCAAACGAGACACCCCGAAGGCACCCGTCGAAACCCGTGCTTCTTCCCTTTTTACGACCATCGATTCGGCGGCGGAAACTTTACGTCGACCCGTCGTTCGCAACTACTTACCTGTCGAGCTCGACGCATCGTCTCCACCGACACGTCCGAAACCCTTCCGGAGTTCAACCGAACCGTATCCGTCGTCGACAAATGATCCGTCCCCTCTTGCGCCGAAGTCTCCGTCTCGATCAAAGGGCAAGAAGCGACCCGAAGGCCACATTCCCCGAGCTCCGAACGCATGGATCCTCTACCGATCGGCGAGGGTCAAGCAGTTGACCGAAACTGGCAAGGCGCCCAAATTACAGTCTGACCTTTGTGAGTCCGAATACCTCCGACTCTCTCGGAGACCAGTCAGCTAAGGGAAAGCTGACGCATTGATCGTCGGTGTCGTTTCTCAATAGCGAAAATCGTCGGTACGATGTGGCGAGAAGAATCGGCCGAAGTCAAGGACCTCTACGCTCGCAAGGCGTCCATCGAGGCCCAAGCCTTCGCCGAGAAGTACCCAGGTGAGACGCTACCATAAGCTTTCGACATGGGGGACAAAGCTGACTAGACTTCGTGTGTCTCGGCGTAGGATACTGCTACAAGCCAGCGCGGTCCAAGCGGCCTCGACGCAGTTCCTCTAAGAAAGACGGCTCGAATGGTACCGGTCGTACGAGGTCAAACACGACGTCGTCACTCGAAGCGCACCTCTCCGGTTTTTCAGTCGCAACCTCGAAACCGCCGCGTGCTGTTCCGTCCGTACTCCTTCCCTCTCCGTTCGCGGCGAGCGAGTCTTTCGCGTCGGCAAACCACGTCGGCGGAGACTACTCTGTCGATGGGTCGTACTCCTACGACGACGACGAAGTCACAGGTCGATCGATGCCGACTCATGCGGATATGACCCTTCCTTCGACCCCAAACTCGTCCGCCTCCGAAGCATGGACTGTGTTTCAAGCATCTGGGATCGCCTCGTACGACTATGGCCTTCCCAGTCCAGCATCAAATGAACCTTACTCGGCACCGGCTCACCTCTCGACTTTCCCCTTCTCTTTCTCGCAACCTCCTCCCATCTTTGCGCCTTTCAACGCATCGCCCGAAAACACCTCTCCGTTGTTCGAGTCATATAGCTCCTCGACCTCGACCTCGTCAGGATACCCGAGCCTCGGCCTCCCGGAGACACCCGCCGAATCTGCTGAAGCGACGTACGACGATTTTCTAGCGAATCTCCCCGTCGATCAATCGGGTCAAGTCTCGATACCAGTATCCTCTTCGAGTTGCTCGATGTCTGCGTACTCCGGCTACGACTTCGGCGATGAGCAGTATCAGGACCTGTCTTCGCAAGTTTCCCCTCCGGATTATTCGATCGATCTTTCGCAATTCCTCTGTCCTTAGCACGACCCTTTCGTTCGTCACGCAACGTCCTTCACTCTCATTGTGTATACCGTCTCGTCAATCCCGTCAGCATGTCGTCAATCGTAGTCATCATCATCCGCATTTCTTTCCCGTTCATACGTTTCCTTTTTTTTCAACTTGCATTTGGCATGCTTTGCATTGAATCTTTTCATTTGTCGCTCTTTGCTCACATACGATGTACCTTATCACAAATCCGGAGCGGCGAGACGTTTGATCGCACGTATCGTCTGGCATAGTCGCAGAGAAGCTTGCGCGCCTTGTTTCGTCTCCGTCTTCGCATCCTCCGTCCCAGCTCTCGGTCGCTCGTGTCGGGGTCATCGGAGACGGTACTACTATATGACACTACCGAGCTGGCAAGCGGAAATTCGCGCATCGCTGATCGAACGGAACCGCCTCGAACAATCCCACGCGCCGCTCATCGAACACTCTCGGAGGCTGACCGATCAACTCATCCTGTGGAGAGATCGGAACCGCGCGTTGCTAGCCGGGTCAAGCGGGACGCCTCGAGGCAACGCGGGCGGGGCAACGCCGAAAGGAGATGGAGGGGGAAGCGGCGGCGGTGGGGGCGCACAGTGAGTCTCCGCCATCTGTCACGGCCGAGTACACATTGTCCGATGTTATCCGGATGCTGAAGCGGCGCGTCTTGGCGGTACACCCGCGTCGACAGCGACTCGATGCGGTTGGCGTTGATTCAGTCTCTCGAGGCGGAGCTCTCGACCCTCAAGCACGACTTGTCGGAACAGTACAAGTTGCAATCTCACAACGCGCAACGACTGCTGTCCCTGACGGACCAGTTGCGGGACGCCGAAGAGCGAGGGAGGGGGGAACGCGAGGAGTTGAGGAGTTTGAGACACGAGGTCGAGGGCCTGAGGGATAAGCAGAGGTCGTTCAAAGATATCGTCGCAGACAAGGAGAAACAGCTGTTGGTAAGTCGAGCTTGTTCTCCTACTCTCAGATCTCGGGAAAGAGAAAACCGCCGCGACGATTGTCTCTCGCGGGACCGATTCGGTAACTGACCCTCTCGTTCGATTCTGCGTGACTCGATAGATCTTGCAAGATGATCACACGTCACTCTCGCTCGAGTTGAACCAGCAAGACCTGCTCATCTCGCGGCTCAAAGAAGACAACAAGAATCTGCTCGATCGCTGGCTCGAAGCGAAACGGGAAGAAGCCGAGCGGATGAACGAAGCAAACGAGTGGGTCAGTCAAGCTCGACGGCTCAAGGTCGGCGACGAAGCGGGAGGTGGAGACGAGGACGAAGTTCGGATCGATTGACGCGGCGCTGGGACTCTGAAATCTTGTTGTGAAGTTTGTCGTAGATCTGGTTCCGTCGTTCGTTCATGTTGTCACGAATAGCAGTCTCGCACTTGCTCAGACTGGATGCATCTCGCCGCGCTACACGAAACCCGCGAATAATCAGCTGTAGATCATCTTTCTAACTGAAAACTGCGAACGGTGCGGAAACTGGTGGACTGCTTGAGAGGGCGTGGGAAGTAAGCATGGTATCGACGTCCTTGGATTATCCCACTGGATCAGAGTGTCTCATGCGGGTTCGGAGCCTGGCTCAGGTGGAGCACGGGACAAACGAATGGAAGCGAGATCAAGGCATCTTGGCGTCTGTTTCCTCTCCATTCCCTCTCTATAACGACGAACAATGCGCTGTCAGATACTTTGGAGTCTCTTCTTCCTGCTACGCTACTGCTCCGCCACCCCCGCTGCTTCCGATCGTGACCGGCCGCAGCTCGTGTTGTCGTCACTCAACTCGGCATCCCTATCAACGCCAAATGCCCCCGAAAGCGGACCTCCGAGGCCCGATAAGGTGCCCTACTACGACCCGAGAGACTTGGGCGGCTCTCTCCTCAATGTGCGTGTCTCTCTCGTCCTCTCCCTCGTTCTCCGAGTCTATCGCAGCTCAACTCCCTCTTTCGCGGCGGCAGAGGAATCCGTGGGGAGCGGGAGAACCTCTCAATGTAATCATCAGCGCTCAATCGAGCCCCGATTTGCTGAGAAGAAACGGCTTGATCGCCTATTCCCGCAGTTTAGGTGCGTCAGTGGTGCTTTCCTACCGAGTCGGTTTTTGTAAGACGACCAACCTGTTCATTTTGTCGGATCGATAGGACTATGGAACGAGTGCGCGAATCTGCATTTCGGGGATCCACAAGAGGCGAATTTGGGCGACGGGAACGGTGAGGCAGTTTCAAGATTTTGCTCACAAGAAGGCGGTTCACCTAACTTTGGACGAACTTGATCTTGACCGTCGACAGGGTGGGAAAAGGAGAGTCTCATCATGAGAGAGTCATGGTGGCCGGTCTTGGGCAGCTGTTTAGAGTCTGCGATTGGTCCGTGATCACTTGCGCAGACCTCTTTTCACTCGAAATCGCCCGCTGATAGCGACTTCACGGTTCTCAGGTGGAAATCATTTCCGCGCTTACAAGCAGAACGGGACCGAGGCGAATTCTGGGGCTTGGTTCCTGAGCGCATCGAAGGAAGTGGTCAGTCCCCTTCTTCTGTTTCTCTTCGTGTCCTGGGGCCTCGCTGATACCATCAACGTCTCATTAGGATATACGTGGTAGACATAAGATCGCTGCAAACGGGTACAACGTCGGAAGAGATCTCATCGTCGAGAAAGCTATCGCTGGGTCTCGTTATCTCGGCCGAAGTTGGAAAACCGATGTAGAGTACGTCGAGGGCCTACTGAAACCGGGGAATGAAGGTGGGCCCCTTGTTTTGCCTCTCTTGAGCCCGGATCCGATGACGAGCCGTACTTGCGCAGGGATCAATCACGGCATCAAGCAAGATGGTCGCATCGCAGTTTTGACCGTCAGAGAGTTCTGAGCCGGATCGCTGTAATTCCCACACTCTGTGCGTGAATCCTCACTACTATTATCTCGTTGGAGATGCGACTGACCCCTCGGGGCGCACGCAGATTGTTGTAATGGCTATCCTTGTTGTTCTGAACCTATTGGCCTCCCCTCGCATCTTCAGGACGAAGCCCCGGTATTTCTTGACTCTATCCTTCCGGGATCCGACGTCTCGAGTGTCAATATCCAGGATGTCAACGCGCACAATTGCGTTTCCTTTTGTGCGTGTCGGAGCATGCTGTCATTTGGCACCGTATCAATTGGTAGGACTTGTGCGCTACTCGAAAGCGAACGACGCATGGGCGCCGCGTAGGTTTCGTCCGAGCGCTTTCGTCGCGAAAAGGGAGCTTGACTACGGATTCAGCTGACAAAGAACGATTCGGATGGGCTTCAGCCGTCGAAAGTCTTTGTGGGAAGTGAACGTTTCTTGCGAAAAGAGTGACAACGAGGAGACAAAGGAGTACAGACAGGCGCTCGCGGGCAGACGATACAGAAAGAAGAAGACAAGGGAAAGCGTCCGTGTGGAGAGACGGGCATGAGGCTGCCACTTCAAAGAAAAAATTCCGGGTCCGCCAAGCTTTCTATCGTCTTAGACGGTTGCTGGTCATGGCGCTCGGAGGAGGACCCGGAGGGGGGGCATAGTAGCCGTTCTGGCTCATCGGAGGAGGTTGGAATCCTCCTCCGTAGCCGTTCGTCGCGTAATTCGACGAGTACGCTTGATTCTTTGGTGGCTGCGCTCCTCCTCGACGTCTGCCGCCGCAGCAGAGGCATCGAATGAGACCGTAGAGAATTAATAGCACGATTATGCCGACGACTATCGTGACCGGGATCGAGACTGTCGGGATCAAGCGCATCAGTTTGTCAGACTGGAGGGAGGAATTCGAGCGGCGAGGGACTGACTTCGAAGGTTGTCGGTGTACCAGCTCTTGGCAGTATCCAAAGCACTTCCGCTTTGACACTCTCCGCCAGAACATCTTCCGCCGTAACCACAGCTTGTGCCGTCCCTGAAGGATTGATCGAGGATGATGCAACCCGAGCGACGGGTAGGATCGTTGCAGGTTATCGAGCAACCAGTGTTCTGAACGCAATTCGAAGGTCACGTGAGCAAGAAACTCGTCGCGGCTGCCGGGCGGGGAGAGAAGCCGGAACAGGTGAGAGACGTACGGCGGAAGGAGAACAGGCAGAAGTAATGTCGAGAGAAGCACCGGCGTTGCGGCACTGTTGATCTCGCGAAGTGCATACTCCGCTTGCGCAGCTGAGTCCGTCTCCACAGCTTTTACCTGTTCCGTCGTCCTTGGAACCGCCGTCAATGTCTGGCAGAACCAGGGAGAGATAGTAGGTGGGAGAAGGCCCGTACCATTCGATTCAAACTCGTCTTTCGGACAGGCCGCGTTCGATCCATCACAGACCTCGGCTTTGTCGCATCGTCCGTCGAGACTTTCTCGACAGACAGTTCCGCTCCCGGCGATTTGGCACATCGAGGTGCAGCAGAGCGAGTTGAGAGGGTCGCAGACGGCTCCGGAACGGAACTTGCAAGTCTGCGGGTCACAGCATGCTGACGACGAGGAACCGGGATCGCACTCTTCGCCGGCTTCGACAATCCCATTGCCGCACGATTGCTCTCTGCAATAGCAGAAGGGTGTCGTATGTATCAGCAAAGAGGCAGCGGAAAGACGAAGGACGGCGAACCGAAGAAAACATACGAAATGATTCGAGGCAAATTCGGGGCACTTTGGTCGACAATGCAAGTCGTGTTCAGCGACGACCCGATCGCCGTACAAATATTACCGATCGAGCATGGTGAGAATCTCGTGGTATTCTTTTCAGACACGGGAGACCTGTCCAAAGACAAGCGAGTTCAGTTGGTGGGTCACGAGGGAGACTGCAAGGAATTGTCCATTCCGCACATGATGTAGTCGGCATTCGAATCGCACGTTGAAGTCGTCAGGGGACAACATGAGCCGCTCAAGCTACACGGAGCTCGACAGTCGTGAATTGCTCCGAAATTGTGGCCTACGTCAACGACCGATCACGACTCATCAGCAAAGGCGGCGTGGAGGAGATAGGAACGAGGAGCTTACCGATCTCGTGCGCGACGACTTGCCATTCATTCCTGGTGATGACCGTTACCCCGGTTCCACTAGTCGTCTGCGCGCCTTGACTGGTTGCGGCTACTCGACACAATTGTCCCAACCAGGCGACTCCGACTACAGCGTTGCTGATCTTGTCAGCCAACGTCTCCGCTCGAAACAGAGAGCGTGAAAGAGATGGAGAAAACTCGAAACGTACCCTCGGAGCTCGTTTGACACGCAGTCATAAGATGCCACAATCCTGCCGAGTCCCCACCCCCTTTGTCGCCTCGCCATTGACTGAAGACACTCAGCCTTGTGTTGAGATCGATGCCAGTCGCGTCGCTTTTGGTGATGCTCCCTCCGGTCGGAGCATCGCTCAAGCAGGGGACGTTCCACGGGTTCTGTTGGTCGACTTGGCTACTTGACGTGGGACAGGTTGCGCCCATGACGGCAAGTTCGACGACGCCGAGAGAAATATTGAACGACTGTTGATACAGCGCCGAAACTTCGTTGATGTTGGCGAGGATTTGCCGACGAGCGGCATCGGTCGAGCCCGAGTACGATTCAACATAGGTACAATCCGCGGCGACCCCGAGAAAGACGACCATGGCGGACTTAGGGCAACCTTGACTCGAGCCTATCGAGTTGATGAAGTTCGACGATGTACCTGATCCTCCTCCGATATCGCCTCCCGTTGATTGGCGCCGGTGGATCGAAGCTCGCCGGGACCGTGGAGAAAGGGATACTGAGCGGTCTGAAGGGGAGAACGGAGAGGAGGACGAAGGGGAAGGGAGGCCGAGGAACGGAACCCAGGGAGAGTGAAATTCTGCGTAAACGGATTGGTCGAGAGCGTTCGCGAGGACCGGGTTTGTTGGATCCGTATTGAAAGGAAGAGAGTCGTGAGAACAAGACGAGGTCGCCGGCGCGAGCGTGTCGGGGTCGGGAAGCTGGTGAAGGCCTCGTTTGCGCACGAGCTGAATCCGCTCCGTTGGGGTGAGAATTTCCCCCTCCCTGACGATGATCATATCTCGTTCGATCCGTCCATCTCGCTTGACGAGTGTTGAGGAAACATCGTCCAGGAGAGGGTCGAGTTCGTCCCGAGTTCGCGAGTACCTTTCCGAGGGATGGATCGTAAACATTTCGCCGTCCACTTCATACGCTCCTTGAAACTTGATCGACCCGTCCGTCCCTCCGGTTTCGTGTACGCTCAGCCGCGCCCAACCCCTCGAGTAGTCGGCCCACCGAGAAGAGTCTCTCTGGACTCCGGCGATTTCTTCGTTAATCCATCGCTCCAACATCGCTTCTTCCTCGCCGGCCGTCGCGCTCGGCAGGACCCAGCCTTCGTACGCTTTGACTTCTTCCCGCCGGATCCTCTTCTCCGTGGTTGACCAGGTCCGCGTCTCGGAGTCCCAGTTTCTTTCGGTCGATTTGATTCCCTGCGGGTGTATGAGGTCCTTCGAGGGTCGCAGACTCAGCACGACAGGTTCGCCCATATCGTGTGATTCGAACGATAGGAGAAACTTGTCGTCCCATTGTGGGAGGGGTACGTCCTCAGCCTCCGTGTTGACTGATCGTTTCCATTGCTGCGGCCGGTCGTCTGCAGCGCCAGTCGAACGAGGGACGAGGTAGTGAGATAACTGGTATGGGTGAGAGATGGCTCTCGGATGGAGTGGAGCCGGTTTGATCGAGCGGGTCGACGCCAAGGGAACGAGCGAAAGGCAGGCGACCGCGATCAGAATGCCGAGCGAGGGAGGCTTTGTTCGGGATCGATGGCGGCTGGTCCTCGGGCTGGTCGCGGTCATCGAGGTTACGGGAATGAGAGTGATGAGAGATGGGAGAGAGGCCGTGCGGAAACCGAGAACGAGGCGCGGCAATTTCGGACCGACTTGTCAAAATCGCCAAGTCTTTTTCGGCTCGTTCGGTGAAATTTCCCTTGTGTATGATACACGGAGTGACACCGCTCGCGAGTCGCGATGGATCGAGTGGCAAAAGACCTCGTCCCGTAATCCTCGAAATCGGGCCAAGCGAAGAAAGCGAAAATCTCGGACAGAAGCAGTCGGGAAGGTGAGGAACTCTAGGTACTTCGTCACCCGACAATCACAAATTGTACTGGAAAGGAGAAGGAGACGACAGAAAGAGGAGGTGCGGGATGCGATCAAGTGTCCATCGAAAACAAGGAAACGGGCCTAAAAAGAAAAAAGGTCTACAAGGGTGATCGGAAGACAGGGTGCACGAGGTGATAATGTAGTGATAGGCGTAGTGGTACCAGTATTGAACAGAATTCGGGGCGAACCGAAGGGAAGAGGTCGGAAGCGAAACAGGGTGAACGACAGGGCGGAAGGTACGGAGGAAATTCGAGGGCGGAAGATCAAAGGTAAGTGCGGCGTCATGGTCGGGAACCGCCTCAAACAACTGAAGAGCGATAAGGCGAGAGCAAGTTAGCCATGAGCCGCGATGAACCGAAGACTCGAACGAGTAAGCGACCTACAGAAATGGGTAAGTTTGCGAGAGTCAGGGTGTACGTCCATCTCCTCCTGCACCGTCAAGACGAATGATTGTTAGCTGACATGTCAGATTCACGCTGATCAAGCGCCTAGAGACTGACCATTTTGAAACTGTTCAGTTCCTCCTTGATTTGTTGAGCCAAAGTCGGCGTCAATTTGTTGCACGTCGCAGGCTCTGCCCGACGGTCATATATGGCGGCCGGCCAAGTCGTATGGACACTCAAGTTCGCGGCGAACGCTATTCTGCGACCTGTCACTCCCGGGGCCGAGTTGGATCGGATCGAGGTTTGGGCCGCGAACTGAGTGAGGACTGGAGCCGAGGCATTCATCGAAGGATGACCGTAGACGGCGGATCCTCCTGTATTGTCGAGTCGGGCGATGGCAGACTCGCGCATCTGCTGAGACGATGAGGGAGGTGAAGTATCGAATCGAGGGGAAGTCAGCGAGGGCGCGACTCCGTCGACTTGCGCCTGGGTCGGGATAGTGTTGACGAGCGCAGCGCCTCCGGGAGAGCCGGGTCGAGCTTGCTGCTGCGGTGCATCGAACGAGGAAGCTCGGACGCGATGAAACTCTGGTCGAGGGCGGGCGTATTGTTCCTGGCTGTATGTTCCCGCACCTGGCAGTGACAGCGACATTCGACTCAGAGTATCAGCGAGCGTGCTCCCGTGCGAGAGAGCGTGCAGTCTCACCTTTGAGAATGCCTCTCACAGCGCGACCTTGCGCTGGAGGGGCCGCTCCGTTCCGGTAGAGGCTCGGCTCGTAGTCGCTCGAAGAGTCTCTTCGGACGTTTTCGCCTCCGTACGTCGCATAGGCTTGAGGAGGAGCAAGGACTTCGAGGCTCTGTCGAGGTGTCGCGTCAACATCTTGGTACAGGCCGAGGGCAGAGCTTCCACGTTCGGTTCCGGCGATCGAGCCCGCGTCGCCGTTAACCGACTGAGCATCAGAGTGCAGGTCCGTCTTGCTGCCTCCAAATGCCAGTCGACCGAACCTTGATCCCTTGCCGCGGGATTTTAGGGTCTCCTTCTCCTTCTCGATAGCGATCGTTCGCCCTTCCGAGACATCGTCTGTCGTCTTGCTCCGACCGATTCCCCATCTCCCACTTTTCCCGCTCTTGACCGAAGCTCCGTCCGAGTCGGTGCGACCGTGCGAGCGAGCAGGGGGACCGAGCCTCGCAGCTTCTTCGGCGGCGGCCGTGCGCGCTCTTGCTTCAGCAGCTTCTTGCTCTGCATAGTGCATCTGTTGACGTTTGGCGAGGGCGGCCGCGGGAGACATTCCGGCGGAGCGAGGGGAAGATTCGACTTCAGCGGTCGCATGCGAGACCGAGGCGAGCGAAGCACCAGCTTTGCTCTTCTTGTCCTTCTTGCTTGACGTTCGAAGGGGGTCCTCCTCCGCATCGTCCTTGGTCTTGTCCTTCTTGAAGGCTTTGGTCAATCCCATCAAGCTGTTTCTTCGAGCAAGTTTACCCATTTGACCGAGTTTGCGAATCATGACCGACGCAGAAGAGACGGTCGAAGAGATTGAAATGTTGTCTGTCGACGAGTTGAGCTTCGAGTTGAGCAGTCGGAATCGACTCGAAGGAGCTTTACGAGTCGAGTCTGCGTCGCCGTTCATCGTACGGGTAGTAGAGGACGCCATTGAGGCGATCGAAGGTTGACTGGCGTGGGCTGATGTCGGAGTTCGGGGGTTCGTCGAAGTTTCCGAAGAGCTGACGCTATTAGCACGTGGCTTCCTTGATCCGCCTCCACTCAGGTCTTTCGGTCCTCGTCCATCAAGTTCAGCTTCGGTCAAAGTCGTCGACGAGGATGAACTCCCTCCGCCGAATGCCTTCTTGAATCGCGAAGCCATTCCCTTTTTCTCCTTGGCGGGTTGCGCAACAGTCTTGACCGTCGCCATACTGCTCGCCGTGGCGCTCCGATTGATCGCCGCTCCAGCGTTGACGGTCGTAGTCGCTTCGGCTGTTCCGTCCGAGTCAGCTCCGTCATCCGACTCTTCGTCGCTGTCGGTGGGGAGGGGTTGGTGGACGCCGCCGAGTGGGGAGGGACGGGGTCGATTTTGCGCCTGCGGGGTCGCTGATCGGGCAGATTCAAAAGACGTGGTGCGTGGTCGAGCTGAGAGAGAGGAAGAAGGCGATTCATACTGGATGCGATTAACGGACGAGGAAGAAGATTTGTTGCTCTCGGCACGAGGTCGCAAAGCATGAATGGGAGAGGAGACATCGGCAGAGGAGGAGGATGCCGGAAGAGTCGCAGGCTGGGCGGGGGAGGAGGCGTGGGATTGCGTCGATTCGGTTCGACCGTGAGACTGCAGCTTTGGAGTCGGGACTCGACTCGATGCGCTGCTCGTCGAAGGCGTCGTCGAATGCGAGCGTGGGTTTGAGGAAGATCGAGTCCCGCTCTCGGAGGAGGAAGATTTCGTGGCGTGGTGATGGTGGTCCCTTCGATAGGGGTGGTATCCTCCTTCGCGACTTCCTCCACTCGACGAACCTCCCGACTCCCCACCTCTCGCTGCTCCTTCTACGCTCCCGGGAGGGGTGGGGTAGCCGTGATTTGCGGCAAAGTGAGGGAGCATCGCACCCGCTGGGAACGTGGGGTTTGACCCCGTCATGGGCCCGTATTGGTTCGCGTGCTGATGGAGAGACGGAGATGGAGAAGGAGGAAAGGGAAGAGAGGCCGTGTGGTACGTAGGAGATGATTGATGAGACGCCGGACCCGAGGTTGTCCGTTTTCGGCCTGGTCCCGCACAGAAAGCGAGAGGGCGGTTAATCAGCAGTCGAGCACAGAGCGGTTTGCGTCGGTACAGAAAAGATTTACCATCTTGCTGATAACTGGCAGTCTGGGATTTCTGCTGCTGCTGGTTCCTCATTAACTCCATCTGTCCCGCCGCAGCAGCCCATTGAGCTTGCTGAAAAGCTTGCATCTTCTTTTGTTGTTCAGCCGATCCACCTGGCGTGAGTTGCCCGTTCGGCGAGTAGCTGACGTAGTTGTTCGCCGAGTTGGTAGGGTGAGGCGATGGGACGAACGGAAAGGCGGGGTGAGCGAAAGCGTGGGGAGGTGCGAAAGGGGAATACGGCTGGCCGACGAAGGAAGGATGCGCGAGCTGAGGATGGGCCAGGTAGTTCATTGTTTGCGCTTGCTGTGGGTTTTGCTGATACTGAGCAGGAGGGGCTCGAGGGATCGAAGAAGACGAGCTCGTATGCTGGTGATGGCCGACCCCGCCGTAGTGACTCGGGAGTGGAGTCGCAGTTGGCCGAGCAGGTGAAGACGATTTCGAGGTCACAGGGGGCGTCGAAGCGGAACGAGAAGGAGGAGGAAGAGGCGAAGGGAGCCGGACGCTTTTCGAGGACGGGCTCGAACCTCCTCCGCCGGACGACGCTACGGGGCCGAGTCCTGCATAATCTGGGAAGGGCGGCGACGAGAACGATCCCTGCTGAAGAGTATGCCCTGGACTGTAGTAGTTCCCTCCTCCTCTCGCTGGTCCTCCGGTCGAACCATCACGCCTCCCGTGTTGCCCGAGGCCCGGCGCTCCAGCACTGCTACTCGTCAGAGGACTCGCGCTCATGGTGTCCGTCGGCGTCACGACCGAGGGCGGGAACGGCAACTTGCGTACGACTGGCGGGTGGGGGGAAGGACGAGGAGGCGGAGTCGTCCTGGCGTGAATCGAGGCGGATCCGGGGTGGATTGAAGTCGAAGGTGTTAGGTTCGAGACCAGGGCCATCCACGAAGGTTCCGCGCGCGTCCGGGTCGGTCAAAGGCCGAGGTGTCCTGGAGTAGAGGGAAGGACTGAGCGAGGAACGAACCTAGGTCAGCTTGCGCGCGTATGAGGTCGGACCTGATCAGTGATGAAGCTCACAAGAGTGGCCCCGAGATGCCTCAACAAGCGCTGCGTCGAGTTGCCGAATGAGCGGAATCCGTGGACGAGGGGTGAGCGAGGTCCGTAGAGGCTGGAAGGTCCGAATCGGCTGTCCGAGTTGCGCTTGTAGCTGAGAATCGGTCCTAGCTACGCCAGCTGAGTTCTGGAGGAATGACGGGTCACTCGTCAATCGAGATCGACGAGTCGAAGGGTTCGAGTCCTCGCTCTCCAACGAGGCAGACCCTGCCTAGGCAGCGACGTTACACTCACGAGGTCTCACGCTGTCGCAGTCCGAGAAACGGCAGACTTGTGCGGTACCGGGCGAGCGGAGAGGGGCGAATGAAAGGGGAGAGTCGACGTCCGGCGGCCGACGACAATCCGCTGCGTACACTCTACTGCGCTAGCTTCTCTTTTCTTTCGAGGAACTGCCCCGTCGACTCTCGAGCACTCCAAGCTACAGTCCTCGAGTATTGAGAGCCCGCGTACAGGGAGAGAGTTGGCCACGAGACGTCCTCGTTCAACATGGCGCGTGCCGCGCGTGCGCCGCCGTCCGAGAATCGACGGAAATGACAGGCCTTCGACTCAGCGCTCGTCAAGCTTCGTCGTCACGCCTGCGCTCTCCGCGTAAATGAAATGGCAGCGGGGACAGGTCAAACGAGGAATTGCAATGAGCTGGGTGAGGCTGAACGAAAAAGAGAAGGAGGTTGCGGGTTTAAAAAGGACGGGGTATGTTGCTAAAGAAGGCTGGAGCGGTTCAGAGGAATCAAAAAGGAAAGATGCGCGAATCGTACAGGGGAAAGGAATGCTGGGCTTCGTTGTCGGAGAGTGAAATGAGAGTCGTTTCGGCACGCGCCGGCTCGGGAGTCGCACAGGCGATCTAGATGGCGACGTCGCGCTTCTCCGAACTCTGGACAAGATCAATAGCGGAAACGATACGAGCGTTGTGCTGCAAGTACTCGATGTACTCGAGAAGAAACTTGACCTGGTGCGTAGTTTCGATAGATTTGACGCTACAGGAACCGTGTGTGTGTAGCAATGTCAGCATCACAGGTACGATATGCGAGTCGATCGAGAAAGATGGCGAAGAGGAAGCGAGAAGGACGGGGTGATTCACCTTCGACGTTTCCTGATGAGATCGATGACGCGTTCGACGATAACGATAGGATCCTCCTCCTTCCAATTCTTGTCGCCTGGTTGGTAGTCTCCAAGCCCGTACTTGGTCGAAACCATTCCCATCTTGATCATCCAGCAGCTCGCAACGAGACCCGCACGTCCGATGCCGCCTCGGCAGTGCGCTAGGACTCCTTCGCCACGCAGAGTGTGGTTTCGGATGAGCCGGTCGAGTTGAGCGTCGAGAGACGCCGGAGACGAAGGGGCGAATCCTTCGACAATCGGAATGCGTAGGATCTGAATGTCGAGAGCCTCGCAAGCCGCCGAGTATTCCGGAAAAGGCGTTCCTAGAAACGCCAATTCTGTATACAGACAACAAGGAATCGATTCAACCCAGGCTGGACGGGCTGGGAAAGGAGAGGAAAGCGTACCAGAGTCGTCGAGACAGCAGACTACCATCCTCACGCCCTCGTCTTTCGCTCGTCGTAAGTCCAACTTGACATCGCGACAGATCGCCCCTCGACCACCTTTCAAAGACTCGCCATTCATGCGCACCTTCTTGCCCGGGCACGATGAGAGGACGAAATTCCCGATCCTCGGGCTCGAGGCGTGTGAGGGGCCGAAGGAAGAATGGGGAGAAGGCCAAGCCCCGGTCGCGATCGGAGTGATGAGGGTGAGCAGATCGCTTGAAGGTCGAGGTTCGATCAGGAAGGAGCTGCGCGACGAGTCGCGTAGTCCGGGACGAAGGCTTCGGGAAGGCGAGGTCATTGACGTTTGATCGACCGTTGAAGATGCGGTGAACAGGTGGCTCGAATAGTAAGGTAACAAGTCGGGTGGAACGAGGGGCGAGATGCTGTCGCGACCGCGGAGACACTTTAGCTGATAATCACGGGGGGGCGAGCGTTGGCAAAGGAGCGCGATCGTACTTGATAGGGTGCGATAAACTCGTCTTGACGGGTACTCCGTTGATGAGTTGCATGCCCGGAAGGAGGCCAGGAATTGTAGGCGGGAGGTGTGACGCGGTCGGGAGGATAGCGGCGGGAACCGTCTCGGAGAGGACGAGTTTCGTTGAAGTTCGTTCGATTGAAACCGGTTCTCCCTCGACAAGGTCATCCAGTAGCGTTGCGACCGTGTTGTCTGACGCACTGCGTTGCTCGACCTGAAGTGGAGTTGCTGAAGTCGTGGGTTGAGCGTTAAGGGAGAACTCGAAATTGATGCGAGCGAGCGAAGGGGTCAGCGTCGAACGGGGGGGTGGAGTAGTGATGCTCGCCCTTGGGGTTGTCGCGGTATTCGAGGTAGGGCGAACCGGTTGCGGCGTTGCGAGCGGCCCGGCACTGACGGTTCGAGGCGGGAGAGTCGGTCGGGGCATCACGGGAAAGGAGGAAGGGTCGGCAGTTTGAGCGTGACGGAGGGGAGGCACGGGAGGATAGGTCGAATGAACGTGGTGTACATCTTGGTACGTCCCAGGTGCCGTAGCGGCAACCGTTTTTTTGAGACTGTTGTACTCGGAACCCCTGCAAGTGCACGGCCGAACCCGAAGATGGTAACGTAATGGTTCTTCAATATATGCAGCTTTCGTTCCGGTCGTGGCGAGAGTGTTACCTACGGGTGCTGGCTGCAGAGCCTGGCGAGCATGTTCTGGGCTTGATAAGAGAGTTGCCCTAGCTCTCGCGTTTGGCGTTCCGCCGTCGCAGTTTGCGTCGCACCTTCGTCATGCACTCTCGCGTTGCCTTTTCCCTTTTCGAAATCTCCTCGTTGCACGTTCGCTGGTGCATCGGTGAATTCCGGAGGGGTTGAGGGGTCGTGAGGAGGAGGGGGGGCGGAAGTTCCTCCAACATGATTCGGATCGCGCCTGCATTCGTCTTCTTTCGCACTCGAGAGCTTTGTGCGGAGCACTCTAGGATTTCCCTCCATGTCTAGAGTCGGGCTCGTACTGGTCCGCTTCGTTGGAGACGAGCAAGGTGGCGAAGAGTTCGAGAGGAGGTTAACCGTGTCGATCGACCTTAGCCTCGTAGTCGCGGCCATCACCGGTGTCTTTGCCGTCGATCAACCGGGACCTGCCTTGTTGAGGAAGATGTCGTTGCAGGGTGTGAGGAGCGGGACGCAGAGTTGGAAGGGGTTTGACCACACTCTACTTTAGCGGGACGTGTCGAGAGAGACGACACGAGGTTGAGTCTATCGCGTCGGGTAAGGTGTCGTTGTGTGAACAGTTAATGAAAGGGGTGGGTTAGGGCGGGGATTCGCCTAGCGAGTCTGCGACTGAATTCGAACCGACGGGCCTACCAAGCGGGGCACAATTTTGCTTTTAGGTTCAACTGATGCACAGACAACGAGAAACGGTCTTACACATCGGCCGTCGGTGCGGTACAATATCTGGGCACAAACGAACGCATGCGCAAAAAAGCAGGAGAAAATAGTGAAAACCCAAATTATGGGCGCCGCACCAGCTGCAACATACGGATCCTTCCGCGTGCCTAGGCTCGACGCAAGACTACAGCGTATCTGCGGGGCTATCGATACAGGCGGTCCCGCGTGACGACTCTCGCGCCGGAACGTACAGTGCAAGGTCCTCGAGTAAAAAAAGTACCCTGAGATGCAGGTGTATACGGTGGAATCTACATGCGCCGAGAACGGCATCGAAAGGGATAGACAAGATGAACCGCTAGGTTAAATGCGAGACGTCAAAAAAGCGATTTTCGATGTGGAGGGTTTCGCTTCGGGACGAATCGGTGCCGCCGGGAGTGACTCGTGAGGTCGCGGCGTGATAGAGTAGACCAGAGCCGCAGGGGGCGTCGGCCTGCGGAAACTAGACGGGGGGCGCTTGGGAAAGGGACAAGGAACGGGTAGAGAACTTTTGCGCAGAGATGTCGCCGGAGGGGAAGAGAGGGCGGCGAAAGGATCCGAGAATTGGGGAGATGCGGGCATCCTCGAGTTTTCACTTGCGGGAGTTGGCGTGAAGGACGACTTGGCCGCTTTGGGTGGACCGAGGGGAGCGCGAGCGCGAACGGGGACATGCCCTATGAGGGTTTCGAGGCCTGTCGTCTCTGGGCCAGACTCTCGGGGGGATGGATGTGCATGCGTTGTGGATAGAGGAGCCCAGTAGTCGAGTTGCGACGATCGGCGTAGGACTGGGACAGAGCTAAACGAACGAAGCGGCCTCGCCAGCGAGGGTCGCAGCAGTTCGTCACCGGTGACTGGTGTTGGGTCGTTCCGATGTTCATCGTCCCCCTCATTCGTGCAAGCCTCCTCACGCATCGGTGCGCGTAAAGTTGCGTCGCGATGAGACAATTGGTCTTGGCTTTGCGCCACGATGCGTTTCGATCGATCGTCCGCGGCTGCCTCGTCCTCTTCGATTGTGGTCTCTGAGCTCCTCCGCCTTCCCGCCCATCGCGGCGGAACTTGGCTCCTGCGGATGTGCGACTCCTCGCGTGGACTTCGTCCACCTCGCGGCGACAACGGGGAGGAATTGGGCTGAAGCGTGACGCTCGAGCCGACGTCGGATGACGGTGACAACAGCTGAGAGTCGAAAGAAAGGTCAAACAACTCCTCCGAAGCCGACGACCCCGAGTCCGAGTCGAATGAGGAAGTGCGCGAGCGATTCGTGGAGAACGACTCGAAAAGTTGTCGTTCTGGGGGTGACCGTCCGCCCGCGAGAAGTTGGAAGGAATGCGATGGGGACAATGATGTTCTCCTTGTCAACTTGTAGGCCTGAATGGACAACGTTGAGCGCTGTTTCTCCATCGAAACGATCCGGACGGAACTTTCCTCACCTTGTATCGATTTCGCTCGGTGCGCGCACCGCCAATCGAGTCCGACGCCGTCCTCGAAATGGTTGTCACACCGCTCGAGCTTGCGCCACTCATTTTCCGCATCTCGATGACACTGCTGACTCGGCTGATGAGCCTCCTCACCCTTTCCCTATCCTCTTCTTTCTCCGTCTTTGAAGCAGCGGCTGTCTCCTCAACCGATACCAGTGTCGTCTTTGCCGAGGTTATGCACGGTTCTGTGCTCCCTTGCGATGCCAACCTGTCGAGTTGTTGCGATATTTGAGTGATGTCGAGCGATGCTGCCGACGTCGTAGACTCAACCCGAGTTCGAGCTTGGTCGGCGAACACGGCGGCAGCGAGAGGATACACCTGCATTGGCGAGGAGTTTTCTTCCATGGTGGGATTGCTGGGGTATGAACCGATCGAACGAGGACGTCCCTCGTCGGGCGTCAAGATCGGAGTGTCGCACTTTGACGAGCGAATGGGAGGCGTGGGGACATCCGGCCGCTCGAGCTGGTTCACCCTAAGCTCTCTCGAGGGGAACGCGACTAGGCGAGCAGTTGTCCGCTTTTGCAGGGGAGGCGATGGAAGTGCGGGGAGTGGGCGATCGGGAGGAGCGTTTGAAGGTAGGGGTGATCGGCGGTTTTCGCTGTGAGATGGTGCAGAGACTTCACAAACATCTGGGCTGAACGATTTGGGACCAGGGGGGCCGACGAGGGGAACTGGTTCGTCCGTGTTTGCGGACCGAGAACCGTGCGGTCGAGCCGAGGCGAGAGTTGAAGGATGAGCATCGACGACAGGGAGAGACTGCGGTGCGCTCACGATATGACGCACGTCAGTGCAAATTTTTCGAAAGCACGGATAAAGTGACCACGTACAGGCAGCGGCAACGCCGGTGGACGATCTGGTGAAAAGTATACACTAACGGCGCTCGCGGACGACCTCACACGTCTGAGTGCAGCCGCGTTCGGCCGTGGGACCGCAACATCTATCGATATCATTTGTGATGCCGTTTGTGTCCGAGCGGGTGCGACGACCAAGGGAAAGTCCGACGAAAGAGTCGAGTCCGAGGGGGTCTCTTCGACTTGCGAACGAAGTCGGTCAGAGATGATCCTATGTGGCGATACTGGAACAATGATAGAAGTCGGAGTGTTCTGCGTAGCTCGCGGAGAAGGCGGAGTCGGGAAAGCATTGACCAGCGGACTCAAATCGATGTCGGTACACGCCGAGCTGATCGACATGTTATCGGACTTGTCGTCGAGGCTTATTTGAGGGTTGCGCGCGCGCCTGTACGAGTCGGATGTGTCGAACCCTGTGTCGTTCCCGTCCTCGTCCTCGTCCTCGTCGTCGTCGTCGTCGAAGGAAAGAAAGCTTCGGGAGCGAAGGACTGGAACCCGGATGCCCAGCCCAGTCAGACCTTCTCCACCTGCTCTACAGCTGCGTCGGGCATGTTCCGCCAATCGCTCGACCTCATCCGCGGAGTCACGCCCGGCGCCTAGCCCACCTGTCCCGTCTTCCAGATTTTCTCTCGTGCGTCCTTTATCCGCCCGGTGTTCTGCCCCGCGAACGCGCGCATGCCGTTCCATGTAACCGCCGTCGGACTGTGGACCCATCTTCTTCGCCCTCCTCTGTTTCCCTCGATCGTCGACCTCGAGGACCGTGTTGACAGCGGAGACAGAAGCGGGGGAAAGTCACCGAGCGAGCGTGCTCCTCAGGTCGGAGCCAGGTAATGGGATGCCCAGGGTCGGCCTGGTGGGAGAAGGTACTGGAGGGTGGGGGGACGAGCGAGCAGTACCGGGTTCGCGCGCTCGAAAGGGAGATTCTTGCGAGATTGAGAGGCTCTTGAGACACGGTCGGGGCTGTCCTTGTCTCGAGTCTACTGCCTTGCCTCGTCGAAGGATGCTTGGTGTGCGTATCGACGCTAGAAGACGGGGCGTTTGGCGACTATTTTCGTAATCGAGAAGGTCGAACCGGCCGCGCGAGCCTCGCGTCTCTCGACTAGTTGTCAAGTTACTTTGGCTTTCCCCATGGGCGAATGACGACGTTGAGAACGGGACCGACAGCTAGATGAGAAACAGGATTGCCGTGCCTGCAGTGCGACGCGACGCGACGTGACGTGACGTGACCCAATTTTTCTCGCCTCTCAGCTCACGGTCACGATGCACCGGTCTCTTGCTCCATTGCTCCGCTGACCTCCCTCAACTCGACTCTCAACCTCTCACCCCAGTCTGTCTTTTCGGCTCTTTGCCCTCACGCCTGTCGACACAGCTCCTTTCCCTTCCTCTCTCTCTCTCCCAAGCCAGTCGACCCACTCTCTCTTCACGACACTTTACGCGCACGAACGACTACCAACCCGAACATGCAACCTCTGACAGAGCTCCTTGCGGCTTCGAAACGCACCGCGCACGAGATCACGCCAAAGAAGAGAAGACTCTCGGACTCCCCCCAGCATACCGGACCCGCCGCCGACGAGAAGGAAAATCGTCAGCTTGACAGCAGTCGGTTAGACTCATTCACGTCAGCGCAAGCACTCGGTGAGTCTCGGATGAAAGCTTCCACGCTGTGCACAAACTTAGCAGCGTCTCATTGCTGCAGGGCTAGCCGTGCTCCCAACCCCACTTCCGACAACGAAGGAGTGCTCCCTAGCGATCGACGCGTCTAAAATCCGTTGCTCGACAATTCCTCACGTTTTCGCACACGCCCACTTGCTCCTCTCGACCTCCTCTCCCCTCACTTCCTCTCTGCCCCTCTCTGGCCGAGCGGACCAGAGAGATACTCTCCTCGCTTTCCTTACTCGCCGATTCCCGGACGTCTACTCCTCAGGAACACCGCCGAAACACTCGAGAGGCCCGGGACCGGCAGCTCTATACGCTTCTGGGCCACCCGGCATCGGAAAAACCGCGCTACTCTCGTCGGTTCTCGGGGATTTTGTCACTATGACTGAAGCGAAGGGTTTGGCAGGAAACGAAGTCAGGGTTTGCATGAGGAATTGCTCGACACTCGGGACAGGCGAGAGTGCGTGGGACGGACTCTGTACCAGTCTGGGCCTCAAGTCGAACACAGTCGGTGATGGAGTCAAGCTCAAAGGGAAAGAGATTTTCGAACAAGGACTGAAAGACGGCAAGAGATAGTAAGCTCGCCAGTCTCTTTCGCATCGGCTTATATCCAGCTTACCCTCGAACCTACACCCTGCAGCCTGCTCATCCTCGACGAAATCGATCACCTCTCCACGTCGACCGCTGACTCCTCATCCTCCTCGGCACCGGATCTCCTCAACGCTCTCTTTTCCATTGCCTCGATCCCGTCCTCGCCTCTCACTTTGATTGGTATCGCCAACGACCTCACTCTCAAGGCGCTGAATCTCTCGCCTGTTCCCTCCCCGGTGAAGCTGTTCGGGAAAGGGAAGGCGAAACTCGACCCTTTGACGACCCCCACGAAACCGATCAACCTGCACTTCGCACCCTATTCGTGGCAAGAACTCGTCAAGATTGTCTCTCAACGACTCGAGACGCTCTCGTACTCCTACCCCATCTCTGTCGAGGAAGCTCTCGCGCCACCGTCCGTTTCCACTCCCGATCTGGCCAGTCCGTCGACGCCTTTCCCGTTGATCGACAAAGTCGCGCTCGAACGAGCAGCGAAAAAGGTCGCCACCGGTACAGGAGACGTACGCACGATCCTCGACCTCGCCCGAAAGTCTATCTCGCTCTCGGTCGCGTCTCTCGATCCTTCCTCTCTCGCCAACTACTCTCCTTCTACCGCCCCCAGGGCCTCCATGAAACACATGACCGCTGCACTCTCGAGCTCGGCGGGCTTGACAACCGCGCCCTCCCTCCCGGCGAGGTTGCAGACCTTGAACCCGAATCATCGTTTCGTCCTCGTCGCCCTACTCATCGCCCTCTCTCGCTCTTCTCTCCTGCCTCTCGGACTCGAAACGACCGATCCCACCCTCTCTCTCCAGTCCAGCGTCACGCTCGAAGAAGGGTGGAACGTATATCGACAAGTCGTCGGAAACGAAGATAGCTTGAGGACCGTCATGCATTCAAGTAAAGATGGCTTTGGCCAAGCGATCGAGATGGTACAAGACTTGGGTGGGTTCCTCGTCGTCAGCACTGGAGGCGCAGGAGGAGGGAGGGGGACACCGAGTCCGTCCAAGAGGAGAAAGACTCCATCGCCGGCGAAGAAAGGCAGGACGACAACCAAGATGGTCATCTCGGGATCGGAAACGGCGCCTCTCCACGAACTCGTCAAGTTGTTTTCCCCGAACACTGGCGTTCGCACCCCGGAAAAGGAAGACGAGAGCACGAGGTTGTGCCGGAAAATGATCCAGAGGGAGCTGTCGGATCAACAATGGAAGAGAAAATTGATCGCGATGGGCAGGGACGAACAGAAGAGAGCCGAGGAAGAATTGGAAGGGAGGGAGTGGGAGCGTTCGATGAAAGCTCAGGCGCATGAAAGAGGTGAAGTCGCCTAGCCTCGGTACCGGTCCTCGGGCTACACTATTATACCCCCTCCTCTTCCATACTTGATATATCCCTGTTGTTCGTACTATACGCGTTTCCGATGTTTCGTCTTCATCCGATGCAACATGATCTGGCTTGCTTCGCAGCTTTTCCTGGACAATCACAGGGCTTCGATGCGAAGTGTGCCCCGCTCAGGAATCGCATCCTCTTCCGCGAAGAATAACGGACCGATGAATGACACATCATCACGTGACGAGACACGAAATCCATCAGGATCCTGGGGAAACGTCTGTGACTGCGGCGTTGCGTTCTCCTTCTGATTGCCCTGCCACTCGGGAAGCTTGCCCTCTCTCTGTCTCGACCTATGCCTATGTCGACCTTGCACGAACACCCGAATCCGCCGTCGCTCGTCCCGCTGCTGCGATCTCGCTTGCCGGCCTCGCTTCCGGCCCTCTCGGCATTACTGACGCCGGGCGAACCAGTCACGGTGTACACAACCTTCGATCCGACGACTTGCACGGAAGAAGACCTGAAACACGAGCTGTGGTGCGTCTGGGTCGACATGGGCTCGCAGACTCGATTCTTCCTCAACGCTGTCGCAAGTGGACGAGACGATAAGTCGGAGGGATATGCGTTGCTTCAACGCGTCGTTGAGTACGCGCTGCAGCGATCGGCTCGGCAGGGCAAACAAGGTGGGGCAACGACATTTTGCTCTTCGTCCGTGGCTTCGCGACCGAGCTGAGCACGCCCTCCCTCTCCGGTAGCCGTCAGGATCGGAGCGATACCTGACAAGTGGATGAAAGCCATCGAGAGCGTGACCGGAGTGCGGTGTATCTCTGCCAGTCGAATCTGGTCGGATCCTTCGTATTTCTCGACTGTGAGAGACCGAGACCCGCTCGACCTGGGGGAACTGGTAGTACCACAGGGGTTCGAGCTACGGGAAGCGAGAGAGGAACATATCTCGGAGGCAAGTCGACCTCTGCGAAAGAGATCCGAGTTGAGCTCACTTTCGCACCCCGCCGCGGCATGCAGATACTCTCGACTTCCGAGGTACCGCACCTGCCTTCTTACCTCCTCACTCGGCTGTCCCACACTTCCTGCGTCTTCTCGACCGCCAGCGAATGCTCTCCGACCGCTCGCCCCTCGTCGCCGCAGTCGGTCTTAGTCGCGCACGTTACGACACATCGAGATGGCTCCCTCGGGACTCTTTACGTCAGTCCCCTGTATCGCCGACGCGGCTTAGCGCGCCTGGTCCTTCTACACCGTATCGCTGCGATGCGACAGGGCAGCGACGAAAGACTCGGGTACTCTTACGTGCACCGCGAGAACGAAGGAAGCAGGGCGGTTATGAGTAGCCTAGGCTGGAGCGAAAGCGAAGAAAACGTCTGGTGGAATATAGTCGGCGTCACCGATTGGGAGAGCCGCTGTAAGGCTCGCTAGAGTTCTCACGTAGTCTTCTTCGACGAAGCTAGGGACTTTACCATCTTTTGTAATCGATCGCTCAACTGCTACTAGCAAGAATGTCTACGGAAACAAGAGAGGTTTGGAGAGAACGTCCTTGAGGAGGGCGTTCGACAAAGGGAGAGAGAGTCTGAGACAAACAAAGAGAACCGGGGATGGAACGTCTAGGCCTCGACGTCGCTTCCCTCACAGCAAACTTACGACTGGTGACAAGAAAGAGCCGAAATGAAGTGTTCCGCGACAAGGAAGGGACGTCGGACCAGACGGGCTCGACAGGTTCTCGATCCATGATCTTAACGCAGAGGAGAATTCCAATGCCGTGCGTAGGAGTTCGTGGTACAATTGACAACAACAGTAGCTAGATACGCCTCGCCGATGCCCGCCTCCGCATAGGCGCCTTCAGTCTTCCCAGATTTTGACGACTCCATCTTGGCCCCAACTCACCATTCTACGCTCTTTCGGATGCATAAGCACTCCCAGACAACTCCTGTCGTGACTTTTCAGCTTTGTGCCGATGACTTTGCCGCTCTCCGTATCCCAACTCGTTATGTTGCCTTCCTCGTCTCCCCCGTAGATGGCTTCTTCGCTCTGTCCCGAGAAACACGATTGGATGCGATAGTTTTCGTTCTTGGAACCGTCCGAGAGGTTGTACTGAGCGAGAGATGTACCGAGAGACACGTCGAACAGATGGTGAGCCGCAGGTTGAGAGGGGAGAGAAGGGTGCGCAGCAGGGAGAGACAGGAGGGAGAGGAGGACGAGCGAGGATGAAGTTTTCGATAAGGTTACAGATGTGACGGGTTCTGGAGCGACACGAGGTGGTACGTCAGCAGCGAATGCATGGTGGAGTCGAGAACGTCGAGAGCGGGACTTTACGATCAAACAAGTCTTTGCGTAGTTCCCCCATTCGCAGGTCCCAAGTGCGCAAGTACCCGTCGACGCTGCCTGCAACGATCAAGTGATCTCGGATGACGAGAGAAGTGACCGAATCTTTTGCATCCTCCAACACTTGAATCGGAACGCGGTTCGACGATCTACCCGATGCACTTGTCAGCCGGTAGAAAGGGCGCAGAAAGCGAAAGAAGCGCGCACTTTGCGTCCCACAGCCTGATCGCGGTGTCAAACCCGGCACTCGCCAGTACGCTACTTGTCTCGTTCCACTTGACGACGTTGACTTTGCCGGTGTGGCCGCTGAACCGCCTCAAGATGTCGCCTTCGAGGACGTCCCACAGCAACACGTTCCTATCCCCCCCGCAACTCGCAAATTTCGTGTTGTCCCCGGTGCAGGCGATCGAGAGCACTTCATAGGCGTGGCCAGAGTACGACTTGACGAGTGCTCCAGTCGCAGGGTTCGAGAGTTTGACTTGCCGATCCGAGCCGCCCGAGAGCAGGTACGTCGAGCCCGTGTTGAAGGTGCAGGTGTGCACAGGTCCCTTGTGGAATTCGAGGGAATGTCGCAACCTCGACGGGGCCGGGAGTGGGGCCATGTCTCGTCGAGGCAAAAGCGAGAGAGCGAACGATTCGCCGCGCCGCTGCCGAACCTCCGTCTGTCGCTCGGCAGGGTCACGCTCGATCCTCATGTACAGGACGCTGAGATCTGGCCTACCCGTCGCGCTGCGGAGGTCCTTCTCGACATCGCCGTGCTGCTGCGAATCTTCATCGTAAAAACTGCCTCTCTCGTCTCGCTCGGCGGGGACGCGATCTGACTCGCGTTTGTACCGCTGTAGGACGCCGTACTCGCTACCGCACGATGCATTCTCAGCGTTCGGATCCCCGTCGGCCTCGACTTCGTCGTACTCTCGCTCTCGCTTCCCGCTCTCTTCCATTCCCTCAAACTCGCCCTCCGCTTCCACCTCGTCGGGCCATCGACCGCGACAGAAGCAATACTTGACCGACTCGGAAGCACAAGCATTCGCAGACTTGTTGGGAGAGATCTTGCCGAAATCTCTCGCCTCGGTCCCTCCCGGCGCCAAGAGCAACCGGACTACAAATTCGGCAAGAGGAGGAGCAGCGCTGGATCTGTTTGACAACGCCTCAACCGCGGCTGGACCCGGGGACGGTATCGGGCAGATCCAGTCGGCGTTACAACGAAAACTCTTTAAGCAAGCCCGTGCTTCGGAATCACGGGTGTCGCGAGAACAGTACCGGACAACCAAGCTCACTACGGAGCTCAGTGCCGCAGAGGAGTTGGAGCTGGATCGGCTGAAGGAAACCATGGACGCTACGAGGGACGATTTCGAGCTGTACCGGTGGACGCTCGAGAGCGTCTTCGGGTTCCCGGCTTCCGCGACGACGCCTTTGTTCCCCAATCCCGGGACGCTTCCTGCGACAATTCCAAACCCTCGCCTGTATCCTTCCCTCCTATTGCACGCGTTCCTCCTCCTTCGAGACACTCATCGATCACCCTCGACCGCCCTCCGCATCTTTTCTCTCGCTTCTTCCAATGCCAACTCGTACATTCTGGGATGCTCCTCTCGGCTGTACTACGAAGTACTAGCGACTCGATGGACAGAACAACGCGACATCGTCGGAGTCCTTCAGGGCTTTGAGGAGATGCAGAGCGGAGGCGTTCGGATCGGAGGGGGACGCGAGGAGGAGAAGTTCAAAGAGCTCGTCAGGGAGATCGGCGAGAGCATCAGGGTCGACCGTGAACGAACAGAGGCGTCCATGGAGCTTGGTGGAGAGTGGTTGGACGAGCGCGAATTCGAGAGGGAGGTCGCCAAACGGCGCTATTGGAACAAGCTCGAGGTCAAAGCATGGAACAAAATGGAGAAGATGTTGGAAGATACCCAGGACGAACTCGAGCATCAGCGGCGGGAGAAGAAGGACGAAATGTGGAGACTGGAAGAGCGGCAACGAGAGTTGCAGGGGAGGTCGGAGTGGGACCACGAGCTCGACGGCGGACCAGGCGAGCGAGAATTCGGTCGCAGAGAGGAGGATTCGCTGCGGTACGACGAGGAGGCCGAAGACGAGAAACCATCACTGTTTTCTCATAGATCCGAGTATCCCACCCGCTCTTCGACTTCGACCCATCGACATTCTCCAAACCGTCGGGCTGGGTTGTCTCCGTTCGAAAACGTACCCAGACCACGCACTCAGCCCTACGATGACGACGACGCCTCGTTGACTCGGAAGCAGAAGGATGAGTTGAGGGGGCTACCCAAGAGACCGAGCTTCGCAAACCCGTACAAGATCAGGCGAAAGAGCCTGACGAAGGAGGAGAAGAGTCAAAAGGACCAGAAACATCCCATGTTGTTTTGGAAGTAACGCGGAGCGATTGGGCATTTTCTGGCTCTCTGAATCGCAAGTCGACATTTATGTTTGCAACAAATGTGGCTTGCACGCGAGCAGAGAGAATGGGGAGAGGAGAGCTGGAAGCACTGGATTCTACATGAAAGGGCGACTAGGCCCACTAAGCGACACGTCGGCCATTTTACCACCCGGCCGGCCTCAAGCACTTTTCACCGCTTCCAACCCTGAACACTTTTGGCGCGCTTTTTGGACTCTTGGAAAGCGTGTACCCGTTTGGCGGCGAAACGGCGTGCATTTGCTCCAACACTTGGTCCGTAGCGATTGCGTGGTCGGCTGGGTGGATCGGAATCGACAAGGGATGGGCTGCACCGTTCGTGTGAGTCGGGATTGGTCGGCCGTCCAGTTCGTCCCCTCCGACTTCTGAGAACTCGCATGGCGTCAACAGTCAGCGAGCCGCCGCAGCAGCAAGGAGACGCAGCAGAAGCGAGAAAGAGTATGCGCACCTTTGACATGGCGGCCCAGTTCAGTCAAAATCTCTTTCCCGCCGCCCTCGATCAGTTCCAGGGCGACGTCCCTCCCGAGTGCTTCACAGTCATCCACCGAGTGGACCTTCCTCGAGATCGTAGAGATGACGGAATGGGTACCGGACAACGAGGTGATCGTACCGGTCAAGGTGAGGGTTGCATGGTGAAGCGACGACTGGGTGTCGTGGTGAGGGCAGAGGTGGGGTGAGGGAATGATTAATCGATTATCGCCTGTGACTCCGTTCGGCGGAAGACCAAAGTATCCTCCTTTGGCGTTCGTCGCGGTCGATCGCTGGTGCACTTGAGGCGTGACGACGCCGTCGACTCGGTTCTCCTGAAGGTCCCCTTCTCCCCCTTTGACCCAAACTTGGGTCAACCTCGTCTCACAGCCAACGGGAACTGAACACCCTCCTTCGAGCACCTGCAACATCATTCGTTCCGCGCGCGTCATCCAACTCGTTTTCCAGCATTCGAGACTGCCGATAATCTGTTGACTCCGTTCGTCTCCCTCTCGGATCTCGATCGCGAGTGCTCCTTGTCCTACTGCGGGATACAAGACGGGAGGGCCGATAGACGTCGTGATGCGATGACCGAGTGATAGACGGAGTAGCCCGGCGGAAGCGAGGATCAAAGCGGTGTAATTCGACGTCGGATCATCTAGCTTTCGCAGCCTAGTTCCGAGATTTCCTCGCTAGCAGCGGCACGAGTAGTGTCAGGTTTCATGATTCGAGGTCAGAAAGAACATCGGCAAACTTGAGCCCGGGAAACTCACGACATCGGCAAACTTGAGCCCGGGGAATCTTCTCCTGAGCTGTGCGACCCTTCTAACGCTGCTCGTTCCAACCACGCTCCCCTCCGGAAGCTCTTCTAACGAAGTGTAGCCCAACCCTTCCTTGACGACGAGAGCGTCGAGGGGATCTTCTCGTTCGAGAACTGCGCCGAGTTGACAACCGGGAGGGAACTCGGTCGGAACGTCCTTGAGGCAATGAACGATGGCATCTACTTGGGTAAGCAGCAGCGCCGTTTCAAGTTCTTTCGTCCAAAGTGCTAGGAGGAAGATTCGAACGATAAGTGGTGAGAAGGCTGATCAAGAGAATCCATGCAGATGCATTTTTACCTTTTCCGCCGAAAGTATAGAGAGGTTGCGTCTGCACGTTGTCTCCAAGGGTAGTCTATGGGCACACAGCCATGGTCAGTCGCCTTGCTTTATACCGTGTACACGTTCGATCGAGGAAGGCTGGCTCACCATTCCGAGAATCCTTATATCACATCCCGGCCACTTCTCTTGCAGCTCTCGCCTCACAGTCTCGGTTTGGACCTGCAGTACGATGAGACATCGCGTCAATTGCAGTGAGCGGAATGGTGGGGGACTGAAGCGAGGAAAGCGCACCATCGCCAATTTCGAGTTCCTCGTTCCGAGCGTGAACACTTCGCCGGCGTAGGGATGCTCGTGTCTCGTCCCGTTCGAGGGCGTCGACGGTCGCGTCTGTGCGAGCTGGGACATCGGGCATGCCGGCGGAGGTCGGGTAGGAAACTGAGAAGTGGACGTCGTCGGAATGGGAGGGTGATCGGGAGGAAGGGTCGACAACCTAGTAAGGGGGTCATGCAGTGAGCACGAGGGCGGCATCCGATCTCTAAGAGAGGCGACTCACATGATGGTTTCGCTGCGAGTACGACGGAAGCGTCGGCGTGGGAAGTCAAGGTCCTGAATATGCCGCGAAGACTCTGGCGATTTTGGATGACGGAGCTGGCGAGCGAACGTTGAAGGACCGGGAAGGGGCGGTGGCAGACGAGGCGATCGAGGCGAGCACACTTAACCAACGCGATCCGGACGGCGAATCAGAATTGTCGCAAAGAGGGAATCTCATAACTCCGCGGACTCTTTTCCCGATCTTCTTCGTATATCTCGATAGGCGATCCGGTCGTCTATGATCTGCTAAAGCTTGCAGAAATTCCTACACCCTCAATCGCGAGAGAAACGCACTCGAAGTTTCACATCCCGCGGTGTCGTTTGAACTGTGTTCCCTGCATCGTTCGCCAACGTTTCGACATGCCTACGATCGAGGAAGTATCGTCGCGACTACCTCCGAGGACGCCCTCCTTCTCAGTCGGATCGGTCTCGCGATCAATCGTCGCGAGGGTTCCGTGGTACATCTGGCTCTTCGCCCTCTGCGCCGCTTGGCTCCGATTCGGGAACTCTGCAGGCAGCGCCAAGAAGAAGGTCGCAAGAAGGTGGGTCCAGCTCCAGCTCCTGCTTGTCCACGGAGCTCGCAGTTTTCAGCAGACATTGTCCGCTCGTTCTTGGCGGTCGGCTCTTTATTGACGAATGTTCGCGGTTGACACAGTAGTCGGAAGCGATTGCCTGTGTCCAATGCAGCGCAGAACACCCCGCGGCGAGCGCCGCCACCTCCAGTTGATCCGTCGACACGGACTCTTCCGCGGCGCGGGTCCTTCGCAGGTCGACCAGAGATGCGGGAACGTAGGGGCTCGTCCTCATCTTTCGCAAATTCCTATCGCGAACGACCCCAAATGTCGCTTTCCCCTGCCGCCTCCAGTCGGAACCTCTATCCCGTGCCTCTTCCTCGCGCATCGACCTCCCTGAGACACTCTACCCTTCCTTCCGCCAGTACCCTCGCAGGACAACCTCAGTCGTCGAGAAAACGTACTCATGAGGTGGACTCTCCAGTAGGAGGAGGGCCGAAGCGGAGCAAACTCGATTCGTTCGACTCTGACTCCGACGATGATAGAATCAACGGTATGGATCTTGACCTTAGTTCCGAAGACGGAGACGTTCCGAGAGTGGCGAGTCATCAAGTCACCGAGCAGGCCGATGAGACAACCAAAGTAACACATCGGGACCAGGAACAGGAGCGGCGAAGCGAATCTACCGCGACTTCGACCCTCGATTTCGACATGCACGCCGATTTTCCGGGTGCAGTTGGAGCTCGTGAGCAGCCCATGAACAGGAGGAAACGTTCTTCTCGGGACTCGCCAGCGCTTTCGGACGAGGGCGAGGAAAGGCGCGGGCCGGTCAAGAGACGGATTAGCAAAAAGGCGAAGAAGCAAGCGATCGGAACGGGCTCGGTGAGGGATAAGCGAGGCATCGAGCAGGTTGCATCAGACGATGACGAAGGACGAAGTCTCGAAGCCGAAGACGGGGGCGGCGAGCGAGAACGCAACGCCGACTCGGACGTCGAGTCCCAAGACGGGACATCTCGTGCGGTAGATCACGAGGCCTCGACTACCGCACCAAAGGGGAAAGGTGTCGCAAAACGGTTCCGGGAGAAACTGAAACGATCTGGATCCGACGACGAGGACTTGATGGGTGACGACGATTTACTGTCTCCGCCTCCCCCCGGACCTCCGGCCGCCGATCGTTTCTCAACTTCGACTCCGAAGAAGCGACTCTCATCGCGATCCGCGAGGAAACTCAAGCAGCCGGCGATGACGGCTTTGTCCCGGACGCCCAAGCGTTCTGCCTCCACGAGACCTTCGACGATCGACGACGCGTCGAGCAAGGAAAGGAAAGTCGGGGAGGTTTGGCAGAATCACGAAGGCGATTACTACCGACTGGACGAACCTGATGCAACAAAGGGCGAGCAGGAGGTCGTTCAGCGCAGACTGGTCGAATGCAGGGAGAAGAGAAGAAAATATCGATTGCCGAAAGACGTCAGGCATCCCGACACGAAAGAGATGCACGAGGTGGTCGTCGAGAAGTGGGTCACGCAAGAGGAATATCGGGCGCTGTTCGAACAGAGGAAGTTGGCTTGGCAAGCAAGTTACGAGGAGGAAGAGAAAGAGAAGGAACGGACGAGGCAGCTAGAGCAGAGTAACGCACTCGAGCTCGGCGATCACTCTATGGAGGACGGTACATTGCCTGTCAGTCTATCTACTCTTCTTTATTGCGATCAGGAACGACGCTCACTCTCGTCAGCTGCATAGACCCGTCGCCCAAAGGAGCTTGGCCTTTTCTATTCGAGAGGGACGAACTCTCCTCTCCGCATGCATGCCGCGCTGTCCGCCCCGAGGTTCATGTCGACTTCGTCGTCTACCTCTTCCCTCTCGTCCCTCGTCCCATCGTCTCCCAAACTTACCTCTTCGGCATCATCTGGATCGCTATCGTCGCTCGCATCATCTTCGAGGGGTGGCCGACTCCGATTACCGTCGACAGTCGGAATCCAGAGCCCCGCTCGGAGAGCATGGTCCATCGCTGAACGGTCCCGCGCAGCAGTAGTAGACAAGGAAAGAGAAGCAGAGGCAGAGAAGGAGCGGGAGGGAGGGCAGCAGCAGGTGGGAGACGGCAAGGCTCTCGCAACGAAGACGACCGAAGTAGCGAGAGTTGACTCCTCCGAGCCGACCCCGAAGGCGACCTCGACCTCGACGACCGCTGGAGAATTCTCGTCGACCATTCTGGCAAAGGACAAAGGATCGGCCTCCGGGTTCAGTTTCAGCGCAGCACCCTCGGTCGTGTCGTCAAACACAACGAAAACGGGAGCGCCCGTATCAGCGCCCGCTCCTGCCGCGCCTCTTGCATCGGCGGTGAAGGCAGAATCGAATGGTCTCCTCTCTTTCGGGTCGGGTCCAGCTCAAGCTGCACCCGTTGCGCCCAAAGACGCAGCTCCGTCATTCTCGTTTGGGCCGACGGCATCGAAAGTCACCCCGCTAGACGCCCCGAGAGCTGTAGCTCCCTCATCAACCTCAGTCGAGAAGACGACTGCCCCGGTATCTACGCCGACTTCCGCTCCGCCTTTCTCGTTCAGTGCGAATGGGCCCTCGACCAGTTTCTCGATCGGCGCGGCCCCGCCGACTCAGCCCTCGGAGCCTCCCAAGATTTCAGGCGGGTTCTCTTTCGGCTCATCGACATCGAGCAAAGCTCCCACCCCTGCCCCTCAAGCTGCACCCTTGGCGTCGACTCCGGCGATCTCATTTGGCGCCGCGGCTGCGACCCCAGGAGGCCCACTCGCGGCCCCTTCAACTGGTTCATTTTCCTTTGGTGCAGCGTCCTCGTCTGGAGCCCCAAGCGGCAGCACCACGCCTGCATTCTCTGTGAGCGGAGGAGGAGGATTCTCATTTGGACAGACTGCGACTGGTCCTTCGACACCGACCGGAACGGGAGCGCCGTTGTTCTGTGAGTTCTGTTCGCTCTATGTTGACCGCGTCGCTCTTTCGGAGTGACTGAAAACGCTCGCGGAACAGCTTTCGGGACGGGAGGCGACGATGCGACCTCGAACGGCGCGACAACGCCGAGAAGGCGGGCTATCAGGAAGATGCCGGGCCGCTAGAAACCACTGTATGCCCGTACCGTTTTGGAAGATTGTGACCGTTCACCTCATCGTCCGCGTGTCACTCTTCGGGTCTTTCGAGAGCTGCGAGCGAGGCGTTCTCCGGGACGAGACAGCGAAGCGGTTTCAAATCGCGGCCTAGTCTCGCCGTTGGTGCCTCTGGGCGGTTCTTGCGCGTGCGCTTGTGCCGGTCGGTATCACAGCCGTCAGCTGAACCAAGCATCTGCCGCTGAGCTGTAGCTTCTCATCCATGGACAGGCGACTCCCGAGTCCTCGGAAGGAGAATCGATCTTTCCACTCGCATATTCCCATGCGCATACATTGAGTCCCTGCTTGTCTACGACTAGTGCTCCCACGGGTGACGCCATCCCTGCGGGTTGACGATCGGTTAACTCCGCGACGTGCTCCGAGGACGCTTGCGCCCGTGTCGTAACGACTTACGAGAAGGACCGGTCCATCACGACGAGCGGATACGAAGATCCAGAACCAGCACGTAGCTCCCAAGAGCTTGGCGCCGAGGCGGTGAGGGATGCCTGCAGCGAGCGCGAGAGAGCGAGGGCGGGGGGGGGGGGGAGGGAACGGGGGGAACTGATGAGAAATTCCGTGCGCGACCGCCCACTCGAGCTGGACTCACCAGGTAAGTGAGGGTTGAACCCTCCGGGTCGAGCTGCTCCGGCCATGGTTAAAGCGAGTTGAGCGAGCGAGAGAGAGAGAGAGAGTAACCCTCCAGGTAGCGACAGTGCAGGTCTCTGTCTGTCCGCGACAACCCATCGACGCGACTGATACTCCATCGAGCGTACGCAGCAAGTAACCCGTAGCACTATCCCCAGAAGCTTACGAGCGAGCATGAGGTCCCTCGTCCTGCTCAACGCCGAGTACCACTCTTCTTCGGTTTCGCCGCAGACGCACCTCGTCGCGACTACGGTCGATCCTGTCTCGGATAAAGTCTTTACACTCTGTCAGAGCAACGACGCTGGAGGCGAGATTTCTCTCGAAGCCTACAGCAGAATAGGGAAACAGGTTCGTACATTCACGGTGCCCTCGTCTCGGACTCAGCGCTGACAACGGTAGACTTGGAGCAGGAGCCCGAACTGTTGACAGCGTGGTCCACCGTCGTCTTGCCTGATCAAGCGACTCCTACCGACGAGGACCCGCTCGTACGCTCGTTCAAGTACCTCGCAGAAGACGACGCTCTCGTTGTGGTGCTGTCGAACGGCGACATCGAGCAAATCTTCCTCAATGGTGGTGTCGGTGAAGCCACCGTCCGTTCCGAATCCTTACTCAGCTGAACTGCGACGTGTCCTGATCCAACAATGCCAAACAGAGGGAGAACGTCGGAACGTTCGACGAGGGTATCAAGGCGGCGGAGTGGAGTCCCGACGATGAACTGCTCGCGATCGTGAACGGTGTGTCTGCACCGCAATCATTTCCTTCTAGGTATTTCTGGTTTACTGACCATTGTCGTTTCGATTTGCGAGCAGGCAACGATTTGCTCCTCACCCTGACTAAAGCGTTCGACCCTCTCTCGGAAGCCCCTCTTCACACGGATTCGTTCGGAACGGACGCGCCTGTATCTGTCGGATGGGGAGCAAAGTCGACGCAGTTTCACGGTTCTCTCGGGAAGACTGCAGCCGCTCAGGCCGTCGCCACCGATCCGCTGCTCACTCGGGAACGACTACTGGGACCCTTCGACACGGGGAAAGTCCGAATCAGGTGGAGAGGAGACGCCTCGTGGTTCGCCGTCAGCAGCATCGAAGCTGTTCCTCCACGACCCGAGCAGGGAGCGCAAGAAAGAGCGATCAGGAGGATTCGTATCTTCTCCCGCGTCGGAGCAGAGTTGTCTTCGACGACTCTCCCGGTCGCAAGTCTCGAAGACGGCCTCGACTGGATACCGACTGGAGAATTAATCGCCTCGAGCCAGGATATTTCGATCGAACGCGGCGAGGCAGGCAAGAAACAGATCGTATTCTTCGAAAGGAACGGATTGCGGAGGTACGATTTTGAGGTGAGGGAGACGGGACGAGTGAGAGAGGTCGGGTGGAATTCGGCCAGTGACGTATTAGCGGTTTGGGTCGAGAAGGAAGACGGTCGACATAGCGGTGAGGCTCACACTCGTTACATCGCTCTTTATGCTGTCACTGACGATACTAAGAAACATCTAGTGCACCTTTATCACCGCTCAAACTATCACTGGTCACTTAAGCAAACGCTTTCGCCTTCACTCTCGGATTCCCCAATTCTTTTCGGTTTCAGGTGGCACCCCGAGCAGGCTCTCGAGTTGAGCTTAATCACGAAGGACGGACTCGAGAAGTTGGAATTCGGGTGGGACACGTTGAGGTCGGACAGGGATTCCGAGCAGCATGAAGACGATGCCACAGTCGCAGTCGTTGACGGCGGTGAGTTGAATCGTTTGCCCTCAATCTTCTCGGCTGACCTGTTCGTGGACGCGCGCAGTGAGCATACATCTCACGCCGTTCCGTTTGCTCAATATTCCCCCTCCAATGAGTGGAACAACCCTACCTAGTTCTGCGACACCGGTCCATATGTCCTTCGCCCCTTCGTCGTCTGCCTTTCCTTCGTCTCCCACGGCGACTGCTCCCCTCTTCTTCGCCCTTCTCTTCCCGAATTCGGTTTCTGTCTATTCGTGGCCACTTTCGCTCGTAGGCAATGCCCAGACCCGCGCACGGGCTGGACTCCCCACGCCTCGGCTCGAATGGACCGCAGAGATTCCCAAGGTTGGCCGGTCTACGGTCAAACAGTGCGCCGTGCTGGTGACAAGAAAGGGGGAAGTCACAGTCGGAGTTGCGAGGACTGTTCGGGATGAGGACGGCGAACTTCGGGATGAGATCGTCATAGTCGGTCGAAGCGGCGAACCGCAGCGAGTCGTGGCGATGGAAGGTGCACGAAGGATCATCGCCAAGGCCGGAAAGCCCGAGGAGGAGGCAGACACGGAGGGAGAAGAAGCCAGTTTCGTCCTCGAAACTCACGAAGGGTGGCTACTCGAAATCCCCCTCTACGCTCAGTCGGAAGATCTCGCCCTTCCATCACCGCGCCTCGCCCCTCTGCCCGAATTCTGCGCTCAGGTTCAATACGTTCTCCTTCCTCCTGTAACCTCAAAGATGACCTCGCGGTTCCCGGTCGTCCTCGGGCTCTCCTCCTCCGGTCGATTGTACTCTTCATCTAGACTCATCGCAGCCGATGCGACCTCGTTTGTTACGACGCCGGACTTCCTGATCTACACAACCTTCTCGCACGAGGCAAAGTTTATCCCGCTTTTCACCCTTTCACCTCTTTACACCGGTCCGACCGCAATCGAACACACCGAGTCCTTCGCTCGCCGTGCTCCAGGTGGAGGAATCAGCGATGGGGGCACGCAAGCGCCTTCCCTCAAACGAGCTGTTGAACGAGGTTCAAGAATCGTCACGGTCGCGCCGAGCTCGACGAGTCTTGTCCTGCAGATGCCTCGAGGTAACCTCGAGATCATCTGCCCTCGTCCGCTCGTCCTGCGAGTCGTACGCGACTTCATCGACGCGTGAGTGCCCTTCTTGCGTCTCCATTTGTGCTCGGGGTATGTATCAAGCTGACGCCCGCCGCCTTGCAGCCGTCGGTTCCGAGCTGCTTTCCTCCTTTGCCGCAAACACCGGATCGATCTCAACCTCCTCGTCGATCACGATCCTGCGTTCTGGACGGCTCATCTCGCGGAATTCGTTGATCAGGTGAAAGAGGTCGATCATCTCAATCTGTTCCTCAGTGGGTTGAAAAACGAAGACGTCACGAAGAGCATGTATGAGAATGTTCTCGGCATCGGATCTTCGACCGTTCCAGATACGGTCGTGTCGTAAGACTCGGATCTTCTTCTTCCTTCACTCGTTCTTCCCCTAAAAAGTTGAACAACTCTCGTCTTGCGTTACAGCGCTACCCCGGATAAGATCAACAAGGTTTGCAATCTTGTTCGGGAGGAGCTCGAGACGCGCGATGTCTTTCACTACGCCAATTCGATCCTGACCGCGCATGTTCGCAAGCAACCCCCTGCCTACGAAGATGCGCTGAATCTACTTGCCGAGCTCAAAGGTTCGTCTCCTGTATACAAACGTTCGACAATCGACCCGATGCTGACGACGCGACTGGCTGAGGGCAGGCAAAGACGCGGAAAGAGCGGAAGACGCCGTAAAATACATCATTTTCCTCAGTGACGCAAACAGGCTCTTCGATCTCGCCCTTGGAATGTACGATTTCGCGCTCGTTCTCATGATCGCTCAACATTCTCAAAAGGTGTGTCTCGGCTGTGTGCCCGTTCTTCCTCGCAGGCGCTGACCCGTCCCGGCTTTGTGTTCTTCAGGACCCCCGGGAATATCTCCCCTTCCTCCGTGCTCTCCGCGAGCTCCCCGAGGCCCTACAGCGCTTCAAGATTGATGATCACCTCGCTCGGCACGAGTCGGCACTTCGCAACCTCGCTCGTGCCGGTCCCGATCACTTCGATGAGGTGCTTGAATACACGAAGAAGCACGGACTTTTCGGAGTAGCACTCGAAGCCTACGGAATGGATGAAGAAAAGTACAAGATCGTCCTCGAGGCGAATGCAGAGGACCTGTTCGAGCGTTCAAAATACTCTGAGTCAGGATTGCGTGAGTTCCCACCCCAAAATGAATCGAGCCTTTGCTGACTTTGACTCCCTCGTGCAGTATTCTCGCTTTCTGATCGGCCGGACAAAGCGATCCTTGCTTATCAGCACGCGAATGCTTGGCAAGAACTGTTCACGGTCGCCTACAGATCGGGGAAGTCCGATAGCGACATCAGGGAGCTCGCTGTCGAAAGCGCTGGTGGGGCTCGATTCGGAGTTTCATTAGACGTACCTCGCGAGACTAACTAGCTTGATGTGTACTGTGGACAGAGCGTCTGACAAGCAAACGGAGATACGCCGAAGCCGGGAAAGTTCTGCTCGAGTACGCACAAGATCTCCCTGCCTCGGTCAACGCTCTTTGCGAAGGCAATCTATTCGCCGAGGCTGTTCGACTCGTGCGTTCCTTTCGTAATGTACCACTAGCGCAGGGTTGTCGACCAGCCTAACCTTGAGAGAGGGTCGACAGTCTTCTCTGCACAACCGACGCGACTTGGTCGATTCTCGCATCAATACCAGCACGCTCGATATGCAACAGCGTCTCCTCGACGACTTTGCCGATATCACCGAACAGCTCGAAAAGCAAGCGGACCGATTGGACGAACTGCGAAAGCGGCGTGAAAATAATCCTTGTGCGCTCGATTTACTCCTCATTTATGCAAGTGCACGGCTCGCTGACTGTTCGCACCGGTCAATCGCGCAGATCAATACTTCTGCATTGATGACCCCTCCGCCGCGCTAGAAAACCTCGAGCTTGCTCCCGATGGAGTCTCTGATGCCGGTACTGCCTTCACCCGATACACCACAAATCCAACCACCGTCGCAAGCAGTCAACGATCCTCGAGCAAGACTGCCAGGTCAAGGAGGCGGGCGGGACTCAAGAAGGCGGCAGGAAAGAAAGGTAGCGTTTACGAAGAAATGTACCTGCTCAACTCAATCAAGAAAACGTATGAAATCAAGTTGGCCGACTTGCAGGGTGCGTTGCTTCTCACTCACTGGACTATGATGTTGCGAGCACTGACTGTGCTTCGCCCTTGACAGCTGACGTTGCCGGACTGCTGCCGGTTCTCCTCACCCTCTCGTCGTCACCTCACCGGACCAGCGCCTTTGAGCTCCAGTCTGCTCTGACGTCGTTCGAGTCATTCCTCGAATCTCTCGCTGAGCGCATCTGGGGACCGCGAGAACAGGAATGGCAGGCCGAATTGGCTCAAGAGCAGAAAATCCGAGACAAAGGAGATGCCATGCTCCTGGCGGAATGGGAGGCAAGGCCAAAGCCGATGGAGGGAGAAGTCGAGACGAGACGCGTCGAGAGACCAGGTCTCGCAAAGGTGAAGTGGAGGATTGGAATGCTCGAAGGGCGGCAGGTCTAGCTAGCCACCGCTTCTCTTTTCCAAACAAGTCCTCGCGTGTTGTATATTTCATTCCCAGCAACAGTGTTCACCGCTCGCTTCAACAATTGTGCACTGTAGAACCAGTCAATCTCCTGGCAAGGTGAGACATGCGGTACACGAGGCTGCGCGCATTCGTCACAATTGGGGGTTCCGGACAATTGCCGAAAGGCGCAAAAACCAGCAACTCCGCCTATGGTCAAGAATCCGCCAGTGCATTGTATACACTTGTGGGCTGTCGATGCCACCAAACCTCGCTCGCGTAAGTCGGCGTCCACTGGCCGTTCCTTTCCGCGGCAATTCCCGAGCCTTATATATTTCCAATCGCCTCTACGGATCCAAGACGTATATCGTGCGGACGTTACGCAGTATAAGAAAGGCTATCAGTGGGCTCAATGAACGTCGACGCGCTCGAAACCGCTGCGTCGCCAGAAAACCGACCAGAAACGGTGTTAGCCCTAGGTATGTATTGCACGTCGCCACTTCAACCTCCTCGCGAATGGTAAACATGTGCGCGCCGACCGATTAACTCGCACAATCTTGTACCGTGTTCGCACAACGCTCGGCCAATGTGTTGTCGGCCTCTTTTTGCACTCGCTCTATGATCAGGTCCGGAAGGGTATATCCAGGGCCTGCGCACAGAAGTATTACATACGTGTTTTAATATCGACCATATTGCGTATGGTCCCCACGAGCAAGCGTAATTTTGCCAACATACTGTAGAAGTTTTCAGCAAAACACTGGTGACGTACTGCCAAATGAAAGGACGTGCTCAAACAGCGCCGAGTCAGAAAGCACCTAGGTGTCATCCACGTCTAATCGATGTAATGCGACGGACATACAGAATGCTGTATACAAGACGCCCAGCTGGCATCACGATTTAGCTTGACGCTCTTTGGATTCTTTCGTGTGCGTTATCTTTCTGCAAGTAAGAGAAAATGAAGCTTGCGTTCGCTCAATCTCGTCTGCAAGGACTGGCGTTGGAGATGCGTGCGTGTAGCGCTGAAATCTTGCATTGAGCGTGCGAAGAGGTTCTGCTAGAAGACGGGCCTCTTCAATTCGGCGAGATCAGAAGATGGAGCCACGCACGCAACCAAGCTCCCGTGGGCAATGTCCGCGGGCACTTGCAATGATTTCTGGCAAGTAAGCGGCTCGTTAGTCAGGAAAGACCCTGTGCAACTTCAATACAGTCCTTTGATGTATCAATCCGACGTTTGTAACTGGTCTGAGTACTCAAAATTCACCACAGGCCTGTCAATCGACAAAGATAGTACGTGTTGGATACCACCGAGAAAGCATCATAGGGTCCCTCGAGCTGGCCAGGAAAACGGGTCGTAATGGCAACAAAACGCAAATTAGACACTGTGAGCTGTTATCGCACCTGAAGATTAGGTAACATGAGCTACGCGCATATGCCGTCACGAAGATCTCCATATTATGTGGCGAGAAGAACAACGATCAGGACGTGCAAAAAAGAACGGCCAGGGCGTGAACCATCCTAATCATCTTGTACACTTGGCAACTGATATTGCAGAGACCGTACTGTACCGTACAACTCCGAAGGCTGGCGCAACTTAGAAGTCATCGGCGTGGTGCGCAACATTCGACATCGTAGCTCAGTTGGTAGAGCACTCGCGTGATCACCGAAAGACCTCGGATTCGATTCCTGAACATGTCAAGACTTTTGCCTAGAAAGTCTTGCTCTCCACTGACAGTAGACAGCATAGCGTTTGAACAAGCTGAGTGATGTCAAAGGACGTTTAGCTTTTTCGCAGGCAAACATTGGCTCGGATATGTAGACTTCGCAACAGTGCATTTGAGCTCTTGCTCAGTTCATTAAAGTGTCAGTTTGAAAAAGTGTCAGTACAATAAAGTGTCAGTTCGATGAAGCGAATGCTGCAGAACACAGCAAGCAGCGAAAAACTTCTGCTCTTTGCGCGAAGCAGAACGTAACCCAGTTCAGGCATTCTCACGAATATGTGATGTGTGTTAACTAAAACGCGAAGAAAGATAAGCATGACGCCTCGCCCGGTACTGTCGTCGTATGGCGCTAGTTGTGATGATGCTACACTGAGGCCACGGTCTTCGGCTGGGTTCGATTGATACTCGCACATCTCGTGTCCTTTATTGCTGCTGAAAAGCGCTGCGTGATGCCATCCAGCCAATACTGCTGATTTGCCGATGCGGAATCGTTTCGATGGATAGCACACTGCAAAAAGCGAAGACTGTGTCAGTGGAAAAGTCTTGACATGCTCAGGAATCGAACCCGAGGTCTTTCGGTGATCACGCGAGTGCTCTACCAACTGAGCTACGACGTCGAATGGGTCCACCGGCTCTTCACATCACAATCGGTCGACTGGAACATCACCGTCATGCGTACAATCGATATCGATTCTCGATGCCTTTCCCACAGGTTTTGATAGGGTGTTTGGCGGTTACCAGCTGACTCGTCGAGTGTAGTACAGACAGACTCACCACGAACGGTAGTGTCAAAGTGATCTAAGGGACCCTCGCAACCTTGGTATAGCCCTGGTCTAGTCATCTGTTTCTGATTCGATCAGTTGTTTCCGACGCATCCTCGAAGAGATATTGTGATGTAGCCTAATCACACACAGACTGCTGGAATTGTACAGCATACCTACACGCCGCAGAGCTACTAGCCTGCTCATGCTGAAAGAGACGTGTCAGGTTCTGACACCTGGAACTACAGTAAATACAGGGGCAAGGGAGTCTGAACTTTGCGGGCGAACTGATTTACGTCGTACAAATCTGTACCAGTCACTACCTGTGTCGCGAACTCCCAATACGTGCTCATAGCGACACAAAACCAGGAAGCGGGTCCACCAACGTATCGAGGATGCAGCACATGTGAACGAAGCTTGCGACAGTGCGTCTCTATTGGATAAAGCCTCGAGTCGCACAAGCCGGTGCGTAAGCGTCGACAAGGGCGACTTCAAATTGGTCGAGCCCACTTGACCCGGATTTCAATATTCGATTCTTGCACCTCCGCACTCGTGCATGCTAGCGTTTTGAAGCTTTTGTGCGGCACGGAGTTTCACATTGACTGTATACAGAGCTGTCGCGCATTATTCAAGGGTCCCGTCCACGCATTGCGGCTGATGACAGCTAGTGTGATCTGTTGCACAAGGAAGAACCTCTTTGCTTCATTGACTCCCCTATTTTACGCCGGACCTCTTACATCCTAGTCTTTTCCCTCGAAGCAGGCCATCTGTGCGCTCGGATGGAATTATGTGTCGGTTTATTGTTGTGTGGCGTTTGCTCTATTCGGTCCGCGTCTTGCGCAGTTTCACCTTGAGCACTAACTTCTCGTTGTTTCTGTTGTCTCGTGTATGTCGAGCGAAGCCCGGCACCAGCTCTTTCATCGTCATACAGGAATCACAAAGCGCATCGCTGTCATACAGTTTCTTACGAGGTGGTCCATTGTCATTACGTGGTCGTAGCGAAGGTAAGTCGCAAGATCTTCCCACCAACCTTCAGGAGCCCTCGTTCAGTGCTGTTCCGAAGCGTCTGGGCTCTCTATCGAGCATTTCGAACATATCACTGGCGATGGTCGGGCGATGAAGGCGCTATGGACGACTGTCAGAGGAGCAAAGTATGAATTTGCGTAGAGCTGTAATGAGTAGGCCTTTGAATGTGCCGACAGAAGTAGCTTCCTGAACGTGATGACAGATTCAGAGGATCATCTCGCTTATGTCCGTTGTGCTGTAGACGATCTGGTCAATGAGCCGCCATCGAGATGTGTCAGGCTTCACTGCAAGGCTTGCGTCATTGAAGCTGGTGCAGTTCTCCAATACTTTGCGTGCAGCCTTCTAGGCACGCAAAGCTATTTGTCAAGTCAGCAAGACATCAGAAGTGAGGTTGTTTGAATACGGAGCATTCCGCGTCAAATCCCGATGTGTGTTATTCTGCCTGCTGTGTGGAGTGTCTCGCCCGATGAAGTGCAGAGACGCATTTGAGCAAAGCTCCGCACGATTGAGCTAACCAGGTCGCAAGTATTGATCCGGATTTTTATATGGCTTCTCTCTATTTTGTGAGTATATATATCACATAAAAGAGGCTATAGCATGCAAGACCTGATAGCTCAGTGGTAGAGCGGGCGACTCCAGTGAAATCCGATCGGATTCATAGGACTTCATCGTCAGGCCGGGCGTTCAATCCGCTCTCGGGTCTTTCTTTTTGGTTCGCCAGAGAATTTTCTGGGCGGCATGCAACTGTGCCTATATGATGAATCACCTCCCTAGCTTGCGCAAATTTCACAATCCATCGGCGATTCCAGTGCGCTTTCCCCTGTATCCCCAAGTTGATCGTGTGCAGAACGCACTTGCGCTCGTTGGACGACGTCGTCGTGAGGCTGTTGCATATATTCGCATCTCTGCGACACGCAGAGAAAATTTTTATCGCGGGGTAATAGGGGACGAATCAAGCCGCATGTTCTCAGGTTCTAGTTCTCTCGTCCAGACTCATCAACCACACTCATCCATCCCATCCCTCTACGCCGACAACCATGCGCTGTTAGAGTGTATCCGTTACTCCACACGAAACTTTGATCCATTGTGAACCGAGACTCTCTCGAGACCTGCCCTCCCACCCGTCAACATGTCCACTTCTCCTCGCGCCGGCTCGACCAGTGTGCAACTACACTTCAAGGAACGATCTTGTGGAGCGAGACCTCTTTGTACGTCCAGTTCCTCGAACACCGCACGCGAGGAGAACAAACATTGAATTCCTCGCTTGATCATTCGCTTAGATCGCCCTGCGGCCCTCCGACGGAACGGTGCGTGCTGTCCGCTCGGTCTATGCAACCTGAAGGGGTCTAGCTCACTCGTATCGTTCATCTCATAGACTCGCGGTCGTCGACTAATCGAATCCGCCCTTCTCCGCCTCAATCGCCTTCGGTCGCCGCTTCCGAGACTAAAACGAGCTGGCTGGGCGCGCTCTCGACGCCGTGGTCACCCGTGGCACCTGATGCATTCAGAGACCTCACCATACACGATGTCAAAGGCAGGATGCTCCCGAGGAGCGAGTGGAAGGTACGTTGCTCTCGGGACCTGATCGGATTCACCTTCTCGAGATTCTGACTCGTCGTGATCATTATCAGCCCGACGAAGACGCCCAAACTTGCGCCGACCTAGATTGTCATCTCCGTTTCGACCTCTTGAACCGACGCCATCATTGCAGGTACGTTTCGAGGGGTTGCTCGCCTTGCTTGTATCCGCATGTACTGACCCATTTCTCGGTTTCCTGCCATGTCTCCTCTCTCTCAGAGCATGCGGAGACGTCTTCTGCTCGAGTCACTCGTCCAGAGCGACGTTCCTGTGGCCCGCGTGCGAAGAGGAACAGCATACGAGTGGATTCACGCCGCGGGGAACTCCCCGCGGCACTCCCCGCTCTTCGGCTTTGGACCTCCCCTCTCTCGCTTACTCGACTTCGCCGACGTCGTCGGGTATCAGCACGTCTTCGTCCTCAACTGCGACGAGTACCTCGCCTGTGCCGCCTCCACTTCCTTCCGTAGCGGCACCAGTTTCCGCTCGAGTCTGCGACCGGTGTTACTTCAGCGTGCCCACTCCTCTCCTGACCCCGCCGGCTTCGAATCATTCCGGATCGTTTTCGTTCAACGCCTCACCGAACTCGGCGCTTACTCTCCGTCACCCCCGCTCGCGCCAACATTCCGCATCTCGGACCTCGTCGCCCGCTCACTCTCCACCAGGGTACAATTTCTCGCCACACGGTCGTTCGACGTCTGCCAGAGTTCGAACGCGAACGGGCAGCGCCGCTTCTCTATCCGCGGGATCTTCCGAAGGCCCATCGTACTCCTCGCCGGCAACCTCTGTTGAAGTGCTCTCTACAATCCACTCAAACAAGGTACCCCCGCCTCGCAGTCACAACAGCCGGCGCAATATGTCCCCGGCTGCCTCCCGTGCCGCCCCGGTCATTTCCCTGGACCACTTCTCGACTTCTCCCGACCCTTCTTCCGAGGACGAGGAAGGAATCGCGGAACCGAAGGAGGGCTCAGATGCACACGAGGACGGGTGCGGCTCAGACAGTGAGGACGAAGCGAAACACGAGCAGATGATGAGGGAGCGCCGTAGGCACAATCAAGAGTTCGGGAGCGTTCAGGGCGGACCGTGGCAGAGTTGGGCCACTTTCTGAGTGCTTATATCATAGAAGATTCCTGTTGTCCGTTCTCTCTGTCCCTACATTTTTCTGTTGATGATTTTCTAGATTTGCGTTGCATTGGTGAGTTGTTGAGTACCCCGACGAAAGTTCAAAAAGGAACCAGAAAGGCGAAGCATTATGAGTCGTGAGGGCTTCAATCCAAATTACACGATACCGAGAAAGATACGAACGCCGCACCTTCCGCCGCTTGGGGCACCGATCAGAACAAAAGGCTACCGACTGCAAGGCCTCCGAGTAGACCCATTCCTGCTCCCATCCCGCCCATCCCTCCGCCATACCCGTAACCGGGCCTCCCATAATACCCACCTCCATATCCCGGCCTTCCGTACATACCACCGTAGCCTCCTCCGTACATTGGGCGTCCATAAGGAGTCGCAGGGGCGGCGTAAACAGTGGTGTAACGGCCCTCACGCTGCGCTTTGAGGATCTCGTTGCGCCTCATGATGTACGCTTGGTATTGTTTCAGTTCCTGTAGCGTGACATGCGCGAGTACGGGTTCCAAAACGTGAGTGGCTGGGCTGACGCTATTGTCGATGAGGAGGATTCGGTGGTAACAAGAGGAAAAGTCGACGACTGACCTCTTCCTTCTGACGTTTGCGCTGCGCAACCCTTTGTTCGTGCGTTTGCCCCGTCATCTTGTCCTTGAGCTTCCTACCGAGCGTACGGTCGTCCTTTGTCTTCTGTTGTCCGGACGACGAAGACGACGACGCGGCGGCGGCCCCTCCTCCCGCCGTATTCGAGTTGCCGTGGTGAAGTGAGAAATGGTGATGATCTGATTTCGAGTCGGCAGGTTTGGTCGTTGTCGAAGCTGCGGAGGGAGGAGGGCCGTCGGGTGGAGAGTATAGGCGCGAGGCTTCTCTGCACTCGGGGTGAGATTTGATGAAAGTTTCGTCATCGAGCGGGTGAGTCCAGATGGAGCGGGGGGGCGTCGCAGCGGTATCGACGAAGAAGAAGTGTTGCGAGCTCTGTCGATGCGGGACCCCGGTCGTCAGTCCGATTCGGGAACGGGAGAGAGCACGGCGGGAACAGAACTCACCGGATCGAACTCTCGGCTCCAACCTGGTGGCAGCTCCCTGAACGAGTCCTCCATGGATACACGTTCTTCAGTCGAGAGACCTCGCTCTCCGTCTTCGTCACTTGACGCTGTGTTCGAACCTGTCGAGTAAGCTCTGCCCCGGCCAGGGACTGCGAGGTGGGAGCTGTCTTGTGGCCCAGCGTGTGCTGACGCCGCTTCGTACGAGGGAGGTGGTGCTTCGGTGGCATGGGCGGACATGGCTGATGCTGCTTCTTTGATGGCGAGGTGGAGTAGGAGGTAGGAGAGCCTGGAACGCGCGGGGTCAAGGGCAATCGGGGGGGAAATCGGTGCGTCATTCTCATTGCACCGCCGCTTCGCTCAGACTGCATATTTCCAATGCAGCAAGCGAGATAGACACCCGGCGGATGCTTGTTGCGATGAGAGCGTGGAAATTCTACAAGTCCATCCGAGTTTGCTGTAACGAGGTGCGGCCACAACTCCGCGGCGCGTCCCGGATCTCCGCTCTCTCTGCGTTTACTTCGTGTGGCTCCGATTCGCCTTCGTGCGCCCCGCCATACTTCGGTTCCCAGTCGGGCTCCCTGGGACAGTGATTCGGCCTGTGCAAGGACAGGGTCTCGCCTTCGCGGGCAAAGCATAAACAACGGCGACTCTTTGCGTCCCGTGCTTTCGTGTTCCGCACATTCACTCGCAGTCCACCACGTCGAACCCCATCCTCGAGGTGACCCCTCGCCGCAGACTGTTCTTCCTCTCCGGGAGGGATCCGGAGTCGGGTTCACACTTCCGCCCGGCGAACACTTCGGCCTGGGCATACCAAGCTTAAGTCGAGCGCAATCGCTGACTTGCCTGTCCCCGCTTCCCGCTTCCCTCTTTCCCCTTTCCTCTTCTCTTCTGACTCGCGACTCCACTCGTGTCTCGCCCGAGGCGATCTGACGAGATTCGGGAGCTCAGCAGTGCCTGTAGCGATAACCGTCGAAGTGCTCACTCATCCGCATGAACAGAGATATGCAGGAAACGAAACGAGCGTTAAGTTACAAGTACGAACTATACTGTACAACATCAAGGTGGGTGGCTCTATATGCTTAGGCTCGCAGTCTAGAAAGACAATCCCATACGACTCCTGATCTCCTTCGCAACCGCTCTCCTCTCCTCTCTTGCCCCTCCCCGCCCACTCGTCGGATCCCCCTTGAGAATGCTTTGGTTCTCGTTCGCCCTTCTGATCAAATACGGAAGACCTTGCGAGAGCGTCGCGTAGGGAACGTACTTGACGACGAGCGGGATCGACGACGACGAGGGCGTGGGCAGGAGAGACAACAACGTAGCTGTCAGATTGTCCGACATACCTGTGCGGAGCGGAAGCGCGAAAATTAATAAGCCGTCCGACTCTAGTGCGCGAGAACAGAAGGAAACCAGCTCACCCATGAGTTGACCAAACGCTACCCGTCCCCGCAACCGATCGTCAACTCGAAGCCTTCCGTCTTGTCCGCTTGCGACCAAGCCGTCCTGTCTCAAATTGCCGAGGAACTTCTTCATACTCGTTCCATTGTGACTCGCCAAACAGACTCCGACCTGCGATTTGGGAACGTCTCCGTCTCCCTCGCGGAGGTCCTGCACGATGCGCTTCTCGAGGAGTGTAGCGCATCCATCGTAACAAGCGTCCGTCTCGTCCTTGGTGTCCCAGACGATGCACGGGTTGCGACCATCGTTGGCCTCGTCCTCAGTGTTCGCCGGAAGCGCCTGTGAATGACGTTTGCGCTCCGATTCGACGTATGCGCCTCGGACAAGTTTCGCCCCGAACGAGTAGTTGTTTGCGGTCGCGTGCTCAAGGGCCGATTCAAGCTTTGAAGGCGTAGTCCGGAGGTAGCATTGATCTGCGTGGGGGTCGGCATTCTCTTCAGTCGGGCTGCGCTGCACGAAAGCGCACCAACCACTTGAAGGACGTACAGGTGTTGTAGACGATTGGTACGGAGCAACCTGAATCGGGTTTGTTGAACTCTTGCGAGAGTAAGTTTGCAAAGTGGTCGATTCTGAAACCGGTAACATTACGCGCGCATATGTCAGGTCCGATGGTCGAAGGCGACGACGAGACGGCACGGTGGAAAACGAGCTTACGCAGGCTGAAACCAACTCTGCTCGGCATCGACCAGTAGTCGTACTCCTTGGTCCCGCGCCTCGCGGCAAACCTTCCTCAACCCCTGATACAGCTTGTCGAGCTGATCGTGATCCTCATCCGAGAGGTCGGGACTTTGAGGAAATACGAACGCGTTCATGTGACCACTCGAATCGCTCCCGTTCGAAACCGGCGTCGGCAAAAAGTTGCCACCGCGCTGGAAAGAAGTGCTGCTCGTCAAGGCGCTCGAAGCGCGGGCGAGGAGGGAGGCGTCGTAGATGAGTCCGGTGAGCTTGATGGCGAGAAGGGAGGGTTTGACGGCAGTCGAAGGGGAGGGCGAGGTGTTCGCCCGGGCGGCGTCGGGCGATACGGTTGGGGACAGCTTCGCAGCTTCGACGACGGCGGAATGAATCTCGCTCATACAAGCTTGATCGATCCCGGAGCTAGGTTTCGAGCTGCCGAGCGGTGCCTCGGCAGAGTAATTGAACATGACTCCAACCTGTGAGAGTTGTACGCAAATTCGATCAGCTCGAGTGTCTCAAGGAGCAAGATTTGCAAGCTCACCCCTTTCTGGGCGTAATTGTCGACAGTCTCTTGGCATCCCGGTACAGTCTCACCGCCGACGAATACCTTGTAGAATGTCTGGTTCATACCCTGAGTGACCGCAGAGGGGAGGAAGGAGACGAGTCAATTCGTCGAACCGGAAAGGCAAGAGAGCGCGAGAGACTGACGAATGCGAAGACGGCCCAGACTGCACTGCCGAGCAAAGGTACATTGTCCCGCGTCCACTCGATCTTGTTCAACATCCAAGGGCCGGCCTGGACGAGGCTCGACTGCTCAGAGATTGCGAAGACGACCCATTGGCGGCAGAGATCTCCGAGACTTTGCCCGGTCAAGTGTGCAGTCGTGCGAGACAGTGCCGATGGGTCGAGCGCCGAGAGCGGGTCCGACGAGTTGTAGGACGGCGGAGAGACGATGCTCGGCGAGTCTTGATCTCCCGAAGCGACGAGGTACGCTCCGACTGCGAGAGCTCCGGCAGCGCCATAGCCCAATGCCTTCTTCCGAGCTGACGACTGCGACGCACGTGAAGCGGCAGACGCCGAGTCGAGCGTGTAGGTCGAGTTGAGGCGGGTTCGACGAGTCGGTTGAGTGATCCGGGTCGGGTTCAGTGCCGCACGTCGGGACGCTTGCGTAACGGCGTTGCGGTACATTGTCACGGTCGACGATGGAACACGGAAAGAGAGAGAGAGCGCCTCGACGCACCTCGCACCTTCCGAGCGAACCTAGTTGCCGACGGTCCGAGGCATTTCTCCGAACTTTTGCGAGTCGGGATTTTTCGCGGCAACGTTCGGCTCCTTATCGCCCTAGCCTGTCCACACCACATGGGCCTCGAGCGGGACCTCGTTCGGCACAGGAACGACAAGACCCGGGGCAATCGCAGCAGGTCAGAGATTGATTGAGGTTGGTGCGACGACGAGACAGAGCCACTTGGTAAAATAAATGCGGAATCATAGCTCGATCAGTCCGATACCTCGAGCTCTGACCTCGGACCACCTGCCCACGCGAACACGCCCCTAGCAGTGAAGCACCGTTTGGCGCTGGACGATATGAATGCGAGGGGTGCTCGACTCGGTTACAGCGATCGCGCTTCAAAGTCAGGCCCTTTTTCGTTCGAGTTCCGGCAGTCTCCCTGCCATACCGTCCTCGATCAAAGTCCTCGTCGCTTCGTAACCGTCTCCGTCTCTCAGCTCGATCATTTCGCGCCCGTACTTGTCGCCAAACAGCTTGACCGCGCGCTCGACGGCGTCCTCTGCCTTAATTCGCCCCTCGTGTCCCCTGCCCAGCCGTTCCAGCTCGGCTTCGATGCTCGTACTCGAGACATCGTGCAGCCCACATGCAACGATCTCGTCGAACCAGTCGCGCGTCTGTCGCTCGATATTGATCGAAAACCCGTGCATCGTGATCCTCCTTCGGATCTGGACCCCGATTGAAGCGACCTTTGACGTCGGAGACACAAACACTCCCGTGTGGGGTAGAGGATGCACCGGAACCGAGAAAGATTTGACGAGATCAGAGAGAAACGTTTCGAGTCTGTCGACATAACACCTCGTCGAGAGCTGTGATGCCACTGAAAATCAGTAGTCTAGCGGGGCTGACGACGACATCGGAGACGGAGAATGACTCGACTCACCTTTGATGCGCCAAGGTCAACGAGGGGGTACCCAACTAGCTGACCAGGTCCGTGATACGTCGTTTGACCTCCTCGACTCGTCTGAACATAGTCGGCGCCAAGTCTGCCGAGCCGTTCTCGCTCCCTGTCTGCTTGTACCGGATCCTTCTCACGTTTCCCTGCGGTATAGACGGGTCGATGTTGGAGCAACAGGAGGACGTCGGTCGAGGCTGTCCTCTCGAGCGAAGCGACGTCGCTTGCCGAGCGGCTTGACTCCGTCGGCGACAACAGAGCGGCTTTTGCGGATAGCCGAGATTGTACGAGGTGCTCCTGGAGGCGCAGGCCGAGGTGATACGGAACTCGATCAGGGAGATACGTCCATCGCACGGGAGGGAGACCACGCGGGGCGGGCATGGTTGCGGATCTCCTCGCAAGTGTCGCCAGCATGGCCTCGACGGAAATTATTGACGCGACGAGGTGAACGGACGAGTGCCGAGCCGAGGCTTGGCTCCACTCCTCACACCCGCCCCGTTCCACCGACAACCCTGCGCACGAGCATGACAGCAGACGACAGACCTTTACCGACCGGCTGGAAGAAGCAATGGAACGACCAGTGTATGTCGTCGTTCCGTGCTCGCTCTCTCTCTTCGCTACGTAATCGCTGACTCGTCGCTGCCCTTGGCGCACCAGATTCTCAATACTTCTACATCGACACGCGCAATCCGTCCTCACCGCGTTCGATCTGGACCCACCCGCTCGAAGAACCCGAGTACAAGCAGTCTCAGTCGTTCGCGCCGCCCCCGGGTCCTCCGCCTCCATCGTCGGGCTCGGCAGACCGAAGCACAGCCCCGCCGCCTTCCTACCAGTCTCAGGTGAACCAGCAGCCTTCTCACCAGAACTACAACGCTAACGGAGGCTATCAGCAGCAACGTGAGTTATTTCGACGAGAGTTTTGCATTTCCGACCGCTCAGCCTGCGACTCTCGCCGATCCCTCTGCGTGTACAGAACAACCGTACATGGCACAGCAGCCTCCGATGATGCAACAACCCATGTATGGTCAGCAGCCCATGTACGCGCAACAGCCAATGTATCCCCAGCAGCAGTCAAGGTTCGGAGGGTTCGGCGGCGGAGGGGGAAGGATGGGCGGTGGCGGAGGGATGGGTATGGGAGGCGCGGCGCTCGGTGCCGGTGCCGGTCTGTTGGGAGGCGCGATGCTGATGAACGCCGTGAGCTCTGTTTCGCTCAGTCGTCGCGCCACTTGCCCCTGACGAGTCTCTCCGTACCACAGTGGGATAACAACCAAGAAGATGCCTACCGAGACGGCTACCAAGACGCTCAACAGGATGATTACGGGGGAGGGGGAGGCGACGATTTCGGGGGAGACGGAGGAGACTTCTGATCAGCAACAACATTACATTTTTTCTCCCTTTCCCTGTCGAGAATTCAGCTCGACCCGTTGTTCAAGACTGAGCGCGACAGTACCTTAGTCTGGGCTAATATCCAACAGTGCCATCAAGTATATTTCAAGCTGAAATTGTGTCTAGCTCGCCTGCGCCGGCTTCTCTAAGGTTTCGTCCACCGCTCCTTCCCCTTGCGCTCTTTCAGACTGTCGTAGACCTCGCGCAGCGCTGAAGCCACCATGTCGTCCATAGACATGTCTCTCGCTTCGAGAATCCGCACGCCTTCGATTGTGTTGGCATCGATTTCACCCGTTTCCACTTGCGCATCGACGAAGAGAGGTCGGTGGGCTTTGAGGTACGCCGGCCAGACGCAGAGATCCTGAGGGCGAATCGGAAGTCAATCTCACAGGCGTGGCCCACGACGATGAAAACCGAAGAGAGGCAGGAGTATCTCACCCAGTAATCTGGCGGATCCTGCGTAGGAAGAAAGGACGAGGAGAAAAAGCGAGCGGGCCCAAGTCAGTTGCATCTATCACCAAATGATCGAAATGAGACGACACTCACCCTCCACAAGGACCCCTCTGGATCAGATTGTACTGGAGCGTCGTGAGTTCAAGGCTTGTTTGTAATCGGTAATCGAAAGTGGCGAGAGTGAAAAGGATCTTACCAGCAGTATGCTATTCATCGCGAGGCATAGTCACCAGGTAGATACAGATCAGCGATCTTGCGTAACCGAGGGCGTTACCAGTAATTCAGAGCAGGGGACGGTTACTCACATAACCATGCCTATCGTGCCTCCGTCGCTTCAACGTTTCATAATCTTCGCGGACGAAAAACCTCGAGTCCATTTCCCGCACGGTTTCGTCGTCGTACAGCATCAAGAACCCCTCAGCGATGACGATAGGGCTACACATATGACTCAGTGCGCTAGTCAGTACCGAGTTCGTCGCAATCTCCACGTCACAGAGCGAGAGGGGCAAACGGAAATGAATGTCCTACATCTTGTCTTTTCCCTGGTCGAGAAACAGCTCGTGAAACTTTTCTTTCCATTCTTGTTCAATCTCAGGCGAGATCGGTACCGGAATCTGCTCATTCAGATGGTCGTGCGAAGAGTGTTCCGAGGGAATCGTCCCCCGCTCGCGAAGGTGTCGAACAGCGGTCCTTTGTCGGGCCCACTCGATCCTATGGCAGAAACGAACGGGCTTATCTCAGCTCTGTCACTCAATGTCCGCAGAAAGAGATATCGGGAAGTCATACGCTCCGACGGGATCATCCCAATCTTGAAACCCGTGAACTGGGTGCATCGGAACGCGTTCACTAGGGGGCGCGAAGTCATCCTGGAAGAGCAAGGCTCCACAGGTGATCCGGGCTAGGTGCTTCGCGAGCGTCGTCTTGCCAGAGCACGTCGGGCCTCCGATTCCGATGAGGTACACCCGAGGTGGAGGAATCGACGGAGGCGATGTTGAGCTCATTGCGCCGACTGTCGCGCAGCTACTTGCAAGGCACTGCCTGCTCAGAGGAGACGAGGTACTTCCGGACGGAATGAAGGTTCCGAAACGTAGACAGTTGGCGAGAGACGTCTGCATCTTCTCTCTGCCCGCTGACGTCGCTGACCATTTGGATGTTGCGACAACTATCACGAACTCCCAGCGGACCCCAGAGCGAGAGGACATGGAGGAAAGATGCTTGAGTTTCGAAATATACAAAAACGCGAGCAGAATCTATACAAGCATGCGCGAGGAAATAGGTAGAGACGACAAATCGCTCGGTTTAGTCGGCCAAGGAAGGGTGTGAAGACGGTGGGGAATCAAGTCTAGCTTGTCGTCGAGACTATTTACAGTGGGTTGATCACCGGTGGTGGACAAGGCGCGCAAACGAAGAGACTTAGAGATCGTCGAAGATTGCTTCGGGGGCGATCTCGCGTTGGCAGATTTGGTAGACCTTGTGGAAGAGGGGGTCTGGAGGGGAACGCCACGGTCAGCTTCCCGAAAGTAGATGGGCTGGAACAGAGGGGATACTCAAAACTTACATCCGTCCAAACGCTCGCGTCCCTTGAGGAAGCCGTAGATTTCCTCAGCCGTGATGACACCTTGTAGACGTTGACCGTTCAGAAGTTCGGCTTCAAGCTCAGGGAAAGTTTTTGATGATGAGACAAAGGCCTCGGCGCACTTCCTATTGCGGCCACCGAAGGAAGTAGTGATAAGCTGTGCGAGAGAGAGTCAGAACGATCAAAAAAAGGACTCTGGCTCATTAGATCTCGGATCTCGGAAATATCACAATTGTTCGAAAACGTAAAAACCAACTCACATCGGCGACACCGGCAGAGTGGTGCGAGAAAGTGTGGGCATCCGCACTCGGGAAGAACTCGAGGGTGAACGAAGACATTTCGAGAAGACCCATGCGGATGATGGCGGCCTTCGTGTTTCCACCCTTCTTCAATCCGTCGACGAATCCGGCCGCCAAAGCGACGACGTTCTTTAGCGCACCAGAGAGCGAGACACCGGCTGCCGAAGGGATTGCGTCAGCTCGAGCGCACACTCGAATGCAGAAAGTCGCAACAACGTACCAACATCGGTGACGGCGTGGACACGGAACATGGGAGTCGAGAATACTGCTTCCCACAGCGCACAGTCTGGTAAAGAGCAGAGAAGTCAGTCGACAGTCGCAATCAGTTGCAGACGAAGCAGTTTACCTTTCGGCGAGGGGCATCCGATGGTGGTTTCGCAGAATTCCTCGTTCGCGACTTCAAGGGCGATGTTGGCTCCTCCGAGGGCGGAACAAGGGAGGCCGAGTTTCTTCTCGAGGATGGAAGGGTAGGTGTAGATCTCGCAGTTCTTCGTGTCGACCTCGATACCTTTGATGGCGGAGATGGCGCGAGCTCCCTCGGTCAGAACTCCGGGTTTCGAAAGTTCCTTGATTACGGGAGGGAGGAACTGATGAGGAACGCAGAAGACGATGAGGGTGGCGCCCTTGACGACCTCAGTGAGGGAAGGGACGGCGACGAGGTTCTCGGGAAGAACCATCTCGGGAAGGTAACGAGCGTTCTCGTGCGTCTCGTTGATGATGTCGGTTAGGAGACCCTTTCCGGGGATCTATCAATAGGAAGAAGGCTGTCAGCTGCTGCGCAGTGTGCAGACAGGAACTGGACGAACCTCGCGTTGGCGGACCCAGAATCGCACCTCCTCGTCGAATCTGTCGGAACAGCGCCAGATTAGCGTCTATCGATGATGAACGTCCGTAGAGGTAACTCACCCTTCACGATCAGCGGCGTTTTGAGCGGCAAGCCTTGCGAGGGCCGTACCCCAGGATCCCGAACCGATGACACAAACCTTTTCCTCCCTTCCCGTCTCGTTCCCAGTGAACTGGTCGTACTTGGCGAGGAAGGGAGCGAGCGCGGGCGAACTGCCACGTCGGGGGATCGGCGTCTTGAGGGAGTTTTTGCGCGACAGGGACCCTCCGTTGACCGAAGGACGACGGCCGAGACCCGATTCTCCATCCTTGCCCTCCTTCTCCTTCTCGGAGGTCATCGAGAGCTTGTTCAACGCCTTGAGCAATGGCGAAGGGGGTCGGGAGGACCCGGGGGTCGAGTAACCATCGGGCGAGGGAGCGCGGGATCCAGGGAGGGACGCGATGTGGAAACCGAGAGGTGAAGCAGCGCCGCTGGGGGCGGGCGACTCGCTGGGAGTACCGAGGTTGGAGGGAGGGAGGTGGACCGACTCGGTGGAAGCAGTCGAGACGGCTTCGGGGCGAGTGAGGTTGTTCTTTTCAGACATGCTAGTGGTGCTTTGGGCCGAACGGGACTGGATTTATAGGGGAGTGAAGGGGGGTGGCAGAAGGATGAGCGGGTTGAGGGAGGTAGCTGAGCGGAGATGAAAGGGGCGCAAGCCAGCTCCCATCGACACAAGGACGTTTTTCTCGTCCGTGAAACGATGACGCGGAGGCAGGTTTTTTTTTTCTTTTCCCCTTTTCCTGAGGCCTCGAGGCCTTTCGCGCAAGAGGTTACAGTTCGATTAGCAATACAGCGCTACGCGTCCGTATTACCCATCCTTTGCGCAAGCCTCCTTTGAGCATGCTTCGGCATCTCCGTCGCCTTTCTTTGCTGACTTGAGGAAAAAAAAAGGGGTGTCTGGTTTTCTCCAGAATTTTCGACCCCGGATTGCTGGCGGAAGTGACGCGCGGTTCTTGGACTCTTCGAACCCGTCTGACTGTATGCGAAGACCGAAACCGCGCAAGCCAGCGTCGTCGCCGGACACTCGAGCCCCTCAAGTCAAGGACAGATCTGTCGACACTGTAAAATTGCGCCTCTGAGCGGTGCACATTCCCGATTGCTGTGACCCCTGTCGCTCTCGAGCTCGACCTGTCTTCGAAGCTCCATGCGCCATTGCCGAGCCCTTCGTCCGGATCTGACGGGCGCGAACAGCTCGATTGTTTGCACTGTTTCCCGCATAAGCGGTAGGCTTAGAGAAGCCCTCTTCGCGAATCTGTGCGGAGGCGCTCTGGCCTCGCGCGGGAATTTTTTTTTTTTTTTTTGGGGGGGGGGGGGGGGGGGGGGGGGTTTTATGACTGCCTCGCTTTGCTTGCGCCAGCTGCGATGCACTTTGTGACTCTGCGTACAATATTTGCGCCTCCCCCCTCCCCCCCCCAACGAAACCGAGCTCACGGAGTCTCTCAAACCTGCGTAGCGAGGCAGAACTATCACTGACAAACGATACGTTCACAGGCAAAGGGGGTACAGCTCGAAAGCAGAGCAACATAAAGAGCGTCGTTGGAAACGGGATGAACGCGGAAGAAAAGCGAAATGGATGGTGGACGGGTATAATCGCGAGTTATTCAGTATCGCTGTTGACGAAGCTGTCCTCTTCCTCGTCGTCTTCGTCTACGATTCGAAAGCTCTCCTCGCCCTCGTCATCGCTGATTTCGATAGGGGCAGGAGTAGCCTTCTTGGCAGCGGCGCGGCGAGGAGCGCGAGCGCGAGGAGCCGGGACGGGTTCGCTCGAATCTTCAGCGTCGTCGGAAACCTAGTCATACGCAGTGTGACGTCCGTCAATCCCGCTAGCGCTCGAACGGATCAGCGCGACGACCTACGATTTTCTTCGATTTCGTCGCGGGGGCTTTCTTCTTCGGGGCGGCAACGACGAGCTCGTCGTCCGACTCGACTGCTGGAGCTTTCTTCTTCTAGCATTGCGGGCGATAATGAGCAAGCGTAAGCGATCGGTGAGCAGCGAATTGTAAAAGGGATCTGTCAAGCCTCACAACAGCCTTCTTGGGGCCGGCCCTGGGAGAACGAGCAGGCGGTTTCGAAACAGGCAAGCTGTAAACGTCAGACTCCTCCTCCTCGTCGATTTCGATAGGCTGTAAGAGTGAGCAGGAAGTGTCAGCCACGGGCGCACGAACGCGAAATATAAAAACAAAGATCGTGCATACCTTTGCTTTCTTGACGACTCCTTTCTTCTTCTTTGGCACAGGCGATGACTGCTGCTCTTCCGCTTCAGACAAGTCGAGGTCGATGACGTCACGTTTCTTGGTCGCCTTCGCCTTTGCGCGAGTAGGTTCGACGGAAGAGGCTTTGGAGCTCGCAGCCTTACCATCGCCCGACCGTCAATCTGGGCACGAGTCGTCGAAGGAGAGACCAGTGACTCACTTTCTTAGGTGGCGCCTCGAGCTCCATCAAGTCATCACTAGGTGGGAGAGGTACAGCAGCTTTAGGTTTCTTGGCAGTAGGTTTTTTGGCTTGAGGTTTCGCCACGATGAAGTCGTCGTCATCATCCGATGCATTGGCAGTACGCTGAATGCGAATGTGTGCGTGTGAGCGAAACACACCGGTGGCTTGGCGAGAAGTTGCGGACGTACCTTTTTTGCAGTTGCTTTGCCCTTGCCCTTGCCCTTTGCGGCACGAAGCGACTTGAGCTGGTCGGACGCGTCTTTTTCCAAAAGTGCCTCCCACTTTGACGAGAAGTCATCGAGGTCGGCGAGCCAAAGATCCTGTACACTAAGCTTGAGGAGAGCTTCGAGCTCGTCGTGTCGGAGGTCGCGCTCGGCGAGAAGTTTGGCGACCTGCGAGAGGCGGCAACTCGATCAGTTACGGTGTAGTACAAAGGTGTGACCAGACTGAGGTCAGTCACCTTCTCGGCTGTCAAGCTGGAGAGAGACATTGAGAGCAAATAGTCGTAATCGGAATCAGCACCGGCTTCGGCGTCGGCGTCCTCCTCTTCTTCTCCATTTTCATCCACTGCGGCAGCGACTTGAGCCTTTGCAACTTTGGGGAAAGGTCGGAAGTCCTTCTTGCGCAACTCGGCGACGATGTCGGCTCGCTTGCGGTTTGACAGCACGAGTTCCTTCTTGATGATACATTGAATGAATCGGGCTTGGTTCGAGAGACGATCGTGAACGAGTTCGAGTTCGGCGACGAGATGTCTCTGTTGGTTTTCGGCGAGGCAAGGTCGCGTTGGTCATCGGCAGCTTGCCCAGGTGCAATTTGGAGAGAACGTGTTCACACACCTTTCGCTTGTGGTAGTACTCGAGCCGGACATCGTAGAAGTCGCTGACGATTTCCTCAGGCGAGGCGTACTTCTTGATCTTGCCCGCGGGATCGAAACAGACCATGTTGCTCGTATTGACCTTTCCGACGACCTTGAACACCTTTTCGAGACCGTCTCTCTCGATCGCCTCCTTGCCCTTGTCGGTCAGAGTGACGATGAAGTGGACAGTCGTATCAGTGTGGTACTCCTTGTAGTCCTGTCGAACGAACGAGGCCATGCATTAGTCGCTGAGATTCGAAGAGAGAAAGAGTGTATGACGTACCTTGACCCAGATGGGCTGCTTGTCGGATCCTGCGACCCACGACTCGAGCATTTCCTTGTAATTTTGCGTCCACGCGCGGATCGGGAGTTCCGTAATCTCAACGGTCGAGTCGTCGATGCGCGAGATGATACCGGCACACTTGTAACCTTCCTTGTCGCCTTTCTCGATCGTGCCCTGCGCCGCGTCACGAGTCGAGCAAGCCATTCAGTCACGGTTTAAGGCGAGAGGAAAGTGTCGAATTGAGCTCACCCTGAAACCCCTGTACCAAGGATGCATCGGTTCCATTTCTTCTCCCTTGATCTTCCTCTTCAAGTTATCGACAATATCGCTAGGGTTGTAGTTCGGAACGAACGAGCTCCAACCAGTACCGATACCGTCGGATCCATTAACGAGGACCATCGGAAGAACGGGAATGTACCTGTTCACGGTTCGAAGCCGAATGTTGTGAGAATGAGCGCCCAATCCGATAGAGGCCGTGTAACTGACCAAGTAGGCTCAATGCTCTGACCGTCATCATTGAGGTAGTCGAGGATGTCGTCGTCGGAAGGATGGAAGACCGCACGTGTGATCGCTGCGACGTTTGTGAAAATGTAACGAGCGGACGCTGCATCTTTACCTCCCTGGCGAGACACACGGTTCGGCAAGCTGTCAGCCACCGACATCGTCAAAGAGACAGAGAGGTGCGAGGGACAAACTTGGAGACGAGTTCCGAATTGACCGTTGGGATCGAGGATGTTCACATTGTTGCTCCCGACGAAGTCTTGGGCGAGTCCAATGATGGTACCTTGAAGCGAGGCGTCGCCGTGATGATACGCAGAGTGTTCTGACACGTATCCCGATAGTTGACCGACCTTTCCGTCCCGACGAAAAGGTCCGTCAGCTCCCACTCCTGTCGGGTAGTTCGGAGGGAGAGCCCGGCTCTCGGCTCACCTTGATCTCGACTTTGAGTTTGCGTTTGAAGCACGCGAAGAGAACCTTGCGCTGTCCGGGTTTGAAGCCGTCGACAACCGAAGGGATCGAGCGGATGTTGTCGGCCATCGAGAAGAGAATAAGTTCCTTGTTGATGAAATCGGCGATGGGGACTTGATCGACGTTGTGATCCATGTAGGTCCCGGGCTGTCGCAACACGCCACTCAGCGCTAAGTCGGCTATCATGCGGAAGAATAGAGCGGGATCACTCACGACGAAACCTCGGAGCCACTCTTTGCGGTCGTCGGCCTTCTTTTTGTTGAACGCCATGTCGATGAGCTCTCGGTCGGCAGAGGTCGAAGTTTTGAAGGGTAGGCGATGACGAGACATGTCGCCGAAGTACTTTTTGGCATCACTCGCATCCGACGTACCCAATCCCTGCGAGTTCAGGCGGTCTCGCGTTCAGTGAGTCGAGATTTCCGGGCTCGGGAGGAAACGAAGGAGACGCACCTTGAAATACTTAATCTTCCAACCGCGACCGTCGTGGGTCTCCTCTTTCCACTGCTCGTACTCGGGAATCGTGAAGAACGAGATCTCCTTCTTGTTCTTTGATACCTGTTTTGTCGTGGGAAGAGGTCAACAACTCGTCTCACTCCGGACTGCAGACATCGATGGTAGCAGCAACAGACCTTGACGATGGGTGTGATGAATTCGACCAGGAAGTTGGGCAATTTGAGGAGCGAAGGGAACCAGTAGTCGAGAAAGTTGATGATGAGACCTTTGATGTGAGAACCATCGTGATCCTTGAAACGAGTCGAGGGGAGCATGGGTCAGCACGACTGTAAAGGTGGCCTTGAAAGGGAAGAAGGACGAAAGCTCACCTGATCGGCCATGATCATCAAACTTCCATATCGGAGAGAGTCGGTGTTTTGGTAGACCTTCCCCTGTTGCAGTCCCATGATCTGCTTGATTGCTTGAATTTCGGCGTTCTCGAGTAGAGCTTTCCCCGTCGCTTCGCGAACGTTGAGCAGCTTTCCGCGGAGTGGGAAAACTCCGTAATTGTCACGTCCGACGACCGAGAGACCCGACACTGCGAGGGCCTTGGCAGAGTCTCCTTCGGTGAGAATGAGGGTACACTTGCTTCCGTTCTTCGTACCAGCGTTGTTCGCGTCCTCGAGCTTGACGAGACCGGTGATCCTGCGTCGCGAAAAGATCAATGCCAAAGTGAGCGAGCTTTCGCGAGTGCTCACGAGGGAGGACACCGGCATCAACCCACCGAGATCGTTTGTGTCCGTCGGTTTTTTTGAGCAATTGATCTTGCTTGAACTTTGCCCAATTGAGGACATTGTCGACAACTCCGGACTTGGCAACTGTGCCTCAATGTCGGTTCAGCGGCGCGCCGACAATGAAAGAGAAGGGAAACCGGGCGCGAAGCGTACCTTTCTTGAGGAAGTCTTCCGACAATTCGCACTTGCTTCCGAATTTCTTGACGCCAAGAGTCATGTTCTCTTTCGTCTGCGAGTCGAACGACGGGTTGTTGACGAGGCAGTTGACAAAGATGTGGAGGTGGTTCTTGATCTGGAACGGTTTGACCGCGACGGCCTTGTTCTTCTTCTTGACGAGATCGACGAGGCCATTGACGATTTGATCGGCGACGTACGTTACGTGAGAACCTCCCTTAGTCGTAGCGATCGCGTTACAGTACGAGACTTGCTGGAATTGACCGTCCGATACAGCGAAAGCGACCTCCCATCGATCTCCGAATTGCTCGTAGATGACGGTAGGCTTCGCCGGCGCTCCTCCTTCGGGTGCTCCTACGAGATCTTCGTCGATGGCGTCCTTCTTTCCCTTGCCCTTGGCGCCGGTCGCGGCGATTTCGTTGATCCCGTTCGCGTACATCTCGACGAACGCTTTGAAGTTTCGAACTGCGAGCTTCTTGCCGTTGAGGAACACTTTGACCCCCTTCGTGATACCGGCCATGTCGTAGACCCGCTTCTGGAGGAGTGAAACCGTGTCTTTGTCGAACTCTTCCATGTTGAAGCGTTTCAGGTCGGGAGTGAATGTGATTTCGGTCCAGTCTTCGCCCTTCTTGTTGTCGGTGATTTTCGGTTTCCCTTTCTTCGACATGTTGTCGTTGAAGACTTGCTTGTACTTCTTGCCCGTGCGGGAATCTGCCGTTTCGACGACAAACTCTGTCGAGTAGATGTTGGCGAGTTTCGCTCCGTAACCGTTCCTTCCTCCCGTCACTTTCTCCTCGTCGTCGTCGTAATTCGAAGACGTCAGGAGTTGTCCGAAGATGAGTTCCGGGATCCAGATGCCTTCCGTCTCGTGCACTTCGACGGGAATACCTCGTCCGTCGTTTCGAACCGAGATCGTCCTGTTCTCGACGTCGATCTTGACCTTGAGCTCCGACATGGACGAGTCTCGGACCTATCGCCAACTCATTCAACGTCGTGTCAGAACAATGAATGTATTGATGAGACGGATATGGTAGCAAGGACGTGAAGGCTGACCTTGTTGTCTGCAGCGTTGACGAGAATCTCGTCGACAATCTTGTAAAGACCCGGGACGAAGGTCGTCGTACTGGATACGAAGATATGTTTGCTGAGTACAGCTGGTGACGGCGGCAGAGTCACTACGTGGCAGACTCACCGATAGACGAGAGATTTCAGTTCTTCGTCCCAGACCCACATGGGTTGAGTGACCGGTTCGACTGATCCGATGTATGTATCGGGTCGTTTCAAAACGTGCTCGAGTTGTGAGAGCTAGCGATAAATTCGAAGCACGTCCTTGTCAACTCAGCTCGCGCAAGGGGCAATGGGCGAGAAACGAAAACTGACTTTGACGTAAGTTTCACTCGCCGACTTGTCCTTGCCTTTAGCAGCGGCACCAGTCTTCCTCTTCTTGGGGAGGTCTTCAACATCATCGTGCATCTGTGCGACCGTGCGGTCAGCAGACTGCGCCTCGGCGCGAACGGGAAGGGCGTGGCCGCGCATACTTCGTCGTCCTCGCTAATGTTCTCATCCCGCTCCCTCAAAGGCTCTGCAGCTGCTGCCTTCTTCTTGGCTGCAGCGGTGGTTTTGGCAGGCGCCTTTGCCTTTGGGACTGCTTTCGGTTTCGGAGCAGCCTGTCAATCAACAAGGCGAGAAGGAATCGTGGTCAGCGATTAGCCGCGCCTCGCTTGACGCGTCACACGATACATAACGCACCTTCTTCACTTTGGGTGCAGCCTCATAGTCGTCCGAGCCCGAGTCGAGTGCCTAGCGGACGAAACGAGATTGAGTTGTTTGGCGACGCGTACCGCCTCGCGGACTACTGTCGAGACCGCGGGGCGAAAGCTTACGAAGTCTTCTTCTTCCTCGTCGCTGTCTGCGTAGCGCGGCGGCATGACGCGCGAGACGGAGCAATGAAGGGGAACGAGAGCGCGTCGACCGCGTCGACGAAACTGTCAAATTTTACAGTAATTCAGTCTCTGCCCCCTTCAAGCCAGACAGTTTGTGGACCCCCCTATCCTGACCCTCGTCTGTATCAACGCCTGAAGTTTGGTGAGGCCCGGCGAGCTTGAGTCCACGGTAGATTTTCGGACAGGGGGCACTTCTCGTCAGTCGATACACTTCTTCGTAAGGGGTCTGCGAGAGCGCGCCGAAAGACTGGACGGACTGAGATCTCCAAGCTAGACTTCTGGAGAGATCCTGTCCCTGGGAATTGATTCTGAGCGGATCCCGAGATGACGACAGCCGCGCTGCTTGCGGCGTGGGGTTTTCGTGTTTCACCCTCACAAGCTCGCGACCGGCTGCTTGATCCCGAGCAATGAACAACCCATTCGGACGGAAACCCCAATCGATCGTCGACCAAGCAGCAGAGCGATTCCCTTCCGTCTCATCGGAACCCTCGGCCTACGGCGCCGCTCCACAGTTCCAGCAGCCCCAGTACACGGGCTACGAGCAGCCGCAACAACCCTACGCAAACTACCAACAACCGTCGCAGTACCCGCAACAGCAATACCCGCAATCGACTGGGTATGGTCAGCCAGGCTTCGGCTCCAATCCCGCGCAGTATGGACAGCAGACGTCCTACGCGGGGTCTCAAGCAGGTTATGGCGGACAGCAGAGCTCGTACGGAGGAGGAGGCTGGCCGAACACCTCGGACCTCGACCCTTACGCTTCGCTCGGCAACTTTGGCTCGCAGTCCGCAAGCTCGAATCATTCTCCTGCGATGGTGAGCTACCGCCCACCCAACCCGTCTTCGATCCCGTTTCGACTTTTAGATCTGATCCCTGACTCGTTCGTGCCGCTCGAAGGGGATCTTGCAAGTCCAACAAACTCAGTCCCATCCAAGACAATTCGTTCAAGAGAACAAGCAGGGCTTGATGTCGTGGGACGACTACTCGTGGAAGCAGCTGTTCACGCGAGTCGACGCGTTGAGAGAGGCGTGGGAGCAGAGAATTGCGGGCATCAAGGCGGCAGCGAACCAGGGAGCCGACCCGACGAGCGTCGAACAAATGAGACGAGACGCAGAGAATCATGTCGGTGCGTCTCTACCCTCTGTTGCTCTGAAGTACCAGTGGCGCAGACGCCGAGCATGAACCAAACTGACGAGATCGATGCCACGGCGCAGATTCGATTCATGCCGCAAAGATGCAAATGAACGAAGTCAAGAGCGGTTGGAAACATTCGACAGATCCGGCCAGCAAAGCTAGGGTTCGAGAAGCACTTAATGCAGGATTGTCTGCGATGCCCGGTACGTCGTCAACTGTCTCGGCTCCGATGCGTGCTGTCGCGCTGACTCTTACCAATTTCGCTGCGGCAGAGTATCCTGCACCGATCGACCCGGCCCAGCTCGGAGGGTCGTTTCAACGCAGTGCGAATCAACAGTACCAAAAGTCTGCTATCCTTTCGCAATACGGCACCGGCGGAGTACTGCAGCCGCAGCAAACTGGGTACGGCGGTGGAGCAGCGCTGCAGGCCCAGCAGACTGGGTACGGGTACGGCGGCTACCCTCAACCCGGTATGTACGGTCAGCAACAATACTACCAATGATGCTGCATTGGAGGACGAGAGCTTTTGTTGTGTCAGTTTCTACTGTAGTCTTATTGCTCGAATCGGCAGTACTGCGTCGTGCCTGGGTCAGCCCGGAACCGCGTCTTACTCTCGTGTACAGAGAGCAAGAGACTCTGAATGAAGGCGCTGCCGGTTGGACGTGATGCTCGGCGCCTCGGAGAGGGCAAGCGCCGGGCGAGAGCTTTGCGCACATGCAGCTGCGGCTCTCGATTCATCCAACAAGTCGGCAACAGACCTCGACGAGATGGCCGACGCTCCCCGAGCGGCCCACCTCATCTTTGACGACTCGAACAGCAGCAGGGGGGGCCCGGCGTACCAGGAGATCGAGCAAGAGGGAGCCATGGACCTGTATCACAACGCGAGACATGGCGGCGACGCGCAGAACAAGGGCAAAGCGCGTCAGGACGAGCACTCGATAGAGCTCGATGGCTACACCGCGGACCGGCGGCTCGACGGGCCTGACACGAGGAGGACGAGTCGGCAGCTCCGGAGGGGAAGCGAGCCTCCCGACGCAAAGGTCCTCAAGCGTCTGTGGTGGAGAGCTGCGTTCATCAACGTCTTGTTCATCTGTGCCTGGTGAGCCCCGAGCCCGCCCTGCGTTCTCGAGCTCGAGAGGCTGATCAACCCTTCGGCTTGCCAGGTACTGTTTCTCGACTTTGATATCCGTCTACAGTCCGTCATCACGTTCTCTCGAGGACGGTTAGATCGCATCTTGAGGCGACGAGACCTGACACTTGGCCGCGACGCCCCAGACAAATGGATGTTTTCAGAATCCCTATTCAACTTTCCCTACCCGCTCTTCGTCACTTCGATCCACATGCTTGTACAATGGCTCCTCGCAGCGCTCGTATTGTCTTTCTTTCCTCGACTCCGGCCAAAGACGCGACCTGCCGCTAACGACTACGTGTGAGTTTTCGCTTGTTCTCCCTGGCTTCCGCTGTTCTGCCCGTCAATTGACGTCTTCGAGCACTGTTGCGACGAGTCAGCACGAAAGTAGCGCCTTGCGGGATGGCCACCGGTCTCGACATCGGATTGTCAAACCTGAGCTTGCGAACAATCACCCTCTCTTTCTACAGTAAGCGCTATCAGACCTCTTGTCATGTGAATCGTGCACTCTAACTTGCGGTTAATCGTTACCTGTCTCGTTTCAGCGATGTGCAAGTCTTCGGGACTTGCGTTCGTCCTCCTGTTCGCCTTTCTATTCAAACTCGAAAAACCGTCGTGGCGACTCGCGGGAATCATCCTCATCATCACCTCCGGAGTAGTCCTCATGGTCTCGACCGAGACCCAATTCCACCTCGTTGGGATGGTCGAAGTCTTGACGGCCTCGGCCCTCGGCGGTCTGAGATGGTCGCTCACCCAAATCCTCCTCGACAAGGAGGGGATGGGGATGGGAAACCCAATCGCCACCCTGTTCTGGCTCGCTCCCGTCATGGGAATCACTCTCGCGCTCTGCAGTATGGTTTTCGATGGCTGGTTCACTATCTTCTCTAACGAGACGTTCTTCGGATCTTTCGCAACAACGATTCACACCTTGTTGGCGGTCTTGTTCCCTGGCCTAATCGCGTTCATGATGAACGTTACTGAATTTGGGTACGTCTTGTGCTCGAGACCCGCGTCCAGCGAACCCTCCCTGACAAACACTTTTGGAATAGCCTAATTCAGCGAACTTCGGTCGTTACGCTGTACGCTTCCTACTCGCCCCGCTATTCTGCTACTGCCAAAGCGAAAAGAAGCATGACACTGACGCATCGTTTCCTGTTAGTTCCGTCGCCGGGATCTTCAAAGAGGTCGCGGTGATATTCCTCTCGACGATCGTGTTCCACGATGTTCTCACCCCGATCAACGTCAGTGGTCTAGTGGTGACCATCTTTGGCAAGTCTAAATTGCTGCTCTCTCCGAAAACCAACGTCACTCACGCCGCTCGTCGCGCCCACCTCCAATGCAGGAATCGCCCTATATAACTACCTCAAGTATCGGCAGTTCACGAGCGCACACACCGTTGCGGCAGCTGCGAAAACGACGGAGAACGGACAAGATACCGGCGACGAGTCGCAGTTTGGGATCGAGCAGGAAGAAGAAGCTCTGTTAGACCGCCGAGGATTCGCTGAATCGGTGCGTCTGCGCTACCAAGGCCTGACACATGCGCCATGTTTACAGCTCACGCGAATGCATATCTCTTGGCAGCTACCGATGAGCTCTCGCGCCTCGACAAGCCGAAGAGACGCACCTCTTCACTCGCTCGGCGACTCGCCCTCCTCCTCCCGTTCTTCCCTGTCTCTAGACGCGCTTGCGACAGAGCTCGGTCTTCCGCCCAGTCAAATTTCGCATTCGGCTCCCCTCGTTCGCTTGTCGGAAGAAAGCAAAAGGCACCAGCACGACGGAGACCGAGTTGCGTCGTTGAAAGAGCGAGTCGAAGAAGACGAGGATCTCGTCAAGATCGATGAAGAGATCGAGTTCTTCGAGGAAGAGTTGAGGCACCAGTCGAAACGAGACTGGACGCGGTAGACATTCATAGAGTCTTTCTGCATTGTAGCACCATCGCGAGTGGACATCACTTCCGGAGACAAAATGCGAAACTGTATTGATTCTCTACTGCAGATAGAAATGGGTCATCATCGCTCGAACCTTGCTCGTTTCGATGTTGAATATGGGGTGAGTCGATTGCTGCGGACATCGGCCGGAGTCAGTCGTCGAAGGGTCCCACGGTACGTGTAGCGGTGAGAACCACCTACGAGGCCATTCGTTTCTGCGTCGCCGTAGACTATCGGCTCCTTACCTTCTCCCGTCCAAGATAATTCTCGACTCCAGATCTCCCTCATTCTCGCTTCGGCAGATTCTTGACTCTCGCCCCGGCCGAAAATCATCTCGGGTTCACCCGAATCACTCTCGACGATCGGTCTCCGGAATGGAGACCTGAATTCCTGGGCGAGACCCTGCCGTTTCGAAAGAGGGGATCGAGGATCATGTTGGGCTGCCGAGTGGCCGGAGAGATTGTAACACGTATGGTAAGCGTCGGCCGGCTTTCCGGGTTTATCTCGCAGGCCTCCTCCCGGTGCTTGAGCGGCGAGAACGACGTATTGTTGCAGGGCGTCTGACAACCGCACGCGCGAGAGTCAGAATGAAGCCGACGGAGCAGAAGCAGAGCGGGCACTTACGACGATCATATAGCTCCTGAGAAACCGATGTCGCTGTTTCGTCTTCGAGTAAGCTCGAGATGATGGAGAACAAACCCCCGCACCACCAGCTATAACATCCATCGACGAGTTTGTTCGTACGCCCGCGGAATCCTCCCCCTTCGATCGGCATCGCTTGCACGGAGGCCGCCCAGCGGAAGAGGGCTCTGACATCCAGATCACGGGGGGTCGAAGTTCGGGGCGAGAACGAGGGGGAAGTCGGGTCCGAAAACGGGCGCAGGATGCTCCAGGATGCCGCGGAGCAGAATGTGTAACCGCCATGGGCTTCGCCCAAAGGTGCGCTGCCGCCTTTCTCGCCCGAGAATGGGTGAGCAGCCGACGCCAACCCGCCCTCAAAGGTCTGGCACGAAGCGATGAAATCGGCAGTTCCTTCGGCGAGGTCGGACGTTAGAAGGTTGAGGAGCACCGCAACTGTGAGGGCACAATAGCATCCACTGGTATCCATGCAAACGTATCAGCGGGAGCACAGGTCTTGGTAGGTAGTTAGAGCCTAATCGAGACTGACCGAACATCGACCTCGCCGCCCACGTGCATGACAAAGGATCCATCTGCCTGCTTGAGCGACATCAAGAATTGATACAGACCGACGCTGTACAGACGTAAGAGATTCGATGAGTGCTCAATGCAGCATGCGTGCATCAAGGAGCGAAATCGCGGAGCAGGATTCAACATACCGATCGATGGCTTTCCAACCCGCTTCTCCGACGTAGCAGAGCGCCGCCACTGACGCGTAAGTCGGTGCCAAGTGGCTGAGCTGGTTAGGGCCGCCGCCGAATCCACCGTCCGGGTTTTGGAACTGGGTCAACGTTTCGACGATGCGGGATTTTGCCGGTGCGTCGAGTTCCCCGTCGAAGAGGGCGAGAGAGTGGAGGGTCCAGTACAAGAGCCACGGTCGTGAAGCGTCGAGTCCCGTGAAGTGCATCGGAAGGGGAGACTTGAGAAGGCGAGTGAGGAAGGCGGTGTGAGACGAGGTTTGGAGGAGAGCGGAAGCACCGGAACCGATATGTTCGGTCAGGACTCCCGTGATAATGTTCTCCGTCTCTGCTTGTGACTCGAGCGTCTCGCTCTCGAGGCCATCCGATGGCGTTTGAATCCAGGGAGCGGTGAGAACTAGGCGAGTCGATACCCCCGTTAGCGAGCCGGAAGCGCAGGCACGAGAACAGCCGCCGATCGTACCTGAGTCTACGAGCATGTGAAAGACCGTAGGTGAGGACGAGGAAGGATTCGTAGCGGAAGAAGAGAAGATCGGCCCCCCTGATTCGTTTTTCGATGCCGCGCGCCGGCTGGAACAAAAGCAGCAAGACAAAGGGAAAATAGAGACAGTCGCTGCCGATTGCAACTACAGTCACCGTTTATGCGCCCGTGCTGTTCAAATCGGATCTTGGGTAGAAGGAGGCGAAGCGGAACGCGCGACTTGACCACACATTGAGGTGTGCTTTTCAATAAAAGTATATAAATGTTCTAATGTGAGTTGTAATCATGTCTAAAATGACCAGATGGCCGAGCGGTTAAGGCGACAGACTAGAATCAATTCGCTTCTCATCTGTTTCTGTTTCAGAGCGCAGGTTCAAATCCTGCTCTGGTCGAATATCTTTTTTGTCGCGCCTCGAAGCACGGATGAACGTCGTTCGTGTCAACTCAGTCAGCGCGAGCCCGTTGAGACCGAACGTGGCAACGGGGATATGCTACTGTATTCACAAGTCCGACTCATGCATCGGGACGGGGAGACATTTCCATTTGGCAACTTGGTGTGGTCGACCACTCCCGTAATTTCAATCCCTCTCTGCGGTTCTCGAGTACTCGGCAGAGACAGACGAAGGAGGTTTGGAGTGCGACTAGGAAAATGGGGAGAGAGAGAGAGATGATTCAACCTTGAATTCGAACGCGATCACTCGCTTCATCCGTTCGCGTCCCCGACATGTTTCCGCCTTCTCGCCCGACGGGGACCGGCTCTTCCGACTCTGCCGTACGCTCAACTGACTCGGACGCGTTACTGTCGCGCGTCTCGGCCGCGAAGCAAGGGTACCTCGCCGACTCGTTCTCTCCCCTGTTCCTCTCTCCGGCGCAACGCAGGTCGACAGAGCGGAGGCCGCCACTGATCAACATTGGGACGCATGCGCGCACGTGGGCCGTCGACGAGCTCGTTGCCCAGTTCCTCGGTTCTCCCCCACGACCCGCCGCGAGCGTCCAAGTGCTCAGTCTCGGCGCTGGGACCGACACGAGATTCTGGAGGATGAGGAAACGATGGAGTGAGACACGGCAGGACGAGCTGTGGCCGTGTCGAAGCTGGGTTGAAGTCGATCTCCCCGAGGCGACGAGCTCGAAAGCGAGAACGATCGCTACGAAAGCTGAGCTCAAGTCTCACCTCGGAGGAGACGTCAAAGTCGGTGAGTTCGAGCTTGTCGCCACGTGCACGTCGATGTCTACTTCAATTTGAGCCAACGTTTGGGGACCATCCGACAGAACAAGGAGGACTCGGGCTGTCGTCGCCTCTCTACGCCCTCGTGCCGGGAGACCTGAGAGAACTCGAGGCTCTCTCTGCGTCTCTCTTGTCGTCCTCTGAGACGTCTCTGCCTCCAAACACCCCGCGGCTCGACCCGACAATGCCAACATTGATCCTCCTCGAATGCGTCCTCGTTTACCTCGCCCCCGAAACGACCAACAACCTCTTGCAGTTCCTCGCTTCGACATTCCCCAGCGCATGTATCGTATCCTATGACCCATTCGGACTCGACGACAGCTTCGGTCAAGTGATGAAACGGAATCTAGCTGCGAGTCGTTCCGCATATCTCAAGAGTCTCGATTTGTGCTGCCACTGACCCCGCCGTCGTGATCGCAATGATAGATGAGAGGGCTGTCTCTGCCAGGTGTTGAATCGACTCCCACTCTCGGGTCCCTAACGGAGCGACTACGGTCCAATGGGTTCGTCGGAGCGAGCGAATCGCTCTCAATCAGACAGATCCGGGAATCGATCATCCCCTTTGACGAGCTCGAAAGGTGAGTAGTGCTTCGACGACATGTCACCAGTGTACTGACGCACGACCGCACGATGTATTGCGGGGACAGGGTCAACAAGATCGAACAGATTGACGAAGTCGAGGAACTCAATTTGGTCCTCGATCACTACGCAATCACGTGGGGTCATGTCGGCCCTTCCACTTTAGAGACCCCAGTTGTAGCTCTACGCGCGAGATAAAATCAAGAGACACCCTTGTAGCTAGACTTCTCTCTTCTGTTGCGATCATGGGATCTACAGAGGTAAATCGGCTACGGCCATGACTCCACCGACCAGGTGCAAGCTCCCAGTCACGAGAGCCTGTTTAACAGTTCCCGACTCGACTTCGTGATTTCGGATCAACTCGACAGCCTCCTGGATCGACGACAAGACGTGCACTTGAGCTCGCGAAGTGGATTCGGCGGTCGTCGACTTTGAGGTGAGCTCTTGCCACGCCGAAGCGAGTTCGTGTTGGAGTGACAGGCTTTCGAGTTCGTGAGCGTGGTACGCGTTCGAGGTGAGGTCTGAGAGAATCGTTCAGTATCGTCCGCGTGCGATGGCAATCAGCTCAAGTTCGATCGTGCGAATCACAGTTCGTTACTCACCGCCTTTAGAAGTTCCAGAGCTGTACGTTGTGTTCGTGCAGAAGATAACGTGGTCGAACGGTTGAGGCAGACCAGAAGCGGAACGAGGAAGGGATTCAAGGAGCGTGCCGAGCAGGGAAAGACCTGAACGTCCCGAGGTGCAGTTGAAGACAAGTGTTCGACTCGCTTTGTCACTATGTTGTGAACAGTCGCGTGAGCAGGACAGCCTGTCTACTCAGAAGGAGGTAAGATGTGGAACTTGCCCGTGCGACAAGGCTTCTTCCGCGAACCATTCCCCGCAACACCTGAGACTTTCGACCGTGTGAGCCCCATCAAGGTACCACGTCAGGGCCGACGTCTCTTGATCTGCTGCAGTTTGACATCTTCCAGGCCACCGTGTGTTTTCGAGACCTTGAACGAGGTCGGCGGAGAGAGGTGCTGGCGAAATGAGGCCGAGGGGGAGTGCGGGAAGTTCCGAGGAATCGCCGGCGGGCGAGGGTTGTGGACAAGGGGGGGCAGAGGCTGTGAAAGCTGACGGTACACGAGGGGAAGATAAGAAGGCTTGAACGAGTGCGAGAGCGAGAGATGCGTTCGATCTCTGATGTGAACCCGCAAGGCCTGTGAAATGCAATACGTATCAGCAGCGAGTCGAGAGCGACAAGCGTGAGAGTGATAGACGGACCGAGCTTGATCTTCTTCAGCTCCTTGTGCTCGGGGACAACCGTAAACGATGAGGCTCTCAGCTCTGACGCGCGCGCTTTTAGCACCTCCAGACCCTCGCTCGGTTGCTCAATAGCCAAGGCGGGAACACCGGCCTGAGCGAGTGAAAGAGATTAGACCCGGATGAGGGCGCGGGCACGGGACAGGAACCCCTCACTTTGTAGATGCCGCCCTTCTGGTGTGCGATCTCTGGGATCGTCTTGCCGAGAACAAAGACGTGGTCAATCCCAAGGGGGCAGACACCCGTCACAACCGGTTGCGGTACGACATTGGTCGAGTCGTATGTCCCTCCTACTCCGACCTCGAGAATTGTAGCGTCGACCTGAGGGCAAGCGATCAATGATCAAACTCGGGGAAAATTCGATCTGACGCGAGGCCACTCACCTTTTCTTGCAGGAATACGTGGAAAGCCATGATTGTCAGGTACCGGAAGTAAGCCGGTTTCTCTGCTGTGACCGCGTTCGCTCGCTATGCGCGCCGAAACGCAGATTCAGCTTTTGCGTTCGGGGAAGCTGAACTCGACAGGTACTCACCTTCGGATCCGCTTCAAGCTTGTCCCAGACCTCCCAGAAGTACTTCGCAAAGAGGTCCTCCTCGATAGGTTTGCCGTTGATGCGGATTCGTTCTCGCACTGCCACCATGTGAGGCGACGAGTAGAGCCCGACTTTGGCATTCGGGTTCAGCGTCGTGAGGAGCGACGAGGTGAAAGCGCTAGTCGATCCCTTTCCTTTGGTCCCGGTGATGTGTAAGACGTTCAGGCGGTTCAGATCGCTCGGCTGTGTTCGGAGAGAGATGAAGCGCGATGAGGCCGTCGTCTCCCGGCTTGGGCGCACGAGGCCGCGCCGATAGGTCGCCGATAGGGACTCACAGTGTAACCAATCCGTTTCAGGTACTCTACGCCTTCGACCATTTGTGCCTCGCCGTTGGTTGTCCCACTCTTCCGAATCGCGTCGATCACAGCCGCGTTCGACTGCAGCGAGTTGAGCGCGTCGATAGCGGCCGAATACGTTCGAGGTGAGGTCATAGTCGATAGGGAGAGGTGCAAGAGCGAGATCGAAGGTCTCATGCAGGTCCGCGAAAGCGAAGCGTCGGAACTCGGATCCGGATCTGCGCACGCGTTGCCCTCTATCTCGGACTCTTCTCACAGTTCTAGCGACACAGCAGTGTTTCAGCGGCCATCCTCGGTCTTGCTCGTCAAAGCAGGCCTCGCTCTACCGCAGCGAAGACGAAGGCGACCGGGACGGGAAAGTTGACTCATCGACGCAATCGAAATTGCTCACAGGAGCCGACCTGATCCGCCGCGTAGTACAATCTGGAGCGCTCGATACACGAAGCCAGGGTATGGGCTCGAACGCAGCTCCGCTCGTCCACCACCGAAAATATCGACCCTCGCACGTGCCGGAGAAATTCGCCGGTTAGCGACAACTGAGCTTCAGCCTCTACCCTTCCTAAGGATACCTGCAAATACGGAAAGTGCTTGCTTTGCATCAGTAAACTCGAAAAAGCAAAGTTCCGGACTTTCGGCGATTTAAGTCACCGGATTCGCTCCTTCAGCCTCGGTCAGACTGTTTCTCCTCCCCCACCTTTTTCCTCGTCACCATCCCGGCTCACGACCATGACGATCTACAACAGTCCATTTGAACCCGTTCCGAAGACCTATACTGGAGGCCTCTTCGAGTTCATTTTCGGCGCTTCGAACCCGAACTACGCTCCCGACACCGTTGCTCTCATTGATGGACCTACCGGAACCAAGACGACCTTCGACCAACTTCGATCCCTCTCTCTACAACTCGCTTCGGGCTACACCACGAAAGCTGGACTCAAACGCGGCGACACAATCCTCATCTTCTCTCCCAATTCGACCCTCTATCCCGCCCTCATTTTCGGAGGAGAAGCAGCGGGTCTGGTCGTGTCGACGGCGAATAGTAGCTACACCGCTACGGAACTCGCCCATCAGCTCGAATTGGCCGCGGCCGAGATCGTGCTCGTCTCCGCGGACCTTGTCGACGTCGCAAAGGAGGCCGCGAAGCTTTGCGGAATCCACGAGAAGAGGATTTACGTCCTTCCCGGTGTTTCTGGAGAGCTTCCTTCGAATCTCGGCGGACTGAAGAGTTACGAAGAACTCAAGGGCAGCAAAGACTTCGAACCCGTCCAATACACCGAGTCACAGGCCAAAAGTCAAGTCGCTCGTGAGTACACCGCGCTGTCGGTTTTCGCTAATGGGAGGTACTCAGCCAGGTCTTTTGCGCCGTCACAGTGCTCCCTTTCTCGTCGGGAACGACTGGGAAAGCCAAGGGAGTCGAGCTCTCCGTCTTCAACATCACCTCTTGCGTCCAGCAGACGATTCAGACAAAAGACTTGTTCGATCAGAAGGACAACATGCTCGCCGTTCTCCCACTGTACCACATCTTCGGTCTACAAGTCTCGCTCCACCTCACGCTCTACAACGGTGGGACGATGACGATCCTCCCAAAGTTCGACCTACCCCTCGCGCTCGAGCTCGTCCAGAAGTACAAGTGCACGGCCGCTTGCCTCGTTCCTCCAATCGTCCTCGGTATCGCGAAACACCCAATCGTCGACAAATACGACCTTTCGTCCCTTCGCTACATCCTGTCAGGAGCCGCTCCGCTGAGTGCCGATCTTCAAGACGCCGTGTCAAAGCGACTCAAGGGTAGGACAAAGGTTGTGCAAGGGTGAGCTTCTCCCTCGTGTTCCTTTCCCCCTGGATCTCTGTCCTGAATACATCTTTGGTGCGACGTCACACAGGTGGGGAATGACGGAAACGACGTCGGTCGGATTGATTCCCACGCTTTCGAGACCGGTTCCTGTCGGCGCGGTCGGCCAGCTTATTTCCGGCGTCGAGGGACGGCTCGTCGATGACGACGGCAAAGACGTCAAAGAGGGCGAAGCTGGAGAGCTTTGGGTTCGTGGACCCAACATCATGATGGGATATACGAAGAACGAGAAGGCGACGAAGGAAACAATCAATTCCGAAGGCTGGTTGATGACCGGCGATGTCGCCACTGTCGACAAGGACGGCTTCTGGAAGCTACAGGAGAGGAAGAAAGAGATGTTGAAGGTCAAAGGTACGATACTCGTGTGGTTTTGTTCTCCGATTCTCCTATTTTTTCTGACTTCTTGGGCATGTCTGGCAGGTTTTCAAGTGATCCCAGCTGAGTGCGGCTCTATTTACTTTCCTCCTATCGAAGCCTGCCACGCTCTGTCAAGGTAGATGGCGATCTGATTCGATACGGTTCATCTTCGCAGACTCGAGGGCGTCCTACTCTCGCACCCGCGTATCGCAGACGCGGCCGTCATCGGCGTCTACTCGGAGGAAGAGGCGACGGAATATCCTCGAGCGTACAGTAAGCCCTGGACTCGAATCCGGGAACCAGAGAGCTGTGCTGACGCATGAGTTGATTGGGTGCTGCAGTTGTCGCGTCCCCCGATGCTAACAAGGATACGATCGCCGAAGAGGCCCGCAAATGGATCGAGACCAAGCTGGCCCCTCACAAACGTCTCAAGGGAGGAGTCGTGGTGCTCGAAGCCATTCCAAAATTGCCTTCGGGCAAGATCCTGCGCAAAGATCTTAGGACGTTGGCCGCTAAGGAGAAGACCGCAAAGTCTCGCCTCTAGTCGACTCAGAGCGTTACGTCGTGTGGGCTCGGTCCCGCTCTTGAACCGAAAGAAAAGAAACCAAGTTTTATTTAGTACCGCGTACTCTCGCTTCTCTCGCCTTGTATTGTTGCTTACTTGTCTTTGCATGCCAATCTCTATTTTATCCGGTAACATTCTGCATCGCCTGATCCAGCACCATCGATTAGCCTCGTCGAACCTCGTTACTCTTGCCCCTCTTGCCCCTCTTGCCCTCGGCTTGTTTTGCTGTCGAGCGGTCTCATGGGGCACCCGGAATACTCAGCGGTGGTGTATGACTAATCCTGAGCAAACAAATCGTTATGCATGCCTGGTGGGAAAGATATACAATGGGACTCGGAAGCCGACTTGCGTTTGTGGTCCGGACTTTGTTTTCGAGGAGCGGGTTTTCCCCTCCTTGTCCGACGATGGCACTACTTCTCGCCTTGTTTGATTCGAGTTCTACCTTCCCGCGCACTATGTCGCTACCGTCGGACTCAGCCTTTCGAGGATCGACGACTGCTTGGTCGCGCGGCGGTACACCCGTAGGCTCAGGTTCCGTTCGCACGTTTGGTCGTGGCTGTCTCAGGTCGCGCAGTCGAGGGTGAAACGGTCGGTTGTCTCCGTCGCCGTTCTCGTCGTCGTCGCCTCCTCCACCTCGCGTCGAAACCGACGCAGTCTCCCAGTCGTCCTCCTTTCCAATCTCGCCAAACGGCAGCGGTCTTCGCACGGCCGTCTCTTCTCCAGTGAGCGTGCGACGGACAATGGGACGAGGGGTGGCCGAGGTCTGTGGGAGGATGATGGGTTTGAAGGGCGAGTCGATCGGGATATAAGGCGAGCTTTGACTGCGAAGCGAGGGACTCGGGGAACTCGGTCGCTCAAACGTGTCGGGCGGGATGGGCGACGCGCGAGACGACATCAGACGATGGCAGGACGAGAACAAAGAGTGCGAGAGCCACGGAGACGCCCCTCGAAGAGCGAGGACTGAGCTCGCTGAGCTCAGGCCGGCTCCACGGTCGGCAATGGGCTGAGAAACAAAAGAGGATTCCATTTTGCCAAAAGACGTGGCAACCGGCACGGTTGCACTACACAGAGTCGAGTATCGCGGTTCAAACGGGGGAAGAGTGAGGGAGTCCCTGGGTCAAATAGTAACACTTCGCCCCATACCTGCACCCTTTCAGGGTGAACGGGCAACGGTGGCCTTTGATGCAGCTCTCGCCCTTATTGCACTTGCCCCTGAGGTACTGGGTGCAGATCATTGACTTGATGAAGAGTCGATAGAGGGTGTCCTCTTCGGCCTGCGACGCGAATTCGTATTCGTGACTGTAGATACAGTGACGATCCTGGCATCCCGAATCGGACAAGTAGTAGTTGATGCACGGGTGAGGCTCGCTGAAGGTGAGGCGAGGAGGCTGCCACGCCGGGAGAGACGACACACGTCCTTCGCGAGCCGGAGCGTTTTCGGCGAGTTTGCCATCTTGGCGAAGGTGTTCGCGCGAAACCTACAGACCATCTTCTCGTTAGAAGCCAGCGTTGCTAGTAGTTCGACAGCGCTGAAGGCAAGAGACCCACTCGTTCGCGCTGTTTACGGCGTCTCGAAGCTCCCGAAGTCGCGCTTAGTTGCCTCGGCGAGCTGTTCCTCCTATCCTTGACGGGAGATCCTGAGGCTCCCAAAGTGGTGTCCGGATCGTAGGCAGAAGATGGTTTCTTGCTCGATCGCGGGCCAGCGACTTCCCACTCGTCGTCATCGTTGTCGTCCCCGTCCGACTGCAATGCGAGAGGGTTCAGTTCGAGATGTTCGCTCCCATATACAACACGAGCAGCCCACCTCGGATTCGGAAGAAGACCAAAGAAATTGTTGAAAGTACTCGGCCGGTGGACTATCAGGTGCGCGTTCGCCAAGGTGATCGAATTCCTCCGGCTCTTGCTCCCCTTGCCCCTCCCCCGGTTCCTCCTCCTCCTGCCCCGGTTCCTCCTCCTCCTGCCCCGGTTCGACATCGTCAATACGGGCAATGATCGACTCGTCTTGAGTGCTTTGACCGCTGTCCGTGATCGATAGGGGAGAGACGTCGGGAATCGCAAACCCGCCGAACAGAGCTTCCAACCCTCTCCAAGCTTCGACCGTACCAGAATCGACGAGGACGCGGTAGGGGGGCGCGACAGTGATCGTACTGACGAGAGTCAACTTGTACTGGTAGTGGGGAGCGAGATTGCGGAGGTACGAGTAGAGGTAGGTGTTGTGCAGAGAAGCGACGAGAACGTTCGTAACCGATTTGAGAGGCACGTAGAGTTGTAGAAGCTCTAAGCGAGAGAATCCCGGCCGTCAGAAATTTAAAGGACGAGAGGAAAGCAGACAGCTCACGGAGGATGCGAGCCGAAGAAGAGGTGACACCGTCGACCGTTAGAGGCTCGACCACAAAACACGACTCTGAAGTCGACGCGAACCCGCGGAGGAAAGCCTTCGTTTGCCCGGATCCAATCGTATTATCCAGACCGTTTCTACCCGTGTGTGGCGCTGTCAGCTGCACGGAGGCGAGAAGTGAAGGTTGCGGGAACTTACGAAACGAGATAGACGATGACTTTCGCCTTCTGCTTACCAGAGTTGATCTTCTGTTTTACGAGGGTCGAAATATGCTCGGCAGCAGTCCTGCCGCCTTTCCCACCCTCAGCGAGGTAAGAAGCGTTGAACTAGAGTCGTCGAAAGTAGAAGTCGTCGGATCCGAATCATCAGCCTCGCCTGGCACGAGAGAGCAAGCGAACCGACCTTGTCGCCATCTGCGTTCAACAAGAGTACGGCAAGCTCTTGCGACATGGTCTGCGGGCAGAGAGCGCGCGTGCAAGGTGTGTGCCAGGTCAACATGTTGAACGATGTGCGCGTCGAACCCAGACGTCGCACGAGACTTACGGGGGTCGTACAACCTGTTACCGGGCGTCTTATCGAGGCGGGGACGTCTCCGAGGAAGCTGAGACGCGCGAAGTTGGAACTCGGGAGGAAACCTTGGGGAACGAAAAGGGGAACGAGCGTCAAACAGGGTGACAATATGACGAGGCACCTCGGACCTTTCAAGGCCCTCCTCGACTCGCGGCCCCCGCATATTCGTGACGCGTTCGCGAACCCCCACCGAACGAGTTCAACGCGAAGATTGTATCTCAAAAAGTTATGGAGGTAGAAGAAACGATGGAGCGAATGGAACCGCTCGAGCCGGTTTTATAACAAGTAACAAGCCATGGAGCATACTGACGACGGCAATTCTAGTACCGGAACCTGTCTAGCGCGCGGGAGTGGGCGGATGGACCGTTCTAATCGAACGTAATCTTTTTCGCAACTCCGGAAACGGGCTCCTTGAAGTGGGCTCCGTAACTCGAGTGAACCTGCTTCTTGATCGTGGTGCCCCACTGATCGAGACCAGGAGGTACGACGGCGTTCGAATCTCGGAGGAGGCGGATGTATTGACCAGCTAAGAACCCAAGCGGCGGGGTTAGTACGTTCCCGCTTCTTGTGAACTGAAAGGAGAACGAGCGACGCACCGAGAGCTTTGTCGGCTTCGGTGAAGAATGTGATACTCTTTCCAGTCCGTCCAGCTCGTCCTGTACGACCGATTCGGTGGATGTACTGCATCGAGAAAGCAGATCAGCACTCTCGCTCGTGTTCGACTCTTGAGACGAGAAAAGCGGTCTCACGTCTTCAATCGTGAGAGGGAAAGTGACATTGATGACGAGTTCGACCTTGGGAATATCGAGTCCACGGGCGGCGACATCTAGAGGAAAATGCTAGAGCGTCAAGTTCGTCTCGTCTCGTCGAAATCCGCGCGCAGGTCGGACTCACCAGTAGCAACGAGAAGTCCGACGCGTCCCTCTTTGAAGTCGGCCAAACTCTGAGTACGCTTCTCTTGACTCATATCTCCGTTGATGCAGCCGACTTGGAAACCCTTGTTCCTCAACATGTCGAACAACCTGGTCGCCTCCTTCTTGTACAGCGCGAAAATGAGGGCCTTCTCTCGGTCCTTTCCTCCAGCATCCGACCGGGCCTTGTTCTGACTGAATCCGTTGTCGCGGAGGTGAGTGAGGAGGAGGTTCTCTTTTTGTCGTCCGTCGTTGACGACGATCGCGGTCTGCTCGACTCGCGAATTGGCTTGGAGAGAGTCGGAGCCGACCGTGATGCGGAGAGGCGACGTCATGAAGTCGGCAGCGAGTTGACGAACTGACATCGGCCAAGTCGCGGAGAACATGGCGGTCTGTACCGTCGTAGAGCGATGTGTCAGTCTCGAGCGCATTGTGAAGACACGAAAAGTAACTCACGCGTCGGAACTTGGGCTCCTCACCGGCTTGCTCAGTGATGGGGCGAAGGGGAGCAGAGGGAGAAGGCATGCAAAGTTTGATGATTTCCCTGATGTCGTTCTCGAACCCCTTGTCCAGCATCCTGTCGGCCTCGTCGAGCACCAACCAACTGACCTTGCTCAAATCGAGACTGTTCTCGCGAGCGAGATCGAGGAGACGACCGGGCGTTCCAACGACGATTCGAGGTCGCTCGTTGCGGAGGGTGCGGATTTGGTCGGGTTTCGAGACACCTCCGTAGAGACAGACGGATGCGAGGGGAGGAGAGAGGGCGGAACAGATCATGTCGAGGTTGTTGTGCGTTTGCATGGCCAGTTCGCGAGTCGGACAGATGATGAGGACGGACACGGGGGCGGTCGACTTGCCCTTCTTCGACTGAGGGAGAGTGAGGATGTGTTCGATCGCCGGAACACCGAACGCAACGGTCTTGCCGGACCTGCAGGGAAGATCTGGTCAGCAAACTGGCGTTTTGGCGGAAATTGACGCAAAATGGAGTATAAAATTCACCCAGTTTCGGCGATACCGATGACGTCCCGGCCTCCGAGCATAACTGGGAAAGCAGCGGATTGGATAGGGGTAGGTTTCGTGTATCCACTGAGCCCTTTGCGGACACCAGCGTTGAGAGGGAGCGAGGCGAAAGAGAGAACAGGAGGGTATTCCGTCGCGGCTTCCTCGGGAGTGTGGGTGATGTTGTTCTCCTTGAGGAAAGCGGCGCACTCGGCAGCGGAAGCGACCGACCCATTCGAGGTAGCGGTTTGGTTCGAGGTTGAAGCAACGGGAGCCGAGTCGACCTGGGCGGGAACGGCGGCCTTCTTGTCCTTCTTGGACTTCTTCGCCTTGGGCTCGTCTCCCTCGGCTTCGCCCTGGGCCGGGGCGGCGGCTTCGACGGGGACCGCCGCTTCTTCTCCGTCCTCTCGCTGCCTCTTCTTGTCCTTCTTGGCCGCCTTGCGCTCCTTCTTCTCGCGCTTCTTGCGTTCCTCTTCCGTCTCTTCGACTGCTCCTACTGCCGGGGTCTCTGCGGGCGTGGTCGTGATCGATTGTTGATCTTTGTCTGCCGCCAACTTTTTCGCCTTCTTGGCCGCTTTGCGCTCGGCTTTGGCGATTTGCTCAGGGGTGAGTGCTTTGGTATCGTCCGACATGGTACGCCTTGACAGAGTCGGTATGGGTGAAGTTGGACGAGAATTCCATCTCTCCTGGGGACTTTTCCCGGTCCTTTTTTCTTGCCTTACGTTTTTGTTGATTCCCTATTGCAGATGTAATGCCTGCGCCCCGAACCGAGCTCGTCCTTACCCCGGATTTTCCCTCCACTCTCGCGCCTGATCGATAAACCGGGGGATTAACTCCGTCACGTTGGCCCCCAACCTTGTCGGCCTCCCACGTCGTCACTCTTGAAAAAAAAAATGGACCGGTCTTGCTTCTCTGTCCCGCTCTCCATCACCCAATACTAGCGCACCATGTCTACAGCCTGGCAAAGGTTCACCTACTGGTTCAAGAACGGCCCCGCGGCGCCTGGCACGGCCGCGCGTCGCCGTTCGGCGTCCACTTCGCTCCCCGGATCGCAACAATCCCCGGTCCGCCGCAACCCGCTCGTCGACCTCGCGTTCGAAGAGTTCCTCGCGAAGCAGCTGGAGGCCTCGTGGGTCAAGATGCTCGACAACGTGCACCCCGCGGGTACCACCCCCGGCGCAATCGTCGCCTCCCCGTCGAAAGCCAAACCCGACTACTGGTGCGTTCCCTACTCGCGCATGATCCATGATCGAGCATCGAGGCTCATCGACGAACACAATGAATCGCAGGTACCAATGGACCCGTGATTCGGCCGTCGTCATGCGCAACATCGTCAAACGCTTTGTCGCTTCCCCGAACCCGCAGGACGAGAAGCTCATCCGAGAGTACATCGAGGCGTCGCACATCATGCAACACCAGGTGACCGTCATGGGAGGATTCGACACTGGAGGATTGGGAGAAGTCAAGTATTACGTCGACGAGAAGCACTCAGACCCGAGCAAGCGAGGCAACTCTCCCTTCAGTGGAGAATGGGGAAGGCCGCAAGACGACGGTCCCGGTAGCAGGATTATCACCCTCTCGATCTACGCCTTGTGGTGCCTGGAAAGCGGATCCGAGGAACAAAAGAAATTCGTTCAAGAAAAGCTCTACCCTGGACTCGGCGAAGGCAAGCAGACCGGCGTCATCAAAGGCGACTTGGACTATGTCGCAAGGCACTGGAAGACCCCTGGTTTCGATCGTGAGCTTATCCGTCTTTCGCATTTCCTTGCTTCTTGCGAAACATCCACTGAACCCGATGGTCGGCTTATACAGTCTGGGAAGAGGTCTCTGGACTTCACTTCTACACCCTCCTGACTCTCCGTACCTCGCTCGTTGACGGAGCGAAAATCGCTCTCGCACTCAACGACTCGACGTCGGCCTCGCACTACACCTCCGTCGCTTCGCAACTCACTCCCTCGATCAACCGGTTTTGGTCTCCCTCGAAGAACATCGTCCGAGTCACCCTCGACCACACTCAAGGTCGCGAGTCGGATGAGAACGCACATGTCGGCGACGCAGAGTATGGCAAAAAGTCGGAACTCGACGCCGCGGTGCTCCTCGCCGTTCTCCACGCGGGCAGGGAATCGAGCTGGTCGACCCTCACGTCGGGAGAGGAGGAAGACGTCGAATCGGCCGCCAAGATTCTGGCGACGCTCCGAGCCTTGATGGACGAGATGGGTGCGCTGTACCCCTTGAACGCGGGCCGTCGGGAGAAGAAGGAAGGTGTCGCCCTGGGACGGTACCCCGAAGACGAGTACGATGGAGTCGGACTCTCGATCGCCCACCCGTGGTACCTCTGCACCTCGGCCGCGGCCGAGTACCTCTACCTTCTCATCACTCGCCTCTCTTCCTCGCCCGACCAAATTGTCCTCACTCCTCTTCTCCACTCGACCCTAACTTCGATCCTTCCCGATATCTCGCCCGCTCTCCCGAGTGCCAACTCGACCCTCTCTTCGTCGCACGAAGCTTTCTCGCCTCTCCTCAAGTCCCTGTTCAACCTCGCCGATTCATTCCTCTCGGTTGTCCAAACGTACGTCGGAGAGTCGCACCGACTCGATGAGCAATTTGAACGTGCCGGAATCGCCCGAGGGAGCGAAGAGCACGACGACGGCGAGGTAGAAGACGGCAAAAAGAACGGACCAACGATCGGACGCGGAGCGAGGGAACTCACGTGGAGTCACGCCGCTTTGATCACGGCTGTACAGCAGCGAGAGGTTGCTAAGAAGGCCTTGGCAATCTGATCGGAGACATGATGCAAATGGGGTGCGAGTTCAGCTAGTGCGACATCATCCATAGATTCCGTTTTTTTTCTCTCCCGTATTTCTTATATTCTTGCGTACAGACACCATAAAGTGCTCCACTATCACAGTAGCTCTACCAAAGTACTCCAAGGGCCTGTACGAGAGAAAGGAATCGGGCCGTTGACTTTGGGAAATTCTCAACGTTCCGCTCGCTTTCGACGCTTGTTCCCCGACCTCATCGCCTCACCTCAAACCATGGGATTATCCTCAATCGTCTCGAAAGCGTCGGCAGTCGTAGGAGGTTCTGGAGGGTCGCCGTCGCACGGTTCGACTACTTCTTCGGCTCCGTTGACTAGCGCAACTTCGCAAGACAAGGCACCTGAGGGCGCCTCGGCCGACGACACCGAGTGAGTGTACACCGATCCGACGCCCTCTGCGCGGCCTCTGGCATGCGCCCGAGTGACAAGAGACGTCATGGGTTGCTAACGGTGACCTCGCTGGTTCTCCCGTTGCACCTCGCTCTTCTCTTCTAGGGAGCTCGATGACGAACCGAAGAACAGTGAGTTGTATATCATATGAACCTGGCACGAATCGGCTTTCCCAGGACGGGGTGAAAAGCCTCCCTCGCCGTTTGCGTCACCCACCTTCGGCATTCCCCCTTTCGCTCCCTCGCCTCGGATACCCGCGATATACTACGCACGAATACCCTCTCGACCTCGGATAAACGCCGCCGAGCTCGCATGTGTGATGCGTCGGAGCGTCATGTGCTGACACACTCTCGATCGATTCCCTCTCGCGCCAGTGCTACTCGCTCTCGTTGGGCAGCTGAGGGTCGGCATGGATCTGTCAAAGATCACTCTCCCCGTGTAAGTCCTCGCCTCTCTCTCGCGACAAAGTCACCCGTGCGAACCGACCGCATCAAGTGGGGAAAACAAGCACTTCGAGCTGACAGCCCTCCCCCGCTTTGTCCAGGTTCGTCCTCGAGCCTCGGTCTATGCTCGAGCGAGTGACCGATTTCCACAGTCATCCCGAGCTGTTGCACGGGTGAGCCTGCGCTTCTCGAGCCGTCTGCTCCTCACTTGCGGAACTTGACTCGCCTTGCGTAATTGCAGTGCCGCATCTCTTCCCGTCGAGGAACGTTTCATCACTGTTTTACGATACTACTTGGCTGGATGGCACATCAAGCCCAAGGGGGTGAAGAAACCGTTCGTTCGCCCGCTTTGCTTCATTTCTTTCGTCGGATTCCTGTCGGGCTGACCTTCCCTCGCACTCTGACGATATGCCAGGTACAACCCCGTCTTGGGAGAGTTCTTCCGGTGTCGGTACGACTACCCTGATGGTTCGGTCGCCTACTACGTCTCTGAACAAGTTTCGCATCACCCGCCCATCTCTGCGTGGTACTTCTCTTCGCCCGAGAACGGCCTCGACCTTTGCGGAGAACTCAAGCCCAAGAGTAAATTCCTCGGAAACTCAGCGGCGACCATCATGGAGGGCGAGAGTCACTTGCGGTTCTTGGAGGGAGAAGCCGTCCAAGACGGAGAATACGATATCACGATGCCGAATATGTGAGCCTCACTTTTCATATCGTCGCCCTCGAGCGGGACGGCAGTGCCACTGACCATGGTACTGAACGGAATCAGGTACGCCCGAGGTATCCTGTTTGGGAAGATGGTGCTGGAGTTAGGCGATTCGAGCATTGTGAGGAACCACCAGACGGGGATGTCGTGCGACGTCGAGTTCAAAACGAAAGGGTTCTTCTCGGGTTCGTACAACTCGATCGCGGGCAAGATCAAGAGTCCGAAAGGCGAAGTGGGCGACATTTCGGGTCACTGGTCCGATCTGATGGAAATCACTCGCAAATCCGTAAGTCCTTCGCTCGTGATCTACCTTGTCTGCCCCAAAGCGAGCGGGATCCTCACGTTACAAACGAGTTGTAGACGAGATCGAAAGAAACGTTATTCGACGCACACAACACTTCGGTCACAGAGAAGTCTGTCACTCCCGAAGCTCAACAACAACCGAACGAGTCGCGCCGCCTGTGGTCAAAGGTCACGCAAGCCATCAAGCAAAACGATATCGACGCTGCCACGGACGCCAAGAGCGCGATCGAAGACGCGCAGCGCGAGAGTGCGAGGATCCGGGACGAAAAGGGCGAAAAGTTCGTGCCCAAGTACTTCAAGCTGAGTGAGAAGGGTGAATGGAGGCCTAGTTTCACGTGAGTCTCGCGTCTTTTCTCTTCCGCGCGACAGTCTTTGACGGTGGACGTTTAAACCTTTCTACAGCTTGCCTCAAGGCGAGAAATCGGCACAACGGGAAGCTGTACGAGCATTCGTCTATGGCTCGGACCCGGAACCTCCTTCGTCAGTCGGAGCGACTTCGACTACCTCGACTGCCCCGCCCACAGCGACGACGACTGCTCCTCCTCCGGCCGTCTAGACAGGTCGCAATACTCGTTACCCGCCTCTCCTGTATACATCGCTCCTCGCCAACGTTTTCGAACCATGAATCTTCTGCGCCAAACCAGGACGACGATCAAATCCCGACGTTTTCTCTATCCTTTTTGTACCCTTTCGTTCGGCCCCTCGCGTCTCCCTTATTCAGTTTGCGCCTTGTCTTGTCTCTACTAGGACCCCGTGACTGTTTTCCCGAATCGAAATAAAGTTGATTGGTGAACTCGCTCAATCGCTCGCTCTGTCCCGGACGCAGGAGAGACGTATTATCCGAAAAACCTCCCCTTCATGCAAAAGGACTGTTCGGGCGCCACTCTACGCCTCGGTAGCAACCATTGAGCTTGGTGAGAGCAATGTTACAGGTGAAAATTACATCGAGGGCGCTCCTTCTCCTCTGTCACGCCTCTCGTCCCCGATTACCAGCTCGCTCACGCCATGCGAATCCCGAGAAGAGAGATCCAAACTCTAATGGCGTCTTCAGCGCTTTTGCAAGCGGGGAGTTTACAGACATAATCGGTACCTACCCACGTGAAGTGCGCTCGTCAGTACGGTTTGGAGTACACGAGGAGGAAAGAGTCAGACTCACGAGACGTAACGACCGGCCGTTTCTGAACTCCTCGTAATCTTGACGACCTGACCGCGCTTCAACCCGTAATACCTCGCGACTGGATCTTGCAATTGGATCCTCGGCAGTTGCGTATCCTTCAATCGGCTGCGTTCGAGGTGATATTTGCCGAACCGTTAGCAAAGGTCTCTTTTCGCGAGACATCGGACCGAGCGAAAAGGGAGAGCGAGGCGAGACGAGACGAGACGAGACGTACTAGCGCAGCAACAATTGTTTCTTCTCCTCGGCCGTCATGACTTCGTGTTTGGGCACGAGGACGTGGTGGGTGATGTTGACGAGCAGCTCTGACTCTTGGAACGCCTCAATCGTGTACTGGGCTGACATGGCCGTAATGACCTTGTTCGCCGAAGGAGTCATCGAAGTCTTGTAAATCAGGATCCCGCGACTGATCTTTTGCGTTTCGAGAATTTCGATGAACCTGTCACCAAAACATTGCAATCAAACCAACGTTGAGCGGGTCTGTCGGGGTCGGAGGCGGTTTCAGAGCCAGGGAAAAGGAGAACGAACTTTCTCATGGTTTTGATTCCTACGGAAGCCTCGTCTGCGTAGAAGACGTAGATCTCTTGTCCCGGCTCTTCTTTCGACGCAGCAAAGTTGATCTTTGCTTTACTGTTGTGTCATACACGTGCAAAGCGATGGAGGCACGGACGAGCGAACGGACTGTCAGCATCTCGCGTGACGCGAGGTACGGCCGCCTCGGGTTTCGGCGAGGACAAGACGGAGAACGTACTCTAACGCGTCTGTGCCATTCGCGTACAGTTGCTTGAAGTCTTCGAGGTTCATCTTGATCTCGTCGTCGGAGATTTGGTATTGCTGTGCCCGAAGTCTGCTACGTGAGCAGGTTGCGCGACCGCGAGCAAGTCGAGAGGAGGTACTCGAGACTCACGCGATCCTTTACGAGCTCGTGAATGGTCCTGTTGACCCTGAAAAGCCGAGAGGTTTCTCGCGCTGCCTCATCCGCCATCTTGGTTCGTCGGTCGTTGCTGCTCGCGGGTGGTGGATTTCTGGGAGCCGAACGAGATTCGAGTGGTCTGTGACTTGTAGTGCGGTCGTGGTCGGTTGATGCAGGCGTCGGGTGGAGAAACCTCAACTTTTTCCATCTTCGCCTCTCTCCGCACCCGCATCTCGACACGTCAACTCCGAGGTCCGATCGCGAGCTATCGTACGCTGTATTGACTTTCCAGCTGCCGCGACTCTGCTCCTGTCGTCTCGCTCCGTGCTCTTGCTCTGCTTTGCGGGAAACTTGTTCTTATGTGACATACACGACTCCCGTCAGGACTGCTCTGCGCCGACTCAGCACAGCGAGGCAGCGTCGCACAGTAAAATATTCAGCTTTCCGACCGCGAACACGAGGCACGAGTCGCGCGAGGCCTGCACGAAGTACTCTTTTTCAAAATGATCGAGTGCGGCGCGAGTGCTCCGCGCCGAAATATGGCCTGCAAAGGCTGTCCACAGGGAATCAAAACCCCGAGATCACCGAACAGCGTTGGACGGGCGGAGCGCTACATGTCGCGTGCGAGGGCACTCGCTCACGTGCGCGGTTTCGCGAAAATCTTCCGCTCCATTTTTCTTTTCTTTTCTTTTGTAAAGCCGAATACCTCGCATGCTAGTCCTGCGCTGCACTGTAGGCCTATGTATCGGGCGGGCATGAGAGGAAAGAAACAATCTGCGGAAGAAAGATTCCGCGGGCGATCGCTTTGAGTCAACACCAGTTCGCTAATCGCTGCCGCCGACCGTTCACTGCTCTCTTTGCCGCAAGTCATCACCGCAGACTCGTCCCAGCGACTCCCACTTTGAGCTCAGCCCTCGCCCCCGCGCCCAGAACGCCCCAGAGCCGTTTCAAAGTTTCGATGTCGACATCAGCATCTCCGTCGTCGTCCCGTTCGACTCCGACCCCGCTGCGGGGCAACCCGCCGAACGGCAACTGGATCATCCAAAAGTACGGTGGCACGAGTGTCGGAAAGTTCCTGCACACGATCGCCGACGAGATCGTCCCGTTGAGTCTTTGCCCTTCCTTGCCGCGCCCTCTCCCTCCCTGATCGACGTTGCTGACTCGTACACCGCGTCCGTCTCTTCAGCAAGTACCTCAACGACAACCACCGCGTTGCGCTCGTATGTTCGGCCCGGTCCGGTTCGACCAAAGCGACCGGCACAACCAACCTCCTCCTCCGCGCCGCGCTCGAAGCCTTGCGACCCAAGGCACCCGACATGGCGTCGTCCTTCTCTTCGTTCCGCAACTCTCCCATCTCGACTCCCGCTCCCGGCACCCCTTCGCGACCGAACCTCAACAGCAGCATCAGCTCACTGCGACTGCTCGACCGCCTCAACGAACAGGAAAAGAACTTGTTTGACGAGACCGTCGACCAGATCAAGCGGGACCATCTGGAAGCGGCGAGGAAGGTCATCAAGACGGACGAGGTCTTGCGGGAAGTCGAGGAGGAGCTCGAGTACGACTGCGAAAGGTTGAGGGGTTTCTTAAAAGCCGCCCAGGCAAGTCACTTTCACTCGCCTGGCCTCTTTTCGGAACGGACGCTCGACCGCCCTCCCTTTTGAGCTCCGCGCTGACGTTGGACCGCGAATTGGTTCGATTTCGCAGATCATTGAGGAGATCTCGACACGGTCAAAGGACATCATCATGGGAGTCGGAGAGAGGCTCAGCTGCAGGATCGTCGCCGCCGCGCTGCGGGATCGAGTGAGTGTCGCCTAGTTGTTCTCGCTTTTCCGACGCACGAACCTGAGACTTTTTCCGCCATAGGGCATCGATTCCGAACTCGTTTCGCTCGAATCGATCATTGACTGGGAAGTCATCTCTGCGGATGACTCGAAAGCCGGAGACGGCGCCCCTCAGCTAGGACAAGAATTCTACTCGAAACTGAGCCAGAGACTAGGCGAGAGGTTGGCAGAATGCGGAGATCGAGTTCCCGTTGTGACTGGTCAGTCTCTCTCATCCCCTGCCTCACTTGACGCTCACAACATCACGTGCTGACACCTCGTTCCCGTTTGCGATTCAGGTTTCTTCGGTGTCGTTCCCGGATCGTTGCTCGCTCAAGTCGGTCGAGGTTACTCGGACCTCTGCGCTGCTCTCTGCGCCGTCGGTACCCAGGCCTCGGAGCTTCAAGTGTGGAAAGAGGTCGACGGAATCTTCACCGCCGACCCTCGCAAAGTTCCGACCGCGCGACTGCTCCCGACCATTACACCCGAAGAAGCTGCCGAATTGACCTATTATGGATCCGAAGTCATTCACCCGTTCACGATGGAGCAAGTCATTCGTAACTCGATCCCGATCCGAATCAAGAACGTTGAAAACCCGAAAGGAGAGGGCACGATCATCTTCCCTGACGCCGTTGCAGCGTCTCGTCCTCCTTCGCCTCCTCGCAACGCTCGGGTTGCGACCGCCCCGTCGACCGCTCCTTCGCTTCCCTCGGACGTCGCTGTCCCCGAGCACCACCTCGGCCCGACGGCGATTACGATCAAAGACACGGTCTTGGTGCTCTCGATCCGCTCGAACCGCAAAACCATCTCGCACGGGTTCTTCGCCCGCATCTTCGGCACGCTTGACAAGCACGGGATCGTCGTCGACCTGATCTCGACGAGTGAGGTGCACGTCTCGATGGCGATTTACGGCGAGGTGAGGAAAGGTGTTTTGGACAGAGTCGTGAGAGACTTGAAGGTCGTCGGAGAAGTCAGTATCTCGAAGAACATGGCGATCTTGTCGTTGGTCGGCAAACACATGAAGAACATGGTCGGAACTGCCGGCAAGATGTTCAGGTGCGAAACACTCCCCTCTCCGCTGCGGCGCTTCGTGCTTACCGGAACGCTGGCTGATATTTGGTCGCTTCGATACAAAGCACTCTCGCCGAGGGCAACATCAATATTGAGATGATTTCGCAGGGTGCGAGTGAGATCAAGTGAGTTTCCCTGATTTGCATCCTTCGATTCCTCAGCTCATCGCTCGTCACCCGGTGGTAGCATTTCGTGCGTGATTGAAGAAAAAGACGCTGTCAAAGCGCTCAACCTAGTCCACCTGCGACTCCTGCACCTCGCTCAACAACCCAGTTTCTCCTGATCGTCTTTCCCCCCCTCTGTCGGTTCCGCCTGTTCCCTTCTCATCTCGACTGCGTTTGCTCAGTCTTGGCTGTCATACCCTTCGACATCTTTCTCGATCCCTGTCGTTTCAACACGGTGTACTCACTCTGACTGCCCCCAACCGATACAACTCGCATGCACAATATTCGTTCTATAGATGTAGTCTATTTCCGGTCTCTAATGCAAAAGTACGCCTCGTAGGGCTCCACTTCCCTACGTCTCGTCAAAACTGAGATTTGGTAGCGTGTCTAAGAGCCCGCTTGTGACGCCCGAGAGCCGTCGGACCCGGGTGGAATATCGCGGAAGGAAAGCTCGGGAGCGAGGGGACGGAGCGGCCGCGGGATTTTGGCGAGACCCGACTGCTCGAAACGAGATATGACAGAAAGATCTCCCGTCTGCGGCATACAGAAGTCCCTAGAGCTGAGAAGAGAGCCGATTGCGTCGTGATGAATCGAAGCGGGCGCCGACGTCGGCACTCTGACCTCCAACTTCCTCGGCCTGGTCACCGGATCTCCACCTTGACCAGCTGCCACACACCTCGACAACACTAGAACACCCCTCCCTCCACGCGCACTTCGCCCGTCGGTCTACACCTCTCGCTCTCCTCGACCGACGACCGCACTCCACTCCAGACCGCACCTCGCCTTTGTTGTTCGCTGAGAGTCGCCATGAGGCTCAAGCGTACGCCCAAGCGAGGTGGCTCCGCCAACCCGGAGATCGCGGCCTTCATCGACCGCATTCAACGGGTCCCGCAAGATGAACTCCCTCCCCTCCTCGACCGCGTCGTCAAATCGGGATGGACCTGGCCTCGGACCGACATGCAGCATTGGATCTACCCGCTCAACCGGTTCGACGACATCCTCGAACAGATCATCAAGGATTACGACCTCGCGGACATGCAGCACTGCCAGACGAACAATTTCACTCCGAGGACCAAGGAGCTCCTCCTGAGCATCCTGACATTCCAGAAGCTCCTCCTCGAGAACTCGACGAACCGCAAAATCTTCAACGGCTTCGACGTTAGTATCTTTCCGCCGTTTCTCGAATTCTGCTTTCCTACTGTAACGGATGTCTGGACCTTTGTCTCTCCTATAGCGTATCAATGACTTGCTACAGTCGATCGACGTCGAAGTGCTTCTCGCGACCCTTCGCCTCGCCCTCCGTCCCGCTCAGCAGTACTCGTCGATCAACTCTTCGCTGAGCAGTATTCCGTTTTCCGACAAGCGGCTACTCAGCCTCGCGCAGTCTTGGGGGACTCGGGAGCACGGTATCGACACGGTCGACATCGCCCAAGATAAGGCGCTCGAGGTGCCGCTCGAACTGCAAGAACCGGAATGGCAATTCTATCGCAAGAGCGACGGGGGCAACGTGGGCCTCGATGGCGACAAGGAGAAGAAGGACAAAGGGAAAGAAGTCGACATGGAGCTCGAGCAATCGGAACCCCCAACCGCATCGACTAGCACTGCGAACGTCCAGTCAACTCCGGCTCCGCCTCGTCGCACCGCGTCTTTCGTCCCGAACCCGCAAACCCCGGCCACTCCCGCCGTTCAAGCTTCGAATTCCGCTGCGTCGACCTCGAAACCGACCGAAGGTCTGACCAACATCCACCTGCCGAACCTGCGCAACACGGACAAGAGCACCGTCGACCTTCTTCTCGATTTGATCGAATCCCACCAAGTCCCGGAACCGGACCGACTCGACCTCTTGCAAAAGATCCGAGTCGGAAAGGCTCTCGTGTCGTCGGATCCTACCGAACGTCAAGCACTCCTCGTCGTGCGCCTACTCGCCCTGAGCGTCTTCGCACACGCACAACGCGAGAGTGTCGCCCAGACGAAAGTCTTCCTGTACGAACCGGAGCTCATCGCCCAACTCGCCGAAATCCTCCACCCGGACCAAACTGGCGTTTCCTTCGAGGTGCAGTCGGCCGCGTTGTACGCCCTCGAAGCGTTCGCGAGGTACAAGGGCAAGACGTCCGAAGTCGCGAGCGCACTCAATGCGAGTGTCAGCCATGGAGTCCTGATGCAGCTCATCAGGAGGACGGCTACTGATCTCCAGCAAGAAGATTGTGAGCTAGATCTCTAACTCTCTCCTCTGCGAGGAAGCAACCGACTGATTCACCCTCCGGGTGCTTTTTTTCCCAAAAGCGAAAACGACGCCCGAATTCGTCGACGCCCTCTTCAACCTCCTGACCTATATCAACATGCACCAAAACATCGGTGCAATGGTCATTGGCGCCGGCATCATCAACACGTTGCTCGAGTTTGTCAAGAACGAACGTCGAGATCGTTTCGTCGTGAGTTCTTTTACCTATCGAGCGAGACCGCGGTCGGCGTGTTGATACACCTCGCCATGATTCTCTGTATGCAGCCCGCGGCGAAAGCTATCACCCTGCTCGATGGCTTCCTCTACGGCTACTCGCAAGCGTTCACGGCCTACATCGCTGCTGGAGGACTGAGCATTTTCGTCGACAGGATTAAGGTACGTACTTGTCTACTCTTCGCATACACGATAATCGAATAGTGCACCGACAAAACGCTCACGTCGTTACTCACAGCTCGAGGTCGACTCAAGTGTTGACGAATTCGGAGAGCAAGCGAAAGCCGCCGAACCTGCGGTCAAGGAAGATCCGACTGGGTTCCTCACCTTCGGGCAGGGGACTTTGCTCAAGAACATCCTTCGCGCGACTCAGCGTCTCATGAACACTGCCGGTACCACCGAAGGTCTTCGAAACTTGATCGACACGAGTTTGCTCGGAACGGTCAAGAAGGTGATGGAGAACCGGAGGGTGTTCGGTCCTCAGATCTTCAGCTTCGGTACGTCCACTACGCACGTCTTTGCGCGAATGTATTTTACGCTGACCCTCCTTGCGTCACAGCTACGAGTATCGCGACTTCGTTCGTTCACAATGAACCGACACATCTCGCAACCCTCCAAGAGGCCAAGATTCCCGAAGCGTTCTACGACTCTCTCGAGGGTCAGATCCCGGCATCAATCGAAGTGTTGCAAGCGATCCCTCACGCGATGGGAGCATTCTGCCTCAACCAAACCGGTATCGACCAGCTCAACTCGCGGACGATCATCACGGCCTACTTCGACTTGTATCTCTCGCCACCGCACGTGACGATCCTCCGGGACCGAGACAGTGCGGTCCTCCTCGGGGGCAACATCGACGAACTCGTGCGACATCAGCCGTCACTGCGCGAGCGAGTCATGTCCAACATCGTCAGAATCTTCGAGGAGATCAAGAAGCGAGGCGAGCAGTTCGTTCAACCCGAGGGGGAAGCAGGCTACGGCTTGCTGCCCGCGAAGAAGGGGGAAGACTCAATGGCCGTCGAGAAAGTCGACGCTGAGGAAACACAGTCGGCCAAGGACCGGAAAGCCGAGCAAAAGAAGCGCGACGAAGACGGAGAGAAGGAGAACGATGTCACGATGGCGATCGATGTCTTTGGACGTGTGAGTCTACTGTTCCTGGGCGTATCCGCGCCGCGCGAGTGCTGACGCGAGATCCGATTCTCCCCAGTTCCTCGAGGGACTCTTCCAGAACCTCGGACACTGTCAAGATTACTTCAAGCAAGAAAAGGCGTTTACGATCCTCCTTGACTTGCTCGACCTGCCCTGTTCTCCCGCTCTGATGCAACGCAACGGAGGATACGGATCTATCGTGGCCCTCTTCCGCATCGCTACCGAAGTCAAAGCGCACGACGCCCTCGCCGCCATCACGAAGCGAACGGCAGTTTGGCTCGAAAAGACAAAGTGGTTCTGGGATCGAGACGACGGCTTTAAGGAATCAGTTCTAAGCGGTATGGTCAACCCGAGTGAGCGTCTTCTTCCCTGCCCGGCTTCTTTTGCCACGGAGAGAATTCGTACTGACTTGGAGGCGAAACCACGCGCAACGCAACAGCTCCCGACGATCTCGCCAAGAAAGCCGACGAGTTCCGCCAGCTCTCGATCCTCTTGTCCCATGTCACACTCCTATCCGACGTCGTGCTCAACCTCAGTTACTCGAACGGCAAAGTCGCAACTTCGGCCCTCCAAGCTTTCACGGGAACTGGATCCGAAGTCCTCCAACAAGTCGGCAAGGTGTACCGGGCGTGCACATGGGAAAACGTGACCATCCGACCTACTTCGTTCTGGACTGGCGAAGCGAGCAAGGCTTCGACCGAGGAAGCGGCTGCCGAAGCTGGAGCTGAAAGCTCGACGGGAGAAGCTCGACCGAGCGAACGTCAGCAGGAGAAGGAGGCAGAGAAGAAGGCCGTCGATGCCATTACGACACCTTCGACTCCGGATTCGCCGAACATTAAGCTCGTTCAAGACCTCGTTCAGGCGTTCACAACGGGCACTCTTCCGTTTATGACGAGTGCGTCTTTGCCCTGTTATGATCCACCTGTCGGGTCTCTAATAATCTCTTCGCACTGGATCTCCAGCTCTCATCAAGCTGCTTCTTCATCGCCGGAGCGCTGACATGGCGCATCGACAAGTCGCGAGAAAAGTCGCAGACAATATTGCTTCGTTCATGCGCGACACTCTCGCGTGGCCTGACGCAGCAGAGCTGCAGATCAACCTCGCGTACTCGGCACAGAGTTTTATCCTCGTGACCAAACTTCTATTCGACGGTGAGCGCCTGTGAAAGCTATCGCTCCGCTCTCTCCTGAGTCTGACTGACGTTGATCGCGATTGAAATAGAACGACCGAATATGACCGGACTGCAGACGTACCTCCTGCGCTCTTTCGTCAATTCAGGAGGACTCGAGGCCTACTTGAAACTCTTTGTCAAGTTCCAGGAGGTCGCGACGGAGTCTTTCGCCGCGTCGACAGACGACGATTCGACTTCCCCCCTCGTCATTCCCGTTTTCGGTGGCGTCAAGACGGCGCTCGAACTCCTCAACAAGCTCACCTCGCAAAAGACGATCCTCGAGGCTCCCCAGACCGCCCTCATGATCACTCGGGAGAAGGACTCGGCAAACCCCGACTACTTCGACGCGCACGCCTTCATCGTTCGACTGCGTAGTTCGATCTTCCCCATCGCTCGCCAGATTTGGGAGCAAGACTGGCTCCGCAAGTGCCCCGTCAACGTGGTCCGAAGTCTCGTATCGACTCTGATCAACATCCTCAAGGCCGAGGGAGAGGTCTCGGTCGAACCGGCGGGGCGAGGAATCGACGGAGGCAGGACTCTCGGACAGATCCTCGGAACTGGTGGATTCGGTGGTGCGCTCGACGCCCTGGGAGCCGCCCTCGGTGTCGGACCTGGCGCGCTCGGTGGAGTTGCCGGTGTCGCAGCTGGAGGGGCTGGAGGTGCAGGAGGTCCTCCACAACCGCCAGCCCCGCTCGTCCCCGACGAAACACGCATCTCCCAGCTCGTCGACATGGGTTTCCCGCGAGGAGCGTGCGAGACGGCCCTTCGTCGCTGCCGCAACAACGTTGGTTTGGCAACCGAATACCTCTTGCAACACCCCGACATCGTCGGTGCCGCTCGGATCGCCGAAGCCCAGGGCCCGGCCGAACCCGAACCCGCCGCTCAAGCAGATCAACCAGCCGCGCAAGCCGAAGGACAAGATCAGCCCCCGGCAGCCGCACCTCACCCGGCTGACGGGACTCCCGCTGTCGACGCGAACAATGCCGGCGCTCAACCCGCTCAAGCTGCCGAGGCCGCTCCGGCACAGGACGTCGAGATGGGCGACTCGACTGCCGCGGCTACCGGCGAGAGCGAGAATAAGGAAACGACAGAGGAGTCGAATCCCGAAGAACCGAAAGGAGCGGCGCTCGAAGAGATGAAGGAAGAACTCAAGAAGGCTCGAGAGGAACTCAAGCCTCAGTTCCTCGATCGTGCCTTGACCTTGGCCGAAGATTACGGAGACCTCGTCTTCGACATCAAGAACGTTTTCAGTCTCCTCACGGCGGCCGACGCGAAGGGCACTCCCTCGATTCAACCTCTCCTCGACCAGCTAGCATCCTACCACGGAGACAAGGACGCGCCCGGCGAGAAAGGTGCCGCTACTCGCCTCCGCCTCCTCGCTCTCCTCGCCACTGATGCAGCCTACCGGGAATCGATCGAGCCCTCGCGTGAGGCTATCATGTCGTACATTCTTCGGCTCCAGTCGGCCTACCGAACGTCCCTTCCCGCCAAAGACGCCCGGCCTCTCTGGCTCGCTTCAGCGATGCTCATCGCCGATTCCCTCTTCTCGATCCAGAACGTGCCGAAACCGACCGAGATCCTGGCCGAGGGAGAAGAGCTCCCGGCATTCGAGCTTGTCGCCCAAGGACCGACGTGGAAGGACGAACGACAGGGTTTCTTCGACCTCACGTTGGACGTACTCGAGAAAGGGATCTCGACTCGCGAAGTCTTCCTCTCGACTCTGCGCCTACTTCTCGTTCTCACCCGCGATCACGCCCTTGCGGCCTCGTTCGCCGAGCGCAACGGACCTCGACTCTTGTTCAGCGCCTTCACCGAGGAGACGCCCGAAACGAAGGGTTGCCGTTCCTACGTCGTCATGATCCTCCGCCACGTCATCGAAGAACCTGTCATCCTCAAGCCGATGATGGAGCGAGAGATCGAGCTGTGGTTCTCGAATGGGCGATCGAAGGTCAGCCGTACTCTCTTTCCGAGAATGTTTCAAAATACTCGGCGCAAGACTGACAATTCCTCGTTCTCCACTGCGTGATTAGGTCGCCGACATTACTGGTTTCCTCCGCGGGATGAGCTCAGTCGCGTTCCGGAATGTGGAGACTTTCCTTGAAGCTGCGAAGACGACCCTCCGCCTTGTCGCTGCCGACGCTCCTCACCACTACCACGTCACGCTCATTCGGGATCCTGCCGCTACGAGCAAGCACCACGACAACGACGCTGTCTCGTCGATCGTATCGCCCCTCGCCGCAGCCGGAGGAGAAGACTCGATCAACACCAACACTGGAGACGCCGTTATGGACGACACTGCGCTCGCCAAGGTTGCAGCTCTCGCCAAGTCGCTTACGCCTTCGTCCGCCGCGACCGAAGCGACGATTCACTTCCTGATGACTCAGGTCCTCGAATCGAGCAAGGGTGCGCTCGCTCCGATTCCTGTTCCTGAGGGAAAGAAGGTCGAATCTGCCGAGGACGTTGATGGTAAAGGGAAAGAGAAGGAGACCGCTGAAGGAAAGGTCTCGACTGCGACCGATCCTTCGAAGGACAAGGACTCTCACATTCCCGGAGACGTTCCACTCGGCGACTTCTACCAGACGGCTTTCACCCTCGCGTGTATCTCAGAGCTCGTCGCCGCGTACAACCCCGCGAAAGCCAGTTTCCTAACCTTCTCGACTCGCAAAGGCGCACAAGCTAGCAAGGAGGTCATCGCACCCAAGTCCCGTTCTTCCTTCCTCTACTTCCTCCTCAACGACCTCGTGCCTTCAACCGGTCTCACTCCGGCGTCCGATTTCGACTCGAAGCGTCGAACCTCTCTCTGGGGTTGGGCATCGCTTGTCATTGTCGGACTTTGCTACGACTCGACAGCAGCATCGTTCGGAGCTGGAGCTGGTGGCGACAAAGACTCGGCACAGGAGATCACCGTTGTCCGCAAAGCCGTCCTCGACGCGATCGCGAAAGCTTACCGCGAAGCGATGGCCTCGTCAGAACCGACCGAGGTTCGGTATGCCCGTCTCAGTGCCCTGTCCGACCTGTGCTATCGCCTCCTCACGGCTCGTCCGTTCCCTCACGTCAACAAGGCGCACTCCGAGACTTCGATGCAACTCGCGAAGCTCATGCTCGAAAAGAATTTCGCGACAATCTTGACGAACGCCCTCGCCGAGGTCGACCTCAACTTCCCAAACGTCAACACGCTCATCAATGCCATCCTCCGGCCCCTCGAAAACTTGACCAAGATTGTCACGAAGGTTGGTCGAGCGAAGAACGGTGCCCCCGCGCGGAACCGCTTCTCGGACGAATCTACGGAGGACGACCTCTCTTCGATGAGCGACGACGACGAAGACGGAGACGACGTCGACAGCGACGAGGACCAGCCCGAGGCGCCTGATCTGTACCGCAACTCGGCACTCGGGATGTACGAAGGAGAACTTGAAACGGGTCAGCAGGACGACCAGTACATGACTGGCGAAGACTCGGAAGGGTACGATGAAGACGACGAGATCATGGACGAAATGGACGAGGCAGGCCTCGAAGGCAGTGACTTGTCAGACGCCTCGGACGACGAAGATGAGGTGAGGGTTCTTCTTTCTTTCTTCGTCTCGGTAGCGTCCCCTCCGAGCTATGCCAAGCTGACAGTCACCTTTCGATTACAAGGAGGAGGGATCGATGGGCCAGTTCGACGACGAGGACATGGAGGACATGGAAGACGAAGATGGCTTCGGAGATGGAGGCAGCGGGATCAACCCGTCCGACATCGAAGAGGAACACTTTGTCGAAGATGATTCCGACGCCGACGAAGAAGAGATCCTCGAAGCGTTCGAAGATGGACTCGACGACGAAGAGGGAGGATGGGTCGACGAGGACGACGATGGAGAGGGCGAGCCCCACGGTGACCTCGTCTTCGAAGGCGACGCTCCGATCCAAGCGATGGACGACGAGGATGATATGGACGACGGAGCGGAGAGCGAAGAGATGTTTACCGACGAAGAGGATGCCATCAACGGTGAACTCGAATTCGATCCCGAGATGACCGAACAACTTCGCGCCCAATCGACTGCACAAGCTTACGGGTGGGATCCTGTTACGGGCGGAGACGGAAACGGGAACCGACGAAACCGGATCATGAGTGAGCTGAGCGTGCTGCGTCGCATTCCCGTTCGAGACTGACAAGTTTCGCGTTCGACTATTTCCCCGAACAGACGAAGAGATGATGCAACTCAACGACGCCGGAATGTTTGATCGCCCCCGCCAAACCACGCATGCTGCTTCTCACCCGCTCCTCGTGGAAGCGCCTGCAACGGAGTCGGCCTCCGCTGCGAACTCTCGCCGCTCTCGTGGAGGCGCCACTTCTCGAGATTCTCCGGCATACCAAGAATGGGTTCGGTCGATCGAAGCCATGCTCGGTCCCAATGGCCTCAACACCCTTCAAGATGTCCTTGGCTCTCACGGCCTCTCTCACTTGAGCGGTCCCGACCAACTCCGAGTTCAGCTCGCTCCCGGGCCGAACGGAGGCATGGCAGTCGTGATTGATCCTTCTCCAGCACTTCGCAACGGCGGGCAAGCTATGGCTCCGGAAGAGGCTCCTATCGCCCGGCAATCCGCTGGAGGAACGAGCGCTCGATCCGCCGCCCGCCAGATCTCTGACCGAATCAACGCGGCTTCGGCTTTCCTCCCCGTTCAGACTAACCAACGCTGGCAAGAGGAAGGTCGAGTTCTCCAAGGTAATTCCAACACCATTTTTTCTCCCTTATTCTGCCTCGCTTAACTTATTGTGCCACTTAGGTTCGGTCCTCACCGCCGAACGAGTCGCTCGCCTCGTCAACCACCTCATCAACGTTCTGCACCCCGCCGCTCGCGCTGTCGCCAAGGAGGAGAAGAAAAAGGAAGACGAGCGTCGCAAGAAGCGAGACGAGGCGCTGGCAGCCTTGGATAAGGAGGTAGGGGAAAAACGCGCAGCCGAGGAGAAGAAACGTCAAGAGGAGGAGGAACGCGAGAAACAGAAGAAGAAGGAGGAAGAAGAGGCGGAAGAGCGTCGCCGTCAGGAAGCCGCCGCGGCCATGGAGGTCGATCAGCCCGCGTCGGCTGACGTTCCTGACGATGTTGCCGAGGTCATGAACCTCGCCCGCTCTCTCGCTGCTGGGCTCGCAGTCCCTTCGACCAACAGCCCCACTCCAGACGCCACTCGTTCCGCCACGCCTGCAACTACGCAAGCCCAAGCTGGACCTTCCAGCGCGATGCAGCAGGACGAACCAGCCGTCCCACCTGGACCGAGCGAACCCCAGGCTGCCGAACGAGTCACGATCATGATTCACGGAGAAGAGGTCGACATCACCGACACGGGCGTCGATCGCGAATTCCTCGAAGCGTTGCCCGACGACATGCGTGAGGAGGTACTCAACCAGCACTTCCGCGAAACTCGTTCTTCCGGACCCCCTCCGGCCGTACCTTCCCACATCAACGCCGAATTCCTCGACGCTCTCCCTCCTGATCTCCGCGCCGAGGTCCTACGTCAAGAAGCCGCCGAACAACGTCGACAGGACGAAGCAGCGGCTCGTGCTGCTCGATTGAACGCTCCCGCTGCCGGGCAAGACGAGCACGACGATGGCGACGAAGGAGGAGACGATCAAGATCAGGACCTGGACCGCGACCAAGATCAGGATCAAGATGAGGCTCGAGACCAGGGCGCGGAAGACCCCATGGCCGGGTTGGATGCGGCACTCCTCGCGGGTCTCGTCAATATCGGCAACGGCATCCGCGCCTCATCAGGAGCACCTCCGCTCCCGGGATTCGCCCGACTCGGAAATCCCGAAAACATGCGCCGAGCCCTTGCAGGCGACGCTGCTGCTGCAACCGGAGCGAAACCTGCTGCTAAAAAGGCTGCGCCGCCTCGCGAGGTTATCCAGCTTCTCGACAAATCTGGTCTCGCCACCCTCGTTCGACTGCTCTTCTTCCCTCATCCTCTCCGTCGCAACTCGCTTCAGAAGGTCCTCGTCCACTTGTGCGAGAACTCACGAACCCGGGTCGAGCTCATCAACCTCCTCCTCACGATCCTCCAAGACGGGACGAGGGACGTCTCGGCGGTTGACAAGAGTTTCTCGCAGATGTCTATTCGGGCGAGCAAGTCTCTCCTCGGAAAGGACAAGGACACGCCGAAGAGGAAAATCCCCGACACGCCAGGACCTGTCAGCGCTCTTCCTCACTTCCCAGGGGAAAGCGTGCCCAACTTGATCGCTCAACGTTGTCTCGAAGCTCTCGCTTTCCTCGTCAATGCCAACGAGCAAACACCTCTCTTCTTCCTCACTGAACAAGAAGTTGCAGTCAATCGACGCGCTGCGAAGAAGGGGAAAGGAAAGGAAAAGGTAGGCTGGGATCGCTCACACGTGCACCCTTTCTGTCTCATCGCTGATCACTCTTTTACGAGATCTGTTAGGCCCAGCCTTCGACCACCTTCCCTCTCATTATCCTCCTCGGTCTTCTCGAACGCCCCGCGCTCCTCAAGACTCCTTCGATGATGGATTCGCTCACGACCCTCCTCGCATCCGTTACGCGCTCCCTGTCCGTTCTTCAGAAAAAACCCAAATCGACCGAGCCCACGCCGACCGGCGATTCGACTTCGAATGCGGTAACGACCGCTGGCGGAGAAGCTGCACCGGTTCCAGCGACGTCCGCCGCCGAAGCCGCTCCGTCGACGTCGGCAGACAAGGGCAAGGAGAAAGAGAAGGAATCGGACGAGTTGCCGTCCGCAGACGTTCTCCTCAAGACGCCGCCTCAGATCCCCGACTCGAGTTTGCGCCTCGTCGTCAACGTGCTCGACGCCGGTGAATGTTCGAGCCGAACCTTCTCGCAAACTCTCACCCTCATCCAGAACCTCTCGCACCTCGAGTCCGGTCGCTCGACGATCCTCGACGAGCTCAAAGTTCGAGCAGACAAGATCTCAAACGACCTCATTCCCGACCTCAAAGAGCTTCTCGAGACCATCAACCGAGACGAAACGGTCAGCAGCGCGACCCTCTCCAAGTTCACTCCCGCGTCTTCCAGTCAAGCGAAACTCCTCCGGATTCTCAAGACGATCGACTTCTTCGGCACTGCCCCGAAAAAGACGACCAAGGCAACCTCGGAGAAAGCGCTCTCGCCTGAAGAAGAAGAAGTCAAGACTCTATACAATCAGCTTGCGAGCTCGGACCTTTGGAAACGACTCGGAGACACCCTTGGAGGCATCGAAGCGAAACCTGAACTCATTTACCTCTCGACCGTCTTGCTGCCGCTCATCGAATCGCTCCTCGTCGTCAACAAGTTCACCGATTCGTCGTCGACCGAGTTCATCGACTTTACGACTGCGCACTCCAAGATTCTCAATACGATGGTCCGCAATAACCCCTCGCTCATGAGTGGATCGTTCGCCGTCCTCGTGCGCAACTCGACGATGCTCGACTTTGAGAACAAGCGCTCCGTGAGCTCTCCGCGCTTTCCCCTCTAGTATTTCCGTACTAACCCTCAATGGTGGACCCGTTCAGTTCTTCTTCTCGCGCCTTCACGATCGAACTCAACGCCAACGTGGTCATTACGCAACGATCAACCTCAACGTCCGACGCGCTCACGTGTTTGAAGACTCGTTCCACGTCCTTCAACGCAAGTCGGGAGACGAGATCAAGCACGGCAAGCTCAACGTCAAGTTCTACGACGAGGAGGGTGTCGATGCCGGAGGGGTCACGAGGGAATGGTTCGGCGTCCTCGCGCGACAAATGTTCAATCCCGATTACGCACTCTTCCAGCCTCAGGCCGCCGATGCCCTGACGTACCAACCGAACAAGGTGAGCATCGTCTTGACGTATTCCTGATCGCGGACGCGACTGACATTGCCCGCACTGCAGTCGTCATCCGTCAACGAGGAGCACCTCTTGTACTTCCGGTTCGTCGGTCGCATCATCGGCAAAGCGCTCCACGATCAACGGATCCTCGAAGCGTACTTCTCCCGATCCGTCTACAAGCACATGCTTGGTAAACCGATCGATCACCGCGACCTTGAATCGGTTGACCCGAGCTACTATTCGAGTCTTCGATGGATGTTGGAGAACGACATCGACGGCGTGATTGAGCTCACCTTCTCTACCGAACGCGAGGAGTTCGGAGTCATCGAGACGGTCGATCTCGTGCCCGATGGCCGAAATATCGCCGTCACGAACGAGAACAAGGGCGAGTATGTTCGATTGATCGCTCAACAACGTCTCTCCACCGAGATCAAAGATCAAATGGATGTGAGTGAATCTTCTTCTCGAGTCGACCCGGGTCTCAGCTGACCACGGTCTTTTCCCCTGTCACAGGCTCTGCTCAAAGGGCTCTACGAGATTGTACCCAAAGACCTCCTGCAAGTCTTCACCGAACGCGAGCTGGAACTGCTCATTTCCGGTTTGCCGGAAGTGAATGTCGATGAGATGAAGAGCTGTACCGGTACGCGCTTTGTCCGCTCGTGTCCGGTCGCGATACGAGACCCGCCCACTGACTCCTCGTTTCTTGCTTTGGGGTTCTCTGTAGACATCGTCGGATACTCTCCCACCGATCCAGTCGTAGGCTTCTTCTGGCGGGCGATGAGATCGTTCTCGAACGAGGAGAAGGCGAAGGTAATTCGACAAGGTCTCTTTCTGCAAACTCGAACACATCTGACGCACAAGTCTTTCTCGAAACTATTGCAGTTGCTCCAATTTGTCACGGGGTCGTCCCGCGTCCCGCTCGAAGGATTCGCGGCGTTGCAAGGAATGAAGTAGGCCGACTTAGCATTTCCGCGATTTCTCCCGTTGCATTGCTGACTTTCAAATTCCTCCCTCAGCGGTGTAACACGTTTCTCCATCCACAAGAGTTCCGCTACGGACGGTCTACCAACCTCTCACACGTGCTTGTTCGTCGAACACCGCTCGTCTTCTCGCACCCTGAAAAGTACTGACGTTTCGACTGTGCCCTGTGAATCTCCAGCAATCAACTCGACATCCCGAGCGGTTATTCGTCATACGAAGACTTCAGAAAGAAGTTGATGATCGCCATTACGGAGGGAGCGACCGGCTTTGGATTCGCGTAAAGCGCCTAATCAACAGCAAGAATAGTAGAGTATTTTGTACAAAGAGTTTCGATTCCTCATTTTCGCATGTTCGTTCGACGTTGGTAGGGAGGCCAGAGCCCACTCTAGCACCCTCATCGACGTCTTCTGCCTCGTTCATCCCTTTCCACTGCTGTACTGCAAGACCTTTCCCCAAAAGTTTCAAAACGGCCCTTACGCGAGACCTATCTCGTTCCCTTGCGAGCGGACGTACTGGCCTCCACGATGCAGTGTGACAGAGCCAGGTGTGCTTCTTGTACGCATCCTACGTCTACAGGGCCGAAATCGAAAAGCTTGGAATTGATCGGGACGATTTTCGCAGTGGTTTCCGCCGGACTATAGAGTGTGTAACGCTCTGGACTTGTGGAGCCAAGTCGATACGTAAAATACAAAACTCGGCTCATCGACGTTCGGCGGGAGACTCTTGATCTTTACGGCTCTACCATGGCGTCTCCGCCGCACAAGTTCTCGAAGTTGGCGCACGATATGTCGCAAAAGACGCCGACACTCGCCACGAGCGCGTCCAGGTTGTCGCTCGCAGCAAGTCAGACGCCTCCACCTCCGTCGGGAAAGAAGCGACTCGGACTCGCGAGCGGCCTCGACAGAAACGGAGCCAAGAAGCTGACACTCAAGTCCCTCTGTGAGTACGCTGTCGACGTTGTACAGCCTGCGCAAGCTGATCCGGACTTCGATGTTCAGCACGACCTGCCCCACCTCGAGCGGAGTTCATTCAGCAGGCGCTCGTAACTCTCACCCGAGCTGTGAGAGCTATCCAGTCTAGACCGCCTCAGCCTACTCCCGAGTCCCTACAAGCGCTCTACACCCTGTGCGAAGCCGCCGTCGCTTCGGGCCCGACAAATTCGCAGGTCCTCTACGATCGCGTTCGCATGGAGATCGAGAGACAGGCGGGGGACGTCAGGAGGGTTCTCTCTCAGACGAGCGATGGACAACACGAGGAGGAGAAATGGCTCGGAGAGTTCGAACGAGAAGGGCGACAATTCCTCAACCAGATGTTGCTCGTGCGGAGCATCTTCCTTCAACTCGATCGGACTTATGTCCTTCAATCACCTGTCCTGCTCTCAATCTGGTACACTCGCTCGGTCGGTCTGTAAGCCGGCACGGTCGCTGATCCATGGTCGCGTATACAGGGATCTGGGTCTCGACATTTTTCACCATTCCGTCCTGGGCGACGAACAGATCGCAGCGAGGGTGACCTCGAGTCTCGTCACTCTCGTCGAGATAGAGAGGTACGCTTCAGTATCTTGTGGTGTCGTAGTGTCTGCGTAACTGACCGGGTTCAGGTCTCTCAGGAACGGAAATTTTGTCTCGCGACCTTTGCTTCGATCGTTTCTCGACCTCTTACGCACCATCTCGACTCGTTCTCACACTTCCCTCTTCGTCACTCCTTTCCTTGAAGCTACCAAGACCTACTATTCGCAAGAAGGCAACTCGCTTATCGTCGAGCTCGAACCGGCAGCGTACCTCAAACGCGTGCTTCAGCGGATCAAGGAAGAGGGGGAGAGGTGTGACGCAGTCGTTGGTGTCGAGCTCAAGGGAGACGTCTTACGCGCGATCGAGAATGAGATGATCAAGGGACATGTCGAGGGAATTGCTGAAAAAGGTGAGTGTTGTTCCTGCAGCTCAGGGCCGGAACGCCGCTCGATGGCGCTGACGTTCCGACGATACAGATACCGCCGAGATGTACAGCAAGGATGAGAAGGAGAATCTGACGAACTTATACACTTTACTTGGCCGCGTCGGCGAAGTCGACACGCTGAGAAAAGCATTCCTCGAACACCTCAAGGTAAGTTCCGCTTGCCTCTTGCTACTTACGTCTGTATCTTGCGCTAATCTTCTTGAGGATTCTAGACCTCGGGTCTCAACTTGATTCAAGACAAAACCCAAGACGATAAAATGGTCGTCAACCTGATCTCGTTCCGCAAGACTGCCTCGTCGTTTGTCGAGGCATGCTTCTCAAACGAGGACAAGTTTAGAGGAGCTATCAACGACGCTTTCCAATTCTTCATCAACAAGCGAGAGAATAAGCCTGCCGAGATGATGGGTGAGCCGTACTTCGCGGCACTACATCGGACTCGCGCACTGATGAACCACATTGGGATGTCGCAGCGAAATATCTCGACTCGAAGTTACGCTCGGGCAAGATTGAAGACGCCGAGATGGAACAAACCCTGAACGATGTACTCTACCTCTTCCGGTTCACTCAAGGTCCGTCCCCTTCCCCAGCCCTTGTCCTCAATTGTGACTCAATCTTTCCCGGGTATACACAGGCAAGGACATTTTCGAGGCGTTTTACAAGCGAGACCTCGCGAAACGTTTGCTACTGAACAAATCTGCCTCGTTCGACGCCGAGCGGAGCATGCTTCTCAAGCTCAAAGATGGTTCGTTACTCTCCGGGAGCATGTCATTCGATTCCAGAGCTGACTGTTGTTCGCTGTCTAGAATGTGGAGCCGGTTTCACACAGAAGCTCGAGGTCATGTTCAAGGACATAGAACTCTCAGCCGATGTCATGCGCGCGTACTCGTCGAAAGCCTCCAAGGCGAAGAACGGAGGGTTCGACATCTCAGTCTCGGTCCTATCGCAAGGCAACTGGCCAACTTACCCGGCGTTCCCCGTCGTGCTCCCTCCAAAATTGAACACGGCGCTCGAGCAGTTCAAACAGTTCTACATCTCGAAACACAGCGGTCGAACTCTGACGTGGGCTCACGGTCTCGACACTTGCGCACTCAAGGCTCAATTTCCGAAAGGCGGCAAAAAGGAGTTGCTCGTCAGTCTGGGTCAAGCTGTTGTCCTGATGCTTTTCAACGACGAGGGAATCGAGGGCGGTAAACTGAGTGTCGAGGAGATCGGAGCTGCCACAAAGCTAGGTACGTCGTCACTGATCTTCCTCGCATCAGTCAAAGAGGAGACGCTGATGCCGAATCGACGACAACCCTGGCAGAGCCGAAAGAGTTGAATCGAACTCTCCAATCTCTCGCCTGCGGCAAAGTTCGTGTGCTCGTCAAGCATCCGAAAGGTCGAGATGTGAATCCTGGAGATCAATTCTCATTCAACAACGTTCGTCTTTTCTGTTCACGTCACCACTTCCGGGCGGTCTCACTAAGCTTTTTCGTCGATCAAGCTCAGGATTTCAAAGACGATCACATTCGGATCAAGATCAATCAAATTCAGCAGAAGGAGACTGTTAGCTCAATCCACTTGGTCCGCTGCGTATGCTGTCCGCTGATGCCCCGAAACTTCAGGCGGAAGAGAACAAGTCGACCACAGATCGGGTTTTCACCGATCGATCTTCTCACCTCCAACTCGCCATCGTCCGGTACGTCCCTCAACGATCTACACGGGCTCTTGGCCGACAGCGCGCGTCTAACTTCCTTTTCGTCTGCGCAGGATCATGAAAGCTCGAAAGACTCTCAAACACTCTGAACTGTACGGATGCCGCTTCGTCGCTCCTCTCTCTTATTTCGAGTTGCGAAGCTCAATTGTAGCTTATTTCTACTCCCTGCAGTGTGATGGAGGTGGTCTCGCAAATTGGACAGCGGTTCAAGGTCGATCCGACAGAAATCAAGAAGGTTGGTTTTTTCCCTTCTTTCCGTTCCAAGACATCGACTCTCGCTTGTTTCTGGGTCAAACCTCATAACTGGCCTTTGTTGTTCCAGTCTATCTCGTCTTTGATCGATCGAGAATACTTGAGACGAGCCGAAGGCCAACTCAACGTCTACGAATATCTCGCCTGAGCATCGTTTCTCCGATCTCGCTCTTTGGCTGGTCCGCCACGGTCCCGGTCTTGTTCCCAGTTGCTTCCCGTCTCCTGCGTTCCTCATCAGTTGTCCATATTTGTTCCTTGTTTGTCTCTTTCTGCCCTCTCGCCTGTCGATTGTACACCTGTGACCTCTCAAGCAATTCGTTCTCTCGAAATTCGTCACCAATGACAAGAATCGAGAGAGATTATTCGACCGGAGACGGCGAGCGAATGGCGTTTCGAGCTCGAGAACGCGCAGGAGATAAAACTCAGGTTGAAGAGCTTGGGCACAAGCAGTAGCTGATCGGGATCAGGGCAGCGAACGCGGGACGGGGGAGGGGGGGGGGAGGTACAGCGAGTAGAGGCTGTTGTGATCGTTGTCGGTTATCGCGTTCCGACTCGACCCAGCTTTCACTTGCGTCTGTGCGATTAACACAATGTTTGAACCCCAACGTAAAAAGTGACATCGGCTTTGCCCCATTGCAAAAGAGCATCCAGGCCCATCTGCGCAATCACGGCGACATGTTCGATGACCGTGAAGTACGGCGACGTTAGGAGAGTCGCAGTCCGTTCCCCTCGGTTTGTCCCGGTCATCTTTTCCAGAGCAAAGATTTCTTTCGCGATTGACTCGGAAGACGTTCATCGTTCATGCGCACATATGCCAAGAGACACTACGGACACGGACTAAGAGCAGTGAATGGACTGAGTTGCGACCACAAGTCGAGAGAGCTACGAAATATGGCTCGTGCGCGTGTGCCTCGCCCGCGAGACGGATCAATCAAAAATAAAAAAGGGAGTTAAGCGACTGTCACCTAACCGAGCGGTTCTCTCCGGTTGACGATGCGTATTCCTCGGCGTCCAACTCAGATCTGACTATGAGCCTTGCCTTTTTTTGGGCTCGACTGCAACGAGAGTTGCGAAGAGCCAGAAACCTCGCCGCTCCGAGCTCGTGGGAAGTCGGAAGCCTCAACAGGAGAGAGGGAGCAAACGAGACCGAGTTGTCAAACCGTATACAAGCGAAGCAAACGAGATAGAACGAGGCAGAACGAGGATGAAAGGGAAGGGAGAAAAGAAAAGAAAAAAAAAAGAAAGACATTGAGGTAGTGCAAAAAATGAGAACAACATCGGGAAAAGCAGCAACATGATTAGGTAGGAAGAGAAAAACCGGTGAGTCCGCTAAAGGGCCAAGAAAAGGGGGAATCGTCTGGCGAGCCGGGTATCGAGGGAAAAGAAAAGGAAGAAGGCAGAGAGGACAACGGATCGCGGAAGGGTCGGCGTGAATATCCGAGGAGCTGGAGTGGGCTACCGTATAAAGGTCCGGACGATTGACTGACCGTACGGACACAGTCGAGGGTGAGTGAGCAAACGGTGGTTATAGCAAGATCGAAACTCGGGAGAAAGACTCACCCGGTTATCGAAACTAGGCGGCAACTTGCAACCCGCCGACAGCGACTGCCGGTGCACTCCTCGGACTCGGCCTCGGCGAGACGTACGCGCTGCCTCCCGCGCTGCTCTGCCGACTCCGGCGACCCTCGACGACGAGGCGTTCCTCGATCTCGCCCTTGCCGTTGCTCGTAAAACTCCTCGCGAGGGGGCTGTTGATGACGACGAGCGACTCGGTCGGACTCGTGGTCGAGGCCGAGAGCGAGGCGGGGCCGCCGGGGGTCGAGGGACCGCCGGTTCCGAGGGATGTTGAACGATTCATCGTGATCGACACGGCGGGGTGCAACAGCGGCGGAGACCGGGACGACGACGACGACGGCGGCGGCACGACGAGGTGGTGCGACTCTTGCGAGCGGGACCGTTTCAAACTCGAAGACGCCGAACCGACAGGGGTGAGCGAGGTTTTCCCCTTGGCCCTCGCCGCCGCCGTTGCCGTCGGGGGCGGGATCCCTGGTGACCTGCCCCGAGTTAAAGCTCGAGTGAGGTTCTGGGAGCGCTTGCCGCGGCCAAACTGCGAGTCCTGGGCGACGAGCTGCTCCCTCGGCGAGTGCTTCTTCTTGTCAGGTGAGGGCGCCGCAGGGCGCGGGAGAGGGACGGCAGAGGGTCGGTAGCGCTGGTGATCGAGCTGGTCGTGCTTGTGGTCGCGCGCGAGGACGCGGAGGAGCTGCGAGACGTTGATGGTCGAAGTGACGGCCGCGCCGGGGTTGAGCGAGTGCGCGCACGGCGACCGGTACGGCGTGCTCTTGCGCTTGCGCGTGCGCTCGGTCGATATCGGTGCTACAGGGGGCATGTCGAGGGTGGGCGCGGCGAGGTGCGAGCGAGGTGGACGAAAGTGGCTCGGATGTCGGAACTCGCGCGGAAAAAAAGGCGGGGGGAAACGAATCACTTGCATACACGCACTCGGTCGAGATCACAACCCTCGCGATGCGATCCTATCGTCCATCTTCATGCACGCGATCGGGGAATGGCTTGACATTCGCTTGGAACGATGCCCGGTGCCGCGCGTGAGGGTTCGAAACGAAGTGGTCGATTCTTATTGGCGGCGGGAAGCGACTCAAGCGAGGCCTCACAAAAACACTCGCGAGCAGAAAAAAAAACCCTCGCCTCCCCTCTCTCTTCTTCCACTTCACTCTCGCCTGTCTCCCAACACACCGACACCATGTCGCTCACAGCAGACCTCGGGCAACCTATCGCTTCGACCTCTGAAGAACGGCAGATCGCGATCCGCCTCTCGACCACAGACTCGGCGTACCAGATCCCGCCAGCCAAATTTCTCGTGCCCGCTTCATGGCGTCGGTACCAGCTGTCCGAATTGATCAACAAAGTGCTCGAGAATAGTGAGTTACTCGCGTTGTCAAATCTCTGCCTCTTTTTCCAGCTCTCTCGTCTTGGAGCTCGACGTTTTCCTGTCCCTGTCGACTCTCCTCCGTCCGACCCTGGCGCATGACGAACAACTTTCATCATGACATTGGTATTCTTCGTACAGCAGCATTCGAGGTTTCTCATGCGATGTCGAATAAAATATTTCTTCACTTCCTGATGCCATTCCCACCCACCCTAACCGCACAATACAACCCACACGTATCCGTTACGCTCGTAACTGACGCCGTATCCCTCGTGTGTCACGTATAGATTCACCCGTTCCTTTCGACTTCCTCATCGACCAGACTCTCCTGCGCTCGTCGCTCGGCGCTTACTGCCAACAGACGGGCACTTCGGAAGAAGTCGTCCTCGATGTCGAGTTCTTGCCTTCGACCTTGCCGCCGCAGCTGGATAGTCAGATCCCGGCCGAGGACTGGGTCAGTGATGTAGACGTAAACGTACCTGGGTGCGTCCCCGCTCGTAACTACTATTTTCCTCCTGCAATTGAAAATTTACCTTTTTCTCTTCTCTTCTCCCCTTGTCTTGCTTCTCTTGCTGCGGTCTCGCGATTCGCCTTTCCCCTTTGCTGCACCTAGAGCCATCCTCTCTTCTTCGTATGCCGGCACGCTGTCGCTCCAGCAGAGCGGCGTTGCGAACCCGCTCACCTTCGCTGGCCATGACCTCTCCGTCTTGTCGACCACGTATATCCACCAGCCCCTCACCTCTGGTGAGAACAAGCGATGGGTCGCGAGTGGTGGAATGGATCGAATCGCCCGAGTGTGGGAATACGAGGTGAATTCTCAGTTTTTTTTCTTTTGCATTTGCCCTCTCTGGCGAATACGACGGACATGCGAACGGTCGGAAGGCTGACGATCGCACCGTGTCTTTTCCCGCGCTTGCCGGTGTTCCAGACCCCTGCACTTTCGCTCACCGAAACGATCGCGACCCCGCCTGCGCCCAAAACTCTGTACACCCTCTCGTTGCACCAAGCTCCTGTGTCGTCTGTCCGGTCTCGCTCGCCCCTCTCGTCGACGACGGCGACCCCGCCGCACTTGATCACGGCCGGTTGGGACGGACTGATCGGCGTGTGGGACTTGACGAAGGGAGTCAACGAGGAGGAGGCGCTCGGGGACATGGAACGGACCAAGAAGAAGCGGAGAAAGAGCACTTCGGCGGCCGAGATCGTCAAGAACAAGGTAAGTCACTCTGTCTCTCTCTCTCTGAGTGGCACAATCTATTGGCGAGTCGTGACTCACCTCGCGATGCTCCCGTTCGCAGACTCCGATGACAGTCTTGAGGGGACACACGAACAAGGTTTCGAGGGCTCTGTTTGACCGTACAGACGCCTCTGTCGCGTACTCGGCTGGATGGGATCACTCGGTACGAGTGTGGGACCTCGAACACGGGATCGAAAAAGAGAACAAGGTCAGTTTTCAATCTCCTCCCTTGTTGCCTCGTACGAGTGGGCGCGCCGGAGCTGAACAGGGGTGTCTTCCCTCGCTTGCAGGCATCGGACAAGGTACACCTCGACCTCGCTCAACTCGCGACGCCGTCGCTCCTCCTGACGGGTTCGACCGACCGCGTCCTGTCGCTGTTCGACCTGCGCGCGTCGACCCTGTCGTCCATCTCGCTCTCACTCTCGGGTCACCTTGGACCCGTTTCGTCAGTCGCGGCGCACCCTACCAACCCGCTCACGTTCGTGTCGGGTTCGTACGACTCGACGGTCAAGGTGTGGGACGCGCGCAGTCCCAAGCAACACCTGTTCTCGCTCGACATGCCGCAAAAAGAGGGCAAAGACGTCGGAGCCGAGAAGGACAAGGTGACGTGCGTAGCGTGGGATGGAGAGAGGATCGTAGCGGGAGGTGAGGGAGCCAAAGTCGCCGTGTGGCGCATCAACGGCAAAGAGGGACAGGCGGGAGGACCGAGCGAGATGCAGGTCGAGAAGTGAACCCCGGGGGAGATTCACACGTCCTCAAGTGTCTTTTTGAAACGAAGAAACGAAATTGCACTGAGTTTTCTGCACCCGCGCACGGAATCGGCCTACCGAGAGCGAAAAAGACATTCTCGTTCGCTAGACGTCTCGTTGCTCTACCCGTGATGCCCGACACGAAAATTGACGGTCGAGCGATTACGCAATTCTGACGCCGACCTCCTCTCTACGAATGAGTCCACTCTGGCTTTTTCTTCTCAGCGAACGCCCTCATCCCAACTTTTTGATCGTTCTGATCGGCCCAGCCCGAGGTTTCTTCTGAGTCAGCTTCTCTCGAGCGGACGGGGGTTGTGCTAGACACGGGACGAGCTCACGGTCGCGAAGAGTTGGTGAAAGATGCGGCGCTCGAAACGGAGTCCTTCTTGGAGCGAGAGTTCGTACGCTATTGACGCGCGGGGGAAGTTCAGTACACCTCGCTGTTCTCGACCGAAGGGGGCAAATACATGGAGGAGGACGGAGGAGTAGTGGAGGAGGGAGAGGAAAACTGACCGGCGTTGACGCCTTCTTTGCCCGCCTGGACCGCGACCCGTCCTTTACTCGCAATCTTTTTCGCCACCTTGACCGCCTCGTCGACGACGTCTTCCTCCTCTCGGACGACGCGACTGACCAAACCCCAGTCCGAGGCTTGTTGGGCAGAGAAATTGGACCCGGTCAAGACGAGTTCCATCGCGCGAGATTTCCCGATCGCGTGCGTTAGGCGTTGAGTCCCCCCTGCTCCGGGGATGACTCCGAGCTGTTACCGTGAGCCATGAGGCGGAAATTGGCGCACCAGGGGGGGGGGCGAAGGGGGGGGGGCAGAGTCAGCTGACGTTGGGGGTTCATACTCCCGTCCAGCGACAGACGGGGAGGGGAAATTAGGAAAGCTCACGTTGATTTCGGGCTGGCCAAATACGGCGTTGGGGGCAGCGAGGATAATGTCACACCTGTTCCGAGAGTAGGTCTCCCTCGTTGAGTCACATTTTTTACTCGAGACGGAAAACAAAGGATTTCGAGAGAAACGTACATCATTGCGAGTTCGCAACCTCCTCCAAGCTGTATCATCGATCGCCCTTCGTCCTCTCAGCATCCCGACGTTGTCCAGCACTTTCGACCGTATGGGAAATGGAGGGCTCACGGCGTATCCACTAACGGCCGCGACGATGGGCTTCCTGAACTTTGTCAGTTGGGTCCAATGGCTCAAAAAGTCTTGCTTGTACACCTCGGCAAACTCCTTGTCCTTCATCTCTTTGATGTCGGCCCCGGCGGCGAACGCCTTTGAAGACCCGGTCAGGACGACGCAGTGCACGGCGTCGTCGTTTGCGAGCGTCGAGAGGCACGAGTTGAGTTCGTCGAACAATGCCGAGTTGAGCGCTAGAGGTTGTTACTCGACGCGGTTAGTTGACGGCAAACGCAGAGGGAGAGAGACGGGTTCGACAACTCGCCATTGAGCGCTTTCGGGCGGTTGAGCGTGATGAGAGAGACGCCGGGAGAGGCCGACGACACGAGGATGTTGTCGTACGACGGCAACGCACCCGCGGCCGCCGAGAGGGTGCGGATCTCGACGCGACGAGCGTGTGCGAACCGGAGCGGCGCTACGGTCGAGCGGAGGGCGGAACGGGCGAACATGGACAAAGGCAAGCCGAAGTTGAAAAGAGTGGGGAACCCGAAAGCTTTCACAGAGTCGAAGAGGTTGGTGTCGGCACGGGTCGAGTCCGTACTCTTGAAGGCTGTGTACGAGGGCAGCAAAGGTCGAGGCAGAGGCGAACAGGACAGAGACGCGCACCCGGAGAAAGTCCCGCGCCTCGGCGAAAGATTAGCCTCCCTTCCAATTCATCTCTTTCCGACTTGACAGCAGCGACAACAAAGTGAAAGAACGAATGCTATTTGCAAGAGCGATCAAACTCGAACCAGGAGCAAGTTGCGAAAGAAACCTAAATAGAGACAAAAGTTTGCGTAAAAGTACGGCTCAACGAGAGATGTGCGAGGAAGAGGGCGTATTCGAGCAAGAAGCGAGGAGTTCACGACTGCAAAAACGAGAGGGAGTGCAAGAACAACAAGGGGAAACGGGAGGCGGGCGGGATCTGCGAGCTGCGAGACGAAGGGGAATCCGGGGGGTTCGTCTTTCGGGGAATCGGCGTGAGGGTATGAGAAGCGTGATCGGTTCAACCTGGCGGAAGAAGCAGGAACGACTGCGAGAGAGGGTTTGCGAATAGCGAGAATGGGTTGCGAGGGTCGAAAATAGGCCCCGGGGCCGAGTGAATAGCTTCACTGAGGCTGGGGAGGGTATCCGACCCAGTAGACTCCAGGGGGTCCGGCATTGGCGTAAGCTGACCAAGGGGCCGAGACCGGAACGAGGTGAGGAACGTGACGAGGGTACTGCGGATGGTGAAGGCCTGCCGACAGCGGCGGCAGCGTCCCCGGGACAACGTATCCGAAGCCAGGTCGATAGCGCTCGTCGCTGACAACCGAAGATCCGCCTGTACTTGGTCGAGGCGTCGAGGTACCGTCTTCGGAAGTTGGGTAACCGGGCGACGAGGCGACCTTGCTCGGGCGACGGCTTGCTGGGACTGGTCCAGGATCGAAGTATGCGTGGCTCGCGAGCGAGTGGAGAGGGGAGGGCTGCTGAGCTGCACGGCGAGGAGCGGGCTGGACGGTGAAGGGAGAGTTTGTATCGACCGAAGGAGGCGAGGAGCGCAAGCCGGACAGTATCGAAGGGCGGACCGGACGAGACGTGAACGGACTCGAGGTGAGGGATCCGCCGGCCGAATGAGCGTGCGGATAGGGAAGGTAACCCTGGAAGGGAGGGTAGACGGCGTGAAGGGGGTAAGGCGGTGGGTGTCGAATAGAAGGAACACGAGGGGGAGGAATCTGGTGGAGGTGGCCTTGACCTTGTCCCGCAGCGAGAGAGTAGTAGTCGAGCGAACTCAATCGCTGATGCAGTGGTCTCGAGGGATCGAACTGAGGTGAGAACGAATCGGCGAGCGCGTTAAAGTCGTGATGAATCTGCTCGACCCTTTCGAATTGTGCGTGGCGAGGGAAGGAGAGTGGGAAACTGTTCGTCTCGGCCGGGAGAGGCGACGGGGACGAATGGGGCAGCCCGGAAGAAGAGGAACAGGGCGGAGGTGCGATAGCTGGAGTCGACGCCGAGAACGCAGCCGAAGACGACTGCGAACGTGACATGGGAGCCGGCTGACCCGGGAGAAGGAGATGGGGAAGAGAGGGAAAGCTGAACGTTTTCGACATCTCGTCAAGGTTGCGCTTCTTGTGTCCGATGGGACGACCGGAGGGCGCGGTCGAAGTAGGCGAGATCTCGACTGGTGAACGGCTCGACGACTGGTATGTTGGTCCGGCTGATTGGGGTGCAGCTTGCGGATGAGGGTGAGGTGCGGAAGTCGGTGCTATGACGGGATACGAAAACGTTCCGAAACCCATCGTCGGCGTCGAAGTCGCACTCGCCGACCCCTCCATTCGGCGTCTCACGTTCCGATCTCCTTCGGTCGGCAGCGCTGTTTTCGGTTCGAGAAGGTGACTGCTCGACGTCGTAATCCCTAGACCGGTTTCGCCTCCTCCTGCTCCCAATGTGTCGGCTTGACGCCTAACCCTCGATGTCGAAGCAATCTTGCGCGGCGCTCGCCCGATGCGAGCGTTCCGGGCGGCAACATGACCTTCGAGTAGTTTGAGGAAAGAGCGGAATTCTCTTTCCGTCACGTGAAGCGACCAATTGAGGCCTTTGAGGAACTCTGCTTCCCCGGCCACGAGCTTCTCCAACTCGAGTGACGACACTTGAGACCATGTCCGAGCAGTGTAAGCTGTTGCACGCAAAGCCGGCATAGAAATATATGCATTAGCGCTTCCCCTCGAAGTAGAGCCAAGGCCGAGCGGTAATTTTCCGGTTGAAACCTCGTGCGAGTTTTCGTTCGCAGTCGAGAGTGGGAAACTTGGTCACTCACTGTTGTCGTCGAGAACCTTGTTCGCGAGCATCAGACCGGTCACGGCGAGCCGGAACTCCGACCCGGGGGAGCCCTTGATCGCATTCTTTTGTTTCAGTCGCGAAACGAAAAGGAGTGCCAGCAAGACGACGGAATGTGAGACTTGAGCTGGATGTTCGCAGTTCTCGTCAGCTCTGATGTGTCCCCTATCGTCTGTGGGTACCACGGAGAGAGGAAAGGGACTGACTAGTCGTGAGAACATCATGGCAGAAGGCGACGAATCTCTGCGACGGAGCGAATTGCATGCGCGAGTCGGTGTCCTTGTCCGGTTGGTCCGCCTCACTCGCGGGTGACGGTGCGAACCAGAGCCAGACGAACATTTCCGCGGCGAAGGACGACAGCGGAGAAGGTTGCGGAGGTGGAGGAGCGATCGCAGGAGGCGAGGGAGGGCAAGAAGGTTCGACCGTGATCGGAGGCGGCGCGGTACCGTTCGAGTCGGACATCCTTGCCATCGCCGAAGGAGGTCGGACGAGCCTGGAGACCGAGAGAGTCGGAGAAACGGCCGAGATGCGTGAAACCGACAAGCCGAGGGGGACTGCGTTTGTCGTCAAAGGGGTGGGCGAAGCCGCGACCGAGATCCGAGGGCTCGAGTGTTTGTACTCAGTCGCGCGGCTCCCCCTCCTAGAGCAAGCGACTGATGCGAACGAACGAAAAGTGCCGCGCCGACAATTTATCGCTGGGTTACGTTTTTCCGCATTACGATATGAAAACTTTTCGAAATGTCACGGTCACGTTGTGCAATGTGCCGCGTTTCACACTTCGGGCGGGGTAAAGCCGCGCCTCCACTGCACTTGTCTCTCCCCTTCCGCAATTCACTCCAGGCTTCTCAATGGGGTTCCTGTCTTGCTTCGCGCCTCTGATCACTTCGTCTGCGTCGACAACGTCGTCTGAAGCTGATCTCCTCAACGAGAAGTTCGATTCGAACCGAACGACGACCACGCGGTCATCCAACGATGACTCAACTTGCAGGCTCACGGCCCTTCGAGCCAAGCTGAGTGACGCCAAATTGGACGCCTAGTGAGTAGACGCTCTTACTGTCTATCTCGCTTCCGTATTGACTGGAACGCCGTCGAAACAGTGTGATTCCGACCGCCGATTCTCATTCTTCCGAGTGCGTCCCGGCTCTTCCTCTCGGATGACGCACTCGACTCCTCGCGGCCTTCAAGCTGATCGATCGAGAGTAGATACGTCGGAGATTGTGATAAACGAAGGGCTTGGATCTCTGGGTATGACCTTTCGAATCGGAATTGTGCGTATTCGCCGGCGATTGCTCACTCGCATGGTTGTCGAACAGGTTCAACGGTTCAGCGGGAGTAGCTATCGTCACTCGAGAGTCGGCGTATCTATTCACGGACAGTGAGCGCCTCTCCTTCGCGGAACTTTGGGCAAACATTGTGCTGATTGACAGCGATCCCTAGGTCGTTACTGGACCCAAGCCGGGAAGCAGCTCGACGAGAACTGGACGCTGCAGAAAGTTGGATCTGACAAAGTCAAGAATTGGGACGAGTGGCTGCTACAGGTAAATCCCAACCTGAGTGTCCAAGCTTCGAGACCGTTCGGGACTGATGCGGTGAATTGATCGTTCTAGCTATCGAAAGGTTCTCGAGTTGGACTTGACCCTTCACTGCTTGACTACGGTGAGACGGGTCACGTGCTCATGCTTTGCACATTGTTCGTGCTGACTATCGCCCTCGCGGACACAGGCACTGGGAAATCTCTCCGATCGAAACTCGAGGAGAATTCGATCTGTCTCGTCTTCCCTGCAGAGAACCTCGTCGACGCGATCTGGTCCTCCCGGCCCCCTCGCTCAGCTCGCCCCGTCCAACTTCACCCGATCAAATTCACCGGGAGACCCGCGGAGGAGAAACTCGACGACGTACGAGACTACCTTTCGAAGACGTTCCCCGACGAGACGACATCTTACTTGATCACGACTCTGAGCCCAATCGCTTGGATTCTGAACCTTCGAGGAGGAGATGTCGACTTCAACCCTGTCTTCTTCAGCTTCATCCTCGTCGAGAAAAAAGGGTTCACGATTTGGGTTCAAGAAGCGGCTGTCACGAAAGAAGTCCAACACGAGATCACGCGCCTCGGTGGAAAGGTGAAGGCGTACAACGAGGTTGTGGGAGATCTCGCCAAAGTCGAGGGGAAAATCGTGACCGATTCGAAAGTGAACATGGCGATTGTCGAAGCAGTCGGACAAGTGAGCGACTTCGCTAGATCAGATGATTGCTCGACGTGGCTCGTCGCTGATAGCTTTACGGGACTTGAGCAGGATCGTATTGTCATCGTCAAGTCTCCCGTAGAGACTGCGCAGGCCATCAAGAACGCAACCGAGCTTCAAGGCCTTCGCAATGCCTATTTGCGAGATGGAGCGGCCTGGGCTCACTGGGCAGCATGGCTGGAGCAAGAAGTTTCGTGTCGACCGGTGAGCGAATGGGAGGCGGCCGAAAAATTGACCGAGTACCGCGAACGGAACGAGAACTACGCCGGCGTGAGTTCCCTTCTTGCACCGACGGAGTTTGCCTGTAGTCTTCCCGTCGCCGCCTAGGCTGACTCCTTGATCTCTACAGCTTGCTTATGAAAACATCTCGGCGACTGGCGAGAACGCCGCTCTGCCTCACTATGCCCCGTCTCCACAGAACCCGATCCCGATTTCGAAACGAACGCCCTATCTGAACGATTCCGGAGCAAATTACAGAGACGGTACGATCGATACGACTCGTACCGTGCACTTTGGGAAGCCATCGAACGAACAGAAGCGAGCGTTCACGCGAGTACTGCAAGGTCACATCTCGATCGACCGAGTCGTGTTTCCCGAAGGAACGACCGGTGCGGCGATCGACGTACTCGCTCGTTCGCCACTCTGGTCCGAAGGAATGAACTAGTGAGTCCATGTCGGGGCTGATCGTCCTACGACCGTGGCTGACCTGACTTCCGAAACTCTTGCTCGATCTCGTAGCAACCACGGAACGGGTCACGGTGTGGGGAGTTACCTCTCTGTTCACGAGACGCAAGTCGGGATTTCCGGCTCGTCCCTAGCCTACTTCAGTGCGTTCCCAGAATTCGTGGCTTTGTGCTGCTGACTAAGCTGATCACGTTGTCACGCTCAGACACACCCTTCGTGCCTGGGCACGTCACGTCGAACGAGCCAGCATACTATGAGACTGGATCGTACGGTATCCGCCTCGAGAGCGTGCTCGGTGTTCGAGAAATCGCAACTCGCCGAGACTTTGGCGACAAAAAATGGTTGGGCTTCGAGCGATTCACGACCGTGAGCTATTCTTGCTCTCCTCATATATTCCGCCTGTGTTGCTGTTTGTAGTGATGACTGCTGACTCACGCTTGCGGTTCTCTACAGGTTCCGATCCAAACAAAGATGGTCGATTTCTCATTGTTGTCGAAAGAGGAAGCAAAGTGGCTCAAACAGCACAACGAGACTTGTCGGTCCAAGCTTGAGCCTCTCGTCAAACACGACAAGCGTGCGCTGAAATGGCTCGCCAGGCAGTAGTCAGCTCCTGCTCTTGCTTGTATTTTCTGCTTCCGTATTTTTGTTACATGTGTACCAGACCGTGTATTCTCCAAGTAATGAGACTTTTCACCCGTGAGTCTATGTAGGGCAAAAGGAAACAGTGTTGGGAAAGTGACTAGCCGCGGAATTTCGCCGCCCGCTGTTCTCCGCGTCGTTGCTTGGTCTTATTCCAAGTTGTCGACAACAACCGAAGCTTCCTGCGCATGTACGGCTCGTTTCGTCTCTGGTCTCGGGACTCGCTTGGGGTAAAAGCGTCCGGCTCGGGCGAAGTGCACGAACCTGCGCGACGCGTTCTCGACTGCTCGGCGATCAGAAGCTCCAACTCTCTTCGATCACCTCGGGCTACGAGACGATCAGGCGTCGACACCCTCATTGGTATTGCCTGCCTATCTGTCCTCAGACTTGCGCTGAACATCGACCGAGGGTCGCTTGATCTCCCTCGTCTGATTCTCGACTCCCTCGGACCGGTCGGGACCTTTGACTGCCACGTTACATCGCCCGTGCAACCCCTAGATAGCGAACAGTCAGAGCAGGATGCAGCAGAGTGGTCCACCCCGCCTCGTGAGTTCCGTCGTTCTCTCGCGGTCGGACAGAGAGCTGAGCGTTTCAAGTTGCTTCCAGTTCATCGATCCCCCTCACTCTCAACCAGGGCAGCAGCAGAACTCGGCGACCTCTCCCGCTGGTCCCTACTTCTCATCGCCCGCGACCTACAGCCCGTTGCCGTTCGCGCAACAAGCGCAACCTGGATTCGGCATTCAGTCTGGCGGAGGTGGGGGACCTCTCGACTTTCTCCCGATGGGGAGACAAGGCGCAACGAGCTACGGCTACGGCTCTGGCTATGGCTATGGCTTCGGAGGTGGCGGGACTCGTGCACCGATCATGAGTTTGGGCTCGAGCCAAATGTCGGAACCGCCGTCGATGCTCCGCTCGTCTTCCTCCTCATCGTACTCTTCCTCTTCGTCTCTCGTGCCTTCGACTTCGTCGAACAATGCAGCGTACTTCTCCCCTCCCCTCGTACACTCTCCTGCCGTCCTCTTCTCCCCACCCGCCCCCTCGTCCCCCTCGTTCTCCGCCCATTCAGCACCTACGTTTCGTCATACGAACAATTCTGAGATGTATCATTCCCAGGCTCCTTCGCTCCGTTCTCCCTCCGTTTCGGACTTCGGCAGTCACCATCGAAAAAGCCACGCGAGTATTTCGGTTTCGCGAGGTTCAGGTCAACGTCCTCGTCGCGGTCCCCGCGAATCGGTCTACAAGCTGTCCAGCCCTATCGGAATCGGGACCCGTCCAGACGAGGTGGTGGTCAAAAAGCGCAAAAAGGTCGTCGTGGTACTCCCGTGCGGACAGAAAGGTGATCGCGCGAACGGAGAAACTGAGGCGGATACACCCAGTTTCAAGGACACGAGGCGGCCGCTGAGCGACGAAAAGAAGACTATTAGGTTGGCAGAGATGGAACGAGACGCGAGAGAGGGAACGATGCTCGAGGAGGACGAGCTCGTCGCAAGAGTGCAGCACTTCGAAGAGGTCAAGCGGTCCAGTTTACCCCCGACAATCGATGTTTACCTGCCGGGACGAAGTGGCTGGGACGTCGCACGGGAAGAATACGAACGAAAGACTCCGTCGAGATTCGTACGCTACTCCCGTTTCCCTAACATGACAGCGCTATGATCAGCTAATCGATGGCCCATCACAGATTGGCGCTCGACTCGGCGGCCTTAGCCAACCGCCGTCCACATTGCTCCCGAGCCCTAATCCCGCTCCTCTCATCGCGTCTGATTCTCCGATTCTACCTTCCCCTGCGACTTCTCCCGTCGTTCCGCCTCGATCTCACACGCGAACTTATTCTCTCTTCAACTCTCCCGTCGCCCTTCCCGCTCGACTTCAAAACGTCCTTGACAGTCTCTCCCGCCGCCCCTCTTCCAGTCGTCACGCTTCGTCCGCGTCTCTCGGCGGACCCACGAGTGCACCCCTCGACCCTTCAGCTTCTTCGTTCTCTCTCCCTACGACTTCCATTATATCTGTCACCTCGGCCTCCGCTTCGTCGATCTCGAAGCTGACACCGTTCGCGCCAAGTTTCTCGATGCCCAGTTGGTCGGTTCTCAAAGCGAGGGCACAGGGAGTTCCTTTGCCAGATTCGGACGAGTCGGTCGAGGAACGGATCGAGGAAGAAGGCGAGGAAGACGACGAGACGGAAGGAGTGACGGGGAATCCGTCGCGGGAGGAGGTAGGAGGTCGTACCGATGGAGACAAGAATGGTCTCGAGCGATCCGCTGCAGAGTCGACCACGCCAGCGACGGACGATGCCGGCGGCGATCGACGAATTTCGAACTTGGAAAGTGAATTGGAACGGAAGTCGGTTGCGGAAAGGACCGAAAAAGACCCGCCGCAATCGCCAACGGAGGAGGACAAAGTTGACACCGGTCTTATGTCGAGGAGGGCGTCGGCCGTGTCGACTCGGACGGATCGTACCGGCACTGCCAGCCTCTCGGATGGTTTCTCGGACCGGGGCGAGGAGAACGTTGGGACCGCAGTCTCGAACGACCAGGCTGTACCTCTCCTTACGAGACCCTATTCTCAACCGTCACCATCGCCTCTGGACACCCCGATCCCCCACTTCCAGCCCCACCATGACCTTCCCCCGCTCCCTCCCAGCGAAGATGGCTCGGAGGAGCTCGCGAAGGGGAACGTCGAAACGATCAGTGGCGACAACGCTCGGGTCGGGTCGGTTCCCGCCCAGATCATCGAGGCTTCCCGTGAAGCTCCTGCAGCGGACCCCCTCGTCAGTGGGGGGACGAAGCATCGCGCCGGTGCACACAAAGCCATTGAAAGCTTCGAGTTTCCTCGTCGCTTGCCCGTGAAGACCAGGGCTTCGGACGCGAAGGACACGGAGTCGGACAAGGGCGACACCTACTTCGACGATGTGATACCGGTTGACGATGTCTCTTCAGCTAGCCTACTGCCTACTGCCATCGCCTTCGCGAATCCGCGAGAGGAAAGCTCGCCCCCGGTCTCGCCAACCCTCTTCGGGACCAATGGAGGACCCGGATCACTAGCAGCATCTTCCCTCCCAGCTTCTCCGGTCATGCTCAGCTCGGACACCTTCGCCTCAAAAAGTCGAGACCCATCGCCCACTGCCTCAGACTTCTCGAGTGCGGAGCTACCTCAGCCGGCCTACCCGGATACGAACTCAATCCTGTGCCCGATTCCACGACGTCCTTATCTTCACTTGCAGGACGACCTCGATGATGGATCGACCTTTGGGGGCGAAGCTTATCAATCTCGTCAAGCTCCCGCTCATTCGTTCGACTTCCGAGCTCCGAACGACGCACTCGCTCCACCAAACCTGCCCACCGAGTCCACCGTATCGGTTCGCAAAGTCAGCCACGGACCGTTGCCACCGATCCCTCTTGTGCACATCGAGCCGTCCAAAAAGCGACAACAGTTCGAAAGGGCGGAGGAAGCCTCGACCTCGTCAAACTCGCAGTCCGGGCGCCGTCCCGTCTCGAACACCTCATCCGAAGACGCGATACCTCCGCAGTATGTCAACAGATCCGTCGCAGGTGCATACCGAGATCTGGCCGGTCCGGATTTGGGACGCGATCACAGGGGCCGCAGGGAGAGCGAGGACATCGCGTTACCATCTTCGAGTCGACGGAAACATCGAGCTCTCCCCGTACCCCCTTCGAGCAGCATCCACCCGAATGGTCACGGCGTTGAAAGGGTAGGTCTCGTGTTCCGCCAGATCTGCCAACATCGATGCAGGCTGACCTTCTTTGACTTTTTCCTCCCGTCAGGTCTCTGAATCCGACTACGCGGAATCGATTCAGCACAGGAACACGGGGAGTCTCGATGCTCAGGACTCGGACGACGACGACACTCCGCTTCGGATCCTCGAAGGCATCATCGAACGACAATTCGAAAGACTCCGGGCAGACTTGAGCGGACTCATCTCGTCGAACCACCAAGATCAATTTTTAGAAGAGATCAAAGCGCTCGTGACAACGGCGAAAGTCCACGTCCAGAGTGACGACGGAGCCGAAGGCGACAAGCAACGGACAGAAATTGGGTCTAAGCTCTCTTCCCTTCTCGACGGCCAACAACAACTCGCTCGTTCTGCGATAAACGTGCAGAGTACGACTTCGGCACTCAAAGACTCTGTGGCGCAACTCGGACTCGACGTGACGTCGCGCCTCGACTCGGCGTACTCGGCACTGGATCAACGTCTACGAGCCGACTCGCTGACAACTGAGATCCAGGCGCTGAGACTGCAGTACGTCGTATGCCCCGCTGAAGTTTACTCGAAGTCTCCTGATCCCTCTCGTCCACCCTCTAGATTGGCTGAATTTGACAGCATGGAAAGGATGACTGGGGCGCGGATGAAGCTTGAGCTTGCGCAAAGTCTTCAAGCTCGGTCAACCGAGCTCGAGATGATCAAGGCTGAGCTCGCAGTTGCTCGCGCCGAAAGGGACTCGGCGAAGGAGGAGGCAACACGCGTCAACATGGAGATCGAAAGGCACCGACAATGCGAAAGGGCTGAATTGGATGCGGCCAATGGGCAGATTTTGGCACTTGAGAAGAGGCTGGCAGTCCGGGTAAGTTTCCTCAATCCCTCAACCCATTTGACGCGAGTTGAACAATCGAACATGACCAGGATGAACGGATCGAGGCACTCGTCGCGGCCAAGTCAGCTCAACAGCAACTTCTCGCGAAGGCAAATCGGACCACCGGTATCCTTCGCAAAGAGCTCGACGAAGCGACACGCAACCTTTCGTCGCTCACTCATCTCGAAAGTATAAATCGCGAGACACGGAAAGAACTTGACGTCACCCGCGAGGAGAACCTCAAACTCAAGGACGAGAACGACGATTCCCGGAAGCGGTTCCGGCAAGTTGAGCTGGACCTTGCCGCGATTCGCAACTCGGTCATCGAGGATCGAGCGTCGGACAAAGCACGGATCGAGACGCTCGAGGCTGAGCGAGACCATCTCTCGCGAGAGAATACTCGACTCGCTCGCGGCGTCCCACCTCGCTCTCCCTCTCCCTATGACGACGGACCCTCGACCCCGAATGGGTACTCGACGAACCTTCCGTTCGGTTTCGACCATGATGGCCCTGAAACCCCTCCGTCGCCCCGCCTCTTCTCGAAAGATCCCACGCGCCGAGCCCCGAAATTGCACCGACAACATACCGGAAGCTCTATCGATTCCGAAGACACGATAGCGCACACGAGTTTCTCGCCAACGCCGAGCGTCACCGCTTCCTTCACCGTGTCAGACGACGGATGGTACTCGATCGCAGGTTGAATTTTCTATTCAGCTTCTTTGCCTGTTTGTTGCCCCCCCCCCCCCCACCCCTTCTTCCCAATCTTGCGTTCCTCGTCGTACTTTGATTTCCCGTCCTCGCTCTCCAACCTGCTTTCCACACACCCCGCCAACAAACGGGAGCTGCAAGAAGTTCGGCCACTCTCGTTAGGTTGCAATTCCTTTTTCGCACGGCACAGTTCTTTGTTTCGTCGCGCAAAAATATTTAACAACTTTGGAATCCTAGTACCGACCATGTACCCCCGCGAGAAAGAAAAGAAAGAAAAAAGGTTCCCTCTCGAGTGTGCTGAACCAGCAGCTCGAATACGGCCGCGCGCTGTGAATTCCGTTCTTACCTCGAGCCCCCGTCCGTCCCGTCCCTCTCATGCCGCACATCCCCTGGAAGCACTATGGGACATGGACTGTCGACGGTGCCCAGTGAGTGTACTCGGCCCTGCGCAGTAAGGTGTGAAGGGGGACGGGGACCGTGCACCAAAACACCAAACTGATCAGGAAGAAAAAAGAAGGAACGAGATCGTGGGGAAAAAACAGAATGGTTGGTATTTTTTTTTTTCCAAACAATTGATGACGCAAACTAGCAAGAGAGAGAGACAGAGAGAGAGAGAGAGAGGAAGAAAGATATTTTGATCAGATTTGTTTCGAGAGGGAGAGGGGGAGAGGGGAAGGGAAAAAAAGGCAAATGGGGGGGAAAGATATTGGGATCAAAAACATGAGAGGTATCGACGATAGAGGGGATTTTGGGTTTGATGCGACGGACGTTGCGGAGTTTGTGTGTGTGTATGGGGGGGGGGGGATTCAGGCAGGCAGACAGGCGACAAAATGAGGGGGATAAGGGTAGATCGATGACGGGGGGAAACCGAAGCAAAAGCGACGGAAGAGTGGAAGGGAGGGGGGGGGGAATAAGTAACGAAATGAAAAAGAGATGGACTGGGGATAGGACATGGTTCTGCGATGAGCGAAGGTTTTTTGGAGAGTGCGAGCGAGAAAGCGAAGAGGAAATTGGGGAATGGGAATGCCGAAAGTGATATATAGGAAGGGAGTATCGATAGAGATTGGGCGCGGGGGGGAATAGCTCGTGGATGCGCGGCGGGACGAGATACCACGCGAAAGTTTCTAGTTGAGTCCGAGTTGTGAGAGAACGCCGTTGATCTCGTCTACTCCGGGTTCGTGACCTCCGTACGGTCTCGACGTGGCGGGGTATGCGACCGACGCAGACTGGCCGTGGTGACCCCGGAGGTTGTGCTGAGACAAGTCGAGAGATTGAGCTCGCGGTCCGAGCCCCCGAGGCTGCCGACCTGGCGTTGCCGACGACAGTTCCTTGAGCTGGTCTTCCATTGCAGACGTCGCAGCACCGGACGGTCCTCCAGAGGCAGACCCGTCGCCAGGGAACGACATCGAGGCAGATGCTCCGTGACGAGGCGACGAGCGGAGGTCGTCGTGCGAGAGTCGTTGCGTTGGCGTGGCGATGGCCGAGTAGCCACCGTTCGAATACGGAGCCGGGGTTGGTGCAGATGTGTACCCGGGAGCGACGTTCTGGTAGCCCTGGGAACAACGCTCAAGTGTTACTCATTCCGTTTGCCTGTGTATCGAGACGTGTAAGAGACTGACCATTGGAGCGCGAGGCATACCCCAGTGGTATTCGGGCTGATGAGGTTGGGCAAAGGCTGCGCCGTGATGATGCCCCATCTGTCCTGGGGCGGCGTAAGTCGGCTGCGACTGCTGTTGCTGGTACTGAGGGGGGAGTTGTGGGACCGGAGGTAGAGGGGCTGCGTGATGGTAGTATGAAGGGTATTCGTGCTGCTGAGGTTGCTCCGGGATACCCTGAGGAGGTCGGAACGCTTGCGATTGAGAAGATCCTCCGGGTTCAGCGTCAAAGATCGCTTTGATATTCGGTGACGACGCGGCGAGGCGAAGTTTTCGGTCCGAGCCAACCCTCGGTTCCGGTCGGTGATCTCCATCGGGACCGCTCATGTTGGAAGTCGAAAGAAGTTTGCTGTTGAAGGGCGCGAAGACGTCGGCGAAAGACTCGGATCGAGGTCGAAGGGAACCAGGGTAGAGGTCGATCTAGATGGATGAAGCACGTGTTAGCTATACTGTCCGACGAGGCAAACATACCGTGAGAATTTATGTCTCACTTTGCGCTGAACAAGGTATTCCTCGACGAGATCTCTCGATGTTGCGAGGAAATCGACGTTGCTCCGGTTGAGGCAGAACCGGATGATGGTTTCCTCTCCCGCACCCGAGCGATCGACCCAAGGCAGGATCGTGATATTGAGGTCGCGCTTGATCTTCTCCGTCAGGTTCACAAAGTCCTGCGAGAGGGTGAGAGCGGCCATCTCTGAGGAGTGAGGCAATCGGTACTCGCTGTCACCGGCGCAAACGAGGGGTTGGGTCGGTTTGGTTTCGCACAAACCACGATGCCACGAGGAGGAACTCACGCTTCGAACGGGACGTGGTCGAGCAACATCTGAGCGGCGATGTGAACCTGACTCTCGGGTCCAAAGATCGACACGACGTCGCTCGCGGTTTCTTTGCTCGGGAACCGAACGGCAGAGTTGGTCTTGGCTTCGATGTCGTGAATAAAAATGCTCTTCTCCCCGAGAAGCGTTCGATGGTACCTCCGCGGGATTGAAACCGTTTCGACGATAAAGTCCTTGTCCTTCGGACTGACCAACTCCATGACGCTCTGCTTGAGGTGTTCGAGGTTCATCGCGTTCTTGGCGGGCGTCCGGGCGATGACGTTGTCTTCATTGTCGTTGTAACCTCCAAGCGCAGCGAACTCTTCCGCGTTCGAGAACTTGACGTAGACGCCATACTTCTTCATAATCCGCTGGATGTTCTTCCCACCGACGCCGATGATGCGCTTGTGGTACGCTTCCGGCACATGGAAGGAGATTTCGGCGGGTAGCTCCTCTTGCAACATCGTCAAACCGTGGAGTGCGCCGGGGTCGCTGCCGGCGACATCGATCAGGAAGTTGTAGTCGTTGAACGTCTCGAACTTGATCTTGACGTTGGCCGACTTCATAATCTTGTTGAGTTTTCCGTTCTTCTTGCCCGAGATGAACTCGCGGTGTTCGTTGGCGAGCTCGATCTGGAACCGAATTTCGTGGTGGAACGACTGTGACGATAAGAACCCCAAATCAGGGTTAGCCGTTGTAGGTCAAGATTGCGTGTAGATCAAGGAAAACATTTGTGAGACCTGCCTTAACAAAATCGAGTTCGAGCACGAGTTGAACGGCTTGTCGGACCTCCGCCTCTAAACCGTGGAACTCGAAGCAATTGCTCTTGAAGACGGCTTCGGCACCGCTCGTGACACTGATGTGTCGTAGGATGGGGGGAATTTGAGCAGGGTTGATGGTCGAAGGGGGCATGAAGACGTCGAATGAGATCGGAAGGAGCCAGAACGAAGCGACGTAAAGTTGACAGGCCTGCCGCGCGAGCGAGTCGAGATTAGCCTAGCTCGGTCTGGGTTCGCATCGGCCGGCAGAAGCTGCTTACGAGACCCATGATCGCACGGATCGATCGCTCAATGTTGACGCGGTGGTCGCCATACACCGATATCAGACTGGCTTGGCTGCCGAGAGGGGGAAAGTTGATAAAGGTGCCGTTGTCGTTCATGATTTGTTTCAAGTCGTCCAGACGGTCAGAGAGCATCCAATCCAATTTTCGTGGTAGGATCGCAGTGTCGCGCGAGATGATGCATTTGCTCTGCAGACAGCGCGAAATGAGAACGCTTTGTCAGTGAACACCGCTCTGCACGTGAACTGCGAGAGTGAGCGTACCTTGTGAAGTGAAACTTGGAAGAGCATGTCGCGCGCGCGTTGGACCCCAAAGAATTCTCCGGTGATAAAGATCAAGTTCTGCTTCGCCTGGAGCGAGCTCGTCTTTCCACCGATGACGCCCGAAAGAGGGGTCGGGAAGTAGATATTCGTGGCGGTCTCTTCTTGGATCGTTTGAACCACGCAGCGTTTGCGACCCGAGATGATGTTGTGCAACTTGTAATCGATCTCGCAGACTTCCGAGTGCAGGCCGCTCTGAAGCATGATAGGAGCAAGATCAGTAAGAACTGGTTTGTTACAAGGACCAGAGGGGAGGGGGAGGGAGAGAGGTCTCTCACGAGTTCGTCAAGAAGAACCAACAGTCGAACCCTCGCTTGTTCAACGCTCTCGTACGGCCCCGTGATGACGATTTCGACATTCCTCTCCGTTTCGAGTCCAAATCCGATCGTTCCGTTGGCTTGGCCGACGATTGCGAGGTGGGCTTTCGTCAGCGACGCGATTTCGTCGAGTTTGCGGCGCATCTCGACCTTGACGTTCTCTTTTCCGTCGAGAACTTCAGACCGAGGAACTTTGACGACAGATTTGCGCTACGAGTCGCACGGACGCAAGCAAACAATCAGTACGTGAGGCTCTGTCGGGAACTCGCGGCAAACAGGAGTCGCAAGCGAAGGATGACCCACCTTGAACGGGTTCTCTCTGAGGATACTTCCCCTCGCGCTCATGACTTGTTGATACCCTCCAGACAGGTGGAAGTTGTACATCTTGTTCGTCGACTTGTCGTGAGGAGCTGGTCCTCCTTCAGGAACGGTCGAGAGGTTGGGGCTTGACGACGGGGGGTCGACCGGCGAAAACGACACGATACACTGATGTGCCGCCATCGTGTCGACACACAGGCGCTGCATGACATCGTTGAGGTCGACGCTGTTGCGCTTGTTGGCGAGAGACCCGTTGGCAGAATCGTTGGAGCCGTTTCCGTTTCCATGCTGACCTTCTCCCGGTCTCGTGCTAGTCGGACCGTCTCCACTCCCGTTCGCTGCCCCTGAGGCGCCTCCCGTGCTTCCGGTGGTCACTGCAGCGCCTTCAGAAATCGAACCTCCACTCGCGGAAGGTTCGCGTTGGTGCTGCTGCTGATTCCGGCCAGCCTCTGGCTCGGCACCGTTCGATCCATCCCTTGGTCCGTAGTCGAAAGAGGTCGAGGGCGTGTTCGTTGACGAAGTCGTGAGGTCTGCCGAGTGAGCGGCGGAACGAGGGAGACAGAACGAAGTGGTGTAGATGTCCATTCCTGATGGGGGTGTAGGATGGGGGAATATATGCGAGGGTATATGGCTTAAAGCCGGATGATGTGGGTCGGGCGGCGTGGAGTCGAGTCGAGGTCGGGCCGGACGAAGAAGGAGGTCAAGTCGTGATCAAGGACCGGAGACTGGCGACTGAACGGGGGATCTACGAGTCGCGTTCAGGATGAAGAGAGTCAGGGATGCATGTTTGCGCGTCGGGAGTGGCCTCGGCGCGTCGCAGAGGCTAGAGAGACGGGACAGAGATGAAGCGAGGAAGAATCTCACAAACGAGGCTGCGGCTAACGCTTCCGGGCCGGACGGTTCGCCGCTGTGAGCCCTGTGGGTCGCGGGAAGGAATGACCGTGTGGTTTGGCGCGTGTCGTGACTGCCGGCGTGAGGGATCGTAGATCGAGCGAGGCCGATCCTGAACGCGAGCGAGCGAGGGATTCCGCCGAGTCGAGTTGTCAAGCGACGCGAGACGGATAAGGGATATACGAGGGGAGTATCTGTAGGCTGGGGTATACAGAGCGCGATCGGACTCGCCAGGCGGGTGGTGCCGGCAGCTGCAGCAATCGCAACAATTTCTTGCAATTCCTCTCTCTCGCGCGCGACGCAGCTTTCGCTTTCGTTCGCTCATCTCTCGCTCCGGGATGCCCTGTCGTTCTCGTCACTGTGCACATTCGTCCCGCTCGTTGCCGTGCTCGGGGTCATTGGGTCTGGGACCGCGCCCGTCAACGTGCCTTGACTCTTTCCCGTGCGCATCTCTCCCAGCCTCAGGCTCGAGCGTACAGCTCGACGCCGCCAGATACGTGTTCGAATACTAGAACGAGTCGCCGAGATTTGCATTACGTCGATGTCGGCGGAGGGCGGGGCATTACAGCTGATTGGATCCGGATCGAATCAAATTCGCGCCATGACGTACGCGCCCTTTCCTCTTTCGAAGACGGCATCAGCTGTCCGTCCAAGAAAAGTCGATCGAGTCTAGTCCGCTGAGACAGCGAGTGAGGCGGTACAGTCTACCGCTTTCGATGGGATCCCTGCGTTTCTCTCTCCTTGCTCCCTTCCTCTTCCCCACTTGACTTCATCCCGAACCGAACCATCCGCAACTATGAAACTCGCCGCCATCTGTCTCGTCGCCACCCTCGTCTCGGTCGCATCGGCGTCGCTCGTGCCCCAGGTCGTGTCGGACAAAGCCGAGCAGCTGCGCTTCTCGTTCGATGACGGCGACGTCTGCCCCGACTTCCTCGTCCGGTGCATCAAGGACGGAGACGTGACCAACCCCGTAGGAGACGTAAGTCGTCCCCGTCTCGCATCACATCGAGCCGGTCGCCTCGCCAGGGTCGTCGAAACCGAAACTGATGCGTTTCCGAATCGAACTCCAACAGATCGGAAACAAGAGCATGCGCCGCAAGGGTCTCAAGTGTGTTCAGAAGCACTCCAAGATCAATACGTGAGCTTTCATTCCCACAACCTCGATCGCTGTTCGACAGAACTCTGAGCTAAAACATTGTCTCTACTCTCTCTTTCGTTCCTTTCCGACCCTCTCCCGCTTCCATCTCTCGCCCACTCGCACATACTCCTCACGACGACTCTCAAAACAACGTTCAGCGCCGAGTGTAATGCCAAGTACCCGATCGACTGCGCCGCCAAGTGCGAAGCTCAAGCTTCGCCCATCTAGAGCTGGCGCTGCATCGGTGTCGAAGGAGTGTTTGCAGTTATGTGTATTGTTGTTGATTGTCGTCCTCTCCTCTGTAATATTCGGTTTGATTACGTCCATCCAGATTCGACGAAAGGCGAGAATTGTGCTTCGCGCGAGCATCAATTCATTTCTTCAACCATGTCTTGTTGACTGACGTGACCAATGCCAGTGGCAGCCGGACTCTCAACGCGGTTAATAACGCAATCAGTTGAGAGAAGATACGAGCCGCATACTCGTGTTGCGAAACGAGGCGGCGCACTTCCGAGTGCACCGCTTGCCTCGCCCCCTCGTTACCTCAACCGGCGCACGCGAATGGATTACTTCACACCACTGCCAGGGCTCGAGCAGCCTGTATCGTTCTCGTCGTCTACACTCCTCCTCGTAAGTCGGCGCTCTCGCGTGATTCAACGCTTGATTCGGACTCGCCGCCGCTCTCGCTTGCGTTACTCACACGCACAGCGTTTTGCTCTCGGACGGTGGGGAATCGGAACCTCAGCCGCAAACCTCGCTCTCGTCCGTCGCGCAACTCTCGACCGACTTGATCGTGTCCAACTTTGGCCTCGTCCGTGTCGGCTGCCTCGGACTGCGCGACCACGTTCCGGCCGTGTCCGGTCTCGATGGATTCGCGGGACAACAAGACCGCCAAGGCATCTCGTACAGCGTCGAAGGTGAGTGAACGAGTCTCTCCCTTTTCGCTCGTCGTTTTCGTCACCTCACTGATTTAGGGTAAACCCCCACGACGAAAACAGTCTTCCAAACTCCTTCGAGGTCCCTCACGGTCGTACTCCCGAGGTCGCCCGTGATCCGAGCGCGCAAGCTGCACCACCTCGAATCGATGCGCGCGTTCATCGAACAAGGTCGGTTCAACCAGGTTTTGATCGTCGCGGGAGTCGATGCCGCGCTGAGAACGGACGAGGGTCTCAACTCGTGAGTTCTTTTCTTTCTACAACTACGCGCTAAGGAGAAAATACCCTTGCTCCTGGCGAGACGAGAAAGGAACCAAAACCGCCCGCTGATTCTGATGTTTTTTTGCTTTTCTAGTTCCTCACCACTTCGGTACTACGTCCTTCCTTCTTCGACCTCGTCGTCGTCCTCACCGACCTCGACTGTTACTTCTCCTCCCCACCACCTCGACCTCTCGTCCGTGTCTAGTCCATACTCAAACTCGACCGCTGCGACCACCCCCTCGATCCCCCTCATCCCGCACGGAGGTCTCACCCGGAATCTCCTCGAAACCCTCTCTTCTCCGCCAAGGTCTTCATCATCATCATCATCGACGACGACGGAGACGACGACGATCCCACCCGTTTCGGCGCTCTTGATTTACACGTTCGAGTCGGCCGAACGAGAGACGGTGTTTTACCTCGCAGACGCGCTCGTTCACGTGTTGAGCGACCAACTGCGGGGGTTGGAACAACGCGTCGAACGGTTGAACCTCACTGATCATGATGACCAACGACGACAACTCGACGACGACGACGAGGAGCAACGCGAGCGGGGAGAGGGAGAGGGAGGAGGGACCGCGATGGTGAAAGGGATCAAGTGGAAGGTTCCGAAGAGTTGGGAGACGGGACTGTTGGGACCTGAACTCGGGTTCGACAGCCGTACAGAGTTGTTTGGTTGAAAAACAAAAACCACCTCGGGGAAGAGAAAAGAAATATGAAAGAATAGTCTTGGGAGAGGGAGAGAGAGAGCGCGCGCGAGAGAGAGAGACAGGTCTCCGTCGCTTGCTCTCTCTCTCTGTCTCTTTTCTGTTTCTCCCTCTCTCTCTCTCGCTCTCGAGTCGTCTCATCGGGTGAAACCTAGGAGGAAAAGGGGGTTTTCTATTCTTCAGCAGCAGTCGCTAGAGTATCGAGAGTGAACCCTCCAAACGTGACAGCTGCCCCCCCTCCTCCTCGCTTCGGGTTGTTGTGACCGCCCGTCTTTTTCGTCCGCTTGACCGATTCGCGGTGTCGTTTGCGCGAGAACCCTCTCAAACTCTCTCGCAGTTTGGCGTGCGCTTCGTCAATCTCGTCCCTTTTTGGAGTTTTTTTTTGGGGGGCGCGCGAAAACAAAAACCACGAAAAACGTCAGCGTTTCATCGCTCCATGAGGGAAATCCCCCGCGCAAAAAGAGTCACCAAAATGGGGGAAGAGGAGGTTTGGAGAAAAAAACTCACTGAGGTTGATTCTTCCACCAATCGTCAAGTCCGCAATCTTTCAACCTCTGATCGTTCTCCCGCTGTTGGTGATCGCCGAGTTGAACGACAGGTTCGTCTTGGTCAACAACGTCGAGCGTGCCAAAGAACGAGTACCCTGGTCCGGGTGCGACCTGACGTTGTTGCTGCTGTTCGAGCTCGCGACGGTTCTGACGGTAGACAGGCAAGATTTTGGGGGGCGGAGGTGGGAGGGCCGAAGGGATCGGAATCGAGACGGGTTCGGGAGACGGCGAACGACCTGTTGTTGTCCCTTCGAGGTCGAGGTCGAGGTCGAGTCCCGAGAACAGCGAGAACGCCGGACCTTGAGGTTGTTCCTCTTGGGGTTTGAACATGTCCTTGAGCGACTCTTGGACGAGCTTTGTCGGTCGTACCGCTGCCGCCACCGTCGAGGCCGGCTTCGTCTCGTCGTCGTCGTCGTCGTCGTCGTCGTCGTCATCTTCGCTGTCACTAGACGAGTCAGAGTCGTCACTCGAGACTCCTCCGCCACCCCGCAATCTCATCGCGGCTTGTTGTTCAAAGACTTCGTCGTCATCGCTCTCGTCGTTCGCAAATCCCTCGACCTTGGGCAAGGTCTTCCTCTCGCTTTTCGACACGACGATGGCCTCGCTGCTTCTGCCGCTACCCGTCTTGTGGTCTTCCCCCTCCTCGCGTGCTGTGACCGCCGAGTCGTCTTCGTCCTCGACGATCCCCATCGCGAGTCTGACGAGCCGCTCTCGTTCCCTCTTCGCCTCGAGTTCTTGCGTCTGCTCGTCGAGCGAGCTGACGCGGAGTTGGAACGCGTCTTCCTCGTTGTAGAGGAGTTGGCGAGGTGCCGAAGGAACGTACGGCGGGGGCGAGAGCGACCTCGCGCGAGCCGAAGTCATCGGAGGAGAAGAACGAGGCAAGACGAGGTCGACGTCCACTTTCGCGAGCTCGTTCGACATGACGGTCGAGGCCGAAACGACGTTGGCGGCGTCGGCGTCGGCGGGCGTCTTCTCGGCGGTGGTTGCGTCATGACGCGTTTGCGGCTGCGGCTGCGGCTGCGGTTTCGCACACTCGGGAAGTTGGAGTTTGTCGAGCAGGGCCTTGAACTGGTCCGTGTGCTCAACGTGGCGTCCGCTCAGTTTGACCGTTTCTCTCAGCTTGACCTGTCCCGTTTGGTTCGCTTTGAACACCCACGTCACTTCTTCACCACTCGCACCTCGTCGTGCCGCCTCCGCTTCAGGTTCGAGACACTCCCAGTGTCCGACTCCCGTCATCGTCGCGTCTTCGTTCAGGTTTGTCGTCGCGGGGTAGACGACTTTTTTCCTGCCGTATTTCCTCGGATCAATCCTCATGCGTTTGATCCGGATCAGCGGTTTCTTGTCCCTCGTCGTCGTCCGTTCGCCGCCGGGTCCCCCACCACCAGCGGCGAGGTCCTTCTCGCGTCGCTTCCTCTCCTTGTCCTCGCTCGATTTCCCCCGAGTCCACGACGTCGCGGCGGCTTTCGGCGGCAGGTAAATCGGGTGGGACGGTCGCACGACGAGAGGGAACAGCGGTACATCCGAATGAGGTTTCGCATCGAGAATCCACCCCTAGTGAGGCGAAACGAAATGTTTCAGCTTTCGGAGCGAGCGAGTGTGGGACGCAAGGAGGGGGTGTATGGGCGAGGGGAGAAGGGGCAAAGAAGAGAGAAAGATAAAACCGAGGCGACGAACCTTGTGGTTTTCGATATTCTCGGGAGTGACGATTTCGAACCGTTTCGCCGTGTACCCGACGGTGGGATCCGAAGACAACTTTCTCTTGCGCTTCTTGGCAGTCGTCGCGCCTGCAAGAGCGGATGCAGGGTTTTCAGCTTCCTTCGACAATTTGCGTTCTTCCTCGCAACTAACTCGAAGTCCGTTCGTCAGCTATCGACCCTGTCGACCTCGAGATGAGCGAGGGGCGGGTCGGGGGGGAGGGGGTCGTACCGTTGCTCCCAAGCGGGTTTGGCGGGAGCTATCCGAAGTTTGTGAGATTTCCACATTGAGCCGTTCAACATGGACATGCCTGGTCGGTTCATGTCCACGGGCGGTCAGTTGTGAGGAATCGAGGCATAGGGGATGAGGGACACTCACAGCGTTGGAGTTTGGCTTGCGAGGTCTCCAAGTTGAAAAAGGCATAACTCCTCGGGAGACCTGCCGCGGTTCTCGGTCGGGGGGTCAGGTTCACGGGTGAGAAGCTCGTTTGCAGCGGAGGGGGGAGTGCTCACCACTCGCGCTGACGCCGAGGCCGTCTACGCCGTCGACACCGCGCTGGATTTGTCCGAACGATGAAAACCTCGCGACCAACTCGCGCGGGGTGACCGAGGGTGCGAGTCCGCCGACGTGGATCCGTTGCGTGATGGGTTCATCCGACAGGACGACCTTTTGTCGCTTCGACATTGCGAGTGAGAGGTGGTTGAGTGAAAGACGCCGAGAGATCGAGACAACGTTGACCTTCATCCTCACTTGGTATTCGCACGGACTACTCTCGGCCGACACTACTCTCTTGGGTCCGAGCACAGGACCCGACACATACCGACGCTAAGAAAACCCCGCGCAGGAACCGGTCGATTTCCGACTCGACCTCGACCCTCCCGACTCGCCGGAGTCGCGGGTTCCGAGTCGCGATAGCCCCTCTCTCTCTCTTTCTATCCACTCGGACGCGTTACCATGAGTTCCACTACGGCGGGACTTGTCACGTTCACGGCGACGGCGACGGCGGGCACGGCGTTCGAAACCCAACTTCCCCTTGAGGCGTCGCATGCCTCCGTGCCCATGTCCATCCTCGGCGGCGGCGTCAACCCGATCGAGTTCCACTCGAGCCAGTACGCAGCTTCTCCCCTCTCTCTCTCGCGTCCTCCGCCCCGTTGACGCGTCGAGCATCGCTCAACCTTCGCGCGTCCGTCCTCGTCCTCGTTTGTGCCCGGTTCTCGACTCAGCGCGATCCAACTCTTGGTCGTACAACTCGTCATCATCATCTGTCTCTCGCGCTTCCTCCATTGGGGGTTCTCAAAGATCTGTCCATGGACCAGTCAACCTCGCGTCGTCTTCGAAATCTTGGCCGGCATCCTCCTCGGTGTAAGTGTCGCCCGACCCCCCCCCCACCCCGTCCCCTCTTGCTCTGTGCGCTTGTCGGACAAACGGTAGATACAACCACCTGACGTGCTCCATCCCGCAGCCGACAGCGTTTGGTCAAATCCCCCATTTCTCGGAGCACATTTTTCCGAGCGAAAGTCTACCGTTCATGAACCTCCTCGCAACGATCGGACTCGTGCTCTTCTTGTTGTGCGTCGGGCTCGAAGTCGACTGGACTCTCTTCCGCCGCAACCTCAAGCCGTCGATGTCGGTCTCGCTCGCGGGCCTCGTCATCCCATTTTCGTTGGGTTGGGCGGTATCTGTCGGTCTGTACCACCAATTTGTCGACAAGAGTGTCACGATGACCACGTTCAGTTGCTTTATCGCAACTTCGAGCTCGATCACCGCGTTCCCCGTACTCGGTCAGTTTGACAACCCCTCCCCCCTTTTCTCCCTTTCAGCTTTTCTCGGATTTTGGGTGTCCCCGGACACTGATTACTTCTTCTGTCGACAACCGTCTCTTACCTAGGACGCATTCTCGTCGATCTCAAACTCATGTCGGACCCGGTCGGAGTCGTAGTCTTGGCTTCGGGCGTCGCGAACGATGTCATCGGTGACTATCGATCCTGCCTTTCGTCTCATGTCTTCAACTGATTGTTTGACCGACCTCAGGCTGGATGTTGCTTGCGCTCTCCGTCGCTCTCGCTACTTCCGGTTCGGGAGGCAGTTCCGGTATCGTCGTTCTTTACATCCTCCTCACGACTGCCGCCTGGTACACCGCTCTTTCCGCTTTGCCCCACCCGAGATCTCTAAACAGTTGCTGACCAGCCATTTCGAGAATCCGTAGGATGCTGTTCCTGTTTTATGCCGTGCGGCCGTTGCTCAACTACGTTGCGCGCAAGACTGGAAGTTTCTCAAACCCGGACGGTCCGACCCAAACTTATATCCTCGCCGTCCTCATGGCAACGTTCATCTCGGGATGGTTCATGGCTGCGATCGGAATCAGTGAGATCTTTGGGTGCGTTGAGGCCCTATTGTTGCTCTTCCCAGGTTTCCTCGAGACGTAAAACTGACCTGATGGCCCGCCTAATCCGTTCCTTGACTGTCGTCGCTCGAGCAGTGGGTTCCTCGTCGGTCTCATCATCCCAACTTCGCTCGGACACCACATCGCGGCTAAGATCGAAGATCTCTGTGAGTTTGCGTTTCGTCCTCGCGCTTTCTTCTCGCTCAGTCACTGACGTGTTCGGGTATCCGGCTTCTCGCGCGCATCAGGTATCTGCATCTTTATTCCGCTCTATTTCGCATACTCGGGTTTGCGTACCAATCTCACCTTGCTCAACACTGGAGTCATCTGGGTACGTCGACCGATCCCATCAAACTTTCGCGCCGCCCATGCAGCGTCGTGCACGAAATTGACGATACACGTCGGGAACCTGCCGTTTTCGTTTAGGGTTGGACCGTCTGCGTCATCGTGTGCGCGTTCTGTGGAAAGTTCTTTGGGTGCTTCTTTGCCGCGCGGTTCACGGGCTTCACGTCTCGAGAATCGGCAGGGGTCGGATTCTTGATGAGTTCCAAGGGCCTCATCGAATTGATCATTCTCAATCAAGGCTTAAGCGTCGGCATCATCAACGAGACGGGTGAGCCCTCGGAAACGTTTCTCTCCACTCTGGTCTCGGCGGTTTTCGAGAAGCTGAACCCGTTTCGGTGTGGGGTTTCCCTCGCTAGTATTCTCGATCTTCGTGCTCGAGGCGCTACTCCTCACTTTCGCGGCGACTCCCGGAACGTTGATCGCTTACCCGGCTCACGTTCGGAGACCCGCCGTGGCTGCGAAAGCGTCTGCGGCCGGGCTGGAAGAGACCGACCCGTCCGTCGAAAGCAAGAAGCACCGGCCCGACGCGAGTGGTTCCGTCAAGCGGATCACGGTCGTTCTCGACAAACTCGAAAGTTTGGGCGCGCTCTTCGTCTTTACGAACCTCCTCTCGTCGTCGTCGTCGTCGAAGACCAAGTCGGGAACGAACGAGTCAAGCGCAACGACCGCCTCGACTCTACCGCCGGCCCCGCCCATCTCGATCAATCCTCTCCGACTCATCGAGCTCACAGAGCGTCTCTCGGGCGTGTTGCTCGCTTCCGACGCGGCAGCTGAACCCCTCCGATCGGATCCTCTCACGCTCCTCTATCGAACGTTCGCGAACCTGGTCGGCGGCGGAGGATCGGCTATCGCCGTTCGCGACGGAGAGTTCGCCGTCACTCAGAGCGACAACTTTGCCGATACGGTCCAGGAACGATCGGCGCGGGATGACAGCGATTTGATCGTCGTTCCCTGGACCCTGTCGCAGGACAATCAGGAGCAAGAATCCGTTGTCGCTTCTTACTGTAAGGTCCACCCCAGCCCCCCCGCCTCCCCATCGCAGCACTCGTCTACAAAAGTAACCTGAATTGACGGTGTACTACCCGCGATCCCGACAGTGCCGAATCCATTCGAGCATCTTTTCGGCAACAACTCGTCTTCGAACCCTTCTTCATCGACCCAACCCGACTCGTCCCGGTACGCGAGCTTCCTGCGAGACCTGTTCGCATCGGCGACGTGCGACGTCGGACTCTTTTTCGACCGCGGCCTCGTCGAGTCGTCGAGGAGGAACTCGTCGTCGCCCGGCGGCGGCGGCGGCGGCGGCGCGTTCTTCGAGTCTGGCTCGACCCGGATCTTCCTCCCCTTCTTTGGAGGGTCTGACGACCGGGCGTGTCTCGCCCTCGCGGTCCAGCTCGCGCAAAGGTCGCCGTTGATTCACGTCACGGTCGTTGTCATCCAGCGCGCTCCCGAAGAGACGGAAGAGGACCGACTCTCGTTGAACGACTCGTCGTCGTCGTCGATGCGCAAGGGAGACAGCGACGACACGAACGCTTCAACGCTCAAGGGACCTGCACTCCAACTGACTGTCGCCGGAGGAGGAGGTGGTGGGGGAGGTACACACCACTCGACGCCAGGAGGAGGAGGAGGAGAGCTCGGAGGTTCGGCTCGACCGGGAGAGACGTTGTACCCGACCCAACACGCCCTCGCGTCCGAGACGGAAGACGACCTCGTGCTCGAACAGACGCGCGCGGCGATCGCCCTCGGTGCGTACCGAGGCACCGTCGAGATCGTCTCGACCGAGACGGCGTTCCCACTCAAGACGATGACGCGCCGCGCCGCGCACATCGCGAGCGAGTGTCACTCGACGACGACCTCGGGCGCGCGGTTCGTGTTTTTGCTCGGTCGTTCACGCCGCGACGCTTCGTCCCACCGGGTCGAGTCGCTGTCGTTGCTCAAACTCGCCGAGAAGGAAGGTACTCTCGGGATCGCGGCGTCGCAAGAAGTCCGGAAATGTATCGGAGAAGCCGCGAGCGCCGCCGTGATCAGTGGAGTCGGTGAAAACATTTGGGTCGTCCAAAGTGGTAAAACTGGTGGCAAGAGGATCACAAAGGCGTTCAAGGCTGGAGAAGCGTGATCGGCAATCGAGAGGAGCCGTGTATATACCTTCCCCCCCCCCTTTTTTTCCCCTCCCCCATCGGGTGTCTCCCATTTCTCAGCGTCATTTTCCTCCTGTTGCTCTCTCCCATCTCCTTCCACGTGTGTTCGTGCACCCATTCGTATGTACATGTTTTGGCTCCCCACCGTTCGTTGTTTTCACATCTCATTTATTTCGCAGCATCTCTCCTTGTTTACCCCGCTCTCTCTCTCAGTATTGTCCACTATTCCCCCCCTTTCTTCGCAAATGCATACCCTCAACCCTCTCTTTGAACTCGATCGGGAGGCTGTGTGAGATTGGCTGCACCCGTTAGTCCTCGTAAGGGCTCGTTCGTTGTCGAGGTTCGGCGAATTTCTGTCTTTCGCCTTGCGCGATCACACTGACTCTCGCTCCGGGAAGAAAAGATAGGCTCGGCGGGTTTGATGACTCGCGGCGGGCCCCCTGCTGGATTCGTGGGAAACCGAGATAACGAGACGACCCTCGGGGGCCGCGAAAAGACTTCGGGAATAGCTGGACCCTGCTGCTGCTGAGGTCGAAATTTGAGCCATTCTCCCCCGAAAAGAAAGCCCGAGCGTCGGAAAACCCCCCTTGACCGAACAACCTCGGACTTGGATATGACGAAGGGGGAACGACGAGTAGCTTTCCACAGGTACAAGGTCGAGACTCACGCGCCAAGAGGGGGGGCGGGGGAGGGCGCGATTTGTATGTAAGCTTCGAAATCTTTCTCTTTCACGTGCGACGGGGCTGTTTGTTCGATTGACAAAAATTTTCAGCTTGGTTCGGAGTTCGGTCCAGGAGAAAAAGAAAACTTGGTGATCGCGTCGCTCCCTGCCCGGTAGCTTCGATCGAGTCGATCAGCGCGTACGAGCGAAATGCGATGAACTCTCTCTATTGAGTGGATTCGTGAGCTGGCGCCGTCGAGCGCAAACTCGCGAGGATCAGGAAGAACTCGAGTTTGAGATTCCTTGCAGCGAAAACCCTTGAGAAGGTGGTTTGAATTGCGAGTCCTCTTTCTCTCCCGCCCGTCTCTTCTTTTTTCTCCGATCGCACCTGTCCTGATCGACGACGCACGCTACCCGAGTCCGAGGTTTATTTGCTTTGTACGGTCTATAGTAGACTTTGCGAGACTATGTACAGACCGGGAAAAACGGAAATCGTCGCCCGCCTCGCCGGCGGTCCTTGCGAGGGATGATCAGCGATAATTCGAGATCGCATCTCGACGACGGACGGACGCGCGTCCGACTCCCCATCCACCATCGATCCGAGGACGTGTAATGCAGGGCAGCGGAGCAGAAGATTAAACGTACTGAGACTTCCTTCCGTATGCTCTCATTATGGAGACTTGACCCAGCTCGACCCAGGAATCTGTTTCGGCACTTCGAACGCGGTCGCAGATCTTCCCAAACGGGGAAAGCGCGCAATTTTAGCGTTTTGACTTTTTTTGACTTCGGTCTCGAGGAAAGGCCCCTGTTTGGAAAGGGGGGGTGTGGGATTTTTTTTCGCGTTCCTGGGTCACGTCGTCGTCGTCGTTGTCGTCGTTGTTGTCTTTGTCGCACGGCGAGAACATCGACGGGATCCGCTTGAGCCAGTTCCCGGTTAAAGTAGTCCTCAAACCGGCCCGTTGTTGCTCCTCATTCCGTCATGCGAAAGGTCCGAGAGTGCTTTCCGTGCGCGCATGACATGCGCAACGCGGTCAGGCTGCAGATCGCTCTGGAACCACGCAGAGCCACGCGTGTAGAAAAAGGAAGCTAACGGCTCGGTTCGGAAGGTTCTCTCGAGCGATGTTCGCCTTGCGGTCAATTTTCCCTTGGCTTACGAGAAGGCGCTCGAAGGCGAGCCGACCGTGAGGAACGATACGCCGTACAGTAGAGGACCGAGAGAGAGATCGCGCGAGCAAATACAAAAAAAGGACGGCGAAACGGCGTCGAGAGAAACGAGGCACGCGCGTCGAATTGATCCCCTTCGAAGAACTTGCGTAATTTTTGCATTCCGATGATCCAAGCCAGCGAGTCTTCCGAACCCCGGCCTTCCTTCCCCCTTCGGTTCTTGATCTTTGTCGTCCGCCTCCGCTGCGAGCAGTAGATCGCGCGACGCGACAGCTCAGACCAAGAGACGCTGAAAAAAGCTCGGGAGCGGAACGAAACCCGATCGACCTCCACACGCTCGCCCGCCGTCGTCGTCCCGTGAGTCTACGCTTTCGCCCTCCTCGGGATCGACTGGGTCGTTGGCGCGGGAACTCGGGCACGCAGGGCTCGAGCACGGAGAAGATTCCATCGGTTCCGGGATCCGACCCGGTCGCCCTTCTCGTCTCGTCGAGCGTCTCGTCGGATTCGCAACCCGACCCCTTTCGCCCGCTTCTCCCCCGGGTTCCTTCAACTTGGCGCCCTAGGACGTGTCCTACCTAGACTCTGACCCTCGATCCCCGTCCGCGCAGTACCGAATCCCCGCCTCGCCCTGCGCCCCTGTGCCGGCCCTCAGTGCGTCGAGCCGCGTACGCCGACCCACCGTCGTCCGCATCCGAACTTCGCCCTTTCGCAGCTCGCCCTTAGACCGTTCAACGCCCGCGCTCGACCCCTACCGGTTCGCCCAGGTTTGACGAGGTACCGGACTCTGGCAGTCCGAGGGGGCAAACGTTGCGACTGTCAGTGCGATGATGCCATCAGCTCTCGAGCACGACGCCGCCGACTCGGACCGCCTGAAACGGATCGCATCCCACGACGGAGGAGGATCGAGCCGGACCACGCCCGAGGCGGGACCAGACGGCGAGATGGACGACTTGGCAGATGAAGAGGAAGACCTTGATCAGCGATCGAATGATGCCTCGAGTGAAGGCGGCGATCGCGACGACGCGGATCCGACCCGGCCGTCGACGTCGGGCACGCGCACCAACTCGACTTCGTCAACTGCGAACGATGGGAACGGAGGAGTCGCAGTGCCGACGAAGACGCAGGCTGCTTTCGTTCACAAGCGAGTTTTTTTTCTTTCTCATTTCCCATCTCGGTTACTCTCATTAGGCCCATTCTGACGCATCGTACACTTTCCGACAGATTGTGGTCGTAGGTTTTCCCTCCGCTCGCCCAATCATCCCATTCCCTTCCTAGGCGATCTTTAACGGTTTCCCTGACTTGATTCGCAGCATGCTCTACACGCCAGCTTTGAGTCACCTCATCGCTTGGACCGACGATGGAAGGGCTTTCACAGTGTTTCACCCGACAGAGTTCGCTCGGACCGTGCTCCCGCAGTTTTTCAAGCACTCTAATTTCGCGTCCTTCATTCGTGAGTCTCCGCCATCGATCACTTGCCTGGTCCTCGTCGCTTCGCTCACGGTCATCCCTCGTGCAATGTGTAGGTCAGCTTAATATGTACGGATTCGGAAAGCGGGTTTGTCGTCTCTCCTGAGCTCAAGATGTACGTCAGCGGCTCGTCTGATCGCCGCTTTCTCGTCATGACAGGTGAACGATGCTCTCGGGGGTTCGATCTCCAACCTCAATAGCGATGGCTCGCAAGTCCAAGCGTGGGAGTTCCAGAACCAAGCCTTCCAGCAAGACCGCCCCGACCTTCTCGCAAAGATTAGACGGAAATCGGCGAAACCCTCGGTCAATTCCGCTCCGCTGGTTCGTCGAAGGCCTTCGATCGTTCGTGCTGTATCATCATCGATCGCCCGTCGAGACGCGGCCGCATCGGATGGAGGAGGGGACGAGGACGATCCTGCCCCGCGGATCGGAACGGTTCAATCACTGCCGCCAACGCCATCGGTTCTCTTTGGCGACGCACAGGCACAGCCGCCCAACGGAGTCAAGATCGTCGCTGGGCTCACCGAATTTGCGCCTCAAGGAAGTCATTACGCCGCCGCTCAGTCGCATCGCACTCGTCCAAAAGAAGAATATCGTAAGCTTTCTTTTCCGCGCCGTCCAGGTCCATCACCCGACTAAGTTGACCTGTGACTTCGTGAACTAGTCGAAGGTCCGCCATCGCGGTCTCCGAGCTCGTACACTCGTCACAATCCGCCATATCCGCCGCCTCCTCCGTTCACTTCTTACTATCAGGCCTCCTCCTCCTCGCACCATTCCCCCCGGTCGCAAGTCTACCCTCTCGCGCCCCCATCATTTTACCCAACCGCTCGACCGCCCTCGGTCGGTGAAGATCCGGCAGCCCGACAGATCCTCCACCTCGAGAACCAGGTCCGGAGTCTCGGGGAAGCGCTGTACAATACTCAGCAGGATTACATAGCAACGAAAGCGGCGTCCTACTCGGTGTTGGGGATGCTTCTAGGAATCGTGGCGGATCTGGACGTGACAGAACAAAGGAAGGAGCAAAGTAGGTCTCATCTCGTTCTTCATCTCAAACTCGCAAGGTCTCAGGCGGCTCACTCGTGATTTCCCGTCCAGTCGAATCATGTTCTTCAGCACTCTCGAAACTACACCCTGACATCCCTGGTCACGCCCAGGGGAGACCGTTGTCCCAATCGGGCTACCCGCCGCAACTTTCGCAACTATCGAACTATACCTCGTCTTATCCTCATCAACCCAATGGCCAACAACCGCCTCACACCTCCGCCTATCACCACTACAATCGGATACCGCCCGCCGAATCGTATACCCGCACGTCCCGACCTGATTCAGCGATTAACCGCGAACATCAAGCTCATTCTGCTCCCCCGCCTCCGCCTCCTCCTCCGCTGTCCCTTCCTCCTGCTTTCCGACCCTCGTCGACTCCGCAACCCCTCGCGCGTCCAATGTCCCCACCGCGGCCTTCGACTTCCGGTTCGACCGGACCCCAGGCGACTCCGTCGTCGGGAGCCACGACTCAACAACAAGGGTACCCTTCGCCGCGCGGGGCGAACTGGCCTGCCTCGTCGTCGAATCCGAACCCAAACCAGAACCGACCGACTTCACTCCCGTCCCTCTCGTCTTTGCTCGAGGGAGTGCCGGCGCACGGTGATCGGCGAGCCGCGGGAGCGAACGACGGGGTCAACAACGGTCGAGAGTCGGAACCTCCTGACGAACGCGTCAGGAAGAAAATGCGTTCGATGAACTCTTGAGAAAATCCACTCTGACGATCGGAGATATACGGAGAAAAAGGTTTCCCCGACTCGTCTCTGTCTCCCCGGCCCTATGCTCTCTCTCTCTCTCTCTCTCTCTCTCTCTCTCTCTCTCTCTCTTACCTACCCTTCTTCTCCCCGCCCTTGTTCAATCACAGTATATGTCCCTACTTCTCCCCCCACCCTCCCCGTGATTTTCTTTTGCCTTCCGTTTCGATTCGTCGTTCCCTTTCCTTCTTGTACGCGGCGTTTAATTTTCTTTCTTCTTTTGTGTGTTCCCTTCCCTGACCGCTCAACTCATACCCTCGCAGGTTTCCGCTTTTTGGCTTCCCCCCACCCACTCTTCTGTTTCCTTTCGTTCTGTTTCACCCCCCCGAACCCCACCCCACGTGTCATAATACTACTACAACCTTGCCTCTCACTCGCCTCCCTCGCAAACGGCAAAACTCTTCCTCGCTCGCTGTGCTGTGCCTCCCCGTCAAGTCCGAGAAACAATCGGAAAAAACGCCTCGCTCCGAGTGGGCCGAGATGGTGAAGAGAAGCTTTGCAAAACGAAAAAAAAAAAAATCCACAATGGGAAAGTAGCTAGACTATACGCGGGGGACGGAGTGGGGGACGACGACCTTGTGGCAGAGGAGGAGCGGGTACGGGACGGATTGGGGGACGACGACCTTGTGGCAGAGGAGGAGCGGGTACGGGACGGATTGGGGGACGACGACCTTGTGGCAGAGGAGGAGCGGGTACGGGACGGATTGGGGGACGACGACCTTGTGGCAGAGGAGGAGCGGGTACGGGACGGATTGGGGGACGACGACCTTGTGGCAGAGGAGGAGCGGGTACGGGCCTGCGGGGAGGCGGAGGAGCTCCGGCATGGGGACGCGGACCGAGCTGGAAACCAGGAACGACAGCTGGCGAATAGCTCGAAAACGAAACCTCGTCAAATCAAACATAACGAGACAAAGCGGTCTAGACGCATAGGGAAAAAAACATACGGGGAGGGAGATGGGCAATGCGGGCAGGAGGAGGAGGGGGAGCGTCGGCTTTGAGGCGATTCAGGTCTTCCTCGGACAAGCCGGGATGATCTCGTGCGATCTGCTCCGCTGCGTGACGAGCAGCTTCCACTTCTGCGGCGCGTCATCGAGAATAAAAATGAACGCACCCGCACGAGAGGGTTGCGGAGATTTGGTTTTGGCGAGTCAGAAAAGCAAGATAGAGGAAGAAGAGAAACGCGGTCGTTTCTTGGAGGCAAAGAAAAGGTGACGACGACTCACCTGCGAAGTTTCTCGCTCCCGTGTCGTCCCAAAGTGGACACTGAGCACCCGCTTCCGATCCGTTTGGGGCGTTGCGGCCAGCGTTCGCAAAGTGTTCGTAGCCTGAGATTACCTTGTTGCAACTGTGTGTGAGGTGACGGGGGGTTCTCGGAGTCAGTGACCGGGGGCAAAGCGAGCGAGATGGAGAATCTAACATGTAGCAGGACAAGGTCCGACAGCTGCCGCAGTGAATCTTGTTGCAGCTGAGATCGTGCGGACAAAAGTACGAAATCTCATCAGAGAATACTTTCCCGAGGTGTCTCGGGGGAAAGGGCAACGCTCACGAATCGTTTTCTTTGATGTACGGCTCGAAGCATTTCGGACACTTTCGTATGAGGGCGGAACTCATTGCTTCTGCGAAACGTGAGGCAGGTCAAGTCAAGCTTGGCTCATCGCTTACCTCGCTCAAGGCAGATGGAACGCCACTACGTACCTTCGACTTGGTGGATCGCGTCAATCTTGGCGTCGTCTGACACTTCTCTACAGGTCCTCGGGAGGTGGTCTTTCTGCTCGAGACCGAGGAAAGCAGCGAGATGAGTACAGGGCCGGCAATCCCGACTTGTAGCGACCGTAGGACACGCACCTTTTTGCATTGTCGGCAGCTCACGACGTTGCACTCGGGCCGTTGACAATGGAACAGGCGCTCCTGGTCACTGTGATCGCTCGGCGAGACTTGATCAGTTTTGTATCCAGAGGCCGAGCGGAGGCAGAAGCGAGAACATACTTCTCGATGATGTAGGCGAAAGGGCAGAAAGGGCACTTTTCGAGTCCGTCGAGTTCAGCGAGGTCGATTTCTTTCTCCTGGCGAATTTTGTGCAGCGCGTCACGAGCCTTGCGAGGCAAGAACTTGACGATTTCGGATTCGGGAAAAGTCGCTTGACAACCCGAGGTCGACATACAAGGAAGGATCTACACGTTCGAGAACCTCGAGTATCAGCGAAAAAAGGTTCGGAGGGATGATTAGCGGGAGGACTCACGTATTTCCTCATTCCAATCTGAGTTTCGGCATTCATGAGCGCACAGCCCTTGCAGAACTGACACCCGTCGTCGCAGATGACTAAAAGAAAGTACAAGTGTGCCAAGTGAGCTCGTCAGCGTAGAGAATCGAAAGCGATAGAAGCGCGAAGGAACGACCCAACGCACTGATCCGAGAAAAGGGAGTATCGCCGAAGCAGCACCCGCACTCGAAGAAGTTGCCTGCGGCGATTTCAGCCTCGTCTAGTTTGGCGACCTCCCTCGCTCGCACTTCGGCGCTCTGGAACCGCGCCAGATTCTCCACGATCCAAGCCTTCTCCTTCTCGAGTTCTTCGCTCGCTCGACCTTTCCCTTTCGAGGCTCTCGATTTCGCTGCCGCCGCCATGAGCTTGAACCCGCGTTCAGATTCAGTTTGTTTAAGGGCTCGTTGTGCAGCGACGAAAGTCGGAGCATAGAAATTCGAGTGGTCGGCGAAGAACCGTTTGAGGTTGTTTTGTTGAATCGTGGGAAAGTCGCAGTAAAGTTGTGCGAGACTACTCGAAACGAAGTGTCAACAGTTAACCAAAGGTACACGGCTGCTTGGCAGAAGGGGGAAGGAATTCTTACGCGGCGGCTTCGTAATCCCGACCGGCGGTTTTGCGAGACTTGATTTCCATCCAAGCTTTCCCTTCCTTCTGCACCACGTCTTCCTCTTCGTCCTCTACCGCTTCTCCGTCTCGTCGGAGCTCAGGTGAGTCTCCGTCGCTGCCGTTACTCGAGAGCTTGTCGTCGCCCCTTCTCGGATAGCTCGAATCGGTCAAGAGGGCCTCGACGACCAACTCGACGTTCCCGGGTCCATTGGCCTCCATCCGCAAGAGGTCTCGCACATGAGTCGGTACGACGTCGGGAATGATGGCGCAGACCGTCTCGACGGCTTGGTCCAACGGGTCGGTCGCTGCGAGTTGAGCTGCTTTCGACGATCCTCCTGCGAATGCGAGCCCGGCGCCGGACGCTCTCCCTCCGCTTCTTCCCCCTTCTCGTCGTGAAATATTGTACGCGTGTTCGTGTTCGAGTGCGGCACCGATTTCGTCTTTCCGAGCCGCACGATCGCATGGTTTCGGTTTCGGTTTCGCTGGAGAGTGGTCATCGAGGACGAGGTCTCCATCCGAGTCGTAGTAACCCCAGTCGGCGTCGTCTACTCTCGCCCGTTTACGCTCCCTCGCCCCGTCGCCCTCGCTACTACTGCTCTTGTTGTCACCGCGGTTCCCGCTCGAGTCCCCCACTAGTCCAACCGACCGTTTACGCTTCCGTCGCGTGCGGTCGCGCCAGTCGTCGTGTGGTCCAGCAGCGTCGTCGTCGTCATCATCGTCCGAGATCTCGATGACTTGTTGGTGGTTGGCGTGAGCGGGACGAGCGGGCGGTGCATTCATCGTTGAACTGCAAGCGCGCTCCGAGTCGTCGGCCTGCGACTGTATCGGCGCTTGAGAATGGACGTGTTGTACCGCGTTGTATGATGCTACAAGCGGTTGGACGCCGTCTGGGGCGGAGAGAATTCGGCAAGTCTCATCATTCAGTCGCGCTTTTCTCGCCAAGTCGCGTACTGTATTCCTTTTCTGGTGTGAAACCTCTTGCGGCGCCAGAAAGCTTGTCACGTCGAGCCCCTGCTCCGCTCTGCCAGCCAGCCAAAAAAAAAAAAAAAAAAAAAAAAAAAAATCGTCCGTCAAAGAATAAGATAGGATACTGTAAATCATGTCGAGACGCGCGAACCTTTTGAGCTCAAAGAAATCCTTTACAGTACATGGGTCTAAGTTCGAGAAGAAAGCGACAGAGGGAAAAAGAGTAACGATTAGACGTGGAAAAGACGACGCGAGAGGAGAGCGAGAGAGCGTCCAAAACACAGGCGTGAAAGGGGGGTCGGACTGATCGGCAAGGAAAGGCGAGCCGGAGAAGGGGAGGAAGGGGGGGGGGGGGGGCTGTGAACGAGGAGGGGGCCGTAGTTGTTCGGGAAGGTGGGGGACATACTCGGAGAAAGGATATGAACAGGGGGAGTAGGAACGGCAAAGGCGAAGGAAAAGTGGGTTGCGGAGATTTAGAAGAGTGAGAGCGGGAAGAGAGCGAGAGAAAGAGAGAGGAGACAGGGTATAGTACGACAGTGGTACATTGGTAGGTAGAGATGGATTAGAGACGACAAAGAGTTTCACGAGGAAACCTCGGGAGAGGGAAGGAGGGGAGGGAAGATCAAATCTAAGGTGAGGAGAAATAGCAACCGGCCGTCAAGTCCGAGAGCTATCTCGGCTGGCCGATCTTGTCCCGAAAAGCGACGAAAGAACCTGTCGAGCCGCAAAAAGGGGAAATGGGTCCGTTCACGACACTGCTTGCACTTGCGTGGCGAGAGCAGAAGAAGCTGGGGGTGGAGGCGGATCCGTGTGGTGGACATTGAGAGTCGCATCGATCGGTCGCAGGGCGTGAACGAGTTGTGGGTCGACAATCGAAGCTAGAAACTCGATTTATGGTCAGTCGGCTTGAAACGGGGGAGGGGACGTGCAAAGGCACACGAGGAAACGGGACTCACCATTCGTGACTGCGGGACTTTCTACGTTCATTCCTTTGATTGATCTCGCGACACGTTTCCCTTCCTCGACCTTTCGCTTGCGCTCGTCCTCGGCTTCTCCCGTTTGCAGCAGGTGCGCCTCGATCTCGCCCTGAACGACAACTCCTCTCAGCCATTCGTGATCGAGCATGTCTCGGGCGGTCGCACGCTTGTCGGGGTTGAGATGGAGCATTGGCTGGAGGAACGACTCGAGATGTTTCGCTTCGAATTCGGGAATGAGGTATTTGTCCATCAGGACAGAGTGCATCGGCCAGAACTTGAGCTTGTGAATATGTTTCAGTTCACCTTGACGACGCACGTGAACTTGTCAGCTGCGAGCTCTACGAAAGGCGACAATGAACCGGAACGGAAAGGCTCACCTTTCCGTGTAAAGATGTCTGCGCTGAATTTACCGCTCAGAGCGATGCTGCGAGGGAAGGGGCCTAGGAGCTCAATGACTTGAGCGATGTGATCGTCGTCTTTGTTGTACCGAGTCCCTGGGTGAGGGTCGAAGAGGTAATCTCCCGTCAAAAGCTCGAAGAACTTCACGCGAAACGTCACGACTCGGGTCAGCGTTCACTGGTTGCGCTATCGGCAGACGTAGTGTGACTTTGACTCACCATGGCGCTCGCTGACCAGATATCGACGCTCGTGCCCCATTTCGCACCGAGAATTGCTTCGGGACTTCGGTATTGCCGCGTCTGAATGTCGTTCGTAAAGTGGAGGTCTGTCCAACTCGCGTTTCCGAGATCTGCAATCTTGACGGTGATGCGTTCGAGGGTCGAAGGATCGTACGGTGCGGGAGGAGGGAGGGTAGTGGGGTCGCCTGCGACCGGAGCTGGTTGAAGGGGATTCGGAGGGAGGAAAGGAGGGGGAGACGGGATCGAACCGTCGGGAGCGGTACGCATCGTCACGTCTGAATCGTTGAGGGTGGAGGAGGGATCGGCGGCGGGAGGGGAGACGACATCTTCGGGCGGCGGGTAGTACGAGGAAGACGAGGCAGCGGCGGCAGCTTGCTGTGAGAGGAGAGAAGGACCTTTGTTCGTCTGCGCCGGGGGCGAAGTCTTCTTTGATCCGATATCGGCCAGCTGGACCCCTTCCATTTTCTTGCCAACTTCGTCCGTCGACGGAGCAACATCTTCGCCCTTTTTCAGACTGCCTCCGACCGACGAAGGTCCCCCTCCAGAGTCTGAAATCTTGCTCATCTGGAACGCGAGCTTCTCGATGACGGGACTCGTGCCGTAGCTGCTGCTGGGACTCGGCAGGGGTTGGGAACCCGTGATGAAGATGGTTTCCGTTCTCGGAGTCTGCGCTCCTCCTCTCGGTTGCGAAGGGGGAACTCCGATCATCTTCGTCGGGACTGCGGCGGGAGAGGTTTCGAGTTCGGCTCGGACGACGGCTTCGACATCGTCGATGCAGATGAGGACGTTCTCCGGTTTGAGGTCCGTATGAATGATGCCGCATTCTCGGTGGATGTAATCGAGACCGAGGAGAACTTGCTTCGCGATCTGTTTACAGATGTGATCCGGTACCCCCCGGTGGTGGTATCGCTTGATGAGGCCGAGCAAGTTCTCGCCGAGAACTTCAAAGACCATGCAAACGTGATTGCCGTTGGGGCCCCGGTGAGTGAAGTGGTCGAGGAGGGATACAACGTGCCGCCGTCCCGGGTGAGATGGGTTCGATTCGACGACGCGTTGAAGAAGCTTGATCTCGTCGAGGGCGGTCTCGGTGTAGTGAGTCGCCGATTTCACCACTTTGAGCGCGACGTGCTTGTTGACTCTGCACACGGGCGTACAATGTTGTCAGATACGCTTCTCTGGATCGGGGTTTGGGCTGCTGTGTGGCCGAAGTTGTGTATTCCTCGGGTGCCGTGCAGCACCACTTTTGACCTGTTCTTCTCGTTTGTGGCCCCCACTCGTTGCCTTCTCCGGAAGGGAGAGTTCGGAATAGTGATAGTGAACTGCCTCGAGCACTCACGTCTTGTCCCGTGCGAGCCTGTCGACGGTTTATGAATAAGATTGTGAAATAGGCTTGACATCAGTCATCCTTCGGCGTGACTGCGAGCGGGATTCGAGGGGTGGAGTACTCACCAGACGGTCGAGAAGTGACCCCAGCCCAACTTGCGCACGATCACGTACCGTCCCGCGGGGCCGTAGACGTCGCCAATCCGAACCGGGTGATACCCGCCGGCCTCGTAGTCGCTCAGTTTCTCCTCCTCGTCGGTGAAGACGCTCTCGAAGCTGATACTCGTGGCGGATGCCGAGGTCGAGGCCTGGTGCGGGGCGTTGAGCGACGCGGCATGCCCGCCTGTATGCGGGTGTTGATCCGAAGGGTGTTGATGGTGGTGAGCCGTCGCGATGGGAACGGGCACGGCAGCGCTGTGCATGGCCGAGATGACAACTCTGGCGTCAGTGTGCGAGTTGCGCAGGGTCCGACGCGTGCGTTCGCGGGGGAATCGAGGCGGGAAAGCGCGCGGAAGCGGCTCGAGATAAGAGACCCTCGCGAGGGTGCGACGCAGGGGACGCGGACCCGAATCACAGGGGGGACGGTACGCACGAGGTCGAGGGCGCGGGCTGAGTGGGTTGTCCCGCGGTCGTAAACACCATCTCGAGCGAGCAGTCGAGTGGAGTTGGAAGGTTACGAGACGGGAACTCGCCGTCCACGACTTGTCCGAAGTCGCTCGTCCAATTCGATCATTTTCTTTTTTCGCTCATGTCTCTCACCCTCGGGAGTCCTCTATAGACTCGCTCAGACAGCGTGCCTATGGGTGGTCAGCTCGTATAACCCGAAAAATCCACCTCCAATCGTTGCAATTTGTTGCGCGGATTTCGCCGCTCATCTCGATCCAGCTTTATTGTGCTGTCCAGGTGTACATATGCGAGAAGCTTTCCAAGGGAGCAAAAGGAGTCGAACGATTGCGTCGCGACCGTTGAAGGTTGGCGTCGCCGGCGACGAGGCCGGAAAAACTTTTCTGTCCGAGTCTAAGGATCGACATGGTCATATCATCTTCCTTATCCTGCTTGAGCGAGCACCGAATCCTGTACGGATCAGAGGGAATGGTCCCGAGCTCGAGTTGGACCAAGTATCGACACTCTGGCGCACTCGCGCTTGACCCCTCTTCGTCAACCCGAGACTTCTCACCTCCGGCCCTCTCGGACAGCTTCAAATGATGTGTGACAGTCGAATCCAGCTCAGCCTGAGCTCCAAATCGTCATACCGTGGCTGGCAACTCTCGCTCCAGTAGGGGCCTCTCCCGAGGACTTGCCGGTCATCGCTCGGTTCGCTCTTGCTCAGGCAATGTTCGGGCTCGTTCTGGCATTCTTCCTTCGACCCGTTGGACCAGAGATCTCCTTTCGCATTCCTTGATGTCGAAACTCGCCTCGACCGCCGCTCTTGCTCTCGTCCTGGTCGCTCAGACCGTCACAGTTTCTGCGGTTCCTGCGCTCATCTCTCGAGCCGTCGACACGCGTACGGAACAGGAAGTCGACCAGAGCAGGCGCAAGACTATCCTCATCATCCATGGGGTCTGTGGCTTCCTCGCTTTCCAAATCTCGATGCCAATCGGTGAGTTTCTCACTTTCCATGGTTAGCTTCGCAACCTGCAAACCTGATGCGTCTGTCTCGCCGTCGAATCAACAGCCGTCGTAATTGCATCTGTCGGCAGGAGTTGGGGAAAGATCTGGTTCAAGCTGCACTCCCGAATTCAGCTTTTTCTCGCTTTCCCGTTGGCTGTGCGTTTTCTCCCGACACCCTCCTCCCCTGCCCAGATTGACATCATCTTACACTTGGCACAGGCATTCACTGTCGGTCTCGGAGCTAGTGCGATGACTTACACTCCCGACGATAAGGTCATGGACAAGCACAAGGTGAGGCCCACTTTCCGCTAAATTTCATTTTCTCTACTGAGATGTCGGTTTTGTATCCTAGATCCTCGGCTTCGTTCTGCTCGGTCTCGTCATATTTCAAGGACTCCTCGGATTCTGGGCTCACTGGGCCCAGAAGCTCAAACAAGAAAATGCGAAAGGCGACGAACCCGTCGAAGACAAGAGACGGGTGAGCAATTGGCTGCACATCGGAATCGGAATCGCTATCTTGTCGCTGGGAGGTCTACAAGTCACCTGGGGCTTGGGGGAGTTTGACCACCTTGTCTCTTCTGTCCCATCGTGGATTACGGTCATCCACTTTATGTGAGTCGCTTGTCGTTTCCTTCTGAACCGCTCAGTCGTCCACTGGCCTGAAACGTCGAGACCGCTCGCAGCATCGCCGGAGTTCCAGTTGTCATTGTAACTCCATTCGTCATTGTCAGAGGGGCCCTACGGATGTACAAGGGCCAAACATTCGCTCAAGCTTTCTTCGCTCGACCTGCAAAGCCTCGGAATTACGTCCCGCCTCGGAAAATGTTTCTCGGGAGCTCAGACTACCGTACGGTGGGACAATACGATGAAAAGGACGGCGAGCAAGAAGGCTTGATCGGTCACGGTCACGAACCGGCAGGAGGCGGAAATGGTGGAAACCACAACGAAGCCGGATGGGTGGGTCCCACCACCCGCGAAGAGTACGAGGCATCTCTGGTTAAGACGGAAAGCCGACACAGTACTCCAAGTACGCGAGCCTCGAATGACTGGGTTCTCTTTGACGCCGGTTCCGTCGACAAAGCGTCGATCTCCTCCCCCTCCGCTCGGATCGTCCCTGCCTCTCCGAATCCGAGCATGCAATTTCCCGCACACTCCCCGTCGCTCTATCCGCCCACCCCGTCGATCAGCTCCCCTTACATCAACCCCGACTTTCCCACGTCAACTATGACCCCAGTTTCTTTGCCCGTCTTTTCCCCTCCGCCTCCCCCAACAATCTCGCCCCGTCTCACGTTCATGCCTTTTTCGGGCCCCGCCGCCGTCAACCACCAGCGAGCTCTGAGCAGCGCAACGCAGACCGTCTCGACTCCAAGCTCGACCCCTCAACCTTCGACAGGCCCCTCGATCAGATCTCGCCTCTCCGAAACCTACGAGCGACGAGTCGTCGTCGTCCCGTCTCCTTCACCACCACCTATCCCTCCTCGTCCCGTCAGCGCTTCGACGAGTGCCAGAGCGATCTGTGACGGCGACTCGACCCAGCCCGCGACAGCGACAGCGACGTTCACGTCTTCTTCACCCGGAATCTCGAGACACGCTTCAATGTCTGGAGAGATCTTTGGGCTCCCTCCTCAAGAACCTGGGTCCGAGGAGAAGGCGTCGCTCGAAACGACGGTCGAAGAAGTCGAGGAGATTCAAGTCGTCGACTCTGGGGCGACCGCCTCACCGGCAGACGAGGGCGAGCGAGATGACGAGCTAGACGTAGAGGAAGATGAAGTGGTAGGCGACGACGACGAATCTACTCGACTGATGGATGAGCTCGAGCGAGAGCTCTCGGTCTCGAGCAGCACTCGCGGCCGTAGGATTCCCGATCGATTCGAGGAAGTGGAGGCGGACCCCAGCTCACTGTCGGGAATCGAGGCGGCGGAACCGGAGGAAGGTGGGGCGATTCTGGCTCGAGATCAGTCGGGCAAATGGCTCGGAGGCACAAAGAAGTAGCCGTGTCGACTCGACGCTTGGACCCTCGCGACAAATTATTACTTTTTTTTTTTTCGTTTTAGTTTGGCATGTCCCGACCTTTGTCAGTCACGTAAAGGAAATTACAGGAACGATCATGCCGGCGGAACCGATCCGGCCGGAATCCGAGAGGGGAGCGAAGCGAGGGATCGACGCGTCGGTCCGTTTCAAAACTTGTCCGTGTTTGACTGCGCGATATGCCGACTTTCTTCAACCGAGTTCGAACCCTCGTACCCCCTACTCGCGCTCATTGACCTCGACGCGATCTATGTTCGACACGTTTGCGTCTACCTCGACGAGCGTGTGGCGCCGACAAAACTCGACGATAGATCCCGACGAGACTCTCGGACCAACGCCCGACGACATCGCTTCGAAAGCACGCTACGCCCAGATAGTCGCTCTCCATGGTCTGATCGGGTTCTTCGGACTGGCCGTGATCTGTCCCCTCGCGATCTGTATCGTCAGCATTGGGAAAGCGCACGGACCCAAGTCGGCCATCATTCACAAACGCCTACAACTCTACGTCGTTGTGCCGTGTCTCGTGCGTGACCCTTCACTTTCCCCAAGGTGCCTTTCGCTCGCTGACGGGTTCGACGATCAGATCATCTGCGTCACGCTCGGTTATGCCGCTGGGATCACCTCTTCGACCGAGACTCCACTCGATGCCCACAAGGTTTTTGGCCTGATCATGGTCGCGAGCGTCGTGATCGCGCTAGCGACGGGCGACTACACATTCTCAAAGTACTTCAACCCGAAACCCGCCAAGCCGAGGAAAAAGTCGCCAATGTCAATCTGGCTGCACGTCGTACGTCAACCCTTTTCCGCCCTCTGTGTCGTGAATTCCGGTCGAAGTGAGTGTGCGTTGACACTCGGAGCATGTCGTCGCTTGACCGGATTTAGCAAGCGGGGCTCGGATTCCTCTTCTCTCCGGCGACGCAAGTCCTGAGCGGCCTGGCAGAGTGGGACACTCACGTCGGAGTTCCCCTGCCGTGGTACGTGCCGATCGTCGCATGGGGGTACGTGACATCTCTAAGTCGAGTCACTCGAGCTCGGAAGATCCTGACCGTCTGAAAACACTTGTGCAGAACCCTCGCCTTCTTCCCGTCTTTGCTCATCCTGCACTGGCTCATTCGAGGCACTTACCGCATGTCGCACGGCCAATCGTTCCGCCTCGCCTTCTTCCCTCCCTCGACCCCACGCAGTGCAGTCGACGACCCGGAAGCTCGCTCGTTGGCCGACAACGCCGACTGTTTCGACGTTGATGACGATGAACCGAAACGACCACCTCCGAGGCTCAAGGCGATCCCGACGATTCAAACGTTCGAGTACAGCCCCGTGAGCGGGTTGATGTCGAGGCGAGGAACTCAGGACCGAGCTCCTGGATCGCCTCGATCCGTCTCGAGCCCTGCCGCACCTTCGTTCAGTTCCGATTCGCGTACGGCGCTCAGATCGCCACCACCTCCCTTCTCACCAGCCGCCCGTGGGAGACTGTCACCAGCATAGTCACAGTGTCCGAAACCTCCTCCTTCCCTCAACCCCTTCGCATATGTCTTCTTTTTCGGTGCTCTCGTTTTCTCGCATTTCTCCTCTTCTCCCGCCCCCCTTGCAAATATTATCCGATAGCTGTCGCGTTTCCTCCCACCTCGCTCCTCTGGTCTACACCCGCTGCCAAACGCACTCGCTTTTCCTCTTCCTGCTCCAAAGCCCAACTTGCCATTTACCGTCTCGAACGACCTTTGGATCCTCTGGCAAACTGCTTGACTTCGTACAAGAGGACCTTGCCGCGCTGGTTCCCGACGGCGAGCCACTCGCTCTGTTTCGAAAAGTCGATGCATGTGACGTGGTGGAGTGGAGTCTGTTGGGTCGGCCAATTCGAAAACACTGAGCACGTCGGGAGGTGAACCTGTATAAAAATGCGAAACAAAGCTCGCGCGTTAGGAGGACGACACACACATACACCTTTTTGACAGACTCGGGGAAGAGACGCCGGGCGAGGCGAGACCAGAAAAAAACAAGGAAAGAACGTACGAGCTTGAGCTGATCCTTGTTCGTCTTGCTCGCGAGCGCGAGGAGTTGGGCATCGTGATTGAAACGCATCGTCGTGATTGAAGTCGTCAAGTTTTCGACGGCTTTCTTCGCTTTCCGTTCGGCGCCTTGCAACAGGGTTCGGTTCGAAGTTGGGTCGTACAAGTTGACGATCCCCGTCGAAGACCTGGCCGCGCTCAAAAATCCTCCTAATAAGCATTCGTTGTCCTTCGGCATCACCGGTTTCACGCGACCGAGAGGAGGGGCGGGGGGAGGGGAAAAATCTCTGTACGCACCCGACCGCGGTGAACTCGCCGTTCCGACTCGTTTCGAGACTGTTGGCGCCAAAGCCTCCGTCGTCCTTCCACCGATCGATACACTTCCTCGTCCCTACGTCCCACACGTACACCTCCGAGTTGTCGCCGAGCGTCAACAACTCTTTCCCGTCGCGCTGCCACGCGATGCCCTTGACGGCGTCGTTCATCTTGACCTCGCCAATCACCTGCCCTCCGCGCGACACGCCCGAAGCGGACCAGTCGACCAAGTGCACGTAGCCGCGCCTGCCTCCAACGGCGAGCATGTCTCCCGCGCCGGGCGAGAACCGGAACCGCTCCATGCCGCCGTGGCCGCCCGTAGTGGCCTTGTCGGACCCGCCGATCCCGGCGTTGAGCAACCCGCGCGGCGAACGGAGCGTCTGACCCGTCTGGAGGTCGTACGAGAGGAAGAACGGCCGGTTCCCGGTCAAGAGGATCGACGAACCCGACGGGTGGAACGCGGCGGACGAGATTGGCAGTTCGGGAAGGTGGAGCGATTGGAGGAGGGGGTTGTCCGTGCCGTCAATCTGGAACAGCCGTAGTCTCCGGTCGGATGTGGCAGAGAACAGGACTTGAGCACGAGGGTGAAATCCGATTTCGACGATCGGCGCCTGGTTCGAGGAGGAAAAAAAAACCCGAACGAGTTCAGTATTCGGTGCTTTGGGTGAGAGGAAGAAAGCGCAAACTGACAGATTTCGGATCGTGCTGGTTCGCGTCCCTCACTCGGTCAATGTCGATCTCGCCAGGTTCGACCCGTCCCCCCTTGATCCGCTTTCCTCCACGTCCGATCGTTGCCTTGCGGAACAGATCGTCGACTTCGCCCTGCTCATTCGCACTGCCGTCGTCGTCTCCCGAGTCTGTAGCGGCGTCCGACACGTCAGAGTCGACGAGGAGCGCTGCGTTGCCACCGTGTTGAGCGTGTGCGGCACGTTTCCTAAGAATCTTTCGCCGAGCGTCGAGAGCCCACTGCGGAGTCGGATGTAATTTCTCGAACCTGATTTCATGGACAAGGGTCAGTTGAGGCGACGGGCAAGGGTGGACTGGTGAAAGAAAAGTGAGAGAGACACTCACTGCCGTCGCAGTCGGTTCTCGTAATCGAGTCCGCTCACGACATCTTCCGCAGCTGCGTCCCTCAGTTTCCGGAGGCGCTTCTCGCCCTGAAGACTGATCTGCAATTCTTCATCCGCTGGGTCATACCACGCCGCTTGTCGGATGTTGCGAGATTTCAGCGCCAGGGTTTGCGGCGCGGTGGAATCGTCGGAACCTGAATCCGAATCCGAATCCGAATCCTCGGCTGACGAACCCTCGTCCGACCCAGGCGCGAGGGTCGTAGTCAAATCATCCGAGGCTCCAGCCGGTAAAGGTGCGTCGAAGAAGAAGAGCTGCCCGAGCCCAGGAGGAGCGAGAAGGGAATCAGCTCATTGCGACCTGAAAACGAAAGAGAGAGAGAGGTCCGGCTCTCGCCCGAAACTCACGTTGTCGTCTTTGAGTCTCTCTAATCCCGTCTCGTCGAGGTCGTCCTCGTCGTCTGGTCCGGCGTCCGAACCGTCGTCGTTGGCGAGTCTCATCTTTCCCTTGCCTTTGCCCAAGTCCTCCTCGGCGAGGTCCCACAGGCCGTCTTGGGCTTCACTCCGGCGTCCAAACACTGCCTCTTCGAGGTCCAACTCGTCTGCGTCCTTTGGCGGGGCGCGCGACGCCGCCGAGGTCGAGCCGAGGATCACGGGTTCCGGACTCGGTTCGGCTGCTTTGCGCGCCTTCTTGTTCTTGCGAGGCCGCTTGGTCGGAGGTTCCGAGGTACGCTTAGTCGGTGCCATGGCTTCCTGTCACGCGCGAAGTCGTTGTGAGGGCGACGGAATTTCTCAGCAACTTTTTTTTTCTATTTTTTTTTTGTATACAACAGAGATGCGGATTGCAATGGGAAAGCTAATCAACTCGTACAGGTAGAGACTCAACTCATCAAATCTCTAAACCCATACCGCGGATGCGACTCAGGCACTCTAACCTAGGCACCGTACGCCGCGACTTCCACCTTTCCCCACCTAACACACGACTTCCCGACTCACGACACTCGTCGCTCTACCTCGTCTAGAGCCTTCTTCGCCAATTCCATCGGCGCCGGAGACGCAATGACCGGATCTACTCGAATCCGGCTCCACCGAACATCGACCAAAGTTTGCAGCGCGACAGCGACGAGGGCCCGGAGGTACGGTTTCGCCCGATGATCGAACATCCCACCCAGTTTAGGGAGTCCGAGGAGTATTTGGGTCGCGGAGAGGGTGTCGGCGCTGAAACGGTGGTCGACATCGTCATGGAGCAGCTTGAGGATCGAGGTCCAGTAACCCGACGAGTACGAGCAGCCGAAGAGGGCGTGGTCGATCGTGTCCCGGGAGTGGGGGCTACAGAAGACGCAGGAGTCGCTTGGAGCGATTCCCATCGCGTGCTGGCGCGACCTCGTGAGGAGACCGCGGTGGAGAATTCGCCAGTGCGTCTCTGTCTCCCGGGGGGTAGCTGGTGGGGCGGCGATCCAGGGCCAGAGTCGTCTCAGGCTCTCCTCCGGGGGTTGCCCGCCCGGGAGGAGGTCGAATACCGAGTGGAAAGACGCAGGGGCTTTCGACGAAATGAGAGCGAGGCGAGCGTCGGAAGCAGAGAAACCGTGCGCGAGGTGGAGGAAGGAGAAGATCGACGGGGTAGGGGACAGAGGAGGGAGGAGAGCGATCGGCGGGATAGAAGAAGGGAAGTGACGGGAAAAGATCGGGTGCGACGAGGTGAAGGCGACCCATGCGACACGCGCATTTCGGAGGGATACAGAGGACGACGACTCTGTAGGAGACAGAGACGCTGGGAGTGTGAAATACGAAGAGCGGTCAGTACGGTATAACTGGGCAATCGTGTTCAGGCTCGAGAGGGAAGGATGATCGCAGAAGAGCGAGGGTGGGAGGGAGAGGAGTTCTCGGGTCGAGGCCGCGAGGGGAGAGAGCTGGACATAGGCAGGATCGGATACCGCGGCGAGTGCCTTCCAAAGGGGGTGGTCGATCCTCGAAAAGGAGGATTTTCGGAAAAAGGCCCAAGGGCTCGTAATCCCCCGTCGACTGCCCTGGACGTGTCGGAGGAACGACGCAATCGCAAGGTCGTGCCACACGGGGTCTCTCAGCGAGAGGAGAGTGTCGAGGCGGCGAAAGGAGTTCGCACGGTCGATCTCGACGGGATCGAGGAGACCGAGTCCTCCAAGCTTGACCGGGAGGAACACGACTTCCATCTTGACGGCGTGCGCTCGGGAGTTCCAGACGAAGTCGAGGAGGACGCGTCGGAATTGCTGAAGGAAAGTCGGGGGGGCGGGATAAAAAGCGAGCGAGTGGAGAACGAGCGATACGATGTGGGTATTCGCGTAGATCGCTCGGGTTCGAAGTGTCGAATAGAGCTTTGACGCCGCCGTCGCCTTGCGTTGGATCTTCTCGAGGAGGAGCGCGTAGAAAGCGGCCGGTTGGGGTTCGCTGGAGAGCGGGAAACCCGCCCAAATCGAGAACGAGTCGGAATCCGTCCAGGTCATCTCGCCGGCGAGCGGATCATCTTTCGCCTCCGGTCCGATTGCGGTCACCACCGTTTTGTCTGCGTTGAGCTTGCCGTTCGTTGCGAGTTCCCAGTCGGCCGAGAGAAGTCGAAGTTTCGGGAGTGCCCAGGATAAACTTTCGGTCGCCCCGATCGAGTCGTCTGCGAAAGCGAAGGCAGTCGCTGTCTCGCGGGGGGGATCCTGTATCGTCATAGTAAGGGAGAGGACGATGTCTCGGTGCACAAGAGCATCCAGGAAAGGCTGGAACGAGATGAGCCATGACGCGCAGGACAGAGGGCATCCCTGCGGGAGCCCGCATCGAAGCCGAACGGGTTCGGTAAGGAAACCGTTGATGTTGTAACGGGCTCGGAGCGACTGCTCGTCGTAGATCGCGGAAAGAAGGCGGAGGAATCGAGGTTGGGCGCCGAAAGCTCGGTAGCATTCGAGGACCCATGAGTGGTCGACGCGATCGTACGCAGCTTCTTGATCGAGGGAGATGAGCGCTGCCCGGGGGAGATTCCGGTGTCGTATTTCTTCGATGAGGAGCTGGAGGTGGAGCCCTGCGTCGGAGCTGTCCCGACCCGGGACGAAACCGACTTGGGTTCGAGGGATCGAGTCGACGAGGAGAGGGTTGAGTCGGGCGACGAGGACTCGAGCGAGTAGGCGGTAGTCGGTCTCCCGAAGAGAGATTGGTCGGTAGTGGCCGAGAAAGGAGGGGTCGGCGTTGGGCTTCTGGAACTTGAAAAGGAGCCGAACTTGAGCTTCGGTTTGCGACGGGGGAAGAAAGCCCCGATCCCATGCTGCGTTGAAAGCGGCTGCAAGGTCGGCAGCGACGAGTCCACTGTTCTGTTTGTAAAACTCGTAGGGGAGACCGAGCAGTCCCGGGCTCGAGGATGACGGAGACGACTTGATCGCCGCTTCGACTTCGTCTTCGGTAATCGGCAGGTCGAGTTGAGCAGCAGCCGCCGGATTCCAGCGACGAGCGAAGCGGGGATTGGACCCGTTCGAATCGTTGCGAATTGGATCGAGGAACTGGGATCGCGCGCGTTCGACGTCGGGTTCGTTCCGTTCGGACGGGGTGAAGTGTGTCGAGAACTTCTTGTGAGCTTGTCCGAGGGCTTTCGAGATGTCGGTAGTGGTTGCATTGTCGTCGAGTCGGAGCTTGGTGAACGTCGAAGAGGCTTTGCGGGCAGCGAGCTTCTTGTGTAGGACTTGTGCGTTCGACGTTGCGTCGGGGTAGTGAGGGTACCCGAAGCGCAAGAAAAGCGTCTTCGTCTTGTCCCGGGTGAGCTCTTGAAGTCGGGTGCGGGTTTCGTGCCATCGAGCGTTTCCGTCCGAGTCGAGGTCACGTGCCTCGAGCCGAATCAATTCGTCTTGCAGTTGGGCTTGTTCCTCGTTTCTGGTCCGGGTTCGGTCTCGACTGAACTTCGAGGCGAAGCTCGTGATCTCGTGTTTCGCGTATTCCCAGCGAACGTCAGAGCCGAACTCGGAGAGCCGAGGTCGGAGTTCGAGGGAGTAAAATTCTTTGAGTTTGGACTCAAAGTCTTGGTCTTCGAAGAGTAGCGGGTTGATTCGAGTGACGAGACGGTTCGTCGACGGTAGGGTATCGGATTTTGTGGCACAGGAGGGTATGTCGAGCCGGACGACAACGGGTCGGTGGTCAGAGTGGGGAGCGCCGTACCGGATGTGAGCATCGCGGAGGCAGGTTTTGTGCTTTGAGCTCAGCAGGATATGATCGATCCTCGAGCTCGACTTGATGATGCCGTTAGAGAGGTGAGGTCGAGTGTAGAGAGGTTTAGAGGGGTGTCGATGGCGAATAGTGTCCGTGAGTTGGACCGGTGTTCGAGCTTCAAAAACTCTCCAGTGATGCGCTTTGACGGTCTGATTCTTGCGGTCGGCCTCGAGATTCGGGCAGTCGTTGAAATCGCCGCCGAAGACGGAGATGTGATGAGGTTCGTGCGGTATCGCGAGCGAGCGGAAAAACTCGAGACGCTCAGCCCCGTTCACAGGGGCGTAGATATTCGCGATTTCGAGCGGGGGGAGGTCGTTGAAAGAGAGTTGGAGGTAGGTAACTCTACCGTCGAAGGAGGGGAAAGTCGTCGGTGGGTGAGAGAGTCGGGAGAGGAGAGAGGGAGGAATGAGGGTGAGGAGGTGGGTTGTCGAGTAAACGTCGTAATGGAGGGAGGCGGCAACGTCATCGATCTCCGAGGGAGAGAGGTGATGTTCTTGAAGGAGGAGGATGGTCGGAGTAGAGGAGAATCGAGAGAGATAACGAAAAATTTTCGTTCGAGCCCCTTGGGTTCCAAGGGAGCGAACGTTCCAGGAGACGATGTCGATAATCATGATTATTTACGGGGGGTGTTCGAGTCGGCGATGACCGCCTCTTCGTCCGGAGCGGTGGAAGCGGCGGGAGAAGCCTCAGAGAGAGGGTTTTGAGACGGGTCACTCGCCTCTTGGGTAGGTTCGGGGGACTGGCTAGATTCAATTCCAGCAGTATCTCCATTATGTTGACTACCAAGGGTGTTATCGAGATTCCCACTCATTCCGTCATCTTCGTCCATCTCTTCGTCGTCGTCCGGGGTCGATGCCGAGCCGGGTCGACCCTCGCCACCGATAGCGAGAGCGGGGGCAAGAGAGTGCGAGGGCGCGGAGGGACGAGCAGGAGTCGGGCTCGAGGGGCGAGAGGGCCCGGCGGCCCCGTTGCGAGGAGGGACGGGAGGGAGGGTGGAGTTGGCGAAGGGGAAGTTGCTCTGAGGAGCCTTGCTCTTCTTCGCGGGAGGGACTCCGTGCGAAGAAACCGTCGAAGGGGGGTTCTTGCGGAGGTTTCGTCGATCGGCTTTCGAAGGAGACGAGGCGAGAGGAGGGAAGGCGGTCGTGTCGTCGACGTCGACTTGTCCCTCACCCTCTTGGTTCCCAAGAACCGCCCAACGGTTGAAGGCGCCGAGAGGGGTTTGATTGATGGAGGCGGTGGGGCGGAGTGCGTTTCCGCCGCGAGAGGGCGTCTGTTTCCAGCCTTCTTCGCGACGAGGGGTCGAGGGGACTCGAGCGAGAGCGGGAGCGGCGGCGGCGGGGCGTCGAGTCGGGTCACGGCACTGAGTACTGACGTGCCCAAACTTCTTGCACGCCGAGCACGGGTAGTTGGGGCAAGCTTGAGAGTCGTGTCCGGCGAATCGGCAGCGCGGACAGTACGACGTCTCAAACTGGTGACGGAGGGGGAGAGTATCGTTAGCGATCTTGATACTCGAAGGAAGAAGCTCGTGAAGCTTCTGACGGTGTGAACCGTCGGCGTTGGGGAGGATCCCGGAAACTTGAACGAAAATCGTGACTCGTCCGCCGAAGACGATTCCGGCGGGACGACCTTGTGGCTTGATAGTCTCGAACTCCTTGACGACCTTGAGGACCTTCAGGCGAGCGGAACTAATCCCCAGTTGGATCGCGCCCGTGAGTTGCGGGTCGGTGACTTGGAAGGAGTTGAGTTGAAGTCGAAGTTCAACGACTCCGTTGAGACCTTCGGGGAGCGAGAAGTCGGTCTTGAGAGTTTCACCCTGATGGGTGAGGGGCCTCTTGAGCGCCTTATCGAAGGCTTGTTGCGATTTAAAGGCGACGTCGAATTCGTAAGAGGGTCGCTTGCCGGGGGAGGTGACGATCTTGTGCAACTTGCAGCCCAAGACGTCTCCCACGAGTCCCTCGAAGGGAGTCCCTTCGATTTGTACCCCTTTGAAGTAGGGGAGGATCGCGTTCCCGTTGAAGTGGGAGTGCAACCTCTCGGTGAAACCGGTCACGTGTAGATTCCGGTTCGACTGGTCGGCGGTTTGCGACGGCGAGTTGGCGGTGATGCGGAGGGTGAGAGCTGGAACTGAGCGCTCGGGGGACCGCATCAGAAGGGCGGCCTGGTAGAGGACCGAGGTCGAGTGGTCGGTGGCTGAATTGATGACTTTCGCCTTCGTCCCAGCGAACTTCCCTTCCTCGAGGCCGGCGGCTTGGTAGTACTGCTCAATTACTTGCAGTACTCCCTTGCGTTCGGCTAGGGTGGCTGTCTCCCATGAGGTGAGAGTGGCCGCGAGATCGACGGGTTGTTGGTTCACGGTGGAGGCGATGTCGTCGGTGTCGGCGGGAGCGGCGGGAGCGGCGGGGCGGGGCTGGGGTTGGTCCTGGTGACCATCCTGGCCCCTGGTAGCTTCTTCAGCAGCAGTCGACATGACCCATCTCCGAGGTCCTCTCATCGACCAGCTGAACCTCTTCTCGTTCAGATTGTGCACGATGGTGATCGATGTCCTTCAATAGCGCTGTTTGGAGCGAGTACAATATAGTCGCTTGCAAAAAGTCACGATGCCTCTCGGCATATTTTCTTTGGCCCCTGGCGCCCAGGCAGCAACTTGAAGAGCGCAAGTATGCTCGTTTTCGACACCGGCACAAACTCGTGATTGCTCCGGCGCGCGGCCGTACACAATGCGGACGACGGTCACTCGTCTCGCCCGTTCCGCCTTGCCCTGCTCTCTCGTCCGCGCAGTCCTGTTTCCCCGCCTCAGATTTCGTCTTTCTCGGGGTGACCGTCGTCGACGCCGATCGCAAACGAGCGCGAACGACAGAGATTGATCGATCGGTCGACTCGTCGTGACTCGGACGTAGCGGAAAGGCGGACCCAGCCGGTCGGTCTCCACGAGAGAGAGAGAGAGAGAGTGGGGGGGCCCTGCATCGTATCCCTCGACCCTGTCTCAATCCAACCACTTGTTCCTCAGCTGTCGAATCCCGTCGACGGCCTCCTTTAACTGGACCGCCTCGCGAACCTCGCCCGTGCCGTCCCTCGCGGTCGTTCTCAACCGCTCAACCTGCCCTTTCGCCCATTCCAACCACCGGTCCGCTTCGTCGAGTGCACTCGTCCGGAGTTGTTCCTCGCTCGGCTTGGGTGGTCGCTTCCAAAACTCGTGCGAGGGGTCCTTGAGTATGGACAAATCCAAAGGAGGAGGTCGAGCCGGAGGCAAGAGGTTGATCGATTGACTCGCCAATACGGAACGCGTGGCTTCGAGGACTTCGTCAGAGAGTTGTTCGTCGAAGAAAGAGGGAAAGTGGACGTGTGAGAGGACGGGGAACGATTTCGCGAGGTTTTTAAAGTGAGGGGCGAGGTCCTCTTCTTCATCGAAACAGTAAAATGGTTCTCGGCCGGGTTGATTGTACTGATTCTGGTCGACAGGAAGTGAGACCGTCATCTCCTTCAGGATTGGACAATCCATTATGGTGGTCAACGTCGAGAATTGGGTCGCGTGGGAACGGCCGAAGATTGTGATCGAGATGGAAAGGCGTTGAAGGAGCGGGAAGTGAAGACGCCGGTCGGTTGTCCAGAGAGGGTGATGAAGGTCCACGTTCAGTATCGGGTCACGACCAATAGCACCGACGTCCGTGACATCGATCGTGAGCTCGAGAGACCGGAGAGTTTGGGCAAAATGTGAGAGGTAATCGAGGACGCTGTCGTCGAGCTGAGGGACACAGAGGGTGAGGTGTCGGAGCGAGGAAGCGAAGGTCAGTCGGTGGTGTGCCGCGACCGGGTCGATGGAGTGTGGAGTGAGCATCGGTGATGAGATTTCGAGCGATTCGACCGTTCCAGAGCTTCGATCACCAAGTCTCCGGCCAGCGCAAGCCAGGCCCCTCCCCCGGCGAGGGGGCGGCCCTCGCTTCTTTCGACCCCAAGACACAGCTCGCGAATACAGTCGGGACACGCCATAAGCACGACCCACTCCATGACTTCTTCCATCGCAAAGCACCTGGAGATCTCGAGTCGCTTGATACCGTTCGTGCATGCCCACCACGCATCACGCAGATCTAACCCGTCACCCTGCGAATCCTCGCTCCTGGTCGCTGCCAGATGTTCCTCTTGTGCGAGGAATTTGGCGAGTAACCTGAGCGATGTGGCGAATGGAGGGAACGTGATGCGGGTGAGGTTTGGGCACATCGACAGCGAGTCGATAATGGCGGCGAGCTCCAGATTCGCGTGTTCGTCGAACCACATCGGTAGTGTTACATGGCGGATGAATTCGCGAGGGTTCGGGAGGGACGCCATTGGCGGCGGGATCGCAACAGCGGAAAGCCCGGCGAGGTCGATGGACTAGAAGCGAGATGTCGCCGGCAAGAGGGTACGTCGCGAAGTAATGAGCTATGGGCAAGCGCGCGGGCACGAGGTACAGTACAGTTTTGAACTCACTTCGAACATGCGTCCGATGCACATGTTCCTCATTTCGCGGGTGACGCCGCTCAAGGGTTTCAGAACTTTGTACTTCGCACGTTCAGGGGTCTGGCTATGGCTAGATGAAGCCGCGAGCACGCGGTCGCGCAATTCGACTTGTCGAGCGATTTTGAGGAGGATTTCTGGCGGGAGGGCCGAGAATGACATGGCACGCGTTCCGTCAAGCGTGTTCGCCGTCGTAATTGCGTCCACGGCGAATCGAGTGAAGTGTCGGTGGAAGAGAGCGGGAGCTTTTCCCAGATGATCTGCTGCATTGCACGACGTCACTCTCGAGGATCCGACCTGCCACCGCTCGATACGATGCAAGCATTCGCACTGAACAACGAGATCCCAGCGTTGCCTGGCTATGCCTCGCTCAAACCGGCCGCGGTTTCGACCGTGTCGATCGAGCGCATCTCGTCCCTCCTCGGCGCGCACCTCCGCATCTCGGTGCCCTCGACCTCGCGCGAGTTCATCGGCACATTCGTCTGCGTCGACCCTCAGGGGAACCTCGTCCTCGACCAGGCGCACGAGTGGGAGGTCGACCTCGACGCCTCGACCGGGACCGTCTCGTCGAGGAAGGGCGACGGGAGGGACGTCGGGCTCGTCTTGATCAAGCGCCAGATTTGGGGCACGGTCGAGAGGCTCAAGTCGCGAGAAGAAAAGGCACGAGACGAACAGCAAAACGGTTGCGCTCCGTCGTGAATTCCGCAAGGCCCCTCGCAGGACCGCGTGAGTCCCCCCTTCATGATCGACGCGCTCTATCTACTCCAGCTGAAGTAATCGTGTGATTGCCCGCAGCGTTCCGAGGTCGCTCGGAGACGACCTGAACAAGTTCGAATGAGTTTGGGTCTCGAGCGTCGCACCATCATCGCTCGTGTCGCCGCAGCGCTTCTCACCTCTCCGACTACCCTCGACCAGTGTCGTACGCTGCTACACTTCACTTCAGCCCCATGGCGTCGATCGGAACCGGCCCTGCGACCAAGGTCAATCCGATCGCGAGGCCCGCTCCCAATCTCCATTACACGACTCGAGAGCGCTATCAGGACCAGGAACGGAAGATCAAACGAGTCTGTAGGGAGGTGCCTGCACGGTGTACGGGCGAAGGACAATCAAATCGAGGCAGAGTAGCGTGACACGAAGAACCGCGAGCCGAGCTCCATGCATGCAAATTACCACCCGTGCGATGCGTATCAGGCTGTCCGTTTCGACATCCAGCTGCAAGTATGTCTAAACGAAATCAGTCGGCCTCGACACGATGCAAGAGCGAGAGACGGGAGCCGGGCAGTGCTTCCCAAGCTGCGCAACAAAAATCTCCCGACGATACTGTACTCGCCTGGATTCTAGCTACTGCCCGTGTGCTTCCATTTTTATACGCTCAAGCGTGTGCTACGTGAGGTAGTCCACCTTTCCGGCTGCTTTAACACGCAGGCGGTGTCGAGCAATTTCCGAGAAATTTGGATCACGATCGATCCTTGGCCGGGGCGTCTCTCCCAGCTTGCTTCCCCTCTCACAGACGACGCACACGAGCTCCACAAGTCTGCTCAGGGCTCCTCAGGTTGTCACCGAACCCCTCGGTTCAGAACAGACCTCTTGCCGAATCAATCAACATCGTCTCATCATCGCATCTCTACAGCTCTCGACCTTCACAAGACGCCTGCCCGAGACTCGTACGATCGTACTCGGCTGAATGGCTGCCACCTCTCACCAGTCAAGTCCCGCCATCTTCCCCGAGTCGGGCTCAGTTCCAACACCCGAGCCTTCTCTGCCTGCCTCGAGCAGCTCGCACTCGATGTGCGATACATCTACTGCGCCTGGTCCATCTCGTCGACCGATCAGATTCTCCCTCTCGTCTCTCCGGCGATCGCTCTCACTCCAGCGGCCGTCCTCTAGTGACCGTCCCAAACCGCTCGAGCCAGCACCTCGCCCGATCGGTCACCAAGCCAAAGTCTGTTGCGTCGTCATGACGGGAACTATGCCCCTACGCCGCGAAGACGACTTGCGCAAAAACAAGTCGATCAGGAAAGCTTTGGTCGATAAATCGAATTCTGCGGCCTCGTCGACCAAGGTGAAACGAATTAGCGACGGAGCTGTTGCGACCGGCCATGGTTCAGAGCAAGAGGTCAAGGTGATCAAACCCGTCGTGAAACCCAAGGCAGTCCACAAGCTCAAATCAGACTTGCTCAAACCTGTGAGGACCGCCTCTCGCTGGGGGTCCGAAATTCCTCGGGAGATTGAGCTCTCTCTTGACACCGGTTCCTACTCTCATGTTTCCCTCAGGACAAAGCACGAGCGATCGTTGCCGACCTCAAGCGAATCGAGTTGTCGAAAGAGGCGAACGCATCCGCGCCCAGTTGTTCGACCGACACGAGGCCTCGAGCGTTTTATCTCTCGCACCGCGACAACGACGACGAAGCCAACGCCGAGAACCCCGTCGCGGTTGTGAACCTCGCGACGCTCTCGTTTCCGACGAGTCAAGGAGGAATCGTTGGAATCGCTTCGGACAAGTCGGGCGCGTTCGAGGTCCTCGCCGACGTGAGCGGGGCGTTGATACGAAAGACGTCGAACCGAGAGACTTTTGTCGCGCCGTTCGATTCGGTCGGCCTCTTCCTCTGTGAGTTTTCTCTCTTACATCGTCCCCGGTTTTTTTAGGGTCTGAGAATGTTTATCCCCCCCCCCAACCTCCTCCCCTTGATTTGGATCGTTTAGATTGGTGGGGGTTCGAATTGAGTCTCCCACCTCCGGTTCTCGTCAAACTCTCTGGGGTACATTCGGTGCAGCAGACGTTCCTCGGGTTCCTGCAGGCGTTTGCCGTCACTGGAGGTGAGCCCCCCCCCCCCCGGCCCATTTCATCCGCACTGGTCCCTCGCATCACTGATGCGCCTCGAGTCTCCCCTAGGTGCGCCCGAAATCGCTCCTTTCGTGCGCCTCTCGTTTAACTCTTCTCCCCCCCCCCCCCTCCTCGGTCCTCGGGTCCCTCGTTCCTGCTAAATCGAGTCTAGCTGTGGCATCACTTTTTTCTTTTTTCTTTTTCCAGATTCGTTACATCTCGAACTACCTCGATATGGAGTTTGCGGCGATTCAGTCACAGAACAAGGCGGGGAGAGGCGTCGTCCTCGCCGCGACTTGGCTCTTGCCCGTTGTGAGGTTTTTTCTTTTTCCGTCTCTCCATCCTTTCTCTTATCTTTTGTTCTAGAGTTCGAAAAGGAGGCTGACTGAAGGGAGAGAGATGTGCGCTAATTCGGTTTTTGAACCACCCCTCCCCGTTCCGGACAGGCTCTCGTTCCTCGACCTTGGGATTTCCCCGTACAAGAACCGTCATCGAATCGGGTGGCACAGTTTGACCCGCGACCGAACCCTCGTACTTCGTTCTCTGATTACACACGTCCTTCCGTTCCTTTCACTGCTCGAGTCCCCACTTGAGATAATAGTTGCGCTTTCTTGGTTTCTTTTCCGAAAGGGATCCTCGTCCCGGACCAAGGTCCGGTTTGTTGTTGTTGTTGTTGTTGTTATCGACATCCCACGTCCTTTTTACTGAACGTGACTTTAGGACCAAGGCAGCAGCTGATCGAGCCGAATAGTCCCCCAAATCCGAACGGACGCTCTCGGGATCTCTGAGTGAAACTTTTTCTGACTGGAACGGACGGGGGACGGACGAGGCGGGGGAAACGAGGGCACGCGAGCGGGTCGGACACCTCTGTCATTGACATGGTTGAGGGGCTTCTACGGAAGTCGTAGCTAACGTCGAGGTCGAGAGAAATCCCCTCGTTGCGTGAGGCCGCCGACCTCCGCGCGCAGGTGTGCGCGCGTATTGAGGTTTCACTGGACACGCTTTTCTCGGGGGGCAGAGTCGTGTCGAGTTGAGAAACCCAAAGATCAAGAGATCAAGAAACTTTCTTTCGTGTTCATCTGAATCTCTCTCTCTCGATCACTTTCAGCCGCTCTTGAACCTCCCGCTCAAAGACTCACCAGCCGCTCCAAGGCTTGCCCCCGCCCTCTCCGCCTTTCGCCCTTCGCCGCCCAAAGAGTCTTCGAAACCATGAACTACCTCACTCCGTTCGTCGTGCCGGGGTACGAACCTCCTTCTCCAGACCCAGAAACAGGCGAAATCCGACCCAAGTCGGACTCCGAACGCGCCGAGATCGTGTCCCAGATGAAGCAGATGCGCATGGTGCAATCGGGCATGGAGTCGCCCGTGACGAAAGCTGCCATCTCTGGCGCGATGGGTTTCGCGATCGGAGCCTTCTTCTCCCTCATGGGAAGTTCGTTCACGATCGAAGACCCGTTTCAACGGGAGCAGTACGCCGGGATGAACACGAAGCAGAAAGCCAAAGTCATCTTTACCGACATGGGCAAGGGCATGTGGAGACAGGGTAAAGGGTTCGGTATGGTTGGAGCGTTGTACGCTGGGACAGAGTGCTGCGTTGAAGGCGTCAGTTCTCTCTCTCTCTCTCTCTCTCTCTCTCTCTCTACACACCGCTTCCATGCTGATTTCTTATGTTTTTCTTCCTCTGTTTCGCTTTGCCCTCTCTCTCTCTCTCTCTCTCTCTCTCTCTCTCTTACCGCTATAGTTCCGAGCCAAGAACGACATTTGGAACTCGATCGGGGCCGGTTTCATCTCGGGAGCCGTCTTGGCGCGCAACAGCGGACCGAAATCCATGGTGCTCGGAGGACTCGGGTTCGCCGCCTTCTCGGCCGCGATCGACAGCTACATTAGGAGAGACACTCCCGACGAGGATGCCTAAAACTCTTTCCACTCGCACCAGGAGGGGGGCCAGGGGGGACGTTTCATGTTCGAGAGTATGGGAGGGTCGGAGCCGGGGCAGGGCTGGGGGGGACCGACGATAGAATGTCTTGTTTTTCTCTCTCTTGTTGTATTTTTGGTGTATTGTTGTCTTTTGAGCGTCTCGTCATTCGTGAAAAAGATGAAACCCACCCCCCCCTCCCCCCATTCACTTTTTCAAGTCGGTCGGAGTTTCGCGATTCTTTGTTGCGACAACCTGGAGAACCAAAGCTTTCGGATTCCAAAGAGGGGGGAGGAGGGGGGGGTTACAGTACGCGTGAAAGTGAAAAGAAAAGGACCGCTGGCAACAGAACGACTGGAATGAAATGAGGGTTCTCGAGGGTCGAGCCTATTCGATCGTCTCGAGAGTACTTGCTACCGTCCTCGGGTCGTCGCGAGGACCAGTCGTCTCGGCGAGTTTTCTCTCTTTCATCGACTCTTCCGTGTCGGGTCGATCGGCAATTCGAACGACGCAACCCAGTCCGTTCATGATTTTGAAGCTCGGAGGCACGACGTGACGATCATGACGACGAGGACGAGGACAAGTCGCAACGTCGACGTGCTGTTCGTAGCGTGCCTTGTAGCGATCAACCTCGAGCCTCGCGACTCGGAGTTTCGCTCGGAGGAGGGCGATCTCGAGCCTCGCGATCGAGGGATCAAGCTCCGACCCTTCTGTCGATTCGCCATCGTTGTCGTCGTCCTCGTCGTTGTCTCTCCCTTGCCCTTGTTCGCCCTTGCTCGCTTCTCCGTCTTCCTCCGCATCGTCGACGTCGTAGTCATCGTCGTCATCGTCAAAGCTCGAACACTCAGACGACCACGAAACAGCCTCGAATCGTTCCCCATCCGATTCACTCAAGTGTTGCGCTGTCCCGGTCGTTCCCGTTATCGAGGCGTCGGGTACCCCCCTCATCTTCGCGGGGAAACCCGAAGGACCGTTTAGAATTTTGACCTTGATCCTCTTTGCTGCGGCGTCGGCCTCGGATTCGGTCGTGACAACGGCTCGAACCGTCGACGACACAGGCGAAACTTCCTCAATCATCTTTTGCATCGTCGTAGTCGTCGGCACTGCGGGAGCAGGACCGAGTTGGATTTTTTCCGGCCCGTCGTCGTGAGTCGCGCAGAGCTTGTCCTCCTCGGGGGTAATACTTTCAACCCTCGACGACGACGACGCGATGTCGAGTGGTTTCGAAACGATTTCGTCTTCGGCGCGAGTACGCAGGTGGTGGTCGTGGTGGTGGTAGTGCTCTTGATGGGTCGGATAACGGATCGTCGGAAGACTCGAAACGTCGAGCTGATTCCTCACGCGAGTCAGGTTTCGCCCGACTTGAGAGAGAAGAGAAAGAAAATGAAGATGAAAAAAAGGTGCGAGAGCCAAGACTTACTCGAGCTTGCTCGGTCGCATTGTCCCTTGGAGGCGCACTCCGAGACGGTACTTGTCGCTTGCTGATTAGATCAGCCACCGCCTGGATGGAGTCCTTGAGAGCTGCGCTCGAGGCACGGCTTTGGTCGAAGTGGACTTCGAGAGAACGGAGACGGGCGTCGACATGCTGGAAGAGAACCATGAGGTTGGCATCTTGGGTCGACGCTAAAATGAAAGGGGCGCGCTGTCATATGCGCAACGTCAGTATTGAGAAGAGCTACGCACGTCGAGGGAAGTTTTCGAACCATTGATGAGTCTTGCTGAGATGCATGATTGACGGGAGTGCGGACAGCCGGGAGTGGGACAGGGAGTGGGAGAAGGAGAGGATCGGTAGTCATGTCTGTTCAGTTGAGAGGGGATGGAATCGCTCGAGGTGGAGTCGCCGGGGGGAAGAGAGGGGGACGAAAGAGGAAAGGAAAGTGGCCGAGGCACGGGAGAGATTTGGGAGAGATCAGAAAATTGTTCGAAAAATCAAGGGAGCATTGGAGAACCCTCTGAGAGCGCGCGCCACGTGAACGTCCCAAAATACGCGAGACGTATCTTGCTCGTGGGGACTGGACGGATAGGACGATCGGGAGAGACTGTCGCTCGAGATGAGACACACGTCAGGACGAGCAAAGCGGGCTCGAGTGGAATGTATGGTCGCCAAAGCGAAGCTGTCAAGAGCAAGGTCGTAACCAAGAGCAGCGTCGCCCGAGCGATTGAGTCTGAACAGAGAGCAGAGAGCAGTTCGAAGAAGTACTTTCAAGTTGATCAACCTCCACCTCGACCCCTCACGACTCTCGCAACATGTTGATGTTCTCGCTGCTCAAGACGCTCCAAGGGGGCGAACCGCTCGTGGTTGAACTCAAGAACGACCTCCGGATTCGCGGCACGCTCGTCTCGGTTGATCAGTCCGTCTCAGTCCTCGTCCAAGCCGTCTCCCCGCGGGACTCGATGCTCACGCTGGTCGACTCCCTCCTCAGGTTCCTCAACATCAAGCTCGACAACATCGCTGTCCTTGAAGAGGAGAGGTATCCTCACATGGCGCGTCCCCTCCCTCTCTCTCTCTCTCTCTGTCCCGCGTCCACCCGCTCACTCGCTCGGCTCGATCACAGGCAGCAGTGCGGAACTGCTTCATCCGCGGAAGTGTCATCCGCTACGTCCAACTGCCAAAGAACGCTGTCGACACCCAACTGCTTGAGGACGCGACCCGAAGAGGTCAGTCGTCCCCCTTTCTCTGCCGCCTGCCCGCAACTCGAGCTGACACTCCTTTCACTTGGGCGAAATCACATGCCATGGCGCACACAGAGAGTTCGAAAGCAAAATGAGAGACTCCCCGTCGCCGTACTTCTTCTCGCCGTTGTCTTTGTTTCAGCCCTACCAGACCCCGCCATCTCCCCCCCTTTTTTTGTACAACCGAGCAAACCACCACCGATGTTATACCCCTTCGGACCGCCCGTTCTCTGCCCACGTGACCGGGCAGGACGAAAGCGAGGGATTCGAGAGGCATTTCTGGACTTCGGCGCAACCGCCAGACTCGCCCGTCTGTCTTGATGCGAGCCAACGACGGAAATCTTGAGCGGATCCGGGAGGGCAACGAAGAGAAATGTGTTGAGGCAGAGGCACGGTACGCGAGCGAGGCACGACGCACGGAGGCGCGCTCGAGCCAAAGTAGTAACAGTTGGCGCGCGGAACGTACGGCACACCCTCGCCCTCGCATTGGGGTCATGTCACGCTCGACTCGAGGGTTAGTGGACGGGAATGCACCGTCCCCGACACTGGATGACCTGAGCTTGAGCGATTTCTCGACCATGGATCCGACCTCGAATCTTCCTTTTCAGCATTTCCGTCGCTGTACGTTCCTGATCATTATTCGTGTCGTGGCGTCAGTTTTGAGAGATTCTCGTAAACTGGTCGGGGAAATTTGGTCTTGGGTCGAACGAAGGACCACGTCATCGATTCATCGGATTCAGCGGGGCGTCTCGACGCGAACGTGCGTCTCGCATGTCTCGCAGCCGGGCGATGGCTCCCGACCGACGCCCATACGAGAAGATCCTGTTCCCGGCGAACGGTTCGCCCCCGAGTCGGCCGCGGATCCTCCACTCTGGCGCACACGCGACGCTCGACCCCGCCATCCTCGACCTCGTCGCGTACGCTCTGCGCGCGTTCGTCACTCCATGGTACCACGCAGGCATCTCGCGGGACCCGGACAAGGACTTCCTCCAGGCCGTCACCGCCGTCCTCGTGCACGTCATCCAGGCGCTCGAGGTCAGGTTCGCCGCAGTCGACTGGACCGAGCTCCTCGTGCGCGACGTCGCAACAGTCGTCGAGGACCACTACCGCGACTGGGACCGTGCGAGCGAGAAAGCCGAGGCGCGTTCGGCGCACAACTTGTCGACCGACGAACTGTTTCACAATCTCCAACCGCATGTCGCCGTTTCGCTACACGGGACCCCGCCCGTCCCGAAAGTCGACCCGACGTACCTCAGGACGCTCGTCGATCACCTCCTCAAACTGTTGCTCCCGCCCGAGGACTACCGGGCAGAGACCGAGCGCGCGATCGTGCGCGAAGTCATCGTCGGCGTCGTGTTTGGCACAGTGTTTGGTAAAGTCGCGCAACCGTGGTTCCTCCACGGAGCTGTCGCACGCGTCCTCGAATCGAGAGCGACAACAACGACGGCAAAACTCGCTCGCGAGTCGTCCGCGGTTCCGGCGGCGTCACAGCGTTCGATCCTCGACCACGCGCTGTCAACCCTGAGTCGACTCGTCGGGATCGCAGGCTCGACCTTGTCGTCGATTGCGAGCCTCTTTGTCGCTGCGAGGTCGACGACCGTACCCCGACACTATGCTTCATCGCCCCCTCTCCATTCCCACCTCGTCTCGCTCGCGCTTGCGGTCCTGCCTCGTTCTCAAACCCTCTCGCAACTGGCCCACTACATCTCGCTACTACTCTCGTTCGTGTCGGATACCCTCGACGCGTCACTCTATCGATCCGTCACGACGACCCTCGTGAACGAGCGCGCGGTCGAACACATGTTGGAAGCGATCACGAGGGGAATGTTTCCAAACGACGGCTGGCCCGCCGCGAAAGAACCCGATCCGGATGAACAAGGTCAACGCGACCTCGAGGACCGTTGTATACGAGCGCTCGCTCGACTGACTCCGCGTGAGTTTGGGTCGTTGTTTTCATTTCTCCTCCCCCCCCCCCCCGCCCCCCTCTCTCTCTCTTGGTCTCTCGAGCACTTCCTCCTGACTCAACGATCTTGCTCTTCTCCTGCTTTTCGTTTCTCCCTTCAAACTCTTTACACCAACCTGAACTGTAGCCAACGTCGCCTCGATCCTCTATCCCGCACCTTCTCCCTCTCCCTCTTCTCCCTGCAAGGACCCCAATCTCGAGACATCTCATGATGTCAATGATGATCCATCGACGCCTCGCCGACCGCCTCGTCGTCCCGCCGTCGACGGTTCTCCTCCTGATCCTAATCCTGATCAGGCTGATCCGAGTGCGAGTGCGCTCCTCGTCGCTCGACACGTCTTGAGACCGTTATCGTCTCACGTCGCAAACGTTCACTTGTTTGTTCAAATCGTCGACCTCGTCGTTGGAAAGGTCTTCCCAGAACTCGTCGTCGAGAATCCTCCTGTACACGAGTGAACAAACGGAAAGCGAGTTTTGCCGTTTTTGGGGTTCGAAAACCGATTTCCCGAAGCTTGAGTACAGAGGAGGGAAATCGTCTAGATTGAAAAACCTCTTCCTTGGACTCCGGGGAAGGGGCAAGGGGAAGGGGAGGTTTCTTGAATCATTTTTGTGTTGGCTTCTTTTTCCTTCTTTTGACATTGTTGTCGTATTCAGTGGTTTCTACCTTCTCTCTCACGAATTTGTTCGTTGTGACTCTGTTATGACACAACCCGGGATTGCTATTCCGGATCGTCGGATCCAGTACTAGTGCGTTCTGTTCAAGCTCGGGCTCGGAGATCCGGAGAGAGTTTCTTGCGTACCACTAGTCACGCGCGCCCGGAGATCTGGCTGGACAGCGTTCGCTCTGTGGATTGTCACAGAACCAGAAACAAAAATTGCATCGAGAGATAGTCCTCGTATGAAGGCAATCTGCATTGACACGTGCGCATCTGGGGTTGCTATGGAGCCTGCGCTTGTTGAGCTGTGGTGCCGAGATAGGCTTGACGAAGCGGGTTCTTGCGGGTACATCGCATGTCCGTGATTCCCCGACAAGTTACCGCACTTGGTGCACCCGTGTTGGGAATCGACAAGACGAGGCCTTGCAACCCCTTAGCGTGTTGAACGGATTGCAGACTTGCGCGGCCGATGTGTGTGGGACATACCGGCGATTCAACTTGATGGCGTTCAGCCAGATTTTTGGGTGTGTCGAACTCGGGGTGCACGGACTTCGAGGGGAAAAATAAAAATAAAAATAAAAAATGACCCGCTCAATGCTCCGAGTGGTATCACGGTGTCACACAGCAGCCCTACTCCTCGCCGCCCTATAATCTCACCTTACACGTGGAACGAAACGAACCCGAGGCTCTTGCAAAAGAGACGACCCTACGCCGCAAAAGAGGTCGAGTTGATTTGGCAAGATACCGTCAAACGTCGACTCGCGTGCACGATTGCTTGCGACTGAGGTGGTTGTTTGTTCGATAGTCGTCATTGCCATTTGACTCGGGACGTGAACCGGGGGGACCTCCCACGACGGTTTCGCGCGCAAAGAAGACGAGGGGCTTGTGCGAGAATCGAGCGAGAACGGCACAAAGGTATCAGAAAACTGGTCTAGTGGACGGCTTTTTTTTGTTGGTATCAGGGAAGAGCGTCCGAAGACTCGCGCCAGTCCGCTAGAAACAACGGAGGAGGAGTTGCGTCGATAAGTCGTCGAATACATCGAAAATCGCGAAGGCGTCGTCGTTGCGGTTCACGGAGGAACGGGTTCTTCAGAAAGAGCCATGCGTGATCAGAGCGCCCTACTGTAGAGGGATCACGGCCGGCCTGAGTGTCGGTGCGGAGGGTCCAGGCTGCCTAGTCTGGGTTCACTGTATTCGAGTCGCGGGACAGGTCCAGCAATCGGCCAAGTGAGGTCCGCTGTAAGCTGTTCTGGTGACCCGAGAGTGTCGAGAAGGGTGTAAGAGTACAGGACAGTCGTAGTCGTGGGAAAGTGACGTTTCGGTAAACTCCGCCGCCGCGCGGGAAAACGCAGCGGTGTGCTTCTCTCGCTGACTCTCACCATCCACTCGATTAGACTGTACTCAATCATCGATAATCCAGTATGCCCTCAGTAGAAGCCAACCGCTGGTGAGTCGCGCTGTCCCCGACTCGCTCGTCGGTTCTCCGCAATTTCCGACTCAAGTCATGACGCGGGTTCTCACCACACTCGCGTCCTTGTCCCAGGAACGACCACTTGCTACTCAAGGTCCGTCATCAGACTATGTCATATCGCCCTAGCTGTATCGAATCCCGCGCGATACTCTGTCGCGCTCTTGGCGGTGACGGATCGCGGCTTGCCTTGACCGTGACCGCAGCAACTCATCCCTGTTCGTGTTCCCACCAACGCAGGTCGTCAACGTCCTCGCGTTCCTCTTCCTCTTCTCTTCCAACCTCTACGGGTGCGCCGCTTCCCTCCCTCCTCTCGAAACGTTGCTGACGAGGGCGGCATTTCCGTTTTGCAGAGGACTCTCGCCTCACGGAGCTGGACGTGAGACTGCTTTTACGCCCGCCCGCTACGTCTTCTGGACTTGGAGTCTCATGTGAGTCTCAGCTCTGCTATCTTCACTTTCGCAAAACTCACACAAACCTTCTCTCGCAGCGACTTCCTCCTCCTCGGATACGTCGTCTACCAGTTCTTCGACAAGTCGCATGATTCTGTCCACGGCGTCGGATACAGGTTCGGATTGCTCGCGATCTTGAACGCCATTTTCGTGCACGTCTTCGTCACTCGCCATTTCATCGTCGCGTTCGTTTTCGCGATCCTCGTCGCGTCGACCGTCAGCACCATCTACTACACGCTCGGCGCCCACTACCCTCCCAAGGGACTCGGCGACGTCCTCTTCGTTCACCTTCCCTTTTCACTTTGGCACGCTTGGTCCATCGTGACCCTCCTCATCTCTGCCTTCGCACTCTTCACCCAGTGAGTTTTCCTACTGCTTTCCCGATCAACACTTCCCATATCTTTCACCTAAGCGAAAAGACAAGAAAGAACGCTCACACTCTGCCCTTTTCCTTCACAGCGGAGGACACCACTCTCACCCCTCGGTTCTCACCCGAATCCTCGTCTGCCTCGCCCTCGCGTTCCTTGCCGTCACTTCGTGGGGTTACGCCTTCCGCTCGCGCGGTGGAGACTTGGCCGGTGCGATCGTCCTCGCGTGGACTCTGTACGGAATCTTTGACTACCAAACCGACAAGACGATCCACTGGTTCGCCCTCGCTTCCTTCATCGTCGCTTTGGTCGCCATTGTCAAGGTACGCTCTCTTTCACCTCTCACTTGTACCCTTTCTTTCTCTGGCAAGGGTCATGTAGCTCACAGTCCGTCGAACCCTTGTATGACACAGTCGATCTACTTCACATTTATCGCGCGAGACGGATCCATCGCTCTCGGCAGCGACTCTGAGCGTCAACCCCTCGTCCAGTAAACAGAGGCTTGCTCGAGACCACCTTCCCACCCAAAGTTGGACCCTCCCCTGTTATTTCAGAACGGGAAGAGGATTTTCCTTTCTCCCTTCCCCGAAACACCGTCAAACGACCCCGGCTCTCTTCCCTTTCACTTTGCTGTACCACTCGAAACTTACCTGCTTGCTTCACCTGTCACGCCTGCCTCCTGCTCCGTTCACGAACACACTTGATCTAGTTGTCGCAGTTTTCTCCCTTCCCTTTTGGTTTAGTCTGAAGTTGCAACGAGTTCCTGTTTCCGTTACACATGCGTGCGTTACGCACCGGCAGTGACCTGCAGTGCGAGAGAGGTGACCGTCATCGCTGATGATCGACGCGCGGAGCATTTCACCTCTCTCCATCGCTCGCCCGAGATGACCGACCCCGGTCCGGCCGGGCCGTCTAAACAAGTGCCACCGCTTCCGTCTGCGTCGACCGTGTCGAGTCTCTTGCCGTCGAGCCACGCGGGGCAGAGGAAACGAGCCGACCTCATCTCGTTGAAGCAACGCCTCGCGCACGTCCTCTCGTCCGACCCCGACATTGGTCCCGCGTACTGGTCCGGCTTGACCGATTTCATCCTCGGCAAGATCACTCGCGCAGAGTTGGGAGACGTCCTCGAGAAATGTTTCGAACCGCTCGAGTCCGACTCTGACCGCATCCAAGCCCGTACGTGACCCCTCGACGCGTCAACCAAAGCACTAATGCGAAGGACCTGACACGTTTCCTCCTCCCCGGTTGCAGTCAATTTGCACAACGCGTTGTTGCTCTCGATTTTGTACAACACGACTCGCCCGACTCTGCCTTCGTCTTCGATCCGCCACGCCGGGTTCACCCCGCGCGGGACTCAGAAACGCAAGCTCTTGTCTCACCTCGTAGGCAGTCGAGACGGCAACGAAGACGAAGACAGCGAATTACAGTCGTTCCGGCGCAAAAAGATCAAAGACGTCGTCCTGCGCGTCGGGAAACGCGAGCGCGGCGAGATCAAGGCGCACGCGAACTCGGCAGTGGTGGCGGCGGGAGACGGCGGCGGCAAGTTTGACGATCGGTCGACGATGACGGGCGGCGCGGGACGAGAGAGCATCGGCGATGCGCTTCGGGCGAGTCGTGGAGGGCAGGGTCAGGTCGGAGAGGGAGGTGTTCCGAAAGGGTACAAGGACCACCTCGACGACAAGGGAATAGCAATGCCCGCTAGTGAGTCGAAGCACCGAAGCCTCTGTGTCTACGTCTTTGAGCGACTCGCGACTGATCAGGGGTCCAAAATTTCGGATGCGCAACGGTCAGATTTCACGCAAGAGTACAATCGCTTGGTACAAGCACCTCTGTGCTGCGAAGCACGGGGACTACCAGATGCCGACACGCTCAAGGACCGGATGACGCTGATCGCCTACGAGGAAGGAATGACGGACGGAGTCGAAGAAACGGCAGTTGCGGATTTGCTTTCAAACGCGATCGACGTGAGTCATTGTGCCGCCTCAGCATCCGATCGATCCGGGTTTGGACTCAGTAATTACTCGAGTCGATGCAGTACTACGTCAAGAACATTGTCTCGGCCGCGGCCGCCCTCGTTCGTGGACCACCTACATGTCCAGATCTCGTCTCGCCTCGACGTCCTTCATCGTCCAGACCAGCCTCGACGTTCGCACCTGCTGGAGGGGCAATGAATCAGGCTCCATCACCACTTCCCGACGTTCATTCTCCTGGCACGCCTCCGCCGACACAGTCGGCTCAACGACGTAGGGGCCGTCCCCTCGCGATCTCCGACTTTCATGCGCTATTCGCCGTTCAGCCCGCTTTGCTCGGACCGAACGGCTCGACACATACGAGCGCCGTCGAGCGGATGTACGCCTTGCCCCCTCAGTCAGACTCGGAAGACGACTCGGGAGACGAGTACGAAAGTGATCGTGTTCAAGCTGGTACGACGGCAGATGTAAACGCCGGAAAGGACATGACGGGCGACACGAAGATGTCTAGCCTGGACGACCACAGCGCCGGCGTTGCATCAGTTCCCGTCATCGTGTCAGGCAAAATGCCACGGCTCTCGACGGCGTCGCGAAACCGAAACTTGTCGTTCTACGGCGCCGCGCGAACTATTCCTCCCCCACCACCGGTCCCTGCGCATTCAACTCCCTCTGCTTCTTCCTCGACCTCGTCCCTCTCGACCCTGGCCCCACACCATGCACCGGCTCGAACAAAGTTCCTCCTCGACCCCACCTCGCTACACGGTGTGCCCGAAGGTCACCCCGACGTCCCTCACGTCTCGTCGACTACCGCCTTGGTACCCCTCGTCGTCGCCGCTCCCAACTCTGGCTCTGCAGCTTCCGACTTGTTCGCCGCACACCAGACCAACTCTCCGGCAACAAATGCGACGACCACGACGGCGGGGGGCGGAAGCGGCGGAGGAGGAGGAACCGGTGGTGGCAACTCTCAGGCGACTCCGGCACTGTCACCGAAATCGCTCTCGCTTCGAAATTCCCTCTTTCCCGAACTCGCCATCAACAACAATAACAACAACAACGGTAACCCTTCAGTATCTTCGCTCGGCGGATCCTCTTCCGCCGCCGCGGGTTCGGGCGCGATCAATTCAAAGTCGGCGAAGAAGAACGCGGCGCGCAAGAACCGAACGAACGGCGACGAAGACGAGGACGAAGACGACGATCACAAGCACAACAATGGGAACGGTACGACGACGGATGAGGCCGATTCAGAGTTTGACGACTTGACGGACAAGCTCGCGAAGGCGGCAGCAGCACCGGGAGGTCAATCGGGACCGGGGATGGTGAAACCTCCCGGCGGCGGAGGGTTGAAGATCAAGTTGGGGGGTACGACGACGGGGACTGTCACTCCTACTGCCGGGGTGGCGACGGCGGCGGCGGCGACTACTCCTGGCGGACCGAAATCTGCTGGAGGAGGAGGAGGAGGAGTCGCGGGAGATAAGGACAAGGAGATGGGGAGGAAGTTGTGGGAAGTCGTCGATTCTGTCAGGTTGCTCGACGGCGTGTTGGATCCTTAGAAGCTTGGTGAACACGGGAGTTCATTGCGTTCGACGGACTAAGGGGACGCGTAGTTTGTCTTCCCCCTCGGTTTTTATCTCTTCTCTCTCGGATGTCACGTTAGGTCCCCCCTCGGTAGTTCCCGCTTTTTTTGTGTATTCTTGCCACGTCCCCTGTTGTCAAATGACGATTGGTCCTCGAAGGCATGAGGTATTCCGAGGCGCGTTTCATCTCGAAATCCGCGCGCTCCACTTGCCGTGTCCCCTTCTCTGCGCCTCAATTACGCTCGCGTACGCCACAAATCGGTGTGGCCGGTTACCCTGTGTCACAGTAGCGCGCATGGCTTCTACGTACGATCAACTCGTGGTCCGTCCCTCCACCCGCGCTCTCGTCCCCGCTGCGTGTCCTTGAACTGGCTGACGTGCCGGCGCTCGACGTTGCTGCAGGTCGAGCACGCGAATCTCGCCCCGTTCACGCCGTTCCTCTCGCCTTCGAGCTTGAAACCTCTCTCGATCGTGTTCCTCTCTCTCGCCTTCATCGCCTCGTTCTACTTCTCAACGTGAGTCCTCTCTCTCTCTCTCTCTCTCTCACGCCGGGTGAACCCTTTGCTCGAACCCGAAAACCACGACATTTTCTAAACCAAAAAACGGGGAGGTCGATTCGTGTTCCGGCTCGAGATACTATACAGACTTCGCTCGAAATCGAGTCTCCTCCCTCTGCCCGAACTCGCGGTCGGTTCGATCGCTTCCATCCTTGGCGGCTTTGGGCTCGTTCTCGCCTTCTGTGCAGTCGGTGTCTGCGTTTGAGCCCGAAAACGACGGCCCCGACTTTCGTCGTCTCGGGTACCAAAAAGGAAAAAGCGTCGTCCGTTCAAAACCTCTCTCGGCCCCCTTCGATTCGAGCGTTGTCTGCGTAAAACCGTTCGAATTGAACTGACCCGCCGAATGATTTCTTGTGAATTCCTTGATCGTGTAGGGATTCCAAGCCGATAGTCTCCTCCCCCCCCCCCCTCTCTCCCCCTCGCAGGAGCTTCCAGCCCAGCCGTAAACAACAACCTTTCGCCCCCCGCTTTCTTTTCCCCTCGTTCTCTCCCACATTGTTGTAAACTACGGTGCAAATACCTCCCTTCCTCCTCGACTATAGACGAGAAAACCAAAAGCAAAAAAAAAAAAAAAAAAAGGCTGAGACGCTCCTCAAGTCGTAGTCGCCGGAGGAGAGGAATACAAACAATGGTCTTTCACTTTTCGTTTCTTCCGTCCCCGGGTCTCGCATTTTGGCACCTTGGGGAAAGGCCAGGAGAAGAACTCGATTCTGTTCGCAACGTGTCCTCTCTCGTTCTCTCTTTTCGCTCACACACCTCGAAACCTTTCCAGCTGGGGTGGGAGACAGTGTTCTTTTATCAACACGTTAAAAACACTGGAATACGAAGTAGCTAAATCGTGAGAGAGAGGGCGGAAAAGGGGGGGGGGGGGAGTTGGGGGAGTTGGAGAGAGGGGGGGGATTTGAGGGGAAAAGGATAAATGGGAAAAAGGGGTAGGGGGGGGGGGGGGGGGAAAGAAAGGTGTTGGCATTGTGTTCACAACATACGAGGGTTAGAGAGAGAGTCCAAGAGAATGTTTTGAACGAAAGAGATATCAAAGCGATAGAGAGAGAGAGAGCGAATGAGAAGACAGGAGGCGAAGAGGGGGAATGGAAAGAGAAAGAGGGAAGGGATAGGGATATTTGGGAGGGAGAAAAGGAAAAAAAAAGGGAAGGGAGGGGGGGAGAATTTTTCTTTTGCTGTTTTGTTTTCACACACATTTTCACATAAAGTTGGCGTATCCGTTGGATCCGTGACCTGCAGGAGGAGGGGGAGGCGCTTGCGAGTACTCTTGACCGGGGAACGGGGTGAACCCTCCTCCTCCGTTTTGTTGCTGGTGGTGGTGAGGAGGCGCTCCGTACGCGGGCGAAGGACCACCGTGAGGAGGGGGCGGGGCCGGGTACCCGTTCATTCCGACGTAAGGCGAGCCGGCTCGGCCTCCGTAGTCACCGCCCATCGGAGGGCCGCCGTGGTGCATACCAGGGTGAGGAGACATGAATTGAGGAGGGGGAGCGTGGTGGATCGGGGGACCCATTCCGTAGTAGTGTCCACCTTGAGGCATTCCGTAGTGACCTCCGTGGTACTGGAACGTTGACACGCGGAAAAGGTTGGTCAGTTCGTGCGTTTAGATCACGACGCGGAAGAGGGGGGAACAACACTTACGCCTCCTCCGCCGTGTCGCATGCCATCGTGAGTCTCGCGTTGAATCTTCGATTGGATACGCTTGCCGTAAGGGGTGTTGCGGATCATGGGAAGGATGGGACGGATGGTCTCAATCAATTGAGCACGTTGGGCGGGTTCGGCGTAGTCGAGCGCGGTCTGGACAACGTAGTTGGCAAAGCTGTATGCACCGCGCCCATGCGTCAGTCACACATAGGTAAACAGGGAGAGAGAGCGTGATCTTACGAATCGCGAAGGAGGCGTTCGAGCCTTTGCTTGACCAAGAGTTCGTCAATGATCGCTCGGCGACCGGTCGCGTCCGCGACTCGGATGCACTTCTCGACGACGTTCGACGAGAACTTCTGCGCCGAGAGGGCCGAGACGTTGCCGAGGAATTGGCGAACGATGGCCTCGATGAACCGGTTGTCGTTCAAGTCGAGTACGTACTGAACGACGTAGTTACCGAAAGCGTCTTGAACGAGGGTGAGCGAGTTGTAGGTGATCTCGGTGACGAGCTGGATGCGTTGACTCTCTGAAGCGTGGTCGATGCAGCGTTGCAAGACGCAACATCCGTGACGGTGAGTCGCAACCTCGATGCAGTGCGTAGCGACCGCGTTGTAGATGAATTGGTTGTCTTCAGGAGGGAGGTGGTTCAAGCACTTTTGAATAACGTGGTTTCCGTTGAGATCTGAGTGAGGCGAGGAGGGAATCGCACATTAGTCCTGCGAGCTGAAGTTCAACGTGCGATCGAGACAGCTCACCCTTGATGAGGGTGACGACGTGAAGGTTGAGAGCGAGAATCAAGCTTTGGACTTGTCGCTGAGTCGACAGGAAGTCGATCATCTTTTGGACGGCGCGAGTTCCGTGCATGTTGAGCGAGATTGAAACGAGTTCACCAGCGATCGATTCAATGAGGGCGTCGCGCTGTTCGTCGGTGGCGTACTCGAGGAGACGCTGGGCGAGGTAGTTGGCGAAGGGGTCCGTCATGAGCTCTGCGAAATGGGGGAAGATTTCGTTGAAGATCATGTCGCGGTGTTCCGGGTTCCCGTCCTCGAGCTTCTTCTGCAAGTATCGGCAACCGAATTGGTCCTTGCAGAGGGGGAGCATATCTGAAATTTTCGCCGGCGCGCACGGTACCGTCAGCATCTCGGCCCAAGTTTCGTCTCGTGCCTTGTTGTCGACCGTGAAGACTCACCTCCTTGAAGATCCTCGAGCCTGAGTCCGGCGAAGCGGTTTGCGCCCATTCCGCCAGAGTTCCTGTCACTTCCCGAGCCGAACGCGCCACTGGCTCCGGCGCCGTCGTACACGAACGCGTTAGGGTCGTGAACGTAGCCTCCAGATCCACCACCGAGGAAGGGAGCTGCGAGGGGGTTGGCGACGTCCGAAGACGCAGAGGGGGAGAAAGCCTTCGTGTCGAGGTTGAACTAGGAAAACAGGGCAGCCGGAGCGTCAATTTGGTCCCCCTGTCCATCAAGTCAAGCTGCATCGTCGGCGAGCGAGAAGCTTACGTTCGAGAACTGGTCGTTGAGAGCATCGATTCCACCGATACCGTTCTGCTTGATCGCGCCGGGTCCGGTGGATCCCGCACGGTCTCCGACCTTTCCACCTCCGATCGGTCGAGGGCTCGCAGTTCCGTTGATGCCGGCGTTGGGGGTCGCAGGGGTCGAGACGGGTCCCGAAGAGACCGTGGGTTGACCTCCGGTCGCGAACGACGCGGGCCAATCGGCACCGCGCGAAGGGGTCTGCGAAAGCGGGGCGAGGTCGAGCGCGGCCGATGAAGCAGAGAGGACGCCGGGTCCGGACCCGTCTCCTCGGCGAATGAGGACGGGGAACTTGTCGTCGTCGGTGTTCATCTGAAGGTACTTGCCTCCCCAAGCCGAGTCTACGTTGGCAGAAAAGCTCGGATGAGTCAGTTTCGTTTCGCTCTAACGCTTCTGAGCGAGTTTTCGACCCCGAGTAGCGGGAACCTAAGGAACAAGACTCACTTTGAAGGTCCGCATCGAGCTCATCGTCGAACAAGAACGAGTTGAGCATAGGTTTGCCCTCCTTGTCGGCGACTTGAACCCTCCTGCCTCCCGCGGGGACCGCACCCGCGCCTTCCTTGTCTTCCTTTCCGTCCTTCAACTCTCCCGAGTGACGTCTCGAACCGGGCATGCTCTTGGCGGCCATTCCCGACGCGGCAGCGGCAGCGGCTCCGAACCCGGCGAGATCGTTTCCCGAACGCGAGCGAACGGGTCCGGTCGGTTTCGACGATCCACCGTTCGACGACGGCGCGGGCGAACCTCCAGTAGCGGCGAGGAGCGCTTGCTCTTCGGCTTGTTGTTGAAGTTCGAGTTGCTTCATCTATTTCGAGCGACAGGGCGACGAGAAGGGAGTAAACCGAGCGAGGGATGTCAGTGTCTCAAGCTCGTCGAGAACATCGTCTTGGGCCGTGTGAGTATCCGACGGGGCGAGCGCGAGACTGACCTGTTCCTCGAAAGCCTTCTTCTGGAGCTCACGCTGCCTCTCGTGTTCGAGACGCTTTTGCTCGAGCTTCTGTTGTACGAGCGAGGCGGTAGGAAGGTTGGAAGGTATCGGCCGAAAGTTGAAGGAAAGGCAATGAAAGGGTAATTGAATTGTCAGGATGGGTGAACAACGGCGCGGCACTCGAGACGGCGAGCAAACGGAGGAGAGGTAGACTCACGGCAGCGGCATCAGACGAAGCTTGCGAGTTGGTCTGGGATCAAGGGGTCCGGTACGAGGGTCGTTCGCGACGGTAGCGACAAGGTCAGCCCAACCTGCTCGAGAAGGGGAAGCGAAACGGGGGAGGGGAGGCCGCGTGGAGGGGAGGGCAACTCACGGCCAAGTCGAGCGTGTCTCCGAGTCCACCCTTGTCCCCTTTCGAGGCGGCGGCCTTGGACGAGTCGTCGTCGGTAGCGGGTTGCTGGCGGAGCTGAGGGAGCGAAGTTGCGAGCTTTGGCGGGAAATCGTCCCCGTTGGCCGACGAGCCAGCCGAGGAAGGTGCCGACGTGGAAGAAGGGGCCATCTGCCACACGCCGAGCGGGGTCAGTGACTGGACCGAGTGCCGAGGCGGCGCGGGCGAGGCGGATTTGGAGAAAAAGGGCGGCAGACGTTCGAAGGGCGAGAGCAGCGACCTGTCCACACCGGGGCAGGCGGCGAGGGCGAGGAAGTGGGAACGGGACGTACATATAGACTCTAAGCTGGTAGCACAATAGGACAACAACACAGGTACGGCCAACCTCTAGAGACGAGGAACTCAACCGCCCTGCAACTTCAGCCGCGCTAGACGTTTAACAAAAATACAAACCCTTCCACCTCTCGGTCCAGCCGCTCGACCGACACGTACCCGAGACTATGAATGCTTCGAAAGCGAGTCCGATGCTCCCGGACCGTTCCGAGCGAGATGAACAACCGAAAAACAGGAAACTCGGAACACTCGCGTACAGGGTTCAAGGCATAGAGATGGCTAGCTGGATGCACAACATACACGAAACGCGAGTACGAAAAGGAGACAACAAAAACGATATGCTACTCAGCGGGCGGGAAAAAAAAAATCAAAACCGAGGTTTCGGTCTAGTATGAGAGTCTGACCCTAGATGGTCACCGTATCGCGGGTTCACGGAATCGTAGTAGAAGGTGCCGTCGAAGTATCTCTTCGCCTCCTCTTCGCCGCGACGTACTTTGCGAATCGACTCCTCAATCCGACCGTGTCGCGCGGTCCGACGAGATCCAGCGAGTCTCCCAAACCCTGCGAGTCGCTCCTCGTCCTCCTGCGTCCTCCTCCTCCTCCACTTTCAACTCCGATTCCGGCAGCAGACGTCGAAGTCGAGCCCCGGTGGAGCAAACCCCGCAAATGTCTCACGACCCTCTCCTCCTCGTGCCTCTCCCTCTCTCGTTCCGTCGCCTCGCGTTCGTCCACCTCGTCGCTTCCTACCCGTCCTCCCGTCGTCGTGACCCCTCGCGCATCGTCCCCCGTCCGTTCCGGTGCACCGTCGGCCTGTCCGCCTTGTCTTCCTCCTCGCGCAGGATCCGTCATCGTCGTCGTCGTCGTCGTCGTCTGTTCGCCCAAGTCGAGCCGACACAACGGACACAACCTCGACACTCCCAACAACCACGGGTCGATACACTCGACGTGGAACTGGTGTCTCGCGTCACACGGGAGGATCCGGATCGAATCCCCCTCGGTGAAATCGCACACGCAAATCGGGCACGACATTTGTCCTCCCTCGTCTTCGTTTCCGTCGTCGTCCGCGTCGGGTGCTGCTCTGGGTCGCTCTGTCGCGCTCGCCGTCGTCGTCCTAGTCGTCGGGAAGTCGGTGGGTCTGGCGATCGGGGGCGAGGGACCCACGACTGACAGGATACCGAGAGATGGATCACCCTGGTCCGTTCTTCCGACGACCGGGGCAGCACGGTCGATCGAGGAGGAGGGGGCGACGACGAGGGGCGCGATCGATCCAGCGGCGGTGTGAAACGAACCGATCGAGACGCTCGGTCGCATCGGTCGGTCAAACGACGACGACGACTCGTCGCGATTCTGTTGACGAGGATGAGAATCGATCTCTTCAACGACGAGATTTCGATCGTCTCGGTCGGTCGATTCGAAGTCGTTCGAACGCGTCGAGTCGTGTCTGGGCAAAGCCGACAGAACTGGTGCGAGGTGCACGAGCTCGACGTCGTCCACCTCTTTCCCTTCGTCTCGACCAGCTCGGATCTTGGCCACCTCCTCGTCGTCCTCTCTCCTCTCTCCCAAAGTTCCTGCACCTCCTCCTCCTCCTCCTCCGAACCGGACGATCGGAAACGTATCGAGTACGGCGCGCGCCAATCCCTGCGCGCGGTTCTGCGCTCCTCCTCCTCCTCCCGCGGTACCATCTCCGTCGATACCCGAACCACCGTTCGCGTGATTACGGTATCCAAAGCCGGCCCGAGGTCCGTACCTCTCTGGGTACCTGATCGCGCGCACCGCACCACAGAGAATGACCGTAAAGAACAAGAATGTCACTAGTATCACAACAAACCCCAATGGGGAAACGTCGACATGAGCTCGTTAGTCCCATTAAACAAGAGGTAGAGAAAGCGAGACAGAGAGAGAGGGAGGGAGAAAGAGAGAGAAGGGAATGAAAAGAAAAAAAAGAAAAAAAACTGACCGACTCCCGTAATCGAGTACAAGATGATCATGGCCAACCCCGTACTCGGTCCGTCGTTACGGTTTTGGTTCCCGGTCGGAGTCGGAGCGGAAGAAGCGTTCAACCCTCCGACGGTCAAGTTGCGCGCGGCGACGACCGCGCCGAGGTAGTTGATCGCGACGGTCGGGAGGAGGGACGAAGTTTTCGTCGCCGTGCCACCCGAAGCGGTCCGAGTCGTGACAGGAGAAGAAGACGAACCGACGCGAACGACGGCCGACGACGGACCTGCGCGGTTCGACGACGAGAACAACGTCGAGGTCGGTTCTTGTTGTTGACGTTTCTTCTTTTGTCGCACGAGCCGTCGCCTGCGTGTCGCGCCACCTCCGCTCGTCGTTGTTGTCGTCGTGTCAAGCGGTTCTGTAGCGGTACCAGACGAAGGAGACGTAACGACGGACACCTCGGAAGGGAAGAACGACGAGGTTGAAGCGGTAGCGTCGCCGTCGGTGCTCGAGCTCGTGTCGTCGAGGTCGCCGTCCGTTGTCGTGGTCGTAACGTTGATTGGGACGTTACCGACGACCGAGAGCGCGTTGTTGGCGAGGAGGGCTTCAATCAGGGTCGCCGAAGCGTTGAGCGCCTCGGAATCGTACTTCCACGCCGAAGAGTTTACGTTTCTAATTCACGACCACCCGGGAACCCCAACGGTCCGAAGTCAGTCCTTGCGGTTACATTCGGCGGGGCACCAGACAGAGGGAGAGAAACACTGTGTTACCCGAATTGGCTCTCGATGATGCGCGCGTTCTGCAACGAAGTCGTCGCGTACACGTCGAGGACTTTTTCGTAATCGGCAATGTACTCTTCGTTGATCGCGCAACCCTGATCCTCAACGAGAGTCTGAGCGAGTGATCTTCTCGTTGTGCGTGCGTGCATGAGTTGACGTACCTGGGCGGTGAGCGAGTACAGGACGGCGGCCTGAGCGCCGAGGTCGCGGCAGATTGTGAAAATGTCGTCGACGTCCGAGAACGACGTGCCGTTCGTGTCGCAGTTGATCATGGCGAGCCACGGCACCGCGGCTGGGGGTTGACTGCGCAGCGTCTCGTCAAAGTGGAGCAGGACGCCCTTGGAGTAGCGCGTCCAGGGCACGATCGTGGTCGAGTTTGTATAGTTGCCGTCGTCGCCGAAGCCCTCGGCGAGGAGTTGGCGCGACACGTCGGCCGAGAAGACGCTGAACGGACCGTTGTAGTACGCGAGGTGGAGGAGGTCGTCCGACTGGGTGAACGCGGTCGAGTCGTTGGTCGCCTTGGCGGGGATGTAACCGTGCGAGGGCCGGACGAGGAGCAGTGACGCCGCGAGCGACACGAGTGACAGCGCATGAGAGTGCATGATCGTCGGCGTCGGGTCGAGCCCCCTCGCTCGCAGGCTCGGGTACAGGAATCGGCTCGGAGGTGGGATTCGAACTAGAGCGAAATCGGGAAATCCGAGGTCCAGTCCGGGCTACGCTTCGGGTGTGCGGGCGTCCCCGATGCTTCAGTAAGCCTAATCGGAGTCGAGCGAGGGCAGTGAGCGGGTCGATCGAGAGGAGAGGAGAGGAAGGAGGAGTCCCGCTCCCGGTCTGCGCGTTACGGTAAATTTCAAATGAATTCGATCCCTCCCTCCCTCTTTCAACTCCGCTCGACCGCTCGCTCGCGACCATGACGTTGACAGCTCATTCGTATGACCCTCTCCCACGGGTCTACTTCCTCTTCTTCGCCGTGGTGGAACCGTTCCTCACGTACCTCGGCGCGATCTACGCCGTCGTGACCCCGTCCGAGTACTTCATCTCGCTGTTCCCCTCGTCGCTCGTGCCCGCGCCATTGCCCCACCTCGTGCACCCGGCGTCCGTCATGGCGACGCGCCAACTCGGGAGTTGCTTCTTCCTCTTTGCCCTCTTTGGTTCGATCCTCCTCCCACGCGTCAAGCACGTCCTCATGACCCAAAATGACGATGGCCAAGGCGGCGGCGGCGGCGGCGGCGAGCGGTTCGAAAAGTTTGTCGAAGCCTACTTGGCTTGTCTCGCGCTGGCCGATCTCACCGTTGCGTTCGAATTTCCCCCTTTCCCCCACTTTCTCTCGCTTTGCCTTGTCATTTTCCGTTGTTTGGCGATGCTCATTGGGGGCTCTTGCGGGCCAACTCTCGACAGCATATCGGTTTCACACTGTTCGACCTCGGACTCACGGGAGCGACTCGGCCGTTCGTCCACTGGAACCAACTCGTCGTCGGCAACGTCGTCATTACCGTCGGGCTGTTCGCGGTCAGGATCATGTGGTTCTCGCAAATTGGCCGAGAGAGCTATCGCACGGGCCGTGCAGAGATTGAAAAGGTGAAATCCAAGTAGAGCTGGTATAAGATATCATCTACTGCGGGGCGATACAGTGCAAAGGAGAGGGAGATTCACAGAAAGAGAGAATATGACGGTCTAGATAATCGAGGCGATATGGCTAGAGTAGGTCACGAAGGGGAAGATAACGCAATCGTAGAGTCGCGCTACTCTCTGACCCCCTTGGCTCCCCAGTAGGCGTTTTTCGCTGCCGATTTGGCCTTCTTGTTGTTGGAGCTGCCCTCGTCTCTCTTCGACCTCTTCTTCGGTGGGGCCTCCTTGACCACCTTGCGCTGCTGTTGCTTCGCCGCCGCCGCCGCGCCGTTGATCTTGAGCGCCTTCGAGCCAGCCGCAGGTACCAAGCTCTGCATGACCTGGTCGCTCGAATCGGACCCGGAAGAGTCCGTTGTTTCGACCCCGGCAGCGGTGTCGGCGTCATCTTGCTCCGAATGTTGAGCCGAATCGAACCTGACGAAATCTCCTCCTCCTCCACCGAGGACGACGTCTTCCTCTCCCTCGCCGAGTTGATCGTCGTCCGAGGAATCGGCCTCGTCGTCGTCGTCGTCGGAAGTGTGCGAGGTGTAGAGAGGTCGAGGTTGAGCTTGGTTCTTGCGCGCGACGACGGTAACGGCCGGCACTCCGACCGAGTACCTAGAGCCTTCCTCCTCCCCTTCCGAATCGTCGTCGTCGAAGCCACCACGTCGGCCCTTCGCCGCCGACCGTGTCGAGTACTCGCTGTCCTCGTCTGCTCCACCTCCGCCCGCCAACCCTTTGAGACTCGCGGCGGCCGCTCGCGCTTCCTCGATCGTCTTGCGGTCGACGAGCGGCACCGCCGCCGTCGTCGTCGTTTCGACGACCGCCGAGGCCTCCCTCGAACGCTTCTTGTCCTTTTTCCTCTCTGCCTTGCGCTCCTTCTCTTCGATCCTCCGCTCGAGCTTGGCGACGGTACGTTCGCGGCGCTGCCGGTCCCGCTCTTCCTTCATCGCTCGTTTCATCGCCTTCTTGCCTCCGACCTCTCCTCCTCCCGCCGCGTCCCGAATCCGCTCGAGGATCTTTTGCAACACGCCGTCGTCCCACAGCCTCAGGTTTGCCTTGCGCGCCTCGACGCCGGCCCTCGTCATGCCGACGATCGAACCGAGCAATGACCTGGTCGAGTCGCTCGGCGGGTCCGAATCGGCGTTGGGCAAACTCTTGTCGCTCAACTTGACGACAGTCGGGTTACGCTCGTGGTCGATCACCGACTGACGTTGCAAGACGGTCGCCGAGAGCGTGTCGAACCCTCCCGCGAGCGTCTGGCGCACGCGGAGGATGTTGTGCGAACCTCCCGAGACGTCGTTCGTCGGGTCGTTTGGGTCCTCGATCGACAAGAGGTACGGCTGGTTCGGACGGAACCACCCCTTGTCGTGCTTGTTGTAGTAACCCCCGCGCCCTTTCAACGTGATCCCGGCCTCGTCAAAGTTGAAGTGTTTGCCGTAGTACTCGAGAAACTCGAGGAACAAGAGTCCAATATTGCGCGACGGTTGGATCTGGGCTGATTGGATCCGCGGATGAAGCTGCAAAACCACGCCCGGTCCATCATCGTGAGCTGGCTTCAGCTGGCAGAGTCGGAAACGAGGAGGACAGAATCTTTGAGAGAAGGGACGACATACCTGAAGAAAAGAGATGACGAGGCAAATGATCGAGTAACTTCCCAATCCACCCGTAAACACCTCGTTCATGCCCCGTTGTGCGAGGTATCCTTTCACCAACAAGACCAGACTCCTCGCGACGCCATGGTCCACCGCTTCCTCGACAACCACTACGTCGTCTGCTCTCTCCTTGCCCTTCCTCACTGCTGCTCCCGAAGTTGACGACGACGACGACGACGACGAGGAAGAAGACGCTTTTCCCTTGATCGACATGCCTCCCGTCGCAGCACCCGGTTCGACGTACCCTTCCTCCCTGAACGCAAAGTCTTCCAACATGGACCGGACGCGAATTGCCGCGTCGACTCCATTCTTCTGGTTGACCGACAAATCGACCTGGAACCCGCCGTACCTCGTCGTAAACTTTACGATCGGGACTCGCGCTTTCGCAATGACGACGAGGGAACTCGGTTGCGCGATCGAAGACGTCAGGAGGAGCGACGCGAGTCGGTGCAGGAGGGACGATGAGGGTTTGAGCGGAGGCGAAGGCATCGAAGGACACAGGACGACCAAGTCGATGTCTCTGTTCCCATGTTAAGGGGTCACAGGCAGGGCGTGAGTTTTCGCACGCCTAGTGCAGTCAAAGGTCGAAAATCCGTCGACACGAGAGAGAGAGGGAAAGTGAGAAAAAAAAGACTTGCCCGCCAGGGAGGTATAGTCCGGTTCCAACCGAGCCGAAGCATTCGACGTCGGCGTCGGCGTATTTCGATTTGATCGTCCTCCGAATGATCTCGATCGTAAACATCCTCAACTCGTGTTCGACCGGGGTCGGCGAGATGTAACTGATGTAGGATTTTGCTTCCGCGTTGAGTCTGCGGACGCGCGAGTCGGGTCAGGGTTTTGGCGCTCTCCGCTCGAATCAAAGGGGCTAGGGGGAGGTCGTACTGCGACGTCGCATTCTCGTGCGAGGACCAACTGAGTCCCGGTTCGTCGCACCAGGGCGTGCTGCGTTCCTTTTCTCGTTTGCGGAGCTGCCGCGTGCCTTCCTCTTGTTCTCCGTCGAGGCTCTCGTCGTGTTTCCGTTTCCCACCTCGATCTCGGTTCCTCGAGTCCCTAGTCGAGTGCGAGTGGCCCGTGTCGCGTTCGCCGTCGCTGAAATCAAACGAGATGAAATCTTCCTGTTGCTCGAACTGAACTCGGTTCGGGTCGGCGGGCTGTCCGGCGGACTTGCTCGACCCGGAAGGAGTTGCGGCTCCTCCGGTCGCGGCGGTCGAAGTGGCTGCGGGTAAACGGGATTTGGTGGAAGATGAAGGCGACGCTGTGACGGGCGACGGCGATCGTTGCTTGCGCCGAACGTAGTTGCCCTTCTTGACTGTTGCCATGTTCGCCATCGAGGGCGCGTAGGTCGTTCAGCGTAGAGTCGGCGCGTGAGCCTGACGCGATCGCAGAAAATTCCCGACGCCGACGCTGTTTCGCTCGATTGCACGACGTCAACACTCGTTCCGCTCGCATCTTCTCAGTGCCACTCGAAGCTCGGTGCTCGTGCTCTGAAGCTGATCCAAAACTGCTCAACGCTGCTCGTGCGTGTACTCGAGTTGGCTCGATCGCGCAACGCTGCAGCAGCTGTCACGACTTTGAGAATTCCCGTCGACTCTCTCACCTAGTGTGGTGAAGAGTTGCACGTGGATCCGCAAACAACCCCATCGGAGGAACAAGCGTTGCTGTCTGATGACGCAAGTTTGGACGTTCTCTCCTCGCTTGCACTGCAGCGCGAACCGCGCAGTCGGGTCCAGCCTAGTCACATGCAAGGTTCCGAGACAATAACGAGGGAAAAGGCTGTGACTTGGCCCTGTCGCGGAACAGATCCCGCTCAAGCCCCGCCAGAAATTCCAACATTTCCAACGGTTTGGTTTTAACTCGCAACTCGTGTTCGTTCTCCCAGGCGGTCTCACTTGTCCCGACTCTCGCTATTACACCTCAGAAGCTGGTAATCAACCGCACGATGACCTCGAACAAGACGAGTCCGACTGCGCTGAGTCCGCTCAACCTCGCGATCGGAGCCGGCGTCTCCCTCTTTGAAGTGTACGACGTCCGCTCCCTCGTCGCTTGTGACTATCAAACTGACTTTGCCCTCGTGACTCGGCTCGGAATACAGTACGACCCTCGGTCAACCCCTCGAAGGTGCGCACAATCGCATCGGCGCGCCTCCCCGGTTCCTTCGCTCCGTTGTCTGCCTGCTGACTCGAACTCCTCGCAGTTCTCAAGACTCACATGGCTTCGAACAGGTCGGACAACTTGCGCACAGCCATCTCCAAGACGTACTCGCAACGCGGCGGGTTCAAAGGGTTCTACCAGGGGCTCATCCCTTGGGTACCGCGCTTTTCCTTGTTCCCTTCCTCGTAACCGTGCTCAAGGCAACGAGTACTGACTGCTCGATGGGATGGGTTCAGGCTTGGATCGAAAGTGCGACGACGGGGGCCATCCTGTTGTTTACGAGTTCGTCGATCGAACAGTTCGCCGTCGAACAAGGTGGGATCGGGAAAGGAACGGCAGGGTTGTTGGGCGGGATGGGAGGTGGAGCCTCTCAAGCTTACCTCGCCATGTAAGCCATCAATCCCTCGCTCGAGCTCGAGAAGGCTCGAGGATCCCACTTTGCGAAGAAAGCTGACTTTACTTGGTCACGCCATCGGTTCACGACGTTACTGCCTGTGACCAGGGGAGTGTGTACGACAATGAAGACTGCAGAGATCACTAGGATGAAACAGGTCGTCAGTCCCGTTCCCGGTGAACCGCTGCCTCGTCAACTCAAGGTTCCCTCGACGTGAGCTTTTCTTCCATGCCGCCACTCTCCCCTCTTTCCTGCCCGGCTTGAGCATCTTGTCTGATGGGTACACAAACATCTCGCTCGCTTCGGACCCCTCTGGCCAAACAGGTGGTCGTACTTTCTCAACACTTACCGTCACGGAGGAATCGCCGCAATCAACAAGGGGGTCAACGCCGTCGCGCTGCGCCAAGTCACCAACTGGGGCTCCCGCATCGGTATCGCGCGAGCGGCCGAGGAAGTCATCAAGGACGCGAGGGGTTACTCGAAACAGACGCCGCTCGGCGTCGGGGACAAAGTCGTAGCGTCGGCGATTGGGGGCATTCTCGGGTGTTGGAACCACCCGATCGAAGGTGCGTGCGGTTTTTTTTTACCACGCAAGACAACCTGTTGTACCCATCCTTGACGGGATTTCGGCCTCGGGACGTGTATTGTGACGAGCGTCGCAACACAGTCGTCAGGGTCGAAATGCAGTCGCTCAAGCAAGGCAAGAAATCTGTCAATTTGAACATGCTCGACACTCTGAGGTTGATATACCAAGGCAAGTCGATCCTTGTTCTCTCTCCATCGAGGGTCTACTCTCGCCCCGATTCTCTCGCTCTCTCGAGATCGAACTGACCGTGCCCGTCTTCCTATCTTCCTCTCCCGTCCCCCGTTCGGACCCTCTTCTCCCGAATCCGGGAGTCGCTCTTCTACGTCCTCCCTGTCGAACCCCTCGCCGGGAATGATTGTGGCCAAATCGTTCCCCATCAGAGAACGGCCTCGCCGGTCTCTTCCGAGGTGTGACTCCCCGAATCGCTCTCTCAACCTACCGCGTACGTCGTCCTCTCCCCCCCCCCCCCCGCCACAACCCCCTTCCTCCTTTCTTCCCCTCGTTCTCTCTGCAACTCGCGCGCGCTTCTTCCTTCTCACGTCCCGGTTTGACCCCAATCTTTGAACTGACGCACGTTATAATAACTTCTCGTTCTCTTCTTCTCGAACCTCTCCCACAAAAACACTCGTTCCCGTTCGGGGGATCTCAAATCGTTCTCGCCAAAACGTAATCAACCTCGACGTACGGGGAATCGTCGCGAAAAAAAAAAACCCCAAAAAACAGACCATCTGCCTAGTCTCCCTCGGCGACTATGTCAAGAATTGGTCGTCGAATAATTCGATCGAGCGACGTGGAGGAGGAGGAGGACAAGGTCCGAGTTTCATCGTCGATAACAACCTTGCGGCGGACCAGGAACGTCGCATCCTTGACGAGATGGTTCCGACTCAGTGAAAGATAGGAACCAAAGGGTCAGGGAGGGAAAAGAGAAAAAGGGGGGGACCGACCCAGAAGGGGAGATCAAAAAGCAGAGAGTTGAAAAAACGAGTTACTTTCCACCCTCCCGGGCGCTGGGCGGTGAAGAGCGAGAGAGAGGACGGATTAGAGCGGTCCCTTTTTTCAAAAAAAAAAAAAAAAGATCGGTCCGAGCGTTTTCCATGTCTCTCTCTCGCTCTTCTCGCTTGCTCTTCTTTTTTTCTAATCGAACTAGGTTGAGTTGTAGGAACGTGCCGACTTGTCTTTACACAAAGAACAGAACGAATGCAACTGAATCGCGGTAAACCAAAAAAGAAACGCAAATTACTGACAAGAGACCGGCCTAAAAAATGCGAAATGTGACCTTCTTTCTCCCTTTCTCCCCCGCGTCCTCACTCCCTTGGGGACCCTAACCCCGGCAGACCCTCACGAGCTCAAATCTGGGCCGCGAATTCCTAAAACCACTTTCTTGTTGTCGGGATCGTGTCGAATTTTTTTCAGACCGGAGCCACTGCGTAGTCACGAGCGGTCGTCTTCGTCGTCTTCGTCTTCGTCGTTGCAAGTCGTTGTTGTCGATGCCTAGGCGAGACGTCCGTGCGCTTGAGGTCGAGCCCATCGAACGCAACGGCGACGAAGAACGTCGTTGACAACATGATGGAACCTGCGACCGCTAGGTTGTACAAGTCACTGGTGCCACCAGCGGAAATTGGCGGTTCGGGGGGAAAGAGGAAAAGGAGAGGGGGGGGAGGGGGGGGAGGGGGGGAGAGGGGCAAATACCCAAGGAGTCGACGAGGAGAAAAGATTGGTCATTTCGATTTTGAGCGAGAAGGCCGAGGTTAACAAGAGACGAATAGATAGAGAGAGAGAGAGAGAGAGAGAGAGAGAGAGAGACTCTCAACGGGGGGGCGAAGAGAGAGAGAGAGGAGAGGACTCACCAGAACCCTTGGAATCCACCTACGGGACACTTTTCGCCGAGTGCGATCGCCGAAACTCCGACCGCTCCCCACCCGAGTCCGAGCACGACGTCGACGACGAGGATAAATTTGACCCGTTTCCGAGCGACTAACCACCGCTCTTCGAGGTGAACGTGCGCGAGGATCGACGAGAAAGACCGAGGGTTGTTCGGAAGTTCATCATCATCGGGTTCGGTGGTACTTTCGCCTGAAGAGTAGTACTCCGAGGTATCGTCCGAGTCCGAAGGAGATGAGACATGAGACACGAGGTCGGTTTCGTCTTCGAAATCAGGGTCCCGTTCGCGTGAGCCGCGACGGATCCGTGCCTCCTCGTCTTTGCGCCTCTTTCGCTCGGCGGTACGACGTCGGCGACGGTGACGACGCCGAGTATGCCGTCGTTGCTTCCTCCGCCTCGTCCTCTCGCGGTCCGTTTGGCTCCCGACCACCGGCGGCGGCAGAGGTTGCTGACCGAACCAGGACGGGTCGAGGACGAGGTTGATCGACGGAGGTTGTTCGAATTGCAGTTGCGACCGGGTTCCTCCCCTCGGTACCCGGTGCGGTCGTCGGAAACAATCGCACCAGTTCTGACTGCGGTTCTCTGCCGGGTACGACAAGGGATAGACGCCGCGTCCGCGTCCGCGTCCGGGTTCGAGCGGGGCAGTGCGAGATCTTTGACGTGAGTCGAGGCAGGGACGCAGGACAAAGAGATAGACCGTGATTGAGAGGGACACGAAGGGCAAGATGTAGAGGGCGACGAGCGCGATACTGCCAGCAGTGGGAGGCTTTTCTTCCGGATGTGTGAGCTAGACGTAAGACAACCCCACCTCCCAACTTTTGATCAGTCGCTGCCTTTTCTTCTCAGTAATCAAGTGGAGCGTGATCAACGCACGAGTGAAGCTCCTATGCTAGCGATCCCGACCGTGACCGCACCGAGCCCTTGAATCCACCTCACGACGATTCGTTTCCTGCGACCCTCGACGACCAACCTCCCCTTATCGTCGACCCCACTCCGTTCTCTCTCGAGCCGCTTCTCCATCTCCTTCTCCTCCTTCATCGCTCTCATCCCGTCCTTGAGCCTCTGTCGTTGACTTTGCTCAGTCGAATTAGACGCCGGCGTTGTCGGCCGTCCAAACTCTCGCTCGAGTCGCTTGATCCGCTGTCCGAGTCTCCGCTCGTGCGACTCTCGTTCTCGCCCTTTCCTTCCAGAGTCGTACGGGTCGAGACTGTGACCCGTAGCCGCCGAGTGAGACGACCACGGGTGGAGGTCACGTTCATACCCGACCCCGCGTTGGAACCCTTTGAACGGGTTCGATTCGACCTCGGTCGTCCATCCTCGCTCGTTTGGTGCGTCTCGTCGGTCGTGCAATGAGTTTAGTGTTCCGGTACGTGGAAGAGTCGGGGATCGAATCGACGAGGCGGACGGATAGTCAAAGTCGGGCTGACTGAGAGGGTACGGAGAGGAATACGGACTTGAGGACGGCGGGGCATAGTCGAACGAAGCGGTCGAGAACGAGTGGTGTGCCGAAGGAGGAAGGGCAGGAGGAGAGACGGACGCGGCTCCCGAGACGAGGTCGGCGAGGCCTTCGTGCGACACGACAGAGGCATCCGTCGCCTCTAGCTGGTGGCTGTACTCGGTGACCATGCTGAGGCGGTTGTCGTCGGAAAAGAAGGGTTCCGACGTCGACAAGCGCGCACGTTGCCCGATCGATCGACGAGGCGCGTGCGCCGGCCCCAAACCCTTGCCAGATCTCGTTCCTGCTTTCTTGCGTGCACTACGATCAAGCTGCTTGACGTTTCGAGAGCCGAAACCGAGTCGGGGCAAGGCCGAACGACAGAGAAACAGGGGGAGCGACGGAAGTACTGTACTGACCGCCAACAACTTGCAGCGCATTCACTCACTCACTTCGCGACCGGGCTCTCGTTTTCCGCGTAATCCTCCAAGAACTGACAATGATCCCGATGCAGAATAACGATAGCTTCTTTTTTCACATTTCCAAACGCTTTCAAGGTCTCGTCCTGCTCTCACTGCTCGCCGGCGTCGTCTTCGTCGTCGTACGGAGGCAATCCCCACTGCGCCGGATCAAAGTGCTCCATCGACTCGTGCGTGTGACTCGGGTTCAACCCGTGATCGTCCCCGAGCGTGCTGACCAATTCAGCATCAGGGATCCAAACGACTGGTGAGGGGAAACCCAAGCGAAACATGTTTAGCGTGCGCGCGCGCGACAAAAAAACGATCAAGAACCTCTCCCCCTCTTACCTTCCATTCCTGCTGCTCGAGCGGCGATCACTCCCGGCGCACCGTCTTCAAAGACCAAAACTGCCTTTCGCTCTTCTTCCGTTCTGAGTCACCGGCGTCGGCGAGGAAGTCGAAAAGTCAGTCGAAAGAGAAAAGAAATAAAACCTCAAGGCCTCGCTCGGGGGTCGAGGGCGCGTGTTCCCCTTCAGACGAGAGCAATGCGGGACTGGTAAAACAAAAGGAAAGAAGAAACACACGTGATTCCCAGCATCTTTGCCCCTTCGATGAAGATGGTCGGGTCGGGTTTCCCTTTGCCGCCTAACCTTGGGTCGTCTCCGCACAAGACCTTGTCTCCGAACGCGTCAAAGAGGTGACCGAGGTGAGCAGACTTGATCAGGTAGTTCTTCTTCATCGATCCTGTCGCGATCTGGGCGTCGTCGGCGGGCAGGGAAGCAATCAGAAATTCGCCGCAGCACGAGAGGGGGAGGCGAGACGGGGAGGGAGGGAGGACTGTACCGCCATCGGGACCGAGTGTTTCTCGAGGTGTTTGACGAGTTTGAGGACGCCGGGCAGAGGTTGGACCTGGGTGAAGGCTTGCTCGAGCCCCGTGCGCGACTGGGCGAGCACTTCCTCGACCGAGAGTGGAACTCCAGTCAGTTCGATCAAGACGCGCGCGGCGTCGTGGGCGGGCCGCCCCATGAGTTGACTCTTGATCTGCTCGGCCGGAACATCGAAGTGAGCTATCGCAAGCAGATCGAGCGAAGCGGGAGCGGGAGGTGGGGGCGGGGCGGTTTGACTCACGTCCCACGTGACTTGTTTGCCGTACGGGCGTAGGACGTCGTTCGTTACGAGAGTGTACATGCGCTCAGAGTCGATCAGGAGGCCGTCCTGTCGACGGAGCGGCGAGTGAGCGACGCGATCGTAGAATACGCACGCAGCCGCGAAGGCGCGCGCTGACGAGGGCGACTTGCCATGTCAAAGATGACGGCGTTGACCCGGGCGTGTACCATGGTGCGTTACAGGCGATGCGAGTGGAGCGAGCGAGCGAGAGAGCGGTTCATCATTAAACCTTTCAAGTTTCTTCTCTACCTCGACCCCGCTTGACTCGCCGGTAGGAACGTCGGTCAGCGACGCAAAGCTGAGTGTGACCTGCGATGCAACCCGCGTCGGGCAAGGAGAAGGCCAAAGTCGGACGCCGGCGGATCGCGTGCACGGCGTGCTCGGCCAACAAACAGAAGTGTGACGGTGCGACGAGGCACCCGTGAGTCCGTCCCTTCCCGAGGCCTATTCCCTCTCCTCGTGACTGACGTGCGTCTTTCACGTCAGCTGCCGACGTTGCGAACTTTACAACGTCGCTTGCGAGTATCCCGATGGCCAGGTTCCCAGGGGCGCGGTCAGAGTCGCCACCGGGCTGCACAGTGACGATGCATCTACGAGTACCGCAGAAGGAGGCGGAACTACCTCGAGGACAAATTCGAGTGCGAACGCGAAAGGGGGAGCAGTCACGAGGAGCACTGCTTCGAGTGACGCCGGAGTTCTGAACCAAGAAGCGCACACGTCCGAGACTGCGACCTTGTGAGTACCATAGACTCGGCCACGAGCCTCGAAAGCGGTCCCGTTCGAGGCTGAATTTCTTTTTTCCTGTGCTTTTTCTGCTGTCATCAGACTGCGAGAGATCAGAGAACGGTTACTTGCGATCGAGACTGGACTCGACAACGACAGGCGTCAAGGCGGACTCCGACCGAGTCCGACCGTCGCCGCTTCAACCTCGACACCGACCTTCTCACTCCCAATCCCGAGTCCGAGAAACGTCGATCAACAGCCTCTCGCTCCGCCTTCGACGACCAACTCGGACAGCGCGCCTCACGCGCTCGAACAGATGGACATGCCGGGCGAATCGAACCCCCTCCAGGTTCTCGTCGCAACTCTGGATGAAGTCGAACGGCTCAACCGCAGGGACCAAGCGATGGACGAAGACCGGGAGAGTGACGAACGGGGTTCCGGACTCGAGACGAACGGAGGTCGTAAGGGGAACGAAGCCCGTTTGGACGAACTCTCCGAGGAAGAACAGCTCATCTTCCAAGCGAGGAGGACCCCGAGGTCGAACCGTCCCGATGTCTTCTCCCGGGGACTCATGTCGATCGAGGACGTCGAACTCGCGTACGCTTTCTACCGCCAACGAGTCCAGCCGTGGATCCCCGTCGTCGAAGATCGATCACCTCTGCTAGTCAGGGCGAAGAGTCCATTTCTCTTTCACGCGATCCTCCTCGTGACCGACTACTACAATACTTCGACCTCGCCCCGTGCCGCCGAAGTATACACGGGTCTGACGGCGATCGTCAACGAACTCGTCGCCTCCGTCATCTTCGCCCCCGACCCGTCACTCTTCAACAGTGACCTCGTGCGCGGGCTCCTCCTCCTCCTGTATTACAAACCTGTCCAAACGACTTTTCACCACAATCGCGGCGTCAAGACAAACTCTCGAATCGCGCACGCGTCGAAAGTCAACGCCCTCTCGTCGCTTATGATCCACTCTCTTCTTCAACGGACGGCATCGTTCCTCAACCTCCAACAATCTCCCGTACTCCTCTACATGTATTTCGACAACGCCGAGGCGGCGGCCAAGGAGGCCATCCCGCCGTACGAGGTCGTCCTCGACGACTACAGGTTGTGGTGCTCACTCATCGCCGTTGACAACCTCGGTTCTCTCCAGTCTGGACGAGCGAGTTGGGCCGGTCCGCTCCGAATTCCCTGACCTTTTCAATGACTCGCTCGCCTGAACCCGACTGACGCCATTCCTCGATCCCGTCTGACCAGATCCGACCTCTGCACTCCGCGTCGGACGGCGGTTCGCGAGTCTCGAACGAGGCGGACACCCGACCGACGTTCGGCGCACGGCGATCCTCGAACTGTACAGCATCATCGCCGTACCGCCCTCGGCCGCGGCGGCGACCAGACCCGTCCGGTACCGCCTCGAGCGCCTGCCGCAGATCAACGCCGAACTCGAGCGGTGGCGCGCGCACTGGAAACCTCTGCTCGACGACGCGCAACGCAAGGGCGACCCGCTCGCGTACACGGTCGAACGGACGCTCGCGTGCTTCGTTTCGCTCTCGGTCAACGGTGCGACGTTTTCGAGGTGGTCGCTCGAGAGGCAAAAGGAGATTGAACAAGGGAAAGAAGGCAGGCCAAAACTCACTCCAGAGTACGTTCCTTGTTCCGCCTCACCCTTTCCTCCTACTGAACTTGGAACCCGTTGGAGGAGATGCAAAGGAAGGAAAAAGCAGAAAAGCTGATTTTTTCCGCGAGGGAATTGCTTTTTTTAGAGATTGGACTCAGCTTCAAGTTGCGGCGGATGCGGCGCAGAGCGCGATCTATGCCGTCTCGCTCGAGGCGCAGGATGGATTCAAGCCGCTCAAGGGAGGAGATTGGCCGAGGGTCAATGGGAGCCAGCGCGAGCCCCTCCGGATGAGTCTCGCAGTTGCAGAGGATTTCAAGACGGCGCTCGATACGATCACTTGTATTGTGAGTCCCGACATTAGCGCTACCGGTATGCGGTTGACGAACGAGTTAAACTGATGCCTCTGGTCCTCGGTCTAGGCGTTCGCGTATTCGTTGCTGTTCCTCGTTCGCATGTCTTCTGCGGTAAGTGCACAATCGCCTCGTCGGGTCGCTGAACCGTATCGCGAACTCATACACCCACACAGGGTCTCATCTCGTGCAACATTGTCGCACGTCAATCCGAGTACGAGTCGGGGGCGAACCTCGGGGTCCAACCTTTGACGTCGGGCGACAAACTGCCGCTCCTGCTCGAACTCGGGAGCAAGTTCCTCCACGCCATCTCGCCCTCGATCGACCATCCCGCAGAGTCGCACGCCGTGTTGATCCAGACGATCCTCAAAGTTGGGTCTGGCTCGCCGTTCTCGCCCCACCCCGCGTCGACCCCGTCCGGTCCTGCCGCAAGGTCTTCGTCTGCCGCAACGTTCACTCGCTCGTTCGGAGGAGGAGGAGGAGGAGGGGGAGGAGGCGCTGCACAGGCTCTTCCGAGCGCCGACGGTCACTCGACCTTGCAACCAAACTACGCGGCCGGCACGACGACGACGACGACGACACCCTCGGCTCCGACCGCGTTCTCGCCGACTTCGACCGGCGGCACCGGGGTGGCGCCAACCCGAGGGAACTCGTCTGCCGGACACCCTTGGCCTTGGGACGCGACTCGCAAGTCGACGAGTACGACGGACCAGAACGAGTCGTCGTCGTCGCTGACGGACCGCCCGGGCACGGGTGGTAACGGCGGCGGTGGCAGCAGTGGCAGTGGCAGTGGCGGCGGTCTCGGTCACGGTGGCAGTGGCGGCGTGTCAAACTCGATAAAGTCGATCGCGATTCCAAACCTCCTCGACCACTCGGTCTTGCCCAATCTCGACACTCCGTTCTCGTCTTCGTCTTCGTCTTCGAACTCGAACTCGAACAACAGCACTGGTCTCGACGGACTCGGGCACAGTGCGACACCGACAGGAAGAGTCGCAGGAGGTGAAGGTGATGATCAGGACCCTGCTCAAGCAATGGCTTCTTTGCTCGCATCTTCAAATCCGTTCCTCGGAGAATTCTGTCAGTTCCCTCCCCCCCTCCCCCTTTTCCCGCGCGGTTTCTGTTCTTCCTCGTACTAGTCACCGGACACAAATGATCCGGGTGGACGCTGTCGGATCATGTCGACCGCTTCTCGACTGACTCGTCCTTGAACTGAAAAACAAAAACAAAACGCTGAAAAAAAAACAGACACGACTGGACCTACGCTCAACTCGAACGCCTTGTTCAACAACGACGATTTCGGACTCTCGGGTGGCGGGATCATGACGGGGTTACCCAACGGGAGCCTCGGCATGGGCATGGGCATGGACATGGGCATGGGTATGGGCATCGGGTCTGGAATTGACGGTTCGGGCGCGGCCGGCGGAGACTGGACGAGTTTCAGCGATTTGGGCAATTTGACAGCCGGGTCGAGTTGGATGGGCCTGTAAACCCACTCTCCTCCCCCCAGCTCTCTCTTTCGCTCCCTTTTCCTCCGAAACCCTTTCCCCCCTTTTCCCCTTTTCCTTCCTCCCGAGTCCAGGTTGTTTCTCCGCCGCTCTCTCTCGATAATATTTACATGTAGCCTAACTTGTTTTTTGAAGAGCAAGACATAAGTTCATAGCGTGCGGTTTGTTGCCTAGAAACGAAACGTATCACTGGCACGTTGCATAATTCATCTTGCTCTGTCTCGCGCGAGCGCGCTCTGTGTCTCTGTCTCTCTCTATGACCCTCGCACGCGCTACCAAATTGTAATCACAATTGGGAGACAATACACCGTCGTGAACAAGAGAGTTTACCCACATAATCACTCGAAGAAGTTTTAAATCTGCCCGAGAAGGGGAGAGGAGGGGGGGGGGGGGGGGGGGGGGTTTCTCTAGGCAGTAGTAGTAGCAGGTCCAGCAGGTGGGGCGACGTCCTTTTTGGGTTTCTCGCCCGTGCACCCAGGTCCGTACCTCAACGTCGGGTCGATCTGCTTGGTCGCGTCGGTAAAGATTTTGACCGTCTCTTCCGTCACTTTCGCTCGTCGCTGTTGTCTCGGGGTGTCGTCGGTCGTGGTCGTGGTCGTGGTCGTGTCGGGGGCGGGGGGGAGAGAAGAGGGGCGGAGCGAGGTTTTCATAATTAGTCAGACAAGGGCGGGAAACAGGGTGATAACCCTCTCATGGTCCGGGGGAGACACGGGTAAAGAAAGAGGGGGAAGGAGCGGGGGAGGAGGTAAGTTGGTGGGGATGGAGGGGGGTGGTTCTCACGTCTTGGAAAGCTTTGACGAATTCTTGCAGCATCGAGATGGTCTTTTGTTTGAGTTCTCCAGTCAAGAGTTTACCAGACCGGTAATCCTGCAATTCGAAAATCCAGAAGGGATCAGAGACGCGATCGAAAGGGAAAGAAGATGAGTATGCGATAAAAGGGGGAGAGAGAGAGAGAGAGAGAGAGAGAGAGAGAGAGAGAGAGAGAGAGAGAGAGAGAGAGAGAGAGAGAGAGAGAGAGAGAGAGAGAGAGAAAGAGAGAGAGATGATTTGGATGGGAAATGATGGCCCCGTACCTGAGCGATTTGTTCGACTTCGGCATCGTCGTCGAGGAAAAAGGTCAAGTACTGATAACTGACGTCGACGTCGGGGTTGCCACCCTTCTCTCGATGTTCCTCGACCGTCGTCTGACCCCCACTGAACGCGTACTTGTTGATCTTGTCCTTGATCATCTTTTGAGAGTCGGTCATGTAGATTGAACTCTCCATCGCCGAGGCGCTCATCTTTGACTGGGCGCCGAGGAGCGACGGGATGAACTTGGCGTGAATCAACGCCGGCTTTTTGTACTTGAGGCGTTGCGCACACTCGCGCGTCAGGCGGAAGTACGGGTCCTGGTCGATCGCGCATGGGATCAAACACGGGATGTCGGTCTTGGTACCAAAGATTTGCGGGAATGACGACGAGAACGACGGCGCTGCTTGGATCGCGACAAAGTGCCATTTGCCGACGTTGTCACTGGACAGAGAGACCGATATATAGTTCAGTTGCGTAAGCGAGAGCGAGGAGGGGGCTAGTAACGTACTCGAGCTTGAATCCGAACGTCTGCTGGGATTGACGCGCCGTGATGAGCCGCGAGATCTTGACAACGTTGCGGTAGAACGGACCACTGTATCATTCATCAAACGGTGAATCAAGCTCTTTCGATCCGACGACTTCCGCGGATATATGGACTTACCCGACAAAGTCGAGATCAGAGAAGATAAAAGTCTTTTCAGGTTTGAACCCGCACGCGATGATGTCTTTGGCGTTCTGGTATGCGAACGTGTTGCACTGTTCGAGTTTGAGCGAGGGCTTGAAGAGGAACTTTTCGTCATCTGAGGAGGAGGGGGGGTGAACGTAGAGCCACGAATCCGTCAACTTGCTTTTTCGGCGCGAACAAACGAGCGAAAAAAAGAAAAGAAAAGAAAAAGGCTTACCGGTGAGTTGGATGACGAGGGGACAGTCGAAAACGTCTTGGAGCCATTGAGTAAACACGAAAGGAATCATGTGACCGAGATGCATCGAATCGGACGAGGGTCCTCGACCGGTGTAGAGGTAGAACGGTTTCTTTTGTTCGTATCGATCAAGGATCAAGTTCAACTCGCTGTTTAAACCCCCACCCCCCCCCCAAACGGGTAACGCGCGAAATCACGATCAGTCATTAACCGACGCGTTGCGCCATGACTTCACGAGTCAGGCTGGCTGCGAAACGTACCGGTGGGAGAAGAAAGTGCTCCGTCTCAGCAAGAGGTGAGGTTTCCGTCCCGTCAACCGCTCGAACCGTTCCAGCAAGGGTTCATCGATGCGCTTCGTTCCGAACTGGTCGATCAAGTGATCATAGTTGATGGCCATCTGATGCGGGAAAGAGGGGGAAACGGGAAAAGAAAAGAAAGAAAACGTCAGGTCTCGTATTTCGGGGGGAAACATTTGGGGGCACTGGTAACAAGCGGCTCGGAGTCAAGGGAAAGCGGGGATGGGAGGTTTGAGCGGGTTGAGAGTCACGACACGAAAAAGTTGAACACGATGTAAACGAATGAGAGCGAGAGAGCCAGAGAGCGCGAGGACGAGAGAAAGAAGCGAAGCGACGGAGTGGAGGGGCCGGGTAGGGAGCGGGCGATGGGAGCGAAAGGTCGTATGCGTATGACGTGCGTGATGCTCCGGGGCCACCTTGTCCTCCACCCGCGCCTAAAAATGATTATTGACGAACCTGGACTCCCTCGACGACTGCACCTTGAACGTCCCACGGGGTAACGACTTGTTCCGCCCCTTTCGTTTCTCCCTGCGCCTTGTCACCTCCAGTAGGGGGTTCGATCGATCCCGACGCGAGCGACACTGCGACGGGTTCATCGATTTCGAGGGCCGGAGTCGAGGGGACGGAAACGTTTCCTTCAGTTTGCGACCTGTGTTTTTCCCGGTGGTTTTTCGGATCGACCATGTTCGCCGGCTCGTCGTCAGTGAAAGCGTTCCGACACGGAGAGTAGCAGTGTAAGACTTACGGAGGAATCGGGGTGGCAGCGCCATCGGCTTTGGCGTTGGCACGCACGAGGCGTTCGGGGTCGCCGAGTTCGAGACCGGCGAGAGCAGCCGCCATAGCCTCTTGAGCCTTCTCCGACTGTCTCCGGCGGTGCGTCATCGTTAGGGCTTCAGGTTCGTTGCTGTCGAGTTGGGCGAGTTCCTTGTCGAGTTGACTCCTCTTCTCCTCGAGGACCTTTCTCCTCTCGTCGTTCGTGATGGCACTCGGAGGAGGCAGGTCTTGGCTCGCCAAGTCTCGCGAGAGGTCCGACGGGGTGCGCTTGATGCTCTCGCCCCGTTTGAGTCCCGAAGTAGGAGTCAGCGTCGCCATGATGATCGATTCGAGCGTGCGTAAAGGTAGGGTCGTCGACAAGTGCTTCAGCTCCTTGGTCGGGCGTCTACTGTCGAGTGTGCAAGCTGCCGAGGCCGTCAAAAGGTTGGACGTGTAGTGATGAGTGAATCCGGTTCACACTTGAATTTCCCGTTCGCACTCGTCGCATTCTGAGGATATTAGTAATACAGTCACAATGGTAAAATTCACACTAGTTCTACGACAGCCTTGGCGGGACTTTCAGGACCCTCCCAAATTTCGCAATCCAACTCGGCAACGCCCGTCTCCCACACGACGCAGCTAAAGTCCATCGGCTCGTCTCCGAGCGCGATCAAAGGGTGGTGCCACACGTTGGCGTGATACGTGATCCCTTGACTCGACGAAGCGACGAACGCGCGAAGCGTCGCGAGATCCGGCGAGCCATCTGAGAGAAGATCCGAGCGAAAACGAAATTTCCACGTCAACTTCCACTCGTCCGGGACCCTACGATCGAGACGCAAGGGGAAGACAAGCGAAGGGTACTGACCTTGACCGGGCAGGGCGACGAGCACAAGGTACCCTTGTTCCTCATCGCGCCGTCCGTTCATCGGGACGAACGTCTGACTCGACCACTCGTGACGTTCCAACACTCGCACCTCCCACTGGCCCTCCTTGGTCCCTCCGATCGAGTTTTGCGGCATACACCTGAACACGCACATGTTCAACTTTGGTTCGACGGCGCCGGGGTTTGGGACGGGACCGGCCGTCGGTGAGAGAAAGTTGAACTTTTGGGCCGTGCCAAAGTTGACGGGTTTGATCGCGATCGATTTTGGGGCGCACCTCGGGTCGGGGTACGATTGGAGGACGGAACCGTACGGGGCGAACGATGAGGGACCGAGGGGTACGGCGGGGAGTTTCGGAACTTGGTGCGAAGGTCCCGCAGTGGCCGAGGCGGTAGTAGGGCGAGGAGGACCCGTAGCTGGTACAGCGGTAGAGTCCGGCGTAAGGAGTGGGACGGGTGAAGGCGAAATGCTCCCAGTAGGGCCATCGGGGAGTTGCGACGCAGGTCGACCGAACAACCTCAATCGCTTGACTCCGCCATCTGAGCCACAGGTCGGTAATTATCGGTCAGGGATTGTCTACGGGTGCGCCCGATGCGCAGTTTGTGTAGTCTGAGACGCAGTAACGAGAGCTTACCAGGGAAGATGTCGAGTCTGACGTGGGTCCACGCTTTGTCTCGTTTCTCGACTTGGTAAAAGTGTTGGCGGTGCGGGCCAAGTTTCGTCACGTCGAGAATCTGAGTCCAACCGGGATCTTCGTGCCGGGGACATTCCTGTCATCTCAAAATTCGTAAGCGACTCAAGATGCGAGTAGATCGAGGCGAGGACGCGGGGTACGGACCTCTTGACTGATGATCGCCTGCAACGATGCAGATTCCGGGAAGTTTCCGACAAAGTGCAAAGTGTCGATATCGACCCATTCGAGGTACCCGGGTTGTCCCCTGATACGCCCCAATGACCCGTAAAACAAAACAAGCAGTTCCATCCTCGGCGAATTCGTCAGTATAGCCCGGTATCGCCAGAGGGGGGGGAGGGGGGGAAAGTTCGGTGGGAGCGCAGAAGATTACGACGACGAGCTCACAGTTTGACGACGACCCAATCCCCCCTGCCCGTTCCGAGCCTGCCTCGACTCCTCTTCGTTTCCCACCCGTCGCCCATATCTTTCCCTCTGCCGGGCAACACCAAGTTGCCCCCGCGTCCGAAATGTTGGTCGCTCTCGCCCGTGACGGTACCGCCGTTGAGCACGTGGGCCAAGTCGACGAGTCCCGCCGGCGTGACGGTCGACGGCGCGGGAGAGTTACTCGCGACGACGTGGCCGTACGCTCGGAACCGACCGATCCCTCCGTCCGGGTGCATCGTCAGTTTGAGGTGCGTCACCGGAGCCGAGGCTCCTCCGGGGAGAGAGAACAAGTGTCGCTGGGCGGGTCCGAGGTGAGTGATGGGAAGAAGGGGAGTCCACTGCGATCACACGAGGGGTTTGCCCGAGTCGCATCAGTATTGTTTCATGGGGAATTCGAGAGACTGAACACGCTTGGGAGCACTCACGAGAGGAGAGTCTTCCGAGATGGTTTCGCCTTGAGGCACGAGAGCACCCCAGACTCCACTCGCGGGAGACCTTTCGAAATTCCGAGCTCGTTTTCGAGTCAGTCTCGATTTCTGTGGCAGCCTCGTTTCACGGAGCAAGGAAAGCCTCACTCATTTCCAGAAAAGTGACCAGTGTCGATATCGACCCCAACGACGCTACCTGTTGCACCGAGTTTGACGACGACCCTGATTCCCAGCACGCGTGGAAAGAAAAGGAGAAGAAGAAAAACTCGTTCGCTTGGTTTAGCCCACTTGTCGCTTTCGACAAACGGAGGACACTCGAGAGGTTTGGGCTCACCAATCGTAAGTCGGATTGTGTCGCCTACTTTCCCAGCCGTCGAACAAAGCTCCGTTCGGACCAAACTGTCCTTTCATGCTGACCGAGGGCTAAAAGGCGGGGGGGGCGGCACGTTGTCGGAATCGAGGGGAATTATCAGCTTTGGCTCGAATTCTCCGTCGAAGCGGGTGGTTCGAGAGGTGGACCAGGATAAAGACTCACGGGAACTTTGAGGAGGCACGAAGCCGCAGCAAAGAATTCGTCCGAGACGGATTCAATCGAACCTCCCAAAGCTTCGCTCGACAGCTCTGTTCGTCAGGTAATCACATCACGCGCCGTGAGCATCTAGACAACGACGAGCCGGGGGGAGGGGGGCCAAGGGTAGTGGAAAAACTGACCGATGAGAGAACCGAAATGTTGATCGAACGCATCGAGTGCGAGGCGTTCGGGACTAGACAAGGTGACCATGGTGGCTTATCGACGGACGAAGAAGGCGGTCGAATCGAGAGCAGAGTGGGAGGGAGGGGAAGCGAGAGAGAGAGGATCGTCGTGTTCCCGCCGCGAGCCGATTACCCCGCGCGCGCGCGTTGTCCGCGTTCACTCCGCTTTATCCGTTCCGATCCCTCCGGCGCGTCGCGGCTTCCGATTCAAAGCTCTTGCGCCATCTCCATCCTCTCGTTCTCGTATTCTCTCTCGCGCATAACATGACGCCACACGTCGCAAGATCCCCTCCCTTCCCCCGCAGCTCGTCACAAAGTAGCGTATGCGATTGCGATTGGATTCAGTCAAATTACGATTTTACACAGACGCCTCCTCGGAGGGAGGAGGCACAGAAGCTGATGCCTCGTGCGACCCTTCGAGCGCCCTGCGTAGGGTGTGAGGAAGTGCGAGGTGAGGTAAAACGAGTTGGTGGAAAACTTTCGATGCCGTTTCGATTCCCTGTTTCAGGCCGTGAATGGGTGACAAAAAGCAAGAACGGGGCGGGGGGGGGGGGGCATGAGCGAGACACGATTGACGACGAGAAGGACCTGTCTGCGAGGTTGGGACTTGCCTGAGACGTAAAGATGCCACCCAAAGTCGCTTCGACTCCCATTCCTCTCACTTTCCAGAGGCCCGTCATCTCGCCCGTCGGACCGCGGACTTCTCGCCACCTCATCGCGTCTTCGAGTTTCCACGCGGCTCCGACCGTCGCGCCGAGTTGTTTCGTGTTGAGGAGCGCGTCGATCGCGCGAGGAGAGACGGCGTGCGCGAGGAGGGAAGGGTGCGACGCAGCCAGTTTCGAGTCGAGGTGGAGCGTCAAGTACATTCGCAGAATTCGACGACCTGTTGACGAGAACTCGGGGTCAGTCTGGTCCCGAGGTGCGCGGATCGTCCGGTTAGAGAAACACGAGAGAAGACTTGCCGACAAAACTCATCTTCTCGTTGTGACCATTCCTGCCTCCCTCGCTTTCGAGCGCGACGAGTTGAGACTCTTGCGACCTCCTCCTCGAGTGGTGTAGACTCTTCTCGACGCCGCTCTTGTGCGTGAGGCAGCGTTCGGCGAGGACGGGGTCGATCAGGTGCGGGTTTGGTAGAGGACCGACGGGAGCAACGAGCTGTTCGAGGTACGCCTGCTGCGACGCGGGAGAGGCAGTGTACAAGTGTTGGGCTGGCGGTGTTGACCGGTACGACGCCGGGGGAGCGGCGCGGAACGACGGAGGCGGAGGAGGAGTCGAGGTCGAAGGACTCGCCGAGTCAGACGTGAAGGCCCTCGTGGAATACCGCGTGGCGGGTGCTGCTACCCGAGCCGTCGCTGCAATGGGATGAGCGAGACGGGCGTGAGCGAGATCAAGCCGCAACAGAAAACGAGTCTCTCGATCCGCGGCGAGGGCGAGGACGAGGACGAGAGAGGGGACGTACTGTTGGACACTGTCCGGAGAGCGTGCACGTTCCGAAGTCCGCTCATGTTGGCCTTGAACGTAGCGAGTGACTGGGTCAACTTGATCGTTTCCAAAAAGTCAACGCAACTTGTTACTTCAAGTTCGCTCGACTCGATCTACATCTAGCACCTCGATGGCGCTCGTCACGTTTGCAGGCTACCCGAGTTCGGGCAAGACTACGCGCGCGTCACAACTCGAGCGGTACCTCGTCGACCGGCTCTCGCTGCCCGACTGCCCCGCCCACCTCGCGCGCACCCGCGTCCTCGTCGTCAATGACGAGTCGCTCGCCTTGTCCAAATCTGTATACGACGGTCCGTCCCCTCTGGTTTGGCCCCCTCGTCTCTCACTCGAGCTAAATCCTCGAAATTTAGCATAGACGGCAGAGCCGAGAAACCTGCGAGGGCGTCCCTCTTTTCGACCGTGCAGCGTCACCTCGGCAAGGACTGCATCGTCATCGTCGACGCCATGAACTACATCAAGGGCAGTCGGTACCAGATGTACTGCCAGGCGAGAGAGATCCAGGTTCGCAATTGTACCGTGCGTTTCTTTTTCTTTTTTGACCTTGCCTCGCACCGACGAACTGATCCGGTTGTCCGCCACGGCTCGCAGGTCTTCATCGCGACTCGGCCAGACCTGTGCCGCGAATGGAACGCGAATCGACCCGTCGACTCTCGCTATTCAGAACCAACGTGCGTACTCCGCCTTTGCATCTCTCCGAACTTTGTCGCGGTTTACTGAACCTCGACCGTGCTATCGACCCGTTCAGACTCGATAACCTCGTGTCGCGGTTTGAAGAACCATCAAGTTCGGCTCGGTGGGACTCTCCCCTCATAACGATCGCTTCGGACGACGGACCTCTCGACGCGCGAGCATCGTCAGATCCGACTCGAGGGGACTTTGTCAGCAAGGAAGCGGAAGCGATCTGGGAAGCTCTCACAAACGGCCAGTTGAAACCCCCAAACCTCGCCACTCAGGTTGTGAGTCGCAAATCCGCACTTCTCTCCCATCTCGGTCACCACCGGTCTAAAACCCTGGTTGAACTTGAAACTGACTCGGAGTTTCCCCCCCCCCCCCCCCCCCCCCCCCCAAAAAAAAGGTACAAACATCTTCGACGTCGTATCTGACGATCCTCGAACAGACGACTTCGAACGTCGTCTCGTCGGTCCTCGCCGCCCAATCCCTCTCTCCCCTCTCGGGTCCGACCCCTCTCCTCCTCTCTCCTCCTTCCTCCACCTCTACGTCGTCCTCCGAACTCCGGATACAAATTGACCTGCGCAAACCCGTGAGCATGCCCCAGCTGCAACGGCTCAAACGACAGTTTGTCACGATGAACAAGGGAGCCGGGGGAGGGATCGAGTTGGGGAGGGACAAGGTCGCAGAGTTGTTTGCCAAGTACCTCGAGAGTCAATTGAGGTAGCTAGCTCTCCGTCGCGCCCCCCGGCCCCTTCTCACGTTTGACCCGGCGCCCAGAGGGCGTATGTGATTAGAGGGACACTGGAAAACCCCCCCCGCTTTCCCGTGAACCGGCCCTTTTTTTTTTTCTGTGTCGACCGAGACAGTGAGAGAGTGAGAAAGGATCGCGAGGCTTTGCTTTTTTTTTCCGCTTCGACCCGGCCTCTCCTTGCTCGAGGGATCGTCGCTTCGACAGTTGGCTGTAAATTACCGCAAGAAGGACGTCGTCCGTGGTGCCGGCGGGTGGGCGCGGGGGGGGGGGTTGTACATCCGATTTTCGAGGGGCCAATTCTGGTGCAACGGGGTCTAGGGGAGAGAAGGTATTGGACGACAGAGATTCAATTCTGACAACCCACGAGTCGAGGTCGGACGCGAATCTGGCTCAAACATAAAAAAGGGGGCCGAGCGATGAAATCAATTCAAAATCTGTAGATTCGTCTACTCGAGTTGCGCCAAAAAGACGTGCATGGAAGTCACCCTGATATTGCCCTCCTCTTCCGGGATTCAAGTCCAGCAACGATATCCGGATGAACCCAACGTTGGCAACCGAGTCACTGTGCTTTTTGGCCCCGAACCCAGTTTCACAGGCGCGCGTCGCTTGTGGGCCGACTGGGAACGTTCCTTCTTCAATCATCGCGCCAGGTTTAGCGATTATACGGCTTACTGATCCGTCCGGCGTCTGACGGATCTTCTATGTGGAAGTATCAAGGTCCACTGGGGGCACCAAAAGGTCGATGAGCAATAGCACTTTCGCAACCCGGCCCTTCGCCCGATCTCTAAAGACTCGATCAGAAGGAGATGTTCACTCGTCGGACGCGAACCGAACCGCGGCTTTGGGTCAAAGTCGTGGCCGGATCGAGCTCGAGCGGGCCAAGTTCCGGAACTGATAGGGTGAACCCCTCTTCTCGAGAAACGTAGCGACCCTTCCGCCACTGGTCACCGTGTCATATCATTCCCGAAGGATTCAGTTGTGTGATGTATCTTAACCAAGACCCGAAAAGTCGAAAGCCGCGAAAGCCGTTTCACGCTGCCAGCAGTCGGAGCCGGACCGAGCGCGCGGGAAAAGCCCTGCCCTTCGCGCGCGCGCCTCAGATCGAGGGTCGGGCGGGCACGATAGCGTCATGATAGGCTGTGTTGCGAGCGCGGCTCGTTCGACTGAAACCGACAGGGAGGCGACGAGGCGGCACGAGCGCGCGGTCTCTCGAAGCCTCGACGTTCCGCGGATTTCCTGGATCTGCGCCCTACCTAGTACATGGATGCGGTGAGAACTAGCTAAGGCGCATGGAACTTGCACGACTGGATGAAGTGAGATGGAGGCTGATCCCGGCCTGCGGATCTTTCCTCGGCGAATTCGGTTTCTGTTTCCGCGGATCTTGACGCGTCATCGTCTGGCGGTTTGCCAGCCTACGAGGCGGCGACCGAAGTCAGACCGCCACTCAGAAACTCTTGTGCTGTGCAGCGTCTCTGCCCTCACTGTCCGGGGCTCGACTCTGAACATGCCTTCTCCGCGGGTTGGTTCTCCGTTTCTTGTTTTTGCTTTTTTCCCCTCACAACGTAATCCAGTAACATCTAGCCGATGCCAGACCACTTTGTGAATCCAAGCGTGCGTTTTCGCACCTCTCTCCCCAGAAATGAACCCATTTAATCCGCGGCGGTCCGGTAAAAAGTTTGGGTGGTTCAAGACTTTCGGGTAAACCCAACGTTTTACAGTAGCCAACGAAGAAAAACGACAGAAAGGGAACGAGGGGGGAGGGGGGGATCGATTCTCTTCTAGACGTTTATTGGGCGTGCTTGGCCTTTCCAGCGCGGAGCTTCCTGACGTAGAACTCGAGCTCCTTGCCTTCGAGGATGTAACCGTCGCAGCGACCGGATTGTCCAGGGCGCGACGAGATGGCGGCGTAGAGGCGACCGGCCGAGAATTGCGACTCGAGGAGGGGGTCGAGCTTGGACTCCTTTTGACGCTCGGCGATGGTGCGCTTGACGTGGGCGGACTTCTTGTCGGCGTCCTCGGCAACGGCAGCGAGAGCCTCCTTGGTCTGTCGTCGACAACGATTCGAAGGGGACCAGATTATGTCGACGTAGGAGGAGAGGTATGAGCGGAATGTTGGTGAAATGAGATGGGATAGATCAGGGAGTGGTCGAATAGCGTGTACGAGGCGGAGGCGGATTCAAGTCGCATGTGTCGGAGCATGTAGAGTGTAATGAGAATCAGCAAGCAGTCGAGGGGAGCGTGGAAAAAAAAGAAAGAAAAAAAGGAAAACTAACGCGACCCTTCTTGACGACGGGTTGTCCGTAGTGGGCCTCGTACCATTGACGGAAGGGAGCGGCGTCAATTTGGACAATGCACGACTTGACGAGCGTGTTGGTGCGGACCAACTCGTTGTTCGAGGCGTTGTAAACGACACCGATGACGCGGGTCTTGCGGGTCGAGTGCTCGGAAGCCCAGGCGAAGTTACCGGACTCGAGGCGGAGCGCGCGGTGCTTGGTGTTGCCTCCACGGGTGCGAACGGTGTGGATACGCTTGGCACCAAGTTTGGTCATCTAAAATCGGATTTTGTTCAAAACTCCTCGTCAGCTGCCACTTTCCTCGCTCGTTACGAGGCTAAACTTTTTTACGGCGGGCTGGCGACCGGCTTCAAACTGGCGCTTCTTCCTGTAATGAGCTCGTTGCGCTCCCTGTGTAGTGATTGAGTCGGTAGGTGAGGAGATAGCGGAGGTAAGAAAAAATCAGCGACATTTCTCTCGTGGAACCGCCCCCTTTCACATTGGCTTGCGCCAGTTATTCTATCGCCCTTTCCGCTCGTTCGTGCGCGCCCAGGCGTGCGAGTAGAGGGTGCGAGAGGGCGACGAGAAGCGGTAAACGAGAACGGGACGAGGGGTGACCGTTTCGAGGTCCCCGAGCCGCTCTCGAGGTCCACGAGGTATCACCAGTACCCGGTCACGCACCCTGTGTACCGCGCGCCCGAGGAAACCCCGATGCGGGAGGGCAGGGGACGGGATGTGAAAGGGGGGGGAGGGAACTGAAAAAAGTTGGCCGACGTACGGTAGCCGAGCGCTTGTGGCGCGAATCCCTAGAAATACCCATGACTACTGATTACTAGGTGGCGCTAGTCTTGAACCTTGACGAGGCGAAGAAGAGAACGGAGAGCAAAGGGGGAGGAGATGCAATTTGCTGCACTTCTTCGCTCCCCCAAGCTTAGTCGCTTCCCTCGCGCCCCTCTCTCCCTCCTACCCCTACCTGACCGCCTCACATCCATCGAAAAAAACGTTCTTGACCGCTTGCAACCGAGCCTGCGCCGCCAGCTGTCCGGCGAGGTCCGCCCCAGACTCGCCGCTTTCCGCCTTCGTCTCCACCCGTCAATCTCGCCGCTCACGCCCACCAACCCGCACCCCTTACAGATCCGCACTCGCCTCAGATCTACTACGCCTGTCTACGACTCTTTACGATGCTTCTCCGACTGTCTAGCAGCTTGCCAATGCCTTGCTCCGTCGACCCGCCCCTCACGCCATTTCGACAATCCCTCAGTCGCTCCCCGCGCGGGACAGAATTACTACGGAAGATTTACGAAACTCTATGATGTGGTCTGAGGCGGCCAGATGCTGGAATGGAAGGCAGGACGGATCTCAGATCAAGGTCGGGGAAACGGTGAGACGGCTACAGGACGCTCAGGGGAGGTCATTGGACATCCTGGCTCGCTCTGGCCAGAGATCACACCTCGTTTGTCCTACGGGGCGCACTCTCACGAGCGATTGAGGGCTCCGGATCGCTCTTTCGAGTCTCTCGAATCGCGACACCCAGAGGTAGGCCGGGTTACCCGCAGCGGAACCACGAACAGGCGTGTGGGGTACAGTGCATAGTTCAGAGGCACACTCGACGGGCCAAGAGCTTCGCTCGGATCAACTGTCTAGAGGCGAATGGGTCGTAACGATGGCAGTATAATGTAATTTTAATTTTTTATTTCAATCTATACTCCGATGCAGAGAGGCATGACCATCGCAAGCCGTAGCCGTGATTCTGGGGAGAAGTGGTTATCACGTCCTCGGGCGTTTGCGGTCGCCTCACTGTAGCAGCTTGATCACGCAAAGCGGAGGACGGTGCGCGCGGAAATCGAAAACTGGTGTGATTGGAATTCTTCGCCATGTTAGCGATTTAACGGCCATTTGTCGAGCGCGTCGCTGGACTTGCGCTGCCCGTGACGCGGGACATCCTGAGCGTAAGAGGTCGCTCAGTCCCGAGCTAAAGTAGCTGGGAACCGCCTCGCTGAATTCTCGAGGGCTCCGTTTCATCCGTTACGTCTACAGAGTCAGCACTCCACACAAGTACTCAGCTATGGTAAGTAGAGCTATCAGAAGCGCCAGACTGAGCCGACTCGAGTCGGTGTCTGTCGCGTCGAACTCACGCCGTGCCCCACTCGGTCTCGCGCGTGCAGGCTACCGGGAATCGATGGGCAGCACGTGGGAAAGGATCGTTCGTCGCTAGGGACAACCTCTCGCTCGAACAACAGCAGATCTTGGCCGCAGTTCCCGTGCGTGCTCCTCTCGCTCTGTCCGTCGTGTTGGAGCCATGCGCCCGCTGACCCCCAAGCATGCATCGCCGTTCACAGAGATGGAAGAAAGAATGGGTGAGACCGTCGAACCTTCAACCGGGCCAGAACCCGAATTACAAGAGTCGGTCCCAGTTTTCTCATTCTATCGTCGAGCGCCGACGGGAAGCTAAATCGGCGTTCGTGCGCTCGCAAAAAACGCGCGACAGTTTACAAATGGGTGATCGACACATCGGCCGACAAATCTTCGGGCACTGCCGAGGAAATGGAAGCGGCGGTCGAACAAGTCACGGCGGGGAACGTTCCAAACGTCGACGGAACCGTTTCGTCGGCAGGGGACGCCCGAGGGGGAACGGCCCCTCCCCCTGGTTCGAATGGATCGACGCCTGCACCTCCAGGACCAGCGCTGCCACAGCAAGTTCCGACGTCGACGCTCGCGAATTCGACAAATCCGATGAAAGATGTCATGCAGACTGGGTCAGCTCAAAGCGCGGGATCGGGCGCACAAACAGTTCAAGACGCTGTCAAACCGCTACAGAACGTGCCCACTGAAGGTCTCATCGGGGGCGGAGGATCGACCGAGCAGAAAGACAAGAGTCTGATGGAAGAATGAGATGGTTTCATCGGGTTGACGCAACTATCGGCAGTACCCGAACAAGTGTTGTAAAGAGTAGATGGTGCGTTTTACCAACCGTCATCGCCCGAGTAGTACCCGTCCATCGCTTCGCCGGTTTGCTTCCAACCATCGACTTCCTCGTCCCAATCGTCGTCGCCTTCCGCTTCTTCTTCTCGGGCTCCGTTCTCTTCTTCTTCGACAGCGTCTTCGAGTTCTAGCAGCCCGCCACGGCGTCTACCCTGTGCGATCGCCGTCGGTTCGCGCAGCAGTTTTGCGACTTGACGGTCTTTCGCTGAAGTCGCCAGTTTGTGCGGCGAAGCGCGGAGAGACAGTATCGAGACGAGGTCGGCAGGTAACGAAGCGTGGACCTCTGTCGAAGATTCTTCGCCATGGTTCGTGGGGACCGGGAGGGTCCTGGAAGAAACGAGCGGTCGAGGTAGCGGCCGGTCGAGGAGCGATATTTCGTCATGTATGGGTTCGTCTTCGTCTTCGTCTTCGTCTCCTTCGTCTCGATCTCGGTCACCTCGTCGATCCTTCCTCCTCCCCTGCTGGTGTATCATGATCCTCTCCCTGATTTGCTCCCCTCCTTCGGTCGTCCCGGCTGGTCCGTCGACCCGGAGGTCCAACACCAATCCTCCCCGCTCGTCCCGCTCGACCCTCAATTCGTCGTCGACCTCGACCTCGTCCCCTTCCTCTGCCACATCGTCGCCGCCCGTATCCCGTACCTTCCCTTTCCCCTTTCCTCTCCCCCTCCCTCGACCTCGACCGGTTCCCATCGTCGCACCGACGCGTTTCCGCTTACCCTTGCCCTTCGTACCGCCGTTGGATCCCTCGAGATCCTTCTCGACGGCATCGAGCGCGTCGGCATAGAAATCGTCGTCGTCATGCCGTAACAAGTCGTCCATCTCGCCGCTCGCTCTCCCTTTCCCTTTCCCCTTGCCGCCAAATCCGTTCCCATTCGCGTCCGTCGCTCGTTTCGTGCCTCTCGGATTCGTCGTCTTTGACGATTCGGAGGACGACGCGACAAAACCGGTGGTGGCGTGTGTGGTGCGGATCGACGATTCAAACACTTTCCGAGGCGGCGGAGGAGGAGGTTTCGTCGATCCCGCTCGCGACGACGAGGAGGAAGAGGAACGCACGGGAGGGAGAAGACGCGACGGCGGCAGTAGGGGGTCGTCGAACAGGGGTTTGAAAGGTTTCGACTGGTCAAACCCGAACGACGAGGTGCGCTGGAAAGAAGACGAAGACGCCGTCGAGGGTTTGACGGGAGACGGTCCCAACATTTCATCATCATCGTCGTCGTCGTCGTCTCCTGTTTCTTGTTCTCGCTCGTGACGGGTCGTCGAGCCTGGAGGGGAAGCGTGGAAAGGGTTCAAGGACGACGACGAGAGATCGAGGGGACCAGCCAAGGTCGTCAATGTCTGCTGCTTCTCCTTCTTGGCGCTGGTTCCACCACCACCACCTCCACCAAAAAAGTCGTCAATCTCGTCCACTTGCATCGAATCTTGTCGTTCTCCCCGGCCCTCGACGATACCGACAGAGGCGGCAGAAGTGTCGAACGGATCCGACGCGTGACCCCACCCCATCCCGCTGCGCACTTTGACGACGCGCGAAGGCTGCTGCTGCTTCTTTTTCAATTTTTCGCGCTCGAGTCGTTCAAAGTCTCCAAACAGGGTCGTACCGCGCGACAGGGGTTGGATCGTCACGATCTCGTGCTTCTTGCCCGGTGACGCGAACGGGTTGCGAGCCTTTCGAGGCGAGCGGTCAAAGTCGGCGGCGCTGGCCGTCGTCGCAGTCGCACGACGCGCCGACGCCGACGACGACGAGCCCCCGCTCCCGCCACCGGAAGTAACGGTAGCGGCAGCAGCGGCAGCGTTTGCCCAGTTTGGACCTGAAGGACGATTCGGAGATTGGGAAGTCGAGTGGAGCGCCGCGAGCGCGCGCAGTTTCGAAGGCGAGTTTGCGAGGACGTATTGGGTTCCGTCGGGTTTCGCTCGGTCCGGCGCCGTCTTGGTCCCAGACGTCGATTTCGTCGTCGTCGTCGTCGTCGTCGCTGTCGTCGTCGTGGTCGTGTCGGTTGCGAGGAATGGGTTGTCGTCGAGGGGCGGAGGCGGTGGACGCGAAGTCGAAGGTCGAGGTTTCGTCGGGATTTTAGAGACGGAAGGCACGGGTGCCTGTTTCGACTTGTTGTATTCTTTGTACTTGCGCGCTAGAGGTTTCGTTCGAGGTCAGAGCGGGCGGGGGGTAGACGCGGCGCGGTTCCGAAACGACGGGGACGAACCAATCTCGGGAGCGAGTTTGATGTCGTGCTTGGTCGGGTCCCTGCCGTGATCAGAGCGGAACGACGCTTCCCACGCCTTGAGCTCTTGCTTGAGGGTCGAAGACATGAGACGACGTGGGGTTGAGAGAGAGGTCGAGTCGGCGCAGTACTTGTTTCGCTTCCCCTCCTACTTGCCGTGCCTGGTCCACTCCGCCCGACCAGAGTGACACCGAGTCGCAGTACTACCTCGTCGCCCTCGGACCGCCCCCCCCGTCGCTCGTTCCCGCGCGCGCGTGTCTGTCGCCCTCGTCTCGCCCGACTCGACCTCGCATCTCGCATCGCTCCCGGGTCACGCCTCGACCTCGAGTAGTCCGCCCACCGGAATTCCCGATTTCGCAGTACCTCTCAGGACCTCTCGAGCTCGTCGAAACGGCGCGCGCGACCTCGCAGACGCGGCTCTCTCCTCGCCACCGTTCCTCCCGTTCCTCGCCTCGCCCCGCTCGCCATGTTGGGTCACGAGTTTGCCCATTCCGCTCAGTGAGTCTCGCACTACTGCTCAACCCCCTCGCGCGCGACGCGACCCATGTAGGGCGACCGAGGGGTTTCGCTACTGACCGATCTCTCGTTCAACCCGGACAGGCCGATCAAGCGACCGAGGACGATCCAGTTCGGTATCCTCTCGCCTGAAGAGATCAAGGCCATCTCGGTGTGCAAGGTCGAGTATCCCGAGACGTTCGAAGAAGGCAACAACCGACCTGTTTGTTCCTCCCATCCTCTACGCTCTGTCGCCGCACCAAGAACACGTCTCATTGATGCACTTTCGGTACATCCACTCTATAGAAAGTCGGCGGGTTGAGCGATTCGCGGTTGGGCACGATTGATCGGAATTTCAAGTGCGCGACCTGCGGAGAGGGAATGGCAGAGTGCCCCGGTCACTTTGGTCACATCGAATTGAGCCGGGCAGTGTTCCACGTCGGTACGTCTTCGCAACAGGTTCCCCTCGTCCCCTGGTATAGCAACTCTTGAGCTGATCGCTCGCTCGCTCGTCTTGAATCATTCAACAGGCTTCTTGAACAAGGTCAAGAAGATCACCGAGTGTATCTGCGTCCTGTGTGGAAAGCTCAAGGTCGCGCCTCACGAAGATCCCCGATTGGCCGACGCAGTGCGGTTCATCCGTGATCCGAAGAAGCGTCTAGCAATCGTTCATGCGCTGGTCAAGGCCAAAATGTCGTGCGATATGGACACGGTTGACGAGGAGCAGCAACAGAAGATTGCGAATGGCGAGGACGTACCCAAAGGTCACGGCGGATGCGGTCACGACCAGCCAGTCTTGAGGAAAGAAGGTTTAAAACTGTTCCTCGTGTATGGGCGAGGTAAAGACGAGGTGAGCTTCCACTCTTGCACTTCCCCATACTCCTCTTCCAATGTGATGCGTGAATCGTAACCAACCTCATGGTCGCTTGCACAGGAGGGCAACGCGCAACAACCAGATCGGAAACCCTTTACGGCAACTCAAGCCCACGCTCTGTTCCGCAAAATTTCGGACGAAGATCTCAGCATCCTCGGCCTTTCGGCAGCGGAAGCTCATCCGTCTTGGATGATTCTGACCGTCCTCCCCGTTCCTCCTCCTCCGGTTCGACCCTCGATCTCGGTAGACGGGGGCGCAATGCGAGGAGAGGACGATCTGACGTACAAGTTGGCGGAAATCATCCGGGCGAACTCGAGTCTGAGAAAGTTTGAGGAGGAGGGTGCGCCCGCTCACGTCGTCAACGAGTTTGAGACGCTGCTTCAGGCGAGTTTACTTCCTCTTTGACCCCCTATCGCGTTTGAGAGCCTCTCGGCTGATCGCTCTTTTACCCCGTCTACAGTGGCACATCGCGACGTACATGGATAACGATCTCCCAGGACAACCTCAGGCGCTCCAAAAGTCGGGTCGACCGGTCAAATCGATTCGTGCTCGACTCAAGGGCAAGGAAGGCCGGCTTCGAGGAAACCTCATGGGGAAACGAGTCGATTTCTCGGCCCGAACCGTCATCACAGGAGACCCGAACCTTGCCCTCGATGAAGTCGGCGTCCCATTCTCGATCGCGAGGACGCTCACGTACCCCGAACGAGTTACGCCTTACAACATCTCGTACTTGCAAGAACTCGTTCGGAACGGACCGAACGAGTACCCGGGAGCGAGGTACGTCGTCAGGGACACGGGAGACCGGATCGACTTGAGGTACAACAAGCGCGCAGACACCTTCCTCCAGTACGGATGGATCGTCGAGCGGCACTTGAAGGATGGAGACATCGTCTTGTTCAACCGTCAACCTAGTTTGCACAAAATGTCCATGAGTGAGTCTACAAATCGTCTCGACGAGCGAGGATTTCTCGACTGACCTCATGATTCCCCGCGATAGTGGCTCATCGTGTGAAGCTTATGCCTTATTCGACATTCCGTCTCAATCTTTCGGTTACTGTGAGTTGTCTACCCCTAGTTTCGAACAAGGCTGCCAAGCGAGACTGACAGGCTCGACGTGCGTTGCTAGTCGCCTTACAATGCCGAGTACATCTAGTTTCGCCGATCGCGAGAGATGACGGAATCCCGAGGTACTAACTACGAGCTCGTTGTCGTCTCATGTGCAGTTTCGACGGAGACGAGATGAATCTTCACGTTCCTCAATCCGAAGAGACTCGCGCCGAGTTGATGCAGATCGCTGCCGTCCCTCGCAACATCATCTCGCCCCAGGCAAACAAGCCCGTCATGGGTATCGTCCAGGACACGCTCTGTGGAGTTCGCAAGTTCACGCTTCGAGACTGCTTCATGGACCGAGACTTCATCCAGAACATCCTCCTCTGGGTTCCGGAATGGGACGGAGTCCTGCCTCCGCCGGCAATCATGAAGCCCAAGCAGTTGTGGACGGGCAAGCAGATCCTCTCAATGTGTATCCCGAGCGGGATCAACCTGTACCGATCGTCGGAACCCGCGAGTCCGAACCCTCCCGAAGACAACGGCATGTGGATCGAAAACGGTCAAATCATGTTTGGAACGGTCGACAAGAAGACGGTCGGTACCTCGCAGGGAGGTCTCATCCACGTCATCTTCCGCGAGAAGGGTCCCGAAGTCTGCCGCGATTGGTTCTCCGGAGTCCAGAAAGTCGTCAACTATTGGCTCCTTCACAACGGGTTCTCGATCGGAATCGGAGACACGGTACCCGACAAGGCGACGATGGAGGCCATCACTGGTTTCATCGATACGGCGAAGCAGGAGGTAAACCGGGTCATCTTGCTCGCCCAAGAGGACAAACTCGAACCCGAACCGGGAATGACGATTCGAGAATCGTTCGAGTCGAAAGTCACTCGCGCGCTCAATCAAGCCCGTGACTCTTCCGGTCGGTCGGCCGAGCGTTCGCTCAAGGCCGACAACAACGTCAAGCAGATGGTCGTTGCGGGTTCGAAGGGTTCGTTCATCAACATCTCGCAGATGTCGGCTTGTGTCGGACAACAAGTCGTCGAGGGAAAACGTGTGCCGTTCGGGTTCAAGTTCCGCACCTTGCCCCACTTCACAAAGGACGATTACTCGCCCGAGGCGCGCGGGTTCGTCGAAAACTCGTACCTCCGAGGGTTGACTCCCCAAGAGTTCTTCTTCCACGCCATGGCCGGACGAGAAGGTTTGATCGATACCGCCGTCAAGACGGCCGAGACGGGGTACATCCAACGTCGACTCGTCAAGGCGCTCGAGGACGTCATGGTCGCGTACGACGGAACCGTTCGAAATTCGCTCGGCGACGTCGTCCAGTTCGTGTACGGAGAGGACGGTATGGACGGAGCGTTCATTGAAGAGCAAGTCGTCGACCCGATTCGATTGTCGGACGCCCGGTTCGAAGCGCGGTACCGCGTCGACGTCATGGACGACACCTGGAAGTTCAAGGAAGGAGCGCTCAGAGTCGACCTCGCGGAGCCCGACGCCGGTCTCCAACAACTCCTCGACCTCGAGTACGAGCAACTGAATCAGGACCGAGAACGACTTCGCAAGTTCATCTTCCCGAATGGAGACGCGACCGTTTCCCTCCCCGTCAACATTCGTCGTATCGTGCAAAACGCCCAGCAGATCTTCCACATTGACGACCGCAAGGCGTCTGATCTCCCTCCGCAAGACATTCTGCAGATCGTCACCGAGCTCTGCGACCGACTTGTCGTCGTCCGAGGTATGGATCGACTCTCGCAGGAGGCGCAGGACAACGCGACCCAACTCTTCCGAATTTTCCTCCGTTCGTCCTTCGCTGTCCGTCGGGTCATTGAGGAGTACCGTCTCAACCGCGAAGCGTTCGAGTGGGTCATTGGCGAGGTCGAATCCAAATTCAACGCGTCCATGGTTGCCCCGGGAGAGATGTGCGGAACGCTCGCGGCTCAATCGATCGGAGAACCCGCGACGCAGATGACGCTCAACACGTTCCACTACGCCGGTGTGTCGTCGAAGAACGTCACTCTCGGTGTGCCGCGTCTCAAGGAGATCATCAACGTCGCGGTCAACCTCAAAACCCCTTCGACGACCGTCTACCTCGCGCCCGAAATCGCTCGAGACGTCAACTTGGCCAAAGAGGTCCAGACGAAGCTCTCGTTCACGACTCTGCAGACGATTACGGCCTCGACTCAAATCTTCTACGACCCCGATCCTTCCGCGACCGTCATCGAGGACGACCGCGAGTTCGTCGAAGCCTTCTTCGCGATTCCAGACGAAGACGTCGAAGCGAACCTCGGTCGTCAGTCGCCGTGGCTCCTCCGGTTCGAACTCGATCGCGCAAAGATGCTCGACAAGAAGCTCGAGATGGCGTACGTCGCGGGCAAGATCGCCGAGACGTTCGACCAAGACTTGTTCGTCATTTGGTCCGAGGACAATGCCGAAAAACTCGTGATCCGTTGCCGCGCGCTCATGCCGGCAGACGGCGACAAGGAGGACGGCGACGGAGAGGACGACGCCGAAGACATCTTCCTCAAACAACTCGAGTCGCAGATGCTCGGCTCGATCGCACTCGGAGGAGTCGAAGGTATCGACCGAGTGTTCATGGTCGAACAGAAGAGGAGTCAACTGAACGAGGTCGGCGAGTACCACACCCCGACCGAGTGGGTCCTCGAGACGGACGGGATCAACCTGCGCAAGGTCCTGTGCGTCGACGGAGTCGACTCGCGCAGGACCATGTCCAACTCGTGCGTCGAAATCTTGGAGGTCCTCGGAATCGAAGCCGCGCGCGCGTCGGTTTTGCGCGAGCTGCGAAACGTCATCGAGTTTGACGGTTCGAAGGTCAACTACCGTCACTTGTCGATGCTCACCGACATCATGACGAATCGGGGTTCGCTCATGGCCATCACGCGACACGGAATCAACAGGTCCGATACGGGTGCCCTCATGCGCTGTTCGTTCGAGGAGACAGTCGAAATCTTGATGGAGGCCGCCGCCGCGGGAGAAACGGATTACTGCACTGGTGTTGCCGAGAATGTGTACGTACTCTTTTCGGTCGGGTGTGTTTTTCTCGCGCGTATCTAAGCTGATTCGATTCTCCGTCCAAAACGTAGCCTTCTCGGTCAAGTCGCGCCGATGGGTACCGGTGCTTTCGAGCTCGCTCTCGACACTTCGCTCCTCAAGGACGTCGTGCCCGATCACCGTCTCCCAGTTCCGGCCGCCATGTTGATGGACATGGGCAACGACGGGGGCAAGACTCCCGGTATCCACGGCGGTGGAGCCACTCCGTACGCCGAGATGTACGACGGTAAGACTCCGGCGTATTTCGCCTCGAACGACCTCGCGACGGCCTCGTTCTCGCCGATCCATCAAGCCGGTCAAGACGGGTACGACGGAGGACTCGGCGGAATGTCCCCGTTCGGCGGTCAATCGCCGTTCGGAGGTGCGTCGCCATTCGGTGGCGCTTCACCGTTCGCTGGAGGCGCGAGTCCCTTCACCGGTGGCGCGAGTCCGTTCGGTGCAGCCGGCTACAGCCCGTAAGTTGTTCTTCTCCGTTTCTGCCCGTCCACCTTACTGACGACTTTCTGTCTTGCCCAGCGCTTCCCCCTTCGGAGGCGCGTATGCTTCTTCGCCTTACAACCCGAGAAGTCCTGGCACGACTTTTGCTCCCACTTCTCCTTGGGTCAACCGAGGCGGCGCTGGAGCTGCCTCTCCAGGATACTCGTGAGTTTGTTCTCCCTGACACCGCGAGATCGTGTGCGGTGTGCTGACTGTCGTCGACTCTTGTCCGTAGACCGACCTCACCGATGCTCAATATGAGTCCCGCTTCTCCCCGGTTCAGTCCTACCTCCCCGTCGTACTCGCCCACTTCACCGCGGTTCTCTCCCGCTTCTCCTTCCTACTCGTGAGTCTCTTCTTGTCCCACGAGCTCTGCACTGTACTAACTCGGTCTTCTGCAGGCCAACCTCTCCACAATTCTCTCCTTCCTCACCTTCGTTCTCTCCGACGTCACCGAAGTACTCGTCAGTCGAGGTTTCACCGTGGACACGATTCCCGTCAGCTTTCACTGACATCCTCTGTTCTCTGCGCGCAGCCCCACTTCACCGTCGTTCTCTCCGACATCGCCAAAGTATTCCCCGACCTCTCCTCAATACTCTCCGACATCGCCGAGGTACTCGCCCACTTCGCCCGCCTACTCTCCCACGAGTCCAGGAGTGGCTGGCTCAAAGTCTCCCGCTTACTCGTCCGTTCCCCCCTCTCTCTCGTGCTCTTGTGATCGTCCTCGCTCGTTTACTCGCGAAGCTGACCCCGTACGGACGGACGTGCACAGACCGACCTCGCCTCAGTTCTCTCCCGCGAGTCCAGCCTTCTCTCCCGCTTCACCTCGAGAAGGTCCTGCGGGCGGCGCTGCCGGTTCACAAACGAACTACTCGAGCACCGCTTCCTGGAACCGATGATCGTAACCAACAAAGTCGATCACGAATTTGGAGGAGGAAACAAAATCGGGAAAGAGAAAACAAAAAAAAAAAACCATGCCTCTCTTTCGGTGGCAGTCGGGTCGGAGTCGGGTCAAGTTAGTTGAGTCGATCAGTCGGTCGGTCGGTGGGGTTCTCTCCCGGGTTGCGGTTTATATTCGGTCCTCGACTTTTTCTGAAGGTCGAGTTTTCCGAAAACCTCTTGCCCAACTCCCTCCCTCTCTTCCCATTCCCACCAACCTCGTCGTCGTCTCTCCCCATCTCGAAAGCAAAAAATATCTTCTCTCACACAACATCTGCTTGCCTTTTTTTTTTCCTCTTCATTTTGCAATGTTGTGCTCCTACTCAATATTCGTGGTGGATCGGGTTTCGTTTTCTATTTCGCTGCCCGAGGAGGAGATTCGCATACGGGGTTTTTGAAGGAGGGCGAACGGTCCGAGCCCTTGGCGGCGAGCCGGCTACATGCAAGTGCCACTGATACCGTCCGTCCATTTCATTCGATCTCGCCCGGACTTGTCGCCAAGATGGTTGCGCTGGAAAATCGCTTGGTCGGTTCTTTGTGGGTTATGATCCAACGCAGGTTTGGCCACATCCCGTCATTGTGGCGAGAAGGGGATAGGTATGGGCAAGGACTGGCTTTCCGGTACGTGCGATACCTACACGGGGGAGGGGGGGGGGGCCGAGGCCGAGCCAGGAGAACAAGCTCACGGAGCCCTATTCCCCGAGAGCCCGGTCGCACCGGCGCTCGAGCATGCGTCCACTTAAACGCCGGGCTAGAGCTGACCCGAGCAGCGGACCAGCCGGCGTTCAGAGGAACTCGCCGCAGAACGGTCCGCGAAGCAGCGCAAATGTCGAGCGATTTCGGTGAAAATGATCCCCGAGCTGCACCCAAGCGGTTCATACTCGTCGTGGTACCGTAGGCAAGGAGATCGATGCTAGTGGGAGAGGGTAGGAGCCGAAACGAGATCAAGAATCGCAAACTCGCGCGATCGCTCAGCTATCACCACAACTCTGACCGCGAACCATGTCCGACTCTGCTGGATGGAGCTTGACCGAAAGCGGTGAGTCACTAACATGCTCAACCTCCGCTTTCGACTGCGGCGTCCGAAAACGCTGACGTTGTGCGTCGATCAACATCGCCCCCTTTCCCTCGCCCTGCCGTCTCCGCCATAGACCCCGGCATCTTCACCGGGCTCTTACACGACATCGGCGTCAAGGGACTCGAAGTCGAAGAGCTGTGGGGCTTGGATGCCGACCTCCTCAAACAGCTCGAACCCGTCCACGCGCTCGTGTTCCTCTTCAAGTGGGTCGGCGGCGCGACCGACAAGATGGATGGCACCTTCGCTGAACCCGCGACTGGTCACTACTTTGCGCAAGTTGCCCCTCCGATGATCCTCGCGCTCTTCTCCGTCTCGCGCGGATTCCCTGACCTCCTTCGCCTTCCCGTCTCTCTCGTAATCAGTCACCAAGTGATCAACAATGCATGTGCAAGTATCGCACTGCTCAATGCAACGCTCAACATCCGAGATCCGAATGTCGAACTAGGAGAAGAATTGACAAACTTGCAAGCTTTCTCGGAAGGTCCGTTGCACGCACTCTCCCTACTATTCCTACCAAACACTACCGCAGTGGAACCGCACTGAATTCTAGATGGGATGATCAATGACAGGACTCGATCCGCAGACGCGCGGCGAGATCATCACGAACAGCCAAAAAATCCGCGAAGGTAACTTTGTGCTGCCGCTCGCCACGACATCGAACTCTCCCGAATGCGCTTCACGAAACTCACGCCGTCTGTGTCGCGACTCTGCCTCCTAGTGCACAACTCGTTCGCCCGAAGTGACCCTTTCCACCTCGAGGAACACCAGCCTCAATCGGAATCTGAAGACGCGTTCCACTTCATCTCCTACGTTCCGATCTCAGGGGAACTGTACGCATTCTCCCGTCTCACTCTCTTTCTCAACCATACGCAATCTCGCTCGATCTGACTGTGATTACCGCTGAGCGTTTCGCAGATTCGAACTGGATGGGCTCAAGCAGTCGCCCGTCTCTCACGGCAAGATCCCCGAAGGTTCAAACTGGACCGACCTCGCACGAGAGTACGTTGAAACGCTGTTTAAAGCCAAACCGATTCCGTTACTGCTCGCACGTATCTCGACAGCTGATCTCTTCTCTTCCCGAACTCCCCCCCCCCCCCCCTTCTCCCAAAACGTTCCGCCATCGTCCAACAAAAAAAAAAAAACTAGAGTGATCGAGCGTCGGATCGGTTCGTACCCCGCCGGGGAAGTCATGTTCAACCTCCTCGCGCTCACGTCTAGACTCGCAAAGTCGCGGCAGGACCTCGCCGAGTTGGAATCGCGGCGGCAAGTGACCGACGCCGAGAGCGACAGCGACGCCGCGAGGCGAGCCGAACTCGGAGAGACGGTGAGGGAAATTGAGGCGAGGGTGAGAGACTGGGACGTTGAGAATTCGCTCCGGAGACACAACTATGTCGGACTCGTAAGTTGCTTTTTCAACCCCCCCTCCTTCCTTCCTTCCTCCTCCTCCTCCTCCTCCTCCTCCTCTTCCTCCTTCTCCTCCTCCACCACTCCCTCCTTTCAGCTCTCGTTCCCCTCTACCTCTTCTTGTCTTTTCCTTCACCTTCTTCACGCTCGCGCAGTTTCGCTCAGATTTTTTTTTTCTCTTCAAAACAAAAAAAACAGGTTCACGCAGTTTTGGTCGAGATGGCGAAAGCTGGTCAGTTGCAAGGTCGGATCGAGAAAGCTAAAGTCGTCATGCAGAAAAAAATCGAAGCGAGGAAAGCAAAAGGGGTCGTCGATATGGATGAGGATTGAAGAAAGAAAGAAAGAAAGAAATTATTAAAACAGGGAGAAGCAGAGCAGGAGGGAGGACCTTCGAAAAACAGTTGTCGTTTACTCGCGTATACCGACGAAACTCCCTTTCTCCCTTTGGGCTTCTCTCGGTGACAAATGTGAGCAAAGAGATGAGCGAGGTTTGGTGAAACCCCCGCCTCCTCCTTTGATACCAGGTCGACCCGTCGATTGGATCAGGCCGAAGTAGGTCGAGGAGAGAGTAAAGGTTCGGGGCAGATCAAATTCTCGATACAACAAGGGGTGGTGTGACACTGCATCTCGAGCAAAAAAAAAAGAAAAGGGGGCAGGGAAACGATAACCAACTAATGAGAAAGCAGGGAGAGCTTGAATCCCAAAAGGGTCAAAAGGGGGCGAGGGGAGACCCGACTCCCGGGGTCGGGGTCGGAAGAATAGTAAAAAGAAAGTGGACGACGCGCGAATAGTGCTCATCTTTCGGGTGAAGAAGGCAACGGCAACACGATTCCATTCTCCCTCACGGTGAACGGTGCCGGAGTCGGAACCGTCTCCCATTTCCACGTGTCCATCCTGAACTGAACCTTTGCGTCGTCGTTGTCGATACGGTCCCCTGTCCCGTCTTCTTGACCGCCGCCGCCGTAGCAGCCGACCCCTCCGCTACGCCGACACGCGTTGACAAGATTGGAAGAAAACCCGCGACCGTCGCGCGTCGTGGTCCACTTGTTGTTGTCGACTCGATCGTCGTTGTTTCCTCGTTCTTCTTCTTCGACCTGGTCGTGGTGATGCGCGCTCTCGTAGTCAATCCCGGGCAACGGGACGTCTTCAAACGTGACGACCGTCGTCGCGCAGTCTTGTTTGATCTGAGGTACACTCCCCCGTCGCGAGTTTGTCAAAGTTCGTTCGTTCCGATTCCGTTGCGAGAACCTGCAAAAAGGTGGGAGGGGGGGGGGGGACGAGGATGAAATTGAAATCAGTCTTTTGAGTTCACGGCTTTTTTTTCGATCATGGCCAAAGTTATGCGCCTCGGATTCGAAGCTTGTCGAGAGAAGGGAAGGCGCAAGCAAAGGGGAAACGTATAGAGAGAGAGAGTGTGCACTGACCGCCATTTGAACGCTGAGACTTCGTCGATCCTTCCCCCGAGTTCCCACGGCTGACGCTCGCGGTCGGCGAACGTGACGAGGGCGTTTCCGTCGAGGTGGTTGCAAAGTTGCCACAGCTGTTCGACGAGCGGTTCCGCGTGATCAAACCGGCTCCACGCGAACGAGTCGAGGACGCCCCGAGTCGCGCACGAGGACGAGGACGAGATCGAGTGTCGAGGGGTAGGGAACGGGATCGAGCTCGAGCTCTTGATGGAAGGGAGAGGGAGCGATTTCTGCGAGACGAGGAACCGCGAGAGCAAGGGACCAGATTCTTCGAGATTCGCGATCCCGACGTAACACACTCCGCCTGTTGTTTTCGAGGGTTCAACCCGATGTGAGAACGTCAATGGGGACTGTCCTCTCACGTGCTTCATCGAGCAAGAGAGAAACAAAGGAAAAGAAAACTTGCCGTCGACGATCTCAAGAGTCGCTTCCTCGGTACCGTTCAAACCAGATAAAATATCTTGCGCAAAGGGAATATCTCGCATCATGTCGTCGGTCCCTTGGACGAGGAGGACGGGGCACTCGATCGACCCGAGTTCTTCTCGAGTGATTTCAGGATTCTGCAACCCCGACGAAACGCGAGGGCAACAAGGAGTTCAGTAAGCTCTGGAAATGATGACAAGGCATTACACGATGCGAGATATGTACGTACGAGGAGTACGGGAGCTGTGACTCCGAAACATCTCAAAGCTTGATGAGGACCGATGCGCTGAAAAGTGTGACCCGCGGAAGAAGAAAAAAATCTCAAGCGGTTAGCCGTCGCTTGGTTCCTTTTGAGCGAGACCGAGTCGGTATACTGACCCTGAACCACATATTCGACAGCCAGTCCCTCAAATTTGCATCGCCCGGCCTCGAACTTGCCGTGAACGCGAGGTCGAGGATGGCGTTCATCGAGTCGAACAGGGCCTCCTCGTCCTCACCCTGCAGCCACCCTTCGAGCAACTCCATCAAGGCCGGCAACTGAGACGGCATCGAGTTGAGCGGGGCGCAACCGAGGATCGAGAGGGATAGGACGGCCGAGGGGAACAAAATCGAGAAGGCGAACGCGGTCGGACAACCGACGTACGAGTGTCCGACGAGGTGAACCGCCCGAATATGTAGCGCGTTCTAGATAAAAATCATCGTTAGTAAGGGAGTCCAGCGCAAGTCAGAGATCGGAGCGAAGGCGACAGGGAACGGGGAGAAGACGAGAACAGGATCGGGCGAAAAAAAAAAAAGTAAACTTGCGAGCACGAAAGCGATGTCGGCGGCGAAGACGAAGCAGTCCATCCCTTTACGAGCGGGGTTCTTGGTCCTTCCATGACTGAGCCGGGGCGACAGCGGGTGAGCGAGGTTTTCGCGGGACAGGTCCGGAAAGGAGAGCGGAGTTCGAAAACTGGGCTCACCCTCGAAGATCGAGAGAAAGGCAGTTGAAGTGACTCGTCACTTTCGGGAGTCGTGGCAGGACGTATTGGTGAATCAGAGCCGAGCAGGTGATCGCAGGCGGGAGAAAGAGTGCGGTCGGTTTCGACGGGTCGAACTTTTGCTCGTACCACTCGTAGTAGATTTCGACGTCCTCCTCGGCGGGCAAGGTGACAAAAGGCATCTCGGACGCGTCGATTGGCGACGAGTGCCGACGGTGGGATGTGAGAAATCCTCAGCAGGAATCGAGCAGGATGTCGAAGGGTCGAGCAAGAGGGAAACTTTGTCGGGTGTCGGATCGCACCGGACGGCGAGAGAGACTGCCAACGTGGAGAGGCAAGCTCTCGAGATCGGGGGAGCAACGAGAGACGTCCTCCACTTGTGTCAGAATGCGGGAACGGAGCAGAGAGACGGGCGCGGGCCGATCCGACAGTCGAAAAGCGAATGACCGGACAGAACGAGACATTCCGTCTACGAGCCAATTTCGCATATGCCGGAAACCACAAGTGCCGAGCGGAAGGGGGTCAGAGTGCTCTCAGAGTGGAAACAGTTGTCGAAACGGTCTAGACTTTGAAACTTCCGAAAGGGCGACCGATAAGTACTGTAGCTGCGGAAGGTTGCGATTTTTGCGGGCTCCCCCTGAGCTCGGACCGTTCCCCTTACGTCACTCCTCCGAGTCAATTCCCGCTGGCGCTTGTTCGCACCTTTCCGCAACACCGCGCGACGACTCTCCGCCCACGCAAGCAGTATTTGCCACGCACTCGCTGTCTGATCTGCGACTCGAACCAAACGATCCCGACCTGCGTCTGGTTTGCACCTCCCCGCAATGTCACCTCCCCACGACCTCTTGCACGACGCCCTCAAGCGTGCAACTTCTCGGTCCCGCACGGCGACTTCGCCTCCGCTCGTCGACGGACTGTCGCTCGAGAGCGAACCTTTGATCGAGGTTGCGACTCCCGCGCCGTCGTCCCGCTCGAGTTCCGTCGCGTCGACCCCGGCCGGTTCGCGCTCGTCCTCTCCGAACCGGTCTGGCATGTCGTCCAAGAAAGGAGGAGGAGCCGGGAAACCGCGCCGGGACAAGACGAAAGAGCGCCAAAAGGCCGAACAGAACAAGAACCCGCTCGACCCGATCAACCGGTTCCCGGGACAGGTCAACGGGAGGATCTTTGGCGAACTCCTCGCGGCTGACCTCCTCGCGTGTGGTCTCGTGTGCAAGCGGTGGAGGCGATCACAAACTCTCAGTTCGTTTCATTCTTTCCCCCCCACCTCCGACCCCTACCCCGAACTCTTTTTCCTCACATCGCCGTGATTGACTTGACTCCTGCGGGTGTCCCGCTGTCGTCAATTTTCAGATTACACTTGGTACCTCCTGCTACAAGCGCTGACGTGGACCGATCCCGAAGAGCGGAAATCGACGACGTACGCCGACCACGCGGCCGAGGCCGGCGGCGACGTACCAAAGTGGCGCGCGAGCGACGCCAAGCAAGACTGGGCGGCGCACTTTGCCAACATTATGCGGCGCGACGACCTCGAGTCGACCGAGGCCGACGTCGACGAGAACGGTTTGACGATGAAGGAGGAGCGCGAACTCAAGTGGGCCCAAGAGCACGACGAAGAAGAACTCGCCGGGGTCGATAAAGTCGCCATGAGGGCGTATTACAAGGTAAGAACCTCTTTCGGTTTCCTCGTTTCTTTGGGGTTTGAACGTCGAAAGGGAAACTTACCAAAACATACTTTTTCTCTTGGATGCCCACAGTCGCTCGGGAACAAAAAGGTGAAAGGCAAGAGTTGGAAAGGTGGGGTCCGGACGCACGAAGGTGACGGACTGGGCGACATCGCTTCCGACGGCATCTGAAAGGATCGGATCAATGAAATGCAACGGAAAGGGGGGGGAGGGGGAAGAGGCGGATCTGGAACCCATTCACTCGCTTGTAATGTACTTCTCATTAGCAAACCATTTCTAGTTTTCACAGCACACAACTCCGCGCGCACGGGAAGAGAGAGAGAGAGAGATTACGAAAAAAAGAAATGTCGTTCCACCCGAATTTTTCTCCCCTCCAGCCGCAGATACTCCTCTCCTTTTCCCTAACCCCCGCTACAAGTTCATCTCGAAATGAGAGGGAGAGAGAGAAAGACAGTGGCGTTTGAAAAACGAGGAACAGAGACCGTCGTCAAACAGTACTGAATTTATTGGACACAACCCGAGAGAGACGCATATTGTCCGAATGTACACAAACATACCCTACACTACTACAAACCCTCGACGTCGACTTGTCCAGTGCAGGTCGTGCTGTTCTCGTCGTAGTACTGCAAAGGATTTCGATGTTTTTGCGCGCAGCAGAAAAAGAAAGCGAAAAAAAAAACCCCATGCGTGTGTGTGTGCATCCGTTGGCGTCAGCTCTTATCGTTCTAAGACAGTTCTACCTTGCCCCACTTTTCTTGGGAACTCTAGTGGACAAAGAAGCCCCTCAAGAGGAAGAGGGAATAGCGGTGAAAGAAAAACTGACGGGTTTCTCTCCGACGACGACGGCGCGGTCGCCCTCTCGCGGACCGACAAAGTCCCACGTCGCCAAGTGGTTCACGGCAGAGTTGGACCATAGGGCGAGGTCGTTCGGAGACCAACGGTATTTGACGTGGGCCTCTGTTGGGGTCGGGGGGGGGGGGGGCGGGGGAGATTTGAAACACGTTCCAAGGTTCAGTCGCTGTAAGCGAGAAACAGAAAGAGGAGGAGGAGAGGGGGGGGGGGGTGGGGGGAGGGTTCAATAATACTCACCATGCGACTCTGCTTGAAGCCTAAACAAGTAATCCAACACGCTCCTCGACTCGTCTTCGCTCAACTCGTTGATCCTCGTCGTGAACGTCGGGTTGGCATAGATCGCTTTCTGTCCCGTCACTTGGTTCGTCCTGACGATCGGGTGGTCGGCACGAAACTCGTCGCCCGAGTTGTCCGGGTGTCCGCGCGGGAGCGTCCGGAGTTGGTACCCGTTCTCGCGCGCTTGGTGCCGGAACCGGTACGCGTCGTTGTGCGCCGTGAGGCCGTCGAGGAACTTTTGGTACCTCGGCGTGAGCGCAGAGTACGTGTGGTAGTTCGATTGCCACAGCGTGCTGAAAGGGCCCGATGCGGCGGAGTCAGCGACTTTGAATCGGTTTGTTTTCGAGACGATCGGGGGGAGGGGAGGGACCTACTCTCCGCCACTCCTAGGAAGGGTGTGCTGTAAGCGAAAGTTGAACCGGAGTGCGAGGTGAAATCAGCTTGTGCGCACGGAATACGGGCGCGCGGGTCAGTGCTCACCATTTTGAGAATCGTAAACAGCGAAGGGTAAGGTTCGAACGAGACGTCCGAGTGCCACCCCTTGGAAGTGAACCCACGGTCGGCGAACGAGATTTGTCGACCCTCCTTGTCCGGGTTTGAAGAGATCTTGCCGAGCGGGAGTCCCGTCTCGCTCAACTCCTGAGTCGGGTGACTGTGTCACGTGTTGTTGTTTTCTCGCAAAACAGTCAGCGAAGCCTGATCTGCGGGGGACTGATCCGGATGCAGGTGGGCAAGGGAAACGACGACGACTCACATGTGGAGAGAAGCGTCTTTGGGTTTACCCGCGAGTTCTCCGAGCCTCAACGCGAGGTGACCCAAATCTTCGGGAACGAGGTCGTGTTGATCTTTGAAGAAAACGACGCCCCTCCACGAGACTGAACAACAAACCCCGGTCAGTGTACACTTTGAAAGAGAGAGAGAGGGAGAAGGCGAGAGACGAGACTTGCCTAGGATGGCGAGGTCCCTCAGGACGGCATCGCCCTCGTGCTTTGGCAACGCGAGAATCTCCTTCAATCGAACCGAGCGTTCGAATTCTTCTCCAAGAGCGGTCGTAAGCGGCGAGTGCGGGTAAGACTTGAGCGCTCCCGAGGCTTTGAGGGGCTCGACGGTGAACCCCGACGAGGACGAAGAGGCGGCGGCGGCGGCGTCGAGGTTGACTTGTTTCAACGCGGGAACGGTAGAGCCGTTCGTAACGGTAGAAGTAGCGATTGAAGGCATCTCGGGGGAATGAATAGAGAAAAAACGAGAGAGAGGGAGAGAGGGTGAGAAAGAGAGCGAGAAACACGGGATCCCAAGTTCCAACTCGCTTCAAGCGGGATGACAAACCTCGAGAGTCGGATAGCGTGATCGCGTACGGTACTCACGCCGGATCGTCCCCGCTCCCGCAAGGGTCGCGCAAGAAGCGTGAGAAGACACCGGGATGATGTGATCGCGCTCGTTTTTGCGAATTGGCTCCAGTTGAGAAGGCGGAAACTCTTCCGCAGTCCGGGTCACGAGCTTGCGAGCGAGCCGGCAGTGTGCGGCGTTCTTCCTTTCGGTTCGTTGGTATGCGACGCCTGCGTCTAGCCATCGAGATCCGGACAAGAAACTCGCTCTGGATTCTCAAGATCGCAATGGAGCGAAAAGTTCGGGCCTATTCACGACTATTGGCAGAGAACCGTGGACATTTCAGTATCGAAGATACACTAACGACATGCAGAGAGCAAGGAAAAGCCGGGTCAAGTGAAAAGTAACAGTCGAGAAGGGATGCGGAAAGGAGGAATCTCCCGGGGTTAGAGTGAGTCCAAAGTCGTGGGTGTTCGAACAATGGCTTAAAGTCCCCGGTGGTGGTGGTGCCTAGGCGTTGACAGACTTGCTGCAGTCGAGGCATGGGAGGGGGCGGGAGGGGAGGGGAAAGGGTAGGGGGTAGGAGTAAGAGCGAAACGTTTCCCGAAGCGTAGTTTTGCTTTCCTGAGCGAGAACCGTGAGTCGACAGCGCACGATCGGCCAAGATCCGCGCGGAAAAGATGAGAATGGAGAATATGACGCTACCGGATCGAGTCGTGAACACCAAGCTTCCAACTCGCGCTCTCTCGCCGCTGCGACGCCAATCGAAAACCTGTTTTGGTCCTTTTTTTTTTGGTGGGAGAGCCCTGCCATTTCCCTGTTCAACCTCGACAAGTCCTGTTCCCTTGCAGTTTCCGTACCCTTGTCGCCACTCGCAACGAGTTCTCGGTACCGCGTCGCCCGTTTTCCCTCGAGTTCACTGCCTTGACGGTTCGAGTTCGCGTTCAGACACAACCTTGCATTGCTCGGTTGAATCAAAAGCGATGCCGAGTCGAGAGAGCGGTGGAAGGACGGAAAGAGTCGATAGGTGAGATGCGTTGCGGGGTGGTCCAAGATGAGAGAGAAGCGGGAGAGGAAGAAGAGCTGTCGGAGTATCGAGAAAGATGGAAGGGGGGAGGAGGAGGGGGAAGACCGATCACGCCGCCAAGAACGGTTTAACGGTTCTACGAGAGACGAAGAAGAGACGCAAGGTGAGCTCAAAGAGGCCGGCGAAAGCACGCGCGCAGAGAGGCAGGCAGGCGACGAGCGACAACGGACCTTGGTGAAACCGATAGCGTCGGAACGCTCACGGAAGCATTGACGGCAGATGTTGATGCCTGCGAGTCGGGATTCCCGGGTCAGTTGTCCGCCGTGAATGCGAATCGGGGCAGCGGAACGAGAGGGAATTTGCGACTGACCGTACTTGCGGATCAAACCAGCTTGGTGCTGGCAGATGCGGCTGAACAGGCGAGTTGACACGAGGTGATCCGTCAGTACGGTGCATCAGCACGATGGAACATGCTCCTCCTCCTCCTCTCGGTGTTGTCGCCGTTATGGTTGGCATCGGTCGTTCGAAAACGACGTTCACAGTGCGCCTCGCCCTCTTCTCGCCGTTCGCTCCACCAGGGAGAGTGATTGAAAGGCTTGTACTCACCAGCCGCGGGAGCCCTTGCCGTACTTGCGGGGGTGGGAGAACCAGATAGCCTCGTGAGTCATGACTGAAGTGGGTTGTTACGGGGTCGGCGGAGAAAGTCGAACGGAAGATATGGCTGTTTTGTGGTCCACGCGGAGATCGAGTCGGGACAACGTGTGCAACACGCGCGGATTCGAGGAGTCGAGGAGTCGACGAGTCGAGGAGCGGGCGGAAGGCGGGCGGAAGGGACCGGGACAGGGCGAGCGAGACGGCGAGTACGATCAGCGGGCTACACGCAGCGTGTACCTTGTCCAGCGGTACTCGACTCACACACTTCACAGTCGACTAGGGCGGGAACTCAAGCGGAAGAAGCGAAAAAAACCCGACGCTTTTTTTTCTCCCCTCTCCTCTCCTTCCCCCCGCTCGCCCGCTCCCACTCTCCACCCGACGCAACGCCTCGTCCTCACACGATCTCTCTATCGCTTCTATCGTTTGACATACCAATAGAGCTGCTCAACCCCGTCACATTCAGTTTTCATCTCGTCTCGGCTATCTGCTTCGCGCGTGTCTGCATATAAAGGTTTCCCTTTGTCTCTCTTCTCGCTCTCTGCTCTGCCGCTCCGATTGCCTTTCTCATCTAAACGCCTTCTTGCACGGAACCAAAGATCAAAAACCGCCCTTTCTTCCCTGACCTGAAATCCGTTCAACGCGAACGCGCATCTTGAATCGCGATCGACTCTCTCCCAACGAGAACCTGCATCCCCGTCCAACCCGAAACCACTCTTCGTTGTCAGCGGGATGTTCGCGCATAGGATTTAGGGAGGGGGAGGGGGGGAGGCGCATCTCGTCACAGTCGGGTCTCAAGAAAACGGGGGGGACGATACGAAGAAACGGAAAAAAGAAAAAAATCACCGCGCACCTTGAACCACCCGACGAGTACTTTCCACTCGTTGAAAACTTCAATCGCCTGGTCCGAGACCCACACACCGTGGTGATCGAATTCTGTCGTCGTACGAATCCACCTAGGCCACTTTACAAATTCCCTCGCGACGACGACGGCCAAGGATTCGTCGAATCGTTCCAACTCGGTCAAGGTTTCGACAACCATGTTGCGCTGCTGCTGGGCGCCGCCGCCTTCGTCGTCGTTGACGAGGAATTGCGATGCGTAACGAGACCAGACGAGTCCCATCGAGTCGACGTCGGCGTCTTGATGACGAGGGAGGAGGAAAGACTGGACGACGAGGGGAGCGAGTCGGACTAGGAGCGAGAGGTTCGAGAACCGGACGACGAGTTCTTGAATCTCGACCGGGCCGTTGACCGAGTTGCGACGTGCGCGACCGTGTTCGAGAAAGCGTTCGACGGTTTCGGCGCGCGAGGGGTGGTCGTGGCGAGAGGAGGAGGTTTCGAGCGATTGCAAGAGACGAGTGAGAGAGTGGGCTTCGTCGATCACGAGGAGGGGAAAACAAGGGACGACGACTTTGAACTTGAGAGAACCCGCGATGGGTGAACGGGGCGCTGGGTGAAAGGCCGATGTGGGAGGCCGAGCCGTTGAAAGAGAAACGGAAAGCTCGGTCGTGTGGGCCGAGAGTGAGCAAGAACGAGAAGCGTAGGGGAATGGCTCGGCGTGGTACTTGATCGAAATCGAGCTGCGTACCGCGGAAGTATCGCACGATTTAGCTAAAGGACGCGACGAGAAGGAGCATGACATGTGAAACGAACCGCCCGCCAACAACGTTGCTGTTGCCGAGTTCTTGCGAGACCCGCGTGGTCCTCCCATGAATGATGTCTGAACCGCCGAAGACCTCGACGACGAAGGATTTGTCAAGCTGGTGCAGCGGAGGAGTTAGCGCCGCAGCAGTTGTTCAAGCTTTGAGGTCTCGATGCTTACAGACGAGGTCAACAGCATCTCTTGGAGCAATCCGGAATCGAACAGCAAGGGATACTCTCGCTTCAGGTGACGCTGGTAGGGCGTGTCCTCGTGATCATGCTGCGGCAGGCCGTCATGCGGAGGGGGTCGATGCTCGACCTCGCGACGTCTGGTGCGATTTGCTTCGTCGATGGCGAGGTAGTACAAGGCAATCGCGGTACGATCTGACCCGGGAGGAGATGAGCGCGCCGATCGAAGGCACCGGAAGGAAAACCTGGAGGAGAGGGAACTCACGACGATACACGATTGCGCCCTCGTTCAATCGCGGACTCGGTCCAGATCGAGTATGTCCAGGTTCGTTCGTACCTCCTTGAGCATGATCGGGGCCGAAGAGGGCGGCATTGAGCAAGGAAGCGGCGGTGGTGTAGAGCCGGGATCGCCTTGGGTCGACCAGTTCGAGACGGCGAGCGGTGAAGACTTCGTTCATGGGCCAGTGAAAAGAATGAGACATTGTACTGGTGGGGGTGGTGGAGTGGTCTCGGGAGGAGGAAGCAAGGCAAGCAGAAAAAAGAAAGAAACAGAAACAGAAAACGGCAGGTTTGGATCGGATCCTCCTCGCGGCGAGAAAGTCACGAGGCAGAGTCATGAGATCGTTCGTCGCATCACCTGCCCAATAAATTCGGAGGGAGCGTCCGTCTAGTACCGGTGCACCTGACAGGTCAATTGACAGGGGAGGGGTTCTCCCCCGCGCGCCGAAAGCGGCGGTGCTCGAAGCGTGACCCCTCGAGTTCGAGGAAGCACGATGGCCTGGAAGCAGTCTCAAGCATACCGTAGCGGTTCGAAACTCGATCAGGGCATGCTCGAGTGTGAGTGTGAGCGGTAGATCGCGGCGCAATCAGGCGCAGAGGTCCATCGGATCTTACAGATCAGCTCTCCAGAAGGCGAGTCTAAAGGCCAGAGCAGAGCTACAAGCGTAAGCGACCTTGACAAGAGCGGGAGGGAGGGACTGGACGAAGAGTCGAGGTCGACTCGAGCGTCCGCGTCGCTCCCCACTTTGTCACGATCTGCTCTTACTCTCGCACGATCGACCAGCATGAGCACTTCGGGAAACCATTTGGACTTTCCTCGTGCGTCCAGGTCCAGGTCCTTGAACGCTGCGCGCGGGAGCGCGTAGAGCTGACGTCGAGACTCGCAGTGTTCAAACTCGTGTCGACCGCCCGCTCGACGTACGGTTTGAGGCATCAAGATTATGCGAGATACAAGTGAGTAGACTCTCTCACCCTCTCGCAGTCGAACTGTGAGCTCACACTGTCGGGTCAGGTCTCACTGCACAGCCAAAGTTCATCATCTGCGCAAGTCGACCGGCTTGTCACAGACCGCCGGGCGCTCCAAGAAGTACCAGCGCAAGGACCTCACGCCTGAGAAGGTCACCTCTGACAAGTCAGTCGCCCAACTCGCCTCGCTTCTACTTCGGCCCCATCTGACCCTTTCTCTCGCAACAGACACCTCCAGATCCTCTTGTTCGATTCCGAGCGATGCTGGGCCCAATCTCAGCTCCTCAAATCGCAGCTGAACGACCCCGCAGCGCCACCATCGACGAGACACCAAGTCGCGAAACGCCTCCAAAAGGCGTCGGTCCACTCGCTCGACCTCGTCCACCTCGCACAACACGAGCTCGTCAAGTCCCGACTCGCGGCGACCGACCTCGGTCAAATCCACGCGTACCACCACGTCCTCTCCGGCACGCTCGCATTCGAACGCGGTGACCACGCGCGGGGGCTCGAAACGCTCAGCGTCGCGCACGCCGTCCTCGAGCGGCTCGCCGAGACGGCGACTTCGGCGACGGACGAAGCCCTGTTCAACGAAGCGATCGACGAGGTCGAACCCATGTTGAGGTTCTGCGCGTACAAGTCGGGCCGCGACACTTCTCGCGGCGTCGACGCCGTCGCGCGCGAGGTCGTCCAGGACAAACTCGCGGCTGCGGTCGACGGGTGGGACGCGCTCGAGACGAGGCTTCGGGACGAAGGGTCCAAGGGAGGAGACAAGGAACAGGTCGAGATTAGGTGGAGGGGCGAGAACGTGCCCGTGCGCAACGTCGAACTCGTCGGTGCGGCCGTCAAGGTCCGACGGGTCCTCGAGAGCCTCCAACTTGATGGTTCCGGGTCAAAGGCGACAGGCAAGAGGAAGGTGGACGGGAAGCAAGAGGTTCTCGGAGCGAGGAGGATGGGTACCTACGACAAAGCGCTCCTTGTGCTCGGAGATGCTGAACAAGTCGCGAACGCCCTCGTCGAAGACAATAGAGTAGGTTAAGATCCCCCCTCTCGAGTTTTTACATTCGACCCTGCTCGCTGACTCGTTCTTCGTCGCACACTGTAGATCGCCCGCTCGAAAGGACAATCGGCTCGGTTCGAAGCGTCATCTCGACCTCTCCTCCTGTTCCATTCTTACGTCCAGTACAACCTCTTGTCGGTTCGCGCAAAGCGAGACCTCCTCCTCATCGCTTCCGCGATGGCGAAACTCGCCGCGCGTGAAGCAAAAGTCTTTGAAACGGAATCGACCTATGTCGCCCGGACCGAAACTCGGAACCCCCAAGTCGCGCAGGACAAGATCAAGCGGTTGCGCAAAAAGGCGTACCCGGGATTGGTCAAGGTGTTCGACACGGTCTTGTTGAGCTTGGAGGCGATGAGGGACATGGAAGTCGTCGCGCTCGACGACGAACTCGCGACCAAGATTGAGGCTCGGATCGGGTTCGTTCGGGCTCAGAGGTTAGTTTCTTCATTTTCGACGTATCTCGGGGGAGAGAGAGGACTAATAGCCTCGAACTCGGCTCGTCGACTCTCTCTCTCTCTCTCTCTCTCCTCGTGCGTAGGTCCGTGTACGTTTCTCGAGCGTACGCCCTCGCGAACGATTTCGCTGCGGCCCTCTCGCTCAACTCTCGCGCCAAAGTCTACTCTCGCCAGTCGCGCTCGACCGCACTCTCGCTCTCTCCAGACCTCGATTTCGGGCCCGACAACGACGACGACGACGACGACGACCTGAAGGGTGATTCGGATTTCGTGTACGACCTCTTGCCGCTCGACCAAGGGTCGTATGACGCGATCGATCGACAACTCGAGGAAGACTACGAACGACTCGGCAACGAGTGGTTCGAAGCGACGGGAGGTCACGTCCGAAACCGAGACGACGACGACCTCGACGAATTGCTGCCGGTCGAGAGTCTCTCGCTTGCCGAGAACGCAAACGCGAACGCGAAGAACACTCGACAAGCGCCAAAGTTTTACGACGTTGCGTACAACTACGTCGTCGCGTTCGACTTGGAGGCGATCGCGCAGAAGGCGGGCTTGAGGGAGGGAGAGGATGAAGGCGTTTCGGCAGCGATGCAAATCGAGGAAATGAGCGAGCCGGAGAAGAAGGTGGAAGAGGAGCAACCGTCGACCCCGAGTAAACGAGGGTGGGGATTCGGACTGTTTGGAAGGCGGTAAGGATTCGACAAGCGAAGAGTGGAAATCTAATCGACAAGTCTTCTCCACACGTCTTTCCTTGCCACGGTACAGAGTTTGAACAGCTAATCCGGAAGTTCCGAGGAGACCGGTTAAAGGGCCTGGGTTTTTTTTTTTCCTTTCTCTTTGGCTTTCTCTTGTCCTTTCCTCCTCTTCCTTCTCCCTCTCACCTTGTCGCCATGTCTGCAGCCGATATGAGCATGTTGGCCGCAACGATGGAAGAGATGGGGATCCCGCCTCATCGTATCGCTTCGATCATGCGCGACCCAATCGCGCTCGCGACGTTCAACGCCCTCGGAGGCTCTTCCAGACTCCCTCGTTACGATATCCCGACGTTCGACGATCCGAAAGCAAGGATCGATCAGGAGATGTCCAGAGCTCTCAAGGCTTACGAGGAGGAGAAGGCTCGCCCTCACCGCAAAGTTCCGGTCTCGGTTCCTCGATTTTCCCTCATCGCGAGCCTCAACGGCGAACGTGATGGAATCGTTCGTGCCGGAAAGCAAATAGGAATGATCACTTCGTACTTGGGTTTGCCCAAGTCGTTCAGCGACAAGCCCTTGGGCGAACTCGAACCGAGTGAGTCAGAGCCTCTTGCCTCCGTCTGCTCAGGCCGCCTACTTACTTGCGATCTCGGCCTTCCAGTCAACTTCGAAGACATGTATGTGTCCAAGACTCACACAGTACGGCTTCCTCGACTGCGCGCACGTCGGCGACAAGCTTTGACTCCTTTCATTCCGCAGGGTCGATATCTCGTTTGTCGCATTATATCGCGCCCTCGTAAGTTCCGATGACTCGCCATCGTGGGTATACGGACACATGCTTAGACGTTGTGTCGGTCTCAGTCGTCAAGCTCGCCGTCTGCTTCGCCGTGGAGGACCCTACAGGAAGAGCGTGAGCTTGATCAGACCTCTTCGTCACGCCCGTAGCTGAACACGACTCGACGAACCAGCGAGTACTTCTCGATCTACAATCTTCCCCTCCACGGTATCACCACCGGACCCGACCTCGACGCTCTCTTCCCGCTTGGTACCATCCTCGTCGTTCGCGAGCCGACCTACAAGATGAACCAGAACAACACGAACGCGCTCATCCGTGTCGACTCGCCAAGTGACGTCCAAGCCGTCGCTCCTACCGACCCACTCGTGGCTTCAATTCGCTGGTCGTTTCCGAGTTCGGCGCCCGCCGTTCCCCGCGAATTCGACTACAAAGCGCTCGGCAACTCGTACTTCAAGTCGAAAAAGTTCCTCCTCGCAGTCAAGGCCTACACGGACGGCATCGAAGCAACTTCGTGGCTCGAGACGCTCGTCCTCCTCCGCCTCAATCGCGCTCAGGCGCACCTCGGTCTCGAGAATTTCAACCAGGCTCTCAAAGATACCACCGATGCTCTCTCGATGATCGATGACGGTGTGGACGCACCGAGTCACACGAAGGAGAAGGCGATTCTCCGTCGCTCTCGGGCTTTCGAGGGACTCCGACAATTCACCCATGCCCTCGAAAGCTACGAGGAGCTTCTCGCCCTCGTACCGGACAGCGTCGAGGCCAAGGCCGGAGTCACCCGCGTCAAGAAGCTTCTTCAGCAGTCGAAGACGGGAGAATACGACTGGCTCCAATTCACCCGCGCCGTCAACGCTCCCGGCACCAACCGCAACTTCCTCGTCGGAGACTTTGTCGGCCCGATCGAAGTCAAGGCGCTCGCCGAACGTGGCGGAGGAAGAGGTATTTTCGCCACCAAGGACATCAAGCCTGGAGAACTGCTCCTCGGTACGCAATTGTAGACTATTCTGGCCAAAACTCGAAATCTCGCTCATCAACCCGGTCTTGTTTGCACACAGTCGAAACTGCGTTCGCCACGGGCAGGAACATGTTCAGCCAGGAAAAGATCGTCATGGCTTATGACCTGAGAGACCGTTCCGTTGTCGATGGACAGCGTCTCAACCTCTACGAAAAGGTCGTCGCCAAGACTCTCGACGACCCATCGTCCCTGGCGGCGCTCTACGGTCTCCATGGTGGCGAGTCGTTCCCTCCCAGCTCAACTCTTAGCTTTGAGGAGAAACTCGAGACACCCTCGGTCGCTCCTGCCAACCTCGACATCGCTCGAATCGAATCCATCACTTCTGTGAACTGGTTAGTTTCATTTTGGCCTCGAACGGTTCATCGATCAGATTCACTGAGTCTCGACGCTCGTTCAATGCAGCTTCGGAGGGACCGACATGTCCCCCGAGGAGGATGCAAAGTCCGGAACTACGTCTCTCTTCGTCAAAGCGTCCCTCTTCAACCATCGTTGCACCGCAAGTGCTTCGTGGTCGGTCCGCAACAATGTCATGGTCGTCCGAGCCCGTACGCCCATCGCGGCCGGAGAAGAGATCTTCCTCACCTACTGCACCGTCGGTTTCCAAGCTCAAACTGTCGAGAAGCACTTTGGCAAGAAAGGATGCGGTTGCCCGCTCTGCAAGTTTGATCGAATCGAGGGACCGGTCGCCGTCGAGAAGAGGAGGAAACTCCGGGACGAATTCACTTCGCTCAGGTCGCGCGTGGCGGAGATCGTGATGCCTTCGCCCGCTCACTCGCGCCTCGTGCGCGAACTCGAACGTCTCATCGCCGACGTCGAAAAGACGTATTCACCGTCTCGTCCCGAGCGCTTCAAAGTCGACCTCGCCGAGCCTCTCCACGTCCTCGCCGATTCTCAACAGTTCCAACTATCAGAGTTTGCGCGTCAACGTTCGGTCGAACTCACCGTTCGTTCGCACCGCGTTCGAGACGGAGACATCTCGATCAACGGCGACGAGGTCAAGGTGATGCGGGCTCCGATTGAGGTTGGAGGCAACTCTTCTTCGACGTTGCTCGTGTGCGCCCGTCGGTTCGCGTTCCGCAACGATCCCGACGAGAACGCGGTCGCGCTCAGGTGGATCCAGGCCGCGATGGACCTCGAGGACATGAAGTCGGGAGGAGGGTACGCCGTGTTCCGTCTCCGTCAAGACGACGCGATCAAGCGACTCGGACTCGACCATCTCGTCGACTTGCTCCGTCCTTGAAAAGTGTCTGGGTGAGTCCTTCGTTCGCCTCTCCCTGGTGGACTTGTCACTGATCGTATATTCTCCCAGTGATTGCGCGAGGCCGGTGAGAAGCGAGAAAAAGAGGAGGAGGAGGAGGTGGTGGATCCGTTTTTGCACTTTTCGTTTCCGTAACGTAACGATTCCTGTTTGATCTGGCTTCATCGAGATTGACTCATTGTTCCCGATCGAGAGACGATGCTCATGTCCGCTCAGTCTCCTTGCCCTGAACCTCAGGGTGATCTGTGCGGGACCCTCTCAAAGACCGAGGAACGATCACGGAGGTTCGAGCGAGGTTCGTCAGGACGAGGCGCCCAGCCGACCCTCTCTCTTCTCTTGACATCACACTCGCCTCTACGACATACCTCACTTCTTCGATATGCCTCACCAAATTGATCCTCAAGCAATCCAGACTGTCGCAATCACTGGCGACAATTCACAAATCGGTGCAGCTGCTCTCGTTCAGTTCGCGGCGCGACACGCGTATCCCAAAGAAGGTGTCAGGGTAGTCCATGTCGGTGAGTTGGATCCGCGCATTCCGGCGGTCTGGCGTTACATTCACACGTCTCTACAGGTCCTGTCGCCCTAGATATGCTCTACGGTTTTTGGGACGCGAACGATGAGATCGCGAGGCACGAGCGCGCAATTCTTTTCCCTTCGAAATGTCTCGTACGTCCACGAGATTCTCGCAGGGGCCGAGAAGATAACGAGAACTTTCAATGTCTTTGTTAGCCGATCGAGGTGTGTTTTCGTGCAGAACCCCACCATGGGGGTGTCGTGGTCGATACCGGGAGCGTTCCATCTGCACTCATCGAACGTGCGAATGACCTTGCGAGGGGTGTACTTTCCCAACTTCCGCAACATCCCATCAGCAACGGTCAGGAGACGGCGGTCTACTGCCCTCGAGGCCCTGATTTCCAACAACAGTGAGGACCCATCATCTGCTCGCCTGTGTGCCGTTGTACGACTCGAGCTGAACAATGCGCTCCTCACATAGACTGCCCGTTGTCGAGCATCACGTCAGATTCACCGATCAGTTCGACTGGCCTCCACGGGGGCCCGTGACCTACGACACCAACTTCCCCTCGCGCGAAGGAGGATACACCGTGTCGTGCGCTCACCCCGCGCTCCTCTTCACGTCGCTCCTCAACAGACTCAAACATTGCTCCCAGCTGATTGCGTACTGGGGACCCGACTACTCGGAAGACGCGAGAGGCGTTCAAAACGGAACCGTCCTCCTTCTGCGCCTGTTCGTCGAACTCGCCGATCAAACGGGACACCACGACCCTCGCAGGACCGACGCGTTGTCCAGGCGCAACATCATGAGTGTTCTCCCCGAGGACTACACGACGATCGCGGCATTCACTTTGGATCTAAGATCGGTCCTGACCGATCATCTCGCCGACCAGCAAGCAATGTGGCAGGCCAATGTAGAAGACATCGCAAGTCGCGAACCTGTACGCGAACTGCTTAACAGCCTCAAGCTCAGGAACCAATCTGCCTTCGAACGCGCGTTGACATGGGCAAGCTCAACCTGCTCCCTACTTCCCAAAATACTTCGAAGCAAGCCTCTACTCACCGCAATTTTGGTTATTTTACCTCCTGCAGCTCTCTCGCGATGACGATCCTCGTGGAATCCAGCATTCGTGGGCCAATCCGCCGCGTGAGACCCCGGTCGTAAGCTTCCCGTTTGTTATCGTCAATCACTTGGGGTCGCGCGTGCTGACGCTATGCTGTCTTCGCTTGAATCAGCGCAATCCTCACCAAGTCGAAAGTCGCCGCACCGGGGGTCGTTGATCCCTTCCTTCCCTCGCCGATTCCCGTTTGGTGTCCTGGTTTCGCTCGTTAAGTTTATCTTGCCCTGCCCCTCGTGGTACCTCGTTCCGACACCTTTTACAGCGTTTCATTGTTACTCACATTTTGTCAGTCTCGAGAGTTACTTCCATTGCTGCGCGAGAGGAACTCTTCCTCACTTTATACACGATCGGCTTTCTAGCTAACTCTGCACTTTCGATCAATTTTGAGGGGATCGGATGCCGTCGAGGAGAAGAGGAAAGTTGTCCGGAACCAGTCGCTTTCGCTCCGTTCGCGCTTGTTGGCGACAGGGATGCCCTGGACCACTGACTCGCGCCTCGTCCGGAAGACCTACTCTCCTTCTCGTCCCGAGCGTTTCCGCGTCGACCTCTGTTTGACCTGGCTCCGTCGAGATGGACGCATTGTTCCCGATCAAGAGACGATGCTCACGGCCGCTCAGTCTCCTTCTCCTGGACCTCGGAGTGATCTGTGCGGACCCCTTCCGGGGATTTGAGGAACGATCACGGAGGTTCGAGCGAGGTTCGTCAGGACAAGACCCCATGCCCACCCTCGTTCTCCTCTACATCTCCTCGCCTCTTCGACATGCCTCGTCGAGGAGAGATTCACCAAGCGTTTCAGACTGTCACGATCTCCGGTGACCGGTCACAGTCTGGGCCAGTTGCGCTCCTTCAACACGGACTCTCCCGTGCGTTTCCAAAAGGAGGGCTCGAGCTTGTTCACGTCGGTGCGGTGCCTTTTTAAGCCTCTGTGCCATCGGCTGGCGACTCACGTAGCGTTACAGGTCCTTTCGCCCTCAATTACCTCTACGGTTTGTGGCACCCGGGGTCCGAGAGGCTGAACTCGACGCACGAGCGCGAGCGCACACTACCGATTCCGTCGAAGCATCTTGTACGTACGCCAAGCTTTACCGAGGTGCAAGAAGCTAACGGCAACTGCTCACGTCTCCGTGATAGCCGATTGAAGTATGTCTTCGAGCCCAATACCCCGACGAGCTCGTCTACGCTACTGTGCCAAACACGCTGGTAGACGAAGCGAACAACGCCGCCATTGTGTACATGCCTCAGCTCCAGCACCCTGGCAACGGCGATCCTACGGCCATTTACTGCGCTCGGCCCCCTGCATTCCAGCAAGGGTGAGTAACCGATCTGAGCTCGCCGGTCGGCGTACATTCGAGATCGAGCTGACTCGGACATCCCCTCTTTCAGTATCGTCCCGGTTGAACCTCACGTTGCATTCACCTGGCAATTCCCCGGGGCCATTCCGTCGCCCATCATTGGGCTTGTCGAATTCGCCTCGATTGGCTTTCAGGCCAGAATCGCTCATCCCGCGCTCCTCTTCACGTCGCTCCTCAACAGGATCCGAACCTGCTCGATTGAAATCGCCGCAAGCTCGGGCACCGTCTCTCAAGACTGGTGGGGCGCTCGCAACGGCGCCGTCTTCCTCCTGCGCCTCTTCGTGGAACTTGCGACTGCATCGGGACATCACGAACCTCACAACAGCGACGCGTTGCTAAGGCGCAACATCGCGAGTGCCCTGCCTCAGGACTATGCCACGAATGAGGCATTCGCGGAGGATCTCGAGAGCGTGCTAACGGGGCGGCTCGCCCATGCGCTCGCCCATGCACAAGCAACTTGGCAGTGGCAACAAGAGAGCCAAAGTGGTCATCGCTCCGAAGGCAATCTCGAGAGGCGCAACCTGGCTGCGTTTTCGATCGCGATCCAGTGGGCAAGCTCGACCTCCTTGTTTTTCCCACTCCTCTCTCGATTCCGTCGACTCGAAATTGATACCGTCTAAATCATCCCTCGACCGTCTACAGCTCAGACGAGATGCTGATCATAGCTATCAAGATGGGAGCTGGTTCCCGCCTCCGCCTCCGCCTCCGTCCCCCGCTCACGTAAGCTTTTCGTTTTCTTTGTCGCCATCGTCTACTTCGTTCTTCGTTGAACGAAACTTGACGCTTCTCTTTCCGATGGATCAGGCCAACCCTCACCAACCCGTCAATCGCCGCACTGGTCGTTGAAGGATTTTCCTCGTTCCCCCTAGCGAAATTCCCGTTTCATGTCCTCGGTTTCGCTCGATTTATTTTCCTTTTTTCCCTTTACCCCTCGAGGCACCTCGTTTTCGACATCTGTAAAAAGCGTCTTACTTTCACCACAACGCGAGAGTCTCGACAGACTACCCACTGTAGCCAGCCAGACGACAGATGAGAGAGCACAGCGCAAGAACGTCGCACGAGAAGCTCAGCTCGGGAAACGTTCCGTGATATCCAAACCGAAAGGTGGGTATCCCTTTCTACCGAGAGACAATCGACCGGGTTCTGAACAGGATGGTCACGCAGACCTTTTTTTATTCTTTACTTTTAATCGGACGATTTGTAATCGGACGAGGCCGACGAGGTCGTTCGCATGGGAAAAACAAAACCCTCGAAGCTTTATCCCCTCCGAGGAGCTGTGCGCCCGTTAACTCTCAGGTCGTGCTTTCTGAATGTCACACTCAACCCCGAAAAAAGTGACCATGAGAAATCGCAATGACGATATTTGGTCCGTAGGACGAGTAATCGAATATTCTTCGAACTAGGTCGAGTCGATTAACGACACATCGAGAACGGGGTTGAGTGAGGAGGAACCGACGACGAAGAAGGGTGGTGGTCCAAAGCGGCCGCCGATGATAGGGCGAGAAACTATTGCGGAACGAGAATTACGGCGTAGTGTCTGTTATGCAGATTATAAAAGAAGGAAAAGTGTGCCAAGCGGTTTGAAAACGCGAGAGGGGTATGAAAAAAAAAGATGGTAGGGTCGAGGGGGGTTCTACAGCACAAGAGTAGCGATACCAGCGACCAGGAGTGGACTCAAGAGAGCAGTCATCGCAGTTCCTCGAGTAGTAGTAGTCCACGCGATTCGTTCAGCCCCACTCGAAGGGTTGTTGTTCGTACCACCGGACCCGTTCGCCGCCCCTCCCGTGTTGGCGGACCCTTGAGCAGTTCTAGTCGAAGTCGGTGCCCGACCAATCGTCGCAACGACTCCGTTCGAGCTATCATTCTTGTCAAACGACGCGACGATGCGCGCGACGACAAAACCGGTCGGGATCTCGCCCGTTCGACCCGAAGCGATCACTTGGGTCAGGTTCTCGGCCGCTTGAGAGATCAGGCTCGAGTTGAAGTATCGGTATTCCGATGCAATGTTGCTGTTGTGTGTGTGTGTTCCAAAAAACAAAATTCGCCGTCGCAATTTTTGGGGTAAGTTGCACGCTCTCTCCTGCATCGGGGCACGTGGGGGAGGGAGCGTCGCAAGACGTACCCGAATTGAGAAGAGAGGATTTGGTTCGTGACTTCTTGCGTCGGCGAAGAAAAGATTGGAATCGAGCGGTTGAACGAGGCGTCGGCTGTAAAGTTTAATTGACACGACTGGCAAAGGGGTTTTCTCGAACACGAGCTCGCGTCAGTGCCATGTTGTGAGGGCAGGCAAGGCTTTCCCCGAAGAAGGGGGGGGGGGGGGGGGGGGGGGGCACTCACTTGAGCTTGTTCCGAGTAGAGGAGGATACTCGAAGCTCCCAACCCTGCCGCGAGGGTGAAGACGTCGGGGAGGTAGGTCGAGTTGACTCCGTTGACGGTCGAATTGGTCGACGCGGTGGAATCGGTCGAGTTTGTCGTCGACGACGTAGCGTCCGTCGAGTTGGCCGCCGTCGCTGCGGTCGAGTTTCCTCCATCGAGGGTCGAATTGTTCGTCGCGATCGTACCGTTCGCCGTGAAAGGCAGCGTGAGAGTCGCTTCGGTCGAAGGGTTCGGGTCACACGAGACGAAAGCGATCCACGGGACCGAGGTTGCCGTTTGATTCACGGCCGTCGTCTCGTTGAAGTACACGACGACTCCCTAAAACCCCCCGTGTGCAACGAGCTTGATTAGAGTTTGTCTCGCGTGAGAGAGGGAGGTTGGAAGTGGGAAGACTCACGTAGTAGCTCGAGTTTTGCTCGGTCGTTGTTCCGTTCGAGAGCAGAGTCACGCCCTGGCTAATCGAATGGGACCGGGGGGGGGGGGGTTCAACTTCGGGACGGGGTTGGTGAGGGGGAACGCTGTTACTTACTTTAGCGTGCCCTGCCCTTGATCCGTTCTCCACCCGGTCAAGAGGGTCGAGTTGCGTTCGCTCGCGGTTGCGTTCGAGTACGCGGGGGTGAATGCAGACGCGGTTGCTGCGAGTCCGGTTGCGGCAGCGACGAGTAGTCCGAGTCTGTTTGGCATCGTCGAGGGTCGAGAGAGGGGTGCGCGCCGAGGAGAGAGCAAGAGCTGACGTAGGTGACGGTCTAGATCAAGATCGTTGGGGGTAAGGTCGAGCGGATCGCACTGGCCGTGGGGCGTTTTGATCGGCCGAAACAAAAGTTTGCGCGCAAAGGGTTGGCGATGACCCGCGCAGCGACGTCGAGGCCGACCCGGTCGACCCGGAGCGATCCAACTCTCACATCTTACCAGGAGGTATCCCTCCATCTCTCCATCTATATACGTTGGCCTCACTGTTCCCGAAAACACATCCCGACAAGGATCGAAAAACATGACGACTACCTTTCACTCGGCACAATCACGTGCACGCTCACTCTCTCCCGTGCGTTGCTCATCTGAGTACAATTACACCTTCCCCGGGTACAAGCGCCTGCCTAGTCAGGTCAAATACATACAGACGTCCCGTGTCGTCTTCATAGTGCTCAATGCCGCCGCAAAGTGTCTGTAATATGGCACACGCGATGGGCTCCCCTTTTATTCCGACGAGGAGGAAAAGATGCGCTCGAGTGCTTCCTTGACGACCTCGTCGTCAAACAGACCCGTCGCAGTCGCTCGAGCACGAATCGTTCGTATTCCGAGTGCCTGAGTAGAAAAAACAAAAGAAGAAGAAAAAGGGATCAGCCCGAGCCTCCCCCCCCCCACCTTCCCTCGAGCTGTCGCTTTGCCAGGTTCGTATCTCGTACAAGAGTACGACCAACGTGTATTCAAGGGAAAATCGGTTTGGGGAAAGGAAGAGGGGGGAAGGGGGTAAAACATGAAAAAAAAGAAGAAAAAAAAAGGGTGGAACTCACCTCAAGTTCGTCGGTCTCAACCACAACTTGAGAACCTTCGAGGTACACTACGTCGGTCACGAAATCTTTTGGTTCAAAGTACCGCCGTTTCTTCTCAGAGTCGACGTCGACGTCGACGTCGTCGTCGTCGTTTGGTCCGCGTCGTAATCCATACGCGCGGTTGCACGCCTGACTGATCGCTCGAATGAAATCGAGGCTCGAGTAGTCGGGAGTCTCTCGGTCCGTCGTCGAGTTGAGGAGGAGGATCTTGTGCGACAACGTTGTCGACGTCGCGATGACGGTCCCGACCGACTCGAGCGCGAGACATGGGAGGATTGAAGTGTATAGAGATCCGGGAGCGTACACGAGTCTAAAGAGGAGGGATAGGGTATACGTCGTGGGGTTTACGTCGGACCCGTCAGCACTTGTGGTGAACAGAAAACTATGAGGTTTGGGGGATCTTTGTTCCCCCTCCCCTTCCCCCCCCTCTCTCCTCTTGCCCAAGCGCCTTCTCGCCAAGAGAACCGGGTGGGGGGGAAAACTCACGAAGTAGAAGACCTGAGACTCTCGAGATACAAACCATTCGGTCTCGGGAAAATCTCGTGCCCCATCTGGTTGAGGTAAAAAATCCTCGAGATCCTCGCTTCCAACGGAGGCGACTCGCTCGAGTCTTTGCTGAAATCGAGGTTCCTACTCCTCTTGGTGCTGCGCTGGTCGCTCGAGGTCCGTGCGTCTTCTCGCGTCGTGCTGCCGCCGATCGTCGGACGCGCGTCGTCGTCTTCTTCGGCTCCGAGAACTGGGGGTTCCGGGAACGAGGGGGTCGTCGCACGCGTCAGGGGAAAGTACGAGGTTGAGGGTACCGGGAGACGAGGAGGAGGTTCCGTCCGGGACGACGGAGCGGGTGCGAGGGAAGGCGACGTCGCGTTCGAGCTGTGGCAGGTCGGAGCAGGGTGAGAGATCTCGCTTTGACCGGCGATGATCGAGCCGTTCTCCTGCGTGGGAGCGGTCAAGCGACGTGTTCTGGGGTTGAGCGGATATGTCTGGGGTACTCACGAGCTCTGCTGCGATCGTGACGGTCGAGGAAGTGTTGATGACGGGTACGACGGCGAACGTCTCGTGCGGGATGCCCGTGAGGGACGCAAAGAGGAAGATGGCCGACGGGACCGAGCCGAGGAAGAGGGAAGCGCCCGAGAGGAAGAGGTTGCCGATCGACGCCTTGCGAAAGTCGAATCCTCGCTGAGCTTTCTTGAGGACGGCGCCCTCAAAGTAGACGAGGAACGCGCGGATCGCCTCTCTGCGGTCGACGGGGATGCCGCGCCAGAGCTGGTGCGTGCCTTCGACGATCGTGTGCCACTCGCCTTTGATCTCGTACGACGAACCGGTACTCGGGAGGCGGTACTCGAACAGGGTCCGGATCGAGTGCAAAGGCGAGTCGCGACTCGAGGGCGGAATGAGCCTCACGAGGCGCGACCGGATGTCTCCCAATGCGGGACCGCCTGCGAATTAATTCGATCGAGGATCAGGGACGAACGGGCAACAACGACGTGGGACTGACCGAGGACTCTGAGGATCTCTGCCGTGCTGCCGCCGTCGTCGCTCACGGGGACGATGAACGTCGTCTTTTTCGACTCCTGACACGCCGAGAGGATAGTGTTGCACCCCGTGCCGCCCCCAATCACGGTCAATCGCTGCGACTCGAGTCGGACCATGTAAACTGAACGAAACTCGGAACTCGTCATCGACACAAGTCTCTCTCTCTCTCTCTTTCGCACTCCTTCTCCCCCACTTGATCTGCACACATGAAGGGATTCGGTAAAGCACTCGCTCGAGGTACGTTCGACCTCGCATCGTCGCATCGTCGCTTCGATCGCTCCATCGTAACTAACCCGCGACTGCCACCCGAACTCGCGATCCAGCTCCGCACGCGTTCACGAGCAAGGTCGGCCTCGCGACGAAATCGAGCGATCCCGAGACGGACGAACTCGTGCGCAAGTTCGCCTCGCTCGAAGGTGAGTCGCTCGCCCTCGCCCTCGCCCTCGCGCCCCGCTGCGCTGCGCTGCGCAGTAGTTGACTCGCCCTCCCAACCAGAACAAACGGGCAAACTCGTCAAGGACACTTCAAACTTCCGCGAAGCCATCTCGGGTCCGTTGTCTTCCCCGCCGATCCGAGTCGCCCGAGATGCTCACTCCTTGCCCTCTCCTCCGATAGGCATGCTCACGTCCCAAGCCGGATTCGCTACCGCCTTCAGTACCCTGTTCTCCCCGCTCAACGACGAGCTCCCGCTCGCTTCGCGTCACCCAGAGGCGCAATCGACCATTGACAACATCGCCAACTACCACGAGCTCATGAACGAGTTGCGCGACGCCGTCCAACCCGAGCTCGAACTGATCGACTCGCGCGTCACGGCGCCGTTGAAAGAGTACTCGGACCTGCTCAAAAAGACTCGCAAGACCATCACCAAGCGCGAGCACAAGGTGCGTGCCCTCCCTCCCTCCCTCCCTCCCACCTGTGCTTCTCGCCCGACTGACCCGACTCGACCCTCGACACGTAGCTCACTGATTTCGATCGACACAACAACTCGTACACCAAGTTGAAGGACAAGAAGGAAAAGTCACTCTCGGACGAGAAGAACCTGTTCAAGTACGAGCAAGACCTTGAACTCGCCACGCAAGAGTACGAGCACTACAACAAGTATGTCTCAACTCGCGTCGATGCTTTGTCACGCTCGCGCGAGCGGTTGCTGATCCTCGCCCCGCCGAGCCTCGCAGCATGCTTAAATCCGAGATTCCTCGCTTCATCGCCCTATCCTCGACCTTCATCAGTCCCGTCTTCCAGACTTTCTACTACATCGAAGTCGGAATCCTCTGTGCGCTCCTCATGCCTCGCTTTCGTCCCGTCTCGGCGGTCGCGTCTGACTGGTGCTCTTTTTCGCTCGTTTGCGCAGACACTCTGCTCGAAAAGATGCAAGCTTGGTCGAGTCAGGTGTACGGAGACATGAGTATCGAAGGGCTCGAGACTATGCATTATGAGCGGTTGGGAGACGTCGGAGAACGACTCGAGGCTTTGAGTGTTACCAAGCGATTCACTTCTACCGGTCAGTGCAACTTCCCGCCGATTGGCCGTCCTCCCCCCCCCCCCCCCAAGACGTTGACATCTCGCGCTGCACCCCTCCGGCATTGTCGCCCGTCTAGCACGTTTCATGTCGCAACACCGAGCGAGCGGCGGTTCCGCGAGTCCGGGACTCGGTCGCACATCCTCGACCACCTCGTCTTCGTCCGGCTACACGAAAGCGGCACCTCCCGCTCCCTCTGCCTACGGCGCCGCCGCTCCGGTCGCCCCGCGGCAGTCGTCTTCGGACTTGCCCCCTCCCGCCTACTCGGCTCCGACCTCGTCGACGCCAACGCTCGCGGGCAAACGACCTCCTCCACCTCCTCCGCCGCCTTCGTCGCGTCCGAAACCTCCCGCCGCGACGTACGTCACGGCGTTGTACGACTATGTCGGCCAAGCCGACGGCGACTTGAGTTTCAACGCGGGCGACCGGATCGAGGTGGTGAAACAGACCGAGAGCGACCAAGATTGGTGGACCGGCAAGTTGAATGGGTACGAGGGACAGTTCCCGGCGAACTATACTCAGTCGGGATAAAAGAGAAGAGGAGTTTTCTCTTCTTTGTCTCTTCGCTCTCTTCTACAAACAAGGCGCAAGGTGCAAGGGGAAAGGGGACAGGGGGGCGGCAAGCAATTTTAGAGGGAGGGAGGGGATCTCGTGGCCGGGAAGGGGGGAGAGGACTTGAGTGACGAACTAGGTGGTTATAAAAAAGAAAAGGTTTTTAAAAATGTTTCTTTGCAGTGTCATACGAAGTAGTTTATGTGTCTCATGCGAGAGCATAAAGCGAGAAACGCGGGTGACTGTCGACGTCTGCCGTGGAAGGAAAGGGAAAACCTTCGCCGCAGTCGACGCGCGCCGCGTTGGGCAAATTGTTCGTATCCCCTCCCCGCCTCACTCAACATGTTCGGCTTTGGTTCTCGTTCAGGACGGGCAAACGACGATACCTCTGCATCTACGACGTCAAATTCGGAGGAGGAACGCGCGACGGCTGTCGCTCCCGCTCCTCTTCCTCCTCGGCGGACGTTTGAATCGCTCGTCGCCGAGGAACTCCCGATCCAGCGACACTCGGTCGAGATGGAGGGTGGTATGCCTTCGTGCCTGACCCTCTTTGACAACTTTCTCCTGTGCTACTGTAAGTCTCTGCCCCCCCCCCCCCCGCCTGCCTTTCTTGTTTCGCGCGCTCTCAACCTCTCGGAAGCTCTTCCCTTTTCCTGACATTGTTTCGACGAAAAATGGGGGCAGCACTCGCGAGTCAGACAAAGTCGGTGTACCGGCACGGACAGCCTAGGGACTGTTCGCCAAAGTTTGAAGACTTCAAGTTTTGCATGTCGGTCAAGAGTCTCTCGGAGGACCAGAAGCGAGAGGTGTGGGTCAAGCGTAGAGCCGAGTGGTGGGCTCGACGAAGGCTTGGGAGGAGTAGCGAGGACGTTTGGGACGCCAAAACGTGAGCCTTTCTTTCTCTCTCTCTCTCTCTCATCTCTCTCTCTCTCTCTCTCTCTCGTGTTCCGCACCAGGCTTTTTGCGTGGAATTTGACCGACGGACTTGACCTGATGATATTCTTGGGGGGCCACGGGATTCCGATCGAGTTGTACAGTGACATCTACTCGGATCCAAAGGAGCAAACCCTAGCAACCTGAATCGTTTGGGTTCCCCATCTCGGAAACTGTCGCGCGCTCTCTCTCTCTCTAGCCGTTGTCACCCCTCGTACATCGCTTCGTCCCGTCCTCACGTCGCTCTCGGCGGCGCGCGTGAGCTCCGATGAGCATGCTCGGACGATTTTATTTTCCGCCCGCCGCCCGTCCCTGCACACCTCGCGCCTACACGCGGCGACCCTTCTTGCTGTCTCACTCACGTTGAAAGGACTCTCGCAAACTGTTGTAACTATTATCCGAACGGCGGGGACGGGGAGGGTTGAATGTTGTTCCGGCAAACAAAACTTGAAATGCTCCTCCGCGTCGAGCTTTTTCCTCGTTGCGTGCGCGCGGCTAGCCTTTCTTCTGGAGAATCGGCGAAAAATTCGGATAGGCACTCGATAGCTTATGCGATCACAATTGCAGTTCTTTGGTAATCGCGCGCGCGGCGCGAGGTAATATCGGTGAACTGCCGATCGCAAGTCAACTCTGCCTCACCGGACCACCCTCCGTCGCAACCTTGCAAGTCCCGCTCGCTACACGCCTCGAGGACTCAGAGGCAGCGCAAACCCCAAGGGCGTGCTTCACACCCGTCTCGTGAGTTGGAGCGATCGTCGAAGTCTGTTCATCGATGACCCTCGTCTCACTCTCTCGCGTCGCGCGTTTCGAGCAACGTCGAAAGCGCTTCTGTCGCCAGTACGGCAGGGTTTGGGATTGACCCATTACGCGTTCATCGTTGTTGACTCCCTCTCGCGCGTCCCCACGTAGTTTCTAAGGTGGTTCCGATCTCCCCGACTTTCCCTTCGGCTACTCGGTTGTTCACCCCCCCCTCCCTCCCTCCCTTCCTCAGCCTTGTCTCTGAAGAATGCCACCACGCATTCCCGACTCGGACTCGGACTCGGACATTGAAATCGTTTCGGAACCGAAACCGAAACCTAAATCGAAACCGAACCCGAAGAAGCGCACCGCAGACGAGGTTTCGTCGTCGTCGGGAGGCGAAGACGTCAAACCCAAACTCAAGGCGACGACGAAGAAGAAACCTGTCGTCGCGACGGTCAAGAAGGAGAGCGCAAAAGGGAAAGGCAAGGTGAAAAAGGAAGAGGACCGGACGGCGTCCGAGGGAGAAGGTAACGACGACGACGACGATCGAGACGATGATGACCAAGTCGACGTGAAACCGAAAGTCGCACCGAAGATGAAGAAGGTCGCAGCGAGTTCGGCCGCGCCATCGACGTCGACGTCCTCTTCGAAAGCTCCGCCAGCCAAGAAAGTCAAGAAAGAAGCAGCGAGCGACGGAGGTGCTGCCGGAGGCGGGGAGAAACCGAAATGGTCGTTCAAACCTCGCGCGGGACCGGCGAACCCGGGAAGCAAAGAGATCCCGGTCGGCGAGGACAATTGTCTCGCCGGGTTGACGTTCGTCTTCACGGGAGAACTCGAGAGCTTGTCGAGGGAAGATGGTCAAGACCTCGTCAAACGTTACGGAGGGTGCGCGATAGTCCCCCTCTTCCCTTCCCTTCCCTTCCCTCCCAGCCCCCCCCCAACGTCTCGTTCCTCGTCCGAATGCTCTCCCCCGCGCAGTCAGTACTGACTTTGAGGGAAACGTCTCTCGTATCGTCGAACGCCAAACGAAAAAAAGTCGAGTGACTACGGCCCCGTCGTCGAAAACTTCCTACGTCGTGCTAGGATCAGACGCCGGGCCGAAGAAGCTCGAACTGATTGCGAAACACAAGATCAAGACGCTCGACGAAGACTCCTTCTTGCGCATGATCGGCACGAACAAGAGCAAGGCTGATGACCCGAAAGTGTTGGAAGCGAAGAAGAAGGAGGAAGAAAAGATCAAGACCATGGCGAAAGACATGGCCCTCCGGAAGGACGCCCCGTGAGTCCCCCCCGTTCCCCCCGCCCCCCCTCGCCCATCGTCTCTCTCGTCTTCTCTCCCGTCCAAACCCCTCCCCTCCCCGCTCTGCGCCACCGCCTGGCTGCGTATCTCATACGATTCGGAGGTCTTGGTGTCTAGGGAACACGTGACACAACTCTGGACGACCAAATACGCCCCTCGCAAGATTACCGAGATCTGTGGCAACAAGGGAGCGGTCGAGAAGCTCGGCAAATGGCTCGAGAACTGGTCCGTTTTCATTCCTCGTCAACTTTGGCGCACATGCTTTGCTCGCTTGGAACTGAAACCTGACACCCGACACCGCCTTGGCGTTCTCTCTCCGCCGGGAATTCCCCCGCCCAACCTCAGGCCGAAATCGGTAGCTTGCGGGTTCAAAAAACCCGGGCCCGACGCGATGGGGTCATTCAGATGCGTGCTCATCTCGGGACCTCCTGGAATTGGCAAGACGACGGCGGCTCACCTCGTCGCAAAGTTGCAAGACTACGACATTCTCGAACTCAACGCGAGTGACACGAGGAGCAAGAAACTACTCGAAGTGAGTAATGCCCCTTTCCTCGCTGCTACTGCTACTGCTCGAGCGGATGCTGATTCAAGAGATTTCTCCCCTTCTCGTTTCACCCCCCGCTTCCCAGTCTGCCTTCTCGAGTAAAATAACGGATACGACTTTGTCTGGCTTTTTCAAACCCGCGGGCGGGGCTGCTGACCCGGAAGAAACAACGGGACTCGGAGTCAACAAAAAGTCGGTCATCATCATGGACGAAGTCGACGGCATGTCTGCCGGGGATCGGGGAGGAGTCGGAGCGCTCAACGCGTTCATCAAAAAGACAAAGGTGCCGATCATCGCCATTTGCAACGACAAGTCGTCGGCAAAGATGAAACCCCTCATGACCACGACGTTCCAGATGGGATTCAAGCGGTGAGCCGGTAGTCGTTTTCGCTCGTGAGGACGAGGTCTGTCCAGGCGCGCTGACGTTCTTGCCCCCCCCCCCCCCCCTACACGAGAACAGACCTGGTGCGAACGAAATTCGTTCGCGGATCATGTCAATCGCTTTCAAGTGCGCCTTTGCCCTTCTCCTCGAAATTCCCGGACTCTTCGATATTGTGGTGTCAACTAAGCTCGAGCTTCGTCTGCTACGGCAGGGAAGGACTCAAACTCGATGGCAAAGTTGTTGATCAACTCGTCCAGAGCTCGCAGTCCGACATTCGCCAGATTGTCAACATGCTCGCGACGTACAAACTCGGCGCGAAGGCTCTCGATTACGACCAGAGTAAAAAGCTGTACGTCTCTATACAAGTTCTTGCCCGCGCGCAGGAAACAAACCTCGATCCTTCCGTTGGGCAGATCGAAAATGAACGAGAAGAACGCTTTGCAAACGCCCTGGACGCTCTACTCGAAATTGTTTGGACCCCAAGCCGGCTCGGGAGTGTCTGGCATGACGCTCAACGACAAGATCGAGGTCTACTTTCAAGATCACGCCATGATGCCGCTCTTTGTTCAAGAGAACTATATCAAGGGGCGGTTTACACCGGCGAGCGGCAGCAGCGGTAACGAGTTGGCGTTGAAGAATCTCGAACTCATGTCGAAAGCGTCAGAGTCGATCTCGGACGGCGACCTCGTCGATTCGATGATTCATGGGTCAGTTTCGTCCCCCCCTCCCCCCCCTTCTCACCATCCGGTGGCGACAACCCTCGTGTGCGAAACGACTGGGCTGGGTTGTGCTTAACTCCCTTTTCCCCTCCCTTTCCCCCTGTTCTAACTTCTACCCTCGCCTCTGCAGAACTCAGCAACAGTGGTCTCTGATGCCCCTCCACGGCATGTTGTCGTGCGTGAGACCCGCCTCGTACTGTTACGGTCAAGGAGGTCAAGCACATTTCCCTGCGTACGTCCCCGATACTTCCCCCTGTCCTTGTTCTCTTTAAGTCGTGCGTCTCCCTCGCTTTATCGTCTCACCCGTAAATTGCCTGCCCCACTCCTCCCCGGGCCCGACCTCTACTCCTTTTCTTTTCCCTTCACATCAACAGGTGGTTTGGGAAAAATTCGACGTATGGCAAACTCGGTCGACTGCTCGGCGAGATTCAGATCCGCATGCGGTTAAAAGTGTCTGGAGACCGGCGCGAGATCCGACAGAGTTACCTCCCGACGTTGTTCCCGCGGTTGGTCGCACCGTTGCAAGAACGCGGTACCGTACGTCTCCCTCTGTCTCTCTTTTCACACACGCACAAACTCGGGGTTCTTTCGACTTGTGAGACTGCTTGATGTCAAGAAAACAGCTGATTCGGATCGGAATGCTGGTTTGTTTTCGACGGCGGACCCCGAAACAGGAAGCGGTGGCCGAGGTGATTGAACTCATGGACGCGTACTACCTCACGAAGGAAGATTGGGACGCGATCGTCGAACTCGGGATCGGGGAAGGGTTCTCGCAGGACGAAGTCCTCAAAGCGATTCCGACCGCGACGAAAGGCGCGTTCACTCGAAAGTACAACGGATCGGACCACCCGATTCCGTTTCACAAGGACGACGGCTCCAAGGCGAAAGCGAAGAAACTTGGAGGTGGAGGGGACGTGCCCGACAACGAAGACGCTTTCGTACGTCAAACCCTCTCTCTCCATCTCTCTCTCTGTGTGTCTCGTCGGTCTAGAATATCCCTTGTAAACGACGTGTTGATGCGGAATAATTGCGAGAACAGGTCGAGTCGGACGATCTTGCCGAGGACGACGGCGACGACGGAGCCGAATCCGATGACTCGCAGGCCTCGATCGGTAAGGACAAGCTCATCAAGAGCAAGGCAGCGAAGAAGGGAGCGAAACCGAAAGCGAAACCGTCCACCACGGCAAAGACGGCTTCGAGGAAGAAGAAGGAGTAGCGAGGGAAAACCTACCCCCCCCTCTCCCCGGGCCGCGGCTTGGGCCCTGCCTTGGGGGAAAGGGAACCTTGTCGACTTTTTTTTTTTGTTGTACTCGTAGACTTTTTGACGCCCACTCCGATACTGCGCTACAAATTTGCCCCAAGTCCCAATTGCGCCTCTCTTCTTTGAGAGACTAACCGACTCGACGACAGACGGACTGACCAAACATGAGACGGCTCGAGCGAAGGCAATCGTGAAATGGAAGAAGTGCTCGGATTTCTCAAGTGATTTTGATCCCAAATTTGTGCACGGGATGAGACGTGCGACTCGCGTGACGTCGCGTCCGCACTCTCGTTGCCGGTCTTGCACACTCGCCAATCAACCGTCGACGCTCGGACTAGGACTCTACGCTACTCGATAGATAGACAATACAGTACACGGCTACCCGGTGATCCAATCCAATCGAATGACGGCTCGATCGCAACCGGGCCTGACTGCAGTCTCCAAGTGAGTGGGTGTCCTCTCAAATCTGAGACTGGGCAGCAGCTCACCGTGTGCCATCAACGTGCAGGGACCTCGTCAAACGGGCGGAACGTACCGATGCAGGGCAAGTCACCGCCGCCCTCTGTTCTCCCTCGCCCTTGCCTCGGATCTGACCATGCCGGAACTCGAGCAGACACAAGATCTTGACGATTCCAGACGAAGTATGGCTCGAACGTTCCCCGCCCTGCCCATTGCGGCGTAGTGTCGATCGCTCAACCTGACCCGCACGCGATTAGGTCCTCCTCATGATCGCCGACCACTTCAACCCCCCAATCCCGTTCGAACTCGGTCACTTCACGCTCCCGTCTCGCTACACCCGCCTCGGACGCACAGAATTACGCGCTCTTGCAGCGACCTGTCGCAAGTTCGCACGGTTGTTCCGGCCGTTCGTCACTCGGACGCTCACGTTTCAGGACCGCGGAAGGATGACAAACACGGTTCAGCTGTTCAAGGCGGACAAAGCAGTGCAAGAGTCGGTGCAGGAGGTTTATTGGGAGGTGCGATCCAAACTCTTTTTCGCTCGAAGCGTGCCCCCCCCCCCCCCCAAGCCCTTCTGTACTAAGGCTCGCTCACTGGCCTTCAGGTTTCTCATTGCTACAATGACTCGTCGCCGCTCTTCCTGCCAAACTTGAAGAACCTCACGTATCTTATCCTCGCCTTCTTGCCTCAACGGATGTTAGTCGAATCGATTTCGTCGAAAACGACGATGGATGACGTTGACCTTCCCTGCCCTGCTCCATCTTCGCTAGACCGGATAACGAACTCAACGACTATGGAGATCTCTGTACACTCCGAGCATCTTTCACAGACGCACTAAAGTCTCTACCGAATCTCAAGGCCCTCGAGGTGTGCCGCATTCTCTTCGGCACTATCGACAGACTACCCCTGTACGATGTAGACCGGTCCTCGTGCTGACGCAATAGATCGTGACAGATTCCCTTCTGGGAACAGGCAGAAGACAAGGAGTTCTCGTTCACTCGAGACCTGCATCTGACCGATATCGCCATTGGCGATTGGGGCGACTACAGAGCTTTCGAGGGACCGAGCGAGATCAACGATGTCAAGGTGCGTTCCCGTCGTCGTCGAACCGAGCCGTCCGTTCGAAAAGGACCGACAGAGGATTTGCGCCGTTTCGACAGTTTCTCGTTCATCCCGACCTCGACACGGAAGAGAACCTGCTCGAAGGGTTCGTCAAGACGCTCATGCAGCACGCGAAGCGATTGCAATTCGCTGCCTACTCCGGTTGGGGCCGGACCGATCTGCCCGAGAAACTTCCCGAAACGATCCGGAATGCGTGCTGGTACGAAAACGTCGACAAGCACCCGCTCGAAAGCCTCACGTTACACGGGTTCAACCCGTTGACGAGCTACAAGCGCGAGTGGGCGACCATCATGCCGTCGGTACTTTCGTTGCTCCAGGCGCCAAAGCTGCAAACGATCACGTTCCTCGACGTGCCCTCAATGAGGAACGACTCTCGGCACCCGCTCAACTGGGACGAGACGCAACCGCTGACGTCGATCGAGGACGTGTCGATCATCCTCGCCGTGCAAGAGCTCGAAGGAGAGTTGGCGGAACAAGCGACGGCCGGAGTCGGTAGCAGGGGAGATCGGGGGATCGACTCGATTCAGCAGCGCGAGGAGACGACGGGCGATCACGGAGACGTGGACGAACGAACCTGTGCAGAGGTCAGCGAGCGAGTGAGCTGATGCCCCCCCCCCCCCCTCCCCCTCCTCGTCCGACTTGGGATCTGTTTGGCCGGGACGCAATTTTCGCTCGATAAACTGATCCCACCATTGCATGTGCCCCGGATAACCCCGTTTCAACCAGCTCACTGCCGAAGACCTCCAATCACTCCTCCACCTCTTTCCCAACCTCCGTCGACTCACGCTCGGCAACTTTCACCACTGCGGAGGCGACAGTTCGACGTCGTCGTTTGACAGCGATTTCGCCGAGCGGGCGTTCCAGCCCGCCGCGCGCGACTTCATCTCGAGGTTGGGCGTCGAGGCGAGGTACAACAAGCTCGAACAAGTCGTGTTTCGCAACGCCGAGGCGGGGCTGTGCGTCCGGTTCAAGAGACCGGCAAGGGACGAAGGGACAGAGGTCGAGAATTGGAGCGAAGAGCTTAGAAGGATGTACTGATTGATGCAAGCGCTTATAACGGGAGGGTTGGACCGATATCATATCCGACGCGACGAAAGTCGACTTTGGGTCACTCGCGATCGCGGATCGCGGATCCGCATAATTAATCCAAATTTCGCTCTCCGAAGATGGAGGGAACCGACTTTTGCCAGGGGGGGTCGAGACCGTACCAAGTCGCGTAGAGTGTGAGGAGATTGGTGAACTGCTCGATGTCGTGTGGGTGAAAATGCAGTAGATGACGCAAATTTCAGTCGGGGCAGACGTCGCGGTGGGCCGGGATGGGCTGCCACCTCGCGCCCCGATTCGGCAGTCTCCTCTCGCACAGCTCGACCATGATCTACTGAGGCACACGTAGAGCTCCGACCCGACTAGAACCAGCGCAGAAACCCGTATAACGGCCCCTTTTCTCCGAGAACCCTGCCATCGCCATCGCCTTCGTCTCCACTCTACCCAGCTCTGCAGACACTCGCGTTAACATTTCGCCGGTCGCACAAGCTCCGATCATGTTCAAGCCAGACCCCGCGACGCCGGCGGCGCCCACAAACCGACCGAGACTGTCTCCTCGAACGTTGAATGGCGTCGAGGGAGAGCCGAACTCCTACTTCGTGCCACCGACTCCCGGCGCAGGGGCAAGTCGGGACGGAGGTAGTCATTGGCCCGGCGAAGTTCGTTCGACCGCACCTGCGTTCGGTGGGAACGAGAATGACGGCGGATTTTTCGGAGCCGGCGGCAACTCGTTCGCCTCGAACGGACCCCCGAGTCCGAGTGGGAGGGCATCGAATCAGGCGCAGAAGGAGGACAATCCGTGGGCGGCCGCGGCGACGCCCTCGTTCGCGCTCAGTCCGAGTTCGACTGCCTTCAACTCAAAGTTCAATCGTCTCGGTGGATTCGCCGCCGCGCGCGACATCCCTCCAACCCCTCTTTACCCCCCGGCGCACTCCCCTTTCATCCCCTCCGGCGCGCAACCTTCCGTGAATCCGTTCGACTTGGGCCCCTCGGCGACGACGCCGAAACCCAGCTCGGAAACAATTTCGTCATTCCAACCGCCGTCGACCAACTCGGCATCCAACTTCAATTTCGCGCTTCCTGCCGCCGTTGGCCGTAAACTCGCTCCGAGGCCGTCCACTCGTTCGGCAAACCCTGGCCCCGCTCCGAGTCCGGCTTCGACAAGTCGCTACTCCCCCCTCGTTCCGACGACGCTCTTCTCCCTCTTGCACAACTCGCTTTCTTCAGGTTCTTCCTCGGCACCTCTCCTCGTACTCGATATCAGGACTCACACGGCATACCTCTCGGAACGTCTCTCGACATCGATCAACGTTTGTGTCCCGTCCACTCTTCTCCGTCGACCAGGGTTCGGCGTTGATCGGGTACAGGACGGACTTCCCGAGCACGAGCAAGATCAGTTTGCAGCTTGGAACGCGTGCGAGACGATCGTCGCGATCGATGCCGAATCGACTTCGCTTAGTGAAGGATCGTCGGGAGTGGCGAGCCTGCTCGCGAAATTTGAACGCGCCGGATTCAAAGGGAAGCTGAGTTGGGTCAAGGGTGGCTGGTACGCCATCAAAACCCAAGCTCGAGGTTTGTCGGCTTCGGAGCAGGCGAACCTGTTCCAATCCGGTTCTGGTTCTCCGAGGACGACTTCGGCCGAACCTTCCCCAGACCTCACCTCGGGATCGAGCTCCTCGGATCCCCAGTTCAATCTCAAGCAACCTCCAGCTGGTGCTGGATCAAAGAAGCACGGTCGACCGGTTCTACAAGTCCGGGACCTTCCGATCGCTGCGTTCCAGCTCGCTTCGACTTCTGCTTTCGTCCATTCGGGGCTCCCTACCTCGTCGAACGGGATTTCGGTCACTTCGCCCTCTTCGGACGGCAGCTCGTCGTCTCGCCGCCCAAACCTCGGCAAAAGGCGGAAGAGCAGCAACGACCCTTCGACCATGCGGGCCGACCAGACCGGACTCACCCTCGGCAGCCACCCAGGTATCTCGACGCCCTTGGGAGAATCCCCGAGCACTCCGAGAGGTGGAATGCACGATCCGGGCCGGAGTGCTCAAGCCGTGACGAAAATGAGTTCGAATCCGTTCTTTGACAACATCCGACAAAACAGCGAGGTGAGTACAACCTAGAGCTGCATGCTGCGAATGCCGGTATGGCTTTTTTTTCTGTGACTCACTCGTATTTTTTCCGGAGCGTCTACAGGCTCTCTCGCTCGACCGGTCCCTCGCCAACCTCAATCCGGTTGAACTGCCCGCGATGCCCGCCGACCTCGTTCCGACCCTGCCCCAATTCCTCCAAGATCTCCTCGCTCTCGACCCGATGCAGCGTGCCGACAAGCTCGCGCGGCAGTTCTACGAGCTCGAGGTGGCGGAACGTGAGCGGCTCGAAGGAACGTTCAGGTGGCACGCCCGACACACTGCTGTCGAAACGGCTCCGCGGGCTCGGAATGGAAGGGACGGGCGACCTCTTGAAGAAGGCGAGGAGAGTCCAGAGACGCGACAGTGGAAAAAGTTTGGAATCAGCGCCGGCGTCGAGTTGGGCGGACTGAATCGGTTCAAAAACATTTTCCCCGTACGTCGTTCGTCGTCCCGACCCCCCAGAGTTGTTCTTCCTCGTTTTTTTTTTTTTTTGCGTTCTCGGCAACGTTCTACCGCTCTCACCCCTCGTCCCATGGAGCTGACGCGAGTGTTTCCCGATGCCTGCGGTGGTCTAGTACGAATATCGCCGCGTCAAACTAGTCGATCACTCCCCGAACGCGACCGATTACATCAACGCGTCGCACCTTCGGTTGCCGCCCTCGGCGAAACGATTCGTCGCGTCTCAAGGTCCGCTCCCGTCGACCTATTCGGACTTTTGGCAGCTGTGCGAGCAGGAGCACGTCGGAGTCATCATCATGTTGACCAACCTGAACGAGGGAGGCCGGGACAAATGTGGCCGGTATTGGGTCACCCCACCCGATGGTCAGAAAGACTGGGACGTACAAGTCGTGGGGGACAAAGCGCATCAAGACGAGCAGGAACAGTGGAAGCGGGAAGAGAAAACCGGTGGCGGTTTGCTGTTTGGGGGCGGAGGTAGCTCGGGAGGGTTCTTCGCTCCCGCCGACGCCGACCTCGCCACTTCAAAGCAACAAGACGCAACCCCAACGACTCGAGCAGATCAGACCGTGCGGAGGATGCTCACGGTCCGGCGCTTGGGCGGGAGAGGGTTCGATCGCGCGACGACCAACACGGAGCCGCGCAAGATTCGGCACATTCAGTACCGCGCCTGGCCGGATTTCGACATTCCGGCGGACCCGGCAGAGCTCGTTTCGCTTATTGAAGAAGTCGACCGGGCCCAAGCGGATTACATGCGCGAGATTGGGTGGAAGCTCGAAGAGCACGACGGAGTCGAACCTCCGATCCTCGCCCACTGCTCCGCTGGAGTAGGACGTACCGGGGTCTACATAATGGTCAGCTCGATGCTCGACAAGCTACGGCGAGAACGCAAGGCCGGTACTGCGTCCGGGCAAGAAACGAGGGATCCAGACCTCGCGCCGATGGATGTCGACACTTCGCCGCCGCCGTCGGGCGCGACGACTCCTGCCCGACCTGAACTCGTCACGCGCTCGAGCGATCCCGAAACGTCTTCCCTTTCGACCCACTTCTCGCTGTCGTCGCTCGACTCGGCTCGCGCGTCTCCCGTGCCGGCTTCGGAGCAACCCACTCCCAAGACGCTCTCGGCCCGATCGTCGACGACTTCGCTCCGCCGACCCGAACCTGGGTCCATCTCGGGTCCGCACCCAGTCCTTCCTCCGTCGGACGATTCAATCCCGGTTCTCCTCCGAGACGACCCCGTCTTTGCCGGAGTCAACGCGTTACGTGAACAACGCATGAGCATGGTCGCGAATTATCGACAGTACGTCTGTGTCGTCGAATGCGTATTGGAGGGGATCAAGCGAGAGGCTGCGCGGGAGCAGGAGGCCTGAGCCACACTCGCCGGCTTCTTTCGGAATACAATACTCTCCTTGACGCATCACAGCCGTCCCCTGTGCGTTTCGAATCTACCTTCGCCGTCAACCCCACATCGCAGAAGAGCAAATCCAGCGTCTTTGTGCGTGTCCACCCACGCCCCTGTCCCTCCCTCGCCTTGATCGCCTACGTTTTCCTTTCTTTTGCACTCGTTCTCAATTGTAACCCTCAACAATTGTTCTCTCCGTCTCTCTCTCTCTCTCTCTCTCTCTCTCTCTCTCCCTTTCTCTATCGTCCTTCCCTTTTTGGCAGTCTCCAGCCTTGTCCCAACTGTCTTCTTTGACTTCTCTTGCGTCCTGTACAAAATCAACACGACCCTCCCCCCCTCCCTCCTTCAACCTATCCCTTTGCTTCCCCTCATGTACAAAGAATGAAAGTCCGGACGTGCGTTCTGTCAATCGGGGTCTTGGGAGGGGGGGGTACTTCCCGTCCGTTGAGGTTGAGACAGAAAGAATAAAAAGGCAAAAGAAGACGAGGTCGACTTTTACGTTCCGATTTTCTCTCCCTGTCTCTCCCTGTCTCTCTAGGAAGGAGTACTGTAGTTAGGTCTCTGTTTACTGGCGTTCAAAACGAACAAGCTCGAGGCTAAGAGAGAGACAGGCTAAACAATAAAAAGAAAGAAAGAAAGAACAAAAGGCGTAGAAGATCGTCTTGAATTGAGGAAGAAACCGAAAACGATGGAATTGAAGGTAAGAGATAGAGATAGCAGATAGAGAGAGAGAGAGAGTAGAGGGGCACTAAAATAAGGAGCGGAAAAGGTTTTTTGAATCATCATGGTGTGCCGATGTTTAACCCCCCGAACCCCCCGATCTGATTGCGAAGACCAGCCTGAGAGAGAGAGAGAGGTAGGAACACCAGGGGTGGAAGGGCCGGGAGGGTGTGGGAGGGGGGTATAAAGAAAAAAGAGTGTGCGCGCGGTGGGCCCGATACGTAGTTGCGCGCTCAAACCCCGCCAGCTTCAATGATTTCTCTCTTTTCAAATCACAAACCAGAACAGAGGGACGACCATGATCATGGCTGCGGAGGCGGCAGCGAGCGAGGTTTGACGTCCTTGGATTTGCGACGCGGCGGCACCGCTCGTCGTACCTCCGTCAGACGAAGTTCCTTGCGACTGTTGAGAGTTCGATCCCGAACGGGTCGACGATCGAGATCCGCCGCCGCCGCCGCCGCTCGGAGACGCGAGTCCCGGTACGAACCCGGTTCCCGAAGCTCCCGCGACGGTCGTGCTCGTCTGGAGTGGGTTTTGTGTCGAGTTGTCGGCAGTCTCGATGTCTTCGAAAAGTCAAGGGGGGGGGGGGGGCGAGAAAAGGATGAAGTTGTGTTTGAGTCGAAGAGTAGAAAAATGAGTACGGGAAATGGAAAAAACCAGGTTAGAGAGAGGTTGGAAGGAAGCGAGGGAGGAGAGAGAGAAATAAACGTACAGGCGCCAGCTAGGCCTTCTCCTAGGCATTCAGCGATCGTCTTGATGTGCAGTTGACCGGCGTTGATCACGTTTGGTAGAATGTAATCGACAGCAAGGTCGACCGACTGATTTGTTTTTTCCACGGTCGAGCGAGCGAGAGGGTTTGGATCAGTTAAACCAACCTCTGTTATTTGCAAGTCCAGAGTTTTTGATCGTCGAAAAAGATGGTAAAGCTCACTTGTTGGTACTGTTTTTTCGAGTCCAGACAGATTTTCAAGGTCAGCAGCAGCATTCCGAGAGTTGAGAGCGTCGAGATTTCCACTCAGCGCCAAACAAGTGAATCGAAAAACAACAGACGTACGAGATCGTGCGCGAGGACGATGAACCCGGTATCCAACTGGTTTTGCGCTTGACCCAAGAACCGCTCAAAATTCATGTACGCATCCGTCGCGCTCGTCGTACCCCCTCCGATCTGCCAGTCCCGAGTATCTGGAAAAATCGACCCAAAACGGTTTGCACGAAAGCGAGGAGCAGCTTGTGTAAGTTCCAGGGGGACTGTGTGCGAGAGAAAAAGAGATTTTCGACGAGAACGGACCGAAAGTTTGACCATTGTAGGAAGTCCAGATGACGGGACGCAGTCCCATTTTGAGCGCGATGTAGCGAACGCGATCATCGATGTCGCCGTAAGGTGGACGCATGCTGGATTTCCATACCGGTCGAGGAAGGCAAGTGGAAGATGCCGCGTTCAGATCTTTTTCTCAAATTCCCGCTACATCTGGGAAACGAAAGGCAAGGCCACGGCCGGGGGGGGGGGGGTTAGGCTCACGTGTTTGGAGTGACACCAGTGATGTCTTGAATGATTTTCTTCGTCCATCCCAACTCAGCAACCTAGGGCGCAGTTTGGAGTAGATCGTCGTCTCGAGTCTCGCATCAGCTCGGGTTCCCGCCGGGCAAAGACGAGGAGGAGGTCGGCAGCCAAAACAAAGCGCGCGGACCACTACTCACGATTTCCTCGTTTGACAACGTCGTCAGGGTGCTGTGAGCCCAGGTGTGGACACTCAGTTGGTGACCAGACATGTACTCGGTCTGGACCATCTCTGGCCGGCTGATCGCGCGAGACCCGACGATGAAAAAGGTCGATTTGAGATTCTGGGCTTGGAGGAGGTTCAAAAGTCGAGGAGTGTAGGGAGACGGTCCGTCGTCTGCACGACCGGAGAAAGCGAACAAAAAAAAAGGGGGGGGGGGTGCGGGGGGGGGGGGGGGGGGGGGGGGGAAGGAGGGGGGGACAGCGTCAGAGCGCGATTCGTAAGTCTGCTACAAACAATTTCGGTTCGGGACTCACCGAAGGATGCCCCCCAATCGTTCTTGTTCGGACAGTACGTGATGTCGGTCGCGCGAGTATGGGCGCCGCAAGTCCACCAACCGTTCTTCGCCGCGTCGGTCACGGCTTGCGAGTTGCTCGAGTTGGAACAAGCTCCGAGCTGGGTCAGGGGGATGTCGGGTGCCTGCGAGAGGTCGACTTCTTTGATCCATTGCTGTACTTCGGGCGAGTCGATCGGGGGAATGCGATCAAGCGCGGGATAGTTTGCGGGATTCAGGTTCGCAACTGAGGACAATGTTCGACGCGAGTGAGTTTTTGCGTTCGGCAAATCGTGGACGGGGGTGTACGTGAGAGGGAAGGAACCCACTTGAAGGAAGGTTTGGCGCGCGAGCGACCGGAGGTGTTGCGCCCGCTGCATAGGTCGAAGGGAGGGGTTGTGTAGCTTCGGCGGTCGTCGCAGTTCCGATCTTGGATCTAGGGTGCCGCAAGGAGAGACAATGTCATGAGTAGCTGGAAGGACGAAGAGTGCTGCGTGTCGCACGGATCGTGCACGGACAGAGAGCCCCTGGGAAAGGTCAACTCACAATGACGCGAGTGGGCTCGAGGCCACGTTGCCTGACCCTGACCCTGATCCTGAAGCTGATGGTGCCGCTGTGGCAGAAGTTGCTCCTCGGGTCCTCGTTGCAGACGCTGACCTGGACGACGCGGTAGCCGAGGCGGTCGCTTGGCGCTCGACGAGATGGCGGACCCGAGCTTGAGGTTCGAGGTGGGCTTGCGCGATCGATGCCGAGAGTGCCAAGACGATCAAGGCAGAAGTTGCGACCATGGTTGGTGCTCGGTGTTCAAGGTCGACGAGACGAAGTGTACAGGCGTCGAGCCGGTGCGTGCGCGCGACGGATTTCGAGGTTGCGACAAGTGAACGAGACGACGAGGCGCAGTTGCCCTGAGATGCTTGATGCTCGATGCCTGCGTCGGAATTGGGCGAAGAGAGGGGACACGACAAGAGGGAAAGATCGAGGGGAGGGGGCGCAAGAAAGGGATGTCTTGGCAAATTCGAACGACCGACGCGATTTCTTGGACGGCGCGGGCGCAACGTCGCGCGCGGCGGGGTTGTCCGTCTACTCTAGTCGCGTCTCGAGGTCATTCGTTTGCCGTCGTGTTTCCCCATCGCTCGTAGTGGACGCATCCTGAGCAATGCCATGCATATGCATATGCGTGTTTCGAGAGTCGCGCGCGTGCGTCGAGTCGTCCTCGATGGCGACGAGATCAAGGTCGCCGTCGGGCGCCTTCGGTTGCCATCTCGACGCGCACCAGGTAGCGAGGTCGACGCGTGCTCGTTGTGAGTCTGCAATATTGATCAACTTGATCAACGCGGGGATCGGCTGTAGCACCGCCTACCAGGTCCACTGCAGCTGACGCCCTCTCGCGCTCCTGTAGCTGTCGCGTCAGTCTTGCACAGCGTACCCAATGATCGCACCCTCCCTGTCGCGAGCGGTTCCAATTCCGAGGTCAGTAGCGCGCGACGCTCCTCCCTCCTGTTACAGTACCATCTCTCTGTGCCGGAACACGCTCATGTTCGCCCCTCCCCTCCTTGCAGACTCGCGCTCGCCATTCCGCGCCCGAACCTCATGTTTCGACGACTCGCATCGACCTCGACCGATCGCGCTTCGGGTCCGTCGGCGACGGCCGTGTTTTACCGCGCCCTCGTGCCGTCCATGCTGCATTGCCTCGCACTCGGTTCGATCGTCTACTACGCGCTCGAACTCGGGTACATGACGCTCAAACGCGAGCAACAGGTCCAACTCCTCGGCGCGCGTGTCGAGCTCCTCGAGGATCAACTCGACCACGCGAGGCGAAGCTCTCGGTTAGCGTCTGGGTCTGGGCTACGAGACGGAGACGTAGACGGAGGCGGACAAAGCGAGATGCCTTGGTGGAGACGGCTGTGGTAGCGGGAATGCAATCGCGAGGTGTACAGTCTAGCCCGACGCTGTCCCGAGAATCAACCGACATACATCGCTGCGTTGCACAGGCTGTGTCGCATCGAACAGTCGGGCGTACTGTTGGTGCGCATTCCGACGTCGATGTGTGGGCATGAGAAGGTGAAATCGCCAAGACAGAATCAGCGAAGCGGTCCTCGCGCAGGATTTTCCTGAAAATTTTCTTGGACAATCAGCGTGCAACAGTGAGTACTAAACTCTGCATGGTACTGTACGAGCGACACGACGATGGCTTCGGCACCGACGGACCCAAAACATCGGCGCCATCGGTTCGCAGCACTTTTGGACCCCCCCAAAATAGGGGCTAGTCTCGCCGGTCGTCAAATGAAACGCGGCATGCGGCAACACGACTCGTTCACGGCCACGCTCCCGACGCCCCTCTCGCCGTTACTCGAACAACTTCCAAGATGCGCTCAACAGCTACAGTCTTGACCGCGATCGCGCTCGGAGGCGCGTTGACCGCACACGCGTGTGGCACTGAAGCCGAGTTCGCCAAAATTAGGAAACGCGCCGCCGCCGCCGCTAGCTCTGCCCTCCCTTCGAGCGGCGCATCCGTCGGAGCCAACACGGGCCCGGCTGCGGGTGCAAACACGGGTCAGTCTCTTTTCATTGTTGAGGTGCACCGCGAATTTGAATCTGATCGCGCCACCCACCTCGTCCAGTCGCTACTGCCACTCGAACCGACGAAGCGTCTGCTGCACAAGTCACCAACCCCGCTCAAGAGTGTGCGATCTACAGGTGAGGCATCTTTCTCTTGTCCTCGAAGCGCGTTTCGAAAGTGAACCGCACGCTCACTTTCCTCGCTCGAATCGACCCCCTTCTCTAGTTACCCTGCCGTCACCGCACTCGTAAGGTTCACACAGTTGACAATCGTGCGGACCACAACTGGGCGCAAGCGCTGACGCGCAAGGAATCGTTCTTTTGAATACAGCAAGCGGCAAAAGTTTTCCCTCCCATCTGGGAAATTGCGAATTTATCGTACGTACCATTGCCCCCGCCCCCCCCCCACCACTGAGACTGCTCGCGTACGAGAGTTGGAACTAATCATTCGACAACGAACGCTTTCTTAGGACTGCGTCAACCGAAGTATCTGCGCTCTTCACGTCTCTCAATGGATCGATCCCCAACATTGCCCCGAGGGGAACGGTTAGTTTTCTCCGTCATCCCGTTTTTTCCGGTGGCCATCGCGCTGACGATATTCTTTTCGCCGTAGCCTGCTGGAGACTTTAGCGGTGTGACCTGTCCGTCTTTTGAAACCTTTTACCCTTCCAGCGCGACGTGTTGCGCGCGAGTGCTGATAGTTGACCCGAGCGACTTCGCCCCGCGTTTCCACCCACCAGACAACGGTGTCGAAGATCCCGACTGTTGGTGGACCTACAAGCAGTGCACGACGCCCAAGGCAAAGGGTGTTCAACCCGACGTGACGAGGTGTCCCGAGCCCAACACTTGGGGGTGAGTTCCGCAATTCTCTCTCTCTCTCTCTCTCTCTCTCTCTCTTTCCCGTGTCCTACCCCCCCATCCTCTGCCGTTTTGAGCGCTCGGATTTTAACTCGTATTCTTTTGCTCGGTGTGCCAGATTCACGCTCGACGATGGACCGAACTGCAGTCACAAGTACGTTTTCGCTTCAAAAGGCATACCTGCTGCCCGTCTGTTTCTCGAGGTCCTGATCTTGGCTCGTGTGTCTTCTCTGTCAACAGCGCCTACTACGACTTCCTTGAGCAACAGAAGCAAAAAGGTACGTCGCTGCGACTTCGGGGTCTTATTACCTTGACACGCCGGAACTCACCTCGAACCTCGTGATTTCCTCGCGTTACAGCTACCCTGTTCTACATCGGTTCGAACGTCCTCGACTGGCCTCTCGAAGCTCAGCGAGGTCTTGCCGACGGTCATGAAATGTGAGTCGCGGAAACGTTGGTTTGTTTTTCGACGGGATGGCGCGTTGACTTTTTCATTTTCATCTTGCTCGATTGATAGTTGCGCTGTTCGTTCTTTCATCGGGTTTCTGCGCGGCCGGGCGTGGCGTTGACTGACATTTCGCTACTTTCGACTCCCTTAGCACACATGGTCTCACCGATACATGACTTCGCTTTCGAACGAGCAAGTCTTCGCTGAATTGTACTACAGCAAGAAAGCCATCAAGGATGTCATCGGAGTCACCGTTCAATGCTGGCGTCCTCCTTACGGTGACGTCGACGACCGAGTGCGTTACATCGCTCAGTCTCTCGGGATGACTACGGTTATTTGGGAGGACAACACGTTCGATTACGAAGTGGCCACTCTGGGTGCTCAGAAAGTTCAAGCCAACTACGTGAGTCTGTCTCTCGCTCGTCTTTTGCAAGGGTTTGCGCACAACTCAATAGAGAAACGCTCTCTCTCTAGAACGACATCTTCGCGAAGGCCGCCAACGGGACCTACAACACGCACGGAACGATTGTTCTCACTCACGAACTCAACAACGACACGATGTCGCTCGGAGAGCAGAACCTGCCGCAGATGCAAAAGTCGTTCAAGGTCGTCGCGCCCGTCGCCGTGTGTTACAACAACACGCAGCCGTACGTCGAAAAATCGTACACGTACCCCAACTTTGCCCAGTGGACTTCGGGCACGACTTCGATCTCGCTCGCGAGTCCGACCGCCGTCTCGAGCGACAGTCCACTCTCGATCCCGCTCTCGACTGGGATCAGTTCGGGAGCGTCCGTCACTTCGACCGTAGGGTACCAGTCTGCTGCCGCGGCTGCCGCGTCGGGATCGCAGACTGGCAAAAGTGGTTCGAAGAGCGCGGCGGGACGAACGGCGTTGGTAGACACTGGAGTAGTTGGTACCGTCGGAGCCGTCGTCGTTGGTGCCATTGGTGCTGGCGTCCTCGCCGTCTTCGCTTAGACCGAGCTCTCCCCCCCTCCCTCCGCCGTATCCCTTAGCCTCCCCCCCTACCCTCCCTTTCTCTCTCTCGCTTTTCATCAACAGACACTACTTTTCGCTACGGCACCGTCATGATTTAAACCGATGTGCCTCAACTCTCGACCTCTCTTTCGTATTAATCTCGCCGTCTTTTCTTCTATTTTCGCATTTCGAACGAACCCCCTCCTCACCTTTCCTTCCCCTGCCCCTCCCCGCTTCTTGTCGATTTTTTTCTTTCCTCACGACAAGTTACGGAAACGGGGTTTTTCTTTCTCAAATGCATTGCACAAAGGTTTTCTTCCCCTCTATTCCGAAACAAGGTTCACTAAAGCGTAACGCCTTGAAACGGACTATGGGAGAACTCAAGGTGGAAATAGTCGAGGCAGTTGAGAATTCTGTTTACCCATCCAGCGATCCACGTTGACCTTGACCCCCCGGACGAGTTTCAGCGGACCCTCTTCCTGGTTGTGAAGATGGTTTGCGTCCCCCAAATAATTCCTCACTCGTAATACGTAATACGCGTTACGCGTTCTCGCTTTCCTGCTTTCTTTTTTTTTCTTACTCTTATTGGCACACGTCGAGACAACACAGACGGTGCCGCTCCGTGCCCTCGATCGTTGTTACTTGTCCCTGCGTATGAGCGAAGAGGGGGGAAAGGGGTGGTTGGTTTCCGTCGAGGCGAATCTTGGGGGCGAAAAACGGTTCAGAATCTCGTAATGGATGATTCTGGGGCCGTTCCCACGCGCGCGGAATGAAAGGTGAATCATTGCTACAGCCTCTGTCAGTCGTTCGAAGTTGCGATGGGACGCTTCGCTTCAGAAGCGTCCGACTCGCGGCGACTCGCTCGCTCGCATGCAGCGCACGGGCACGAATTTTTCTACAAGTGGGAAAACAAAACAGCGGCAAGTTGTACTTACTCTATCGTGTGCGATGCTAGCTTGGTCTGCGGTCGAAACGTCTCAACACCACGCTTCGTCGTCCGTTCTGACTCCTTCGATCGACTCGTTGATTTTTTCGATTTTTGCACTTGCTAATTTTTCTTGTCTGTTTCGATATTTTTCTGACAGTACAGTCGTCATACCACGAAGCGTGAACGATACGAGATATCACCCTGACAAGGTGCTCGTTCGGATGAAAAAGTCCATGCTCGGGTGGGGAGGAGGGGTAGCGAGCAAAAAAAAAGAAGAAAAAAAAAACGGGGGGGTCTCGAGGCGGAGGAGCTACCGGAGGGCTATGAAGGTGTCCAAGTCATACATGGAGCTTGAGTGCAATACGAAGTGGGAAAGTGAAGGCAGCCTTTTTTTGGCGAGAGAGGTTGCGTTCCGTGAGAGAAGCGAGGGTGCCCCTCCCCACCCATCGACAAGTCGTCAGTTTCCCGCCGTCGCAGAGCGCCTCCCATGGTTCGCTCCGAGCCTACGTCGGCCGACTTTGATCCCGCCCGACCCTTCGTTTGCTCGGTACGTCGTCGAGTCGCAGCCGTGTTTCCGATCTTTGAGGCGAAAAGACTGGCGCAAACTGCTGATTCCCGTCCTCGTGCGTGTCGGTAGGAATGTTCGAGTCGCTATACGCGCCAAGTGAGTGCTTTTAATCGACTTGGCGTCACCGGGCGAGCTCCCCGAGGGGTGTAGGCGCGACGAGAGGCGACGGTTGTTTGCCGGGGAGGTGCCCCTCCTCTCCACCTCGTTCGGTTCCTCCTGACGCTTCCCGTTCTCCTCTCACCTCGCGCATCCAGGAGCACCTCGATAGACACATCACTGGTACGCCCAACTCGCTCGGCGTTTTCCCCTGCTCGCCTCTCTCGCCGCTCACCTCGCTTCGATTCCGTCCCCACTTTCTTTTCCTGTCTCTTTTCATCCCTACATCTCTGATCGTCACGGCAATCATTCCCCTCTCACGTCCGCCCTCGACGTCGCATAGCCAAGCACAGGGCAGCAAAAGACCACATCTGTGACACCTGCGGCAAAGGCTTTGCGCGCAAGGACATTCTCAAACGTCACCAACAAGGTCATGAGAAGCAGGCCGCGCTCGCCGCAGAGGCTGCAAGGGCCGAAGCGAGTGGGACAGAGAGCGTCGCGAGCGTCAAGGGCAAGAAGCGTGCGATCGCGCACGACCTCCAAATGGACGACGGCAACGGTCCCGTCAAGGCTCCGAGGGTCGGTCGAGCCTGCGCTCGGTGTCGCGCGAGCAAGTGAGTCTCAGTTCCCTCGCCTCGCGCGGTCGGCCTCGCTGACGTTGCACCCTCCGTCGCATTCAGGCTCCGTTGTGATGGCGAACTCCCTTGCGCTCGGTGTCAGAAAGCGGGCGTCGATTGCACGTTCGACCGACCTTCGAAGCTCGCGACTGGACGGGCCCACTCGATCGCAATGTCGGACGATAGCCCCGAGGCGTCGTCTGGGTCACAAGGAGACTCGGACGATAGAGTCGCCGACTACGACGACGATTTCGGACTCCCGATTCTCCCGACTCCCCCGACCGGATTCGAGGGCTGGCGGCCGCCTCCGAATACGACCTTTCCGCCGATTCCTACCAACTACGCCATACCCCCTCGACCGCCCGGATCTCATCACGCTCTCCCTCCTAATAGTTTTCTCGCAGGCGGCGCTGGGTCCGCGGGGTACTATCCTCCCACTTCGAACCCTTACAACTACCGGCCGCCAGGAGCTACCTATCAGAACCCACCCATCTTCCCCCCCATCAACCTCTCGCATCATGTCGGTTCCCCGCTCAACCCGTTCGCTCAACAGCACCAGCAACCACCGGCTCCGAACCCTGGCAGTCCGGCACCGGCGCAGAACACGCACTACGACGATTCTTCGTTCGGTCGGCAGATCGGAGAATCGTCGAGCGATTTCCTCGACATGATTTCGAGCGGGGCGAACGACGAGGCCATTGACTGGTCCGTCCTCGGAGCTGGCTTTAGCGGACAAGCGTCGAACAACTTCACGCCTCGGGGCGCCTCACCCGGGACAGCGAATGACCTCGGAGCTGGTCTCCTCGCAGCGGCGGCGGCCGCGGCGGCGAGTCAACCCCTTTCGAATATACGACACAACGGAACGACCGAGGCGGACCCGACCGCTCCCGCCGAGGCCTATGCAACTTCTGCCGACGAAGATGGCGGAGATGCGTCCGTCAATTCGATAAGAAACCGTCATCACCGCAACTCGATTGTCGAATCTGACAACGCCGCCGTTTCCCTCCTTCAACTCGCATCGGCAAATCACACTCCCCGAGTCTCTCCTGAACCCGAGACCGCAGCCTCGAACCACCACGACCACAAACCGACGTCTTCTTCGCGCCTGCACCAATCGTACGTCAACCCGGCTGACCCCGATCACGACATTGACACACCCGAGACGACCTCGGGCGGAGCTCGTTCCGGCGAGGAAACTCCTCGACTCTCGCACCTTGCCCCTCACACTCCTTCAGATCCATGGCCCCTCTCGTACCGGCCGACAGAGCCGACCGAAGACCCCCTGCCTTCCTCGGCGCGCGGTACCGGTTACGGCTCGCGCGCGACGTCGCCCCCGCCGCACTTGTTCGCGACGTCGCCGCTGAACCAAGTTCCGCACGTGACCGAGTCGACGCGGTACCGAATCCTGTCCAAGGTGCGCGACCTGGCAGACCCGTCGCTCTCGGAACGCTACGTCCCGCGCCTCGAACTCCTCGAGTTGTTCGTCCAACTCTACTTTGACAAGTACCACAACTTGTTCCCGCTCGTGCACCAACCGACGTGGGACCCAAACTCGGCACCGAGTTTCCTCGTCCTCGCCGTCGCGAGCGTCGGAGCGAGGTACGCCTACGAACGCGTCGTCGGCGCGAGCATGCACGCGCACGCGTTGTTGGAGTGTTCGAGAAAGATGATGCAAGCCATGGTGAGTTTTCTCTCTCTCTGCCCCCCCCCCCTCCCCTGTCTAGGAGGGGGGACCGGACGATTGCGCTCATCTCCTTTTTTTTTTTTCGTCGCCTTGCGCGCGCGAATGTGATGTGACCAACCAGGGTGACCTCGACAACACGCTTATGCGGACGGTGGCGTGGCAACAAACGTTGCTCATCGTCTTGATGACGGGAATGATTAGCGGCAACAAGAGAGACCTCGAACGGACTCAGAGTGAGTCTCCTCCGCCCCACCTCTCCCTCCCCCCCCCCCCACCCCCCACGACAATGGCAAATCTTGGAATTCCGTTTGCGCACCGAAACGGGAAAACTTCTTGATCGAGTCGCAACAAGGAAAATTCCAGAGCTGACCCCCCCTGGTCTCGTGTCACGGTTTTTCCCCCGCTTGCCCCCTCCCCCCCCCCCCCCAGCGTTCTCGAGTATGCCTACCACGTTTGCTCGTCGGCAAGGATGGCTCAAAGTTTCGCTCGATGCCGAGGGCGAGTCGGGGGACGACAATGTCTTGTCCGTCGAGGACAAGTGGAGGAAATGGAGGGACGGGGAAGAGATCCGGAGGCTCGGGTTCGGCGCGATTGTGAGAACCCTCTTTCTCTCTCTCTCTCTCTCTGCCCGCTTTCTTCTCGAGCGCGGCCGGCGTTTTTTCAACGACGTCCGTCCGACTTTTGACGACTAACTGACGCGCAAAAACCTCGGGCGCTGGCTGGTGCAGATGGTCGACTGCATGGGGACCGCACTGTGGAATACGGAAAACGCAGCACTCTTTGCCGATGCTGCCGACACTCCTCTGCCCTGCTCGGACGCTCTCTGGGTGAGTCTATTTCCATCGCGCTCACTCTTTTTGCCCCACAAGCCAAGCGGGGGACCCCCCGAGGCAAAGGCGCTGACGAAGATGCCTTTTTCTTTTTGGCTCGGTTTCGCATGGTTGCAGAATGCCCCGACCGCTCTACTTTGGCAAGGCGCTTACCAGCCCGAGACTTCGCCACCCGTCTCTCCGACGACTTCGTCGGCGATTCGGCACGTGTGCTCTCCGTCTTCTTCGCCTAGTTCGCCCATTTCGCTCGCCCTGTCCAAGAACGTTTTCGCCCTCTCGATCGTTCTCACCGCCTTGCACGCCCTGAGTTGGACGAAAGACCACGCCGCATGGACTGAGAAGAGTCTGTTGAGCGGGTTCGACGTGTCGAACGGCGACGACACGAAACCGGTACTCGTCGAACCCGAGTCGGAATCGAAAGCGATGTTGTCCCGGGGACTTGATTATTTCCAAGTGAGTTCTTCCCACTCGACCTTTTTTTCTTCTTCTTTCTTTTGCTTCGATTTCGAACGCAATTTCCAAGCTTTTTTTGACGCTGACCCGAATCAATGTTTTGTGTCAATCTCCTGTCTCGAAGGACAACGTTTTGCTCCCAGCTTCAATGCTCGCGAGGACAGACGAACCGGTCGTCACGGCAGAGAATGGCTCGATGGCGTTGATGCTCCATCTCGCTGCTCTCACGCACCGCATACCTTTGAGAACTCTCCAAGTACGTTAGAAAAACCCCAGCTGTTCCCCAAACCCCCCCCCCCCTTCCCCCCTCGCAATCGAGGAAGAGAGTGACGGCTGATCGCAACTCGGGGGGTTTTCCCCCTCCCCTCGCGCCGCAAACAGCCGCTCGCTCGGATGTCTCCCTCTCACTCTGCTCGCAGTGAACTCCGAGCGTGGTCGAGTCGTCGGGGAGGATCGGTCGCGCGGGAAACGCTCTACCACGCCGGTCAGCTCTTCAGCCTGTCGTGCAGCTCGGCGAGCGCGACGGCAGCGTCGGCGTCGACGGGGACGGGGAACGGGACGGAAAGTCCGCTCGAACCGTTCGCCCTCTTTTACGCGACGCTCGCGATCGTCGCGTGGATCCAAGAAAACGCCGACGTCGGACCGGAATCGACCGCACCACCGAGTGAGAACAACAACGGCGGCGCTGGCAACGACGCCGTGACGAAACGCGAGTCGGACAGCGACGAGTTGGCGCTCGATATTCTCCGAGATCGACAAGACCCGACGCTGACGGCGTTCTTCTCGAGTCGGACGACGACGACGACGACGACGACGAGTCCGACGATCGTACCGACGCTCTCGCACGTCGGTCGCCTGACGGATCGATCGACGGCGCACAAGGTTTTGAAGGTGGCGGCGAACCGACTCGTCGGGTTGAAATGTTGGAAAGTCGGCGAGAGTCTCGGAAAGACTCTCATGCAAGTCGTCGCCAAGGAGGAAGCCGAACTTCGATCGAGGTCTACCACTACCACTACCGCCACTACAAATACTACTTCTACTACTACGTACCCTGCGCCTCGCGCCGCCACGACGACGATGAACACAGATGGCAACGGGATCAAATCGGAATCGGAAGCAACGTTCGCCGTGTCTACCCCGACTTTTCCTTCCGTCGCATAAATAGCATAGAATGTTTTTCTCGACACTTCCCTTTTTTTCGCATAGAATTTTCCGAGAGAACTTTCTACCCCGTTTTTTTTTGCCCTCATTGTTCCCCTCTCTTCTCTCTCCCTCGACCGACGACGACCAGACTCGTTACCTCCCTTCTCTCACTACACCCCGCACCTCCACCCGAATCCCACCGCCAGGTTCCTCAACCATCTCATTCTGAACCCATTTCTCTAAATCTTAATCTCGTGTTCTCTCTCTTCTTCTTCTTCTTCTTCCTCCTTTGTTGTGTGTGTCAATCTTACCAGACTTACCCCTCTTCGTCAACTGCTTCACTTCCTAAGCCCCGAGATGAGCTTCAGACCACACGAAGTTGGATTTTTTCTCAACAACAAGCTGGAGTTTTTTTTTTTTCCATTCAAGCGAGAAAAAAAAGACGAAAAAAGTACAGCAGTGGTGGTGGGAAAAAGTTTTCGAAAACTTTATTGCTGTGTGACCCGAGAAGAGAGAGAGGAGAACAAATAGTACTACTTTTTTTCGGGCGTGGGCTCGTATGGCCCCCCCTCTGCAAAGAGAGAGAGAGTGGTGAAAGTGAGATGGGAGTGGTTGCGTTAGGCTAGATACAATGAGGATTGACAAACGAAAAAAAACAGGTGCAGGGGTCTGCGAAGGGGGGTAGAAGCGGGCCGGGGGGGGGGGGGAGGAGGAGGAGAGGATTGAGATAAGGGGGGAAAAAGTTGAGAAACGAGTCGGGTTTCGTGTCTAGTGTTGTATCGACATTTCATCGTCGAGAGTCGTCCAGACCCCGGCACCGACGTGGTGCTCAAAAGTAAAGTCGAGCTCCATGACGAGACCTCGAGTCGGTGTCGCGGCACCATCGAGGGTGGTCGAGTCGTACGCAAAGGAAGAAACGGGAGCGGAAAGATGGGTCGAGAGGGGACCGTGTTTCAATGGAGTCGCGGGAGCAACAGGATGCGTCAAATGAGGGGACGGTGCCGTGAAGGCTGGAAGGGCGATCACGGTCGGGTTCGGACGAGATTCAGTCGACGTCGGAGTGACTGAAGCGGAGACGGCGGCGAGCGACGTCGATCCGACCTGCGTGTCGTCGGGCCATGACGTTGTCGAGTCTTCCTGACCAGAGTTGTTGAGAAACGACTCGAGTTCAAAGTGCGTCGCCAGTTGGTGGTCGCGTACGACTGCTGCTCGTCCGTCGCCTCGTTCGGCTTCGTCCGAGTCGACGTCCATCCCACCCCACGCGACTCGATCCAAAAGCGACACGTCGTTCCCCTTGGCTTCTGCCCGGAAAACTTTCTGGGGGTCGAGAGCGGTCGAGAGCAGCCTCTGGCGCTCCTCCCTTCTCATCGCTTCGTATTCGGCGTGTTCCTGCGAGATGAGCGACGAGAAGGCGTCGTCTGTTTCAGACTTGACAGGGGATGTGACAGTGGAAAGGTTTGACGGGGGGATCGAGGACGTCGAAGTGCCCGGCACCACGGCCCCTGAGGACGAGGAGGAGGACGGGGAAGGAGTCGAAGCGGGAAGCGCCGACGAAGGGATACCCATCGCTTCCATCGCGAGTTGCGTCCCCGTGATTGACCTGATGGCGTCGAGAAGGCGGAGACCGAGGCGTTTGTCGTCGGCAGAACGGGCGGCGAGATCGGCCGCTTCTGCCGAGAGCGAAGTCGAGACCGACGGCTGAGGGTGAGGCGAGGGTGCCGCCGTTGCGGGGGATACGACAATCGCCGGCGGGTGCGAGGCAGGAAGGGGAGTGTGCACGGAAGGGGGAAAAGCTGATTCGTAGGGAGGTGGCGCATCCGAGTAGGGCGACGCTTCCGGCTGGGTTTGACTACCGGAAGTTGCGGTGGTAGCTTGAGCTTCGACCGAAGAAAAGTTTGGTGCACTCGCGGGTCGGACAGGTAGGGGAAGTTTGCGAGCAGAGGGGGATGTCGAGATCGAGGCGGATCGGGGCAGACTGTCCCCAGATGGTTTGACTGGAGAGCAGTGGCCATAGGGGCAGCTACTGTGCAAAGGCGGATCAGCTTCAGCTTGGAAACAGACGACGGACGAAACGAAGAGGGAACTCACTCGCTCGGCGGACGTGCGACCTGGCTCGCATCGAAACTGAGAGACCGCTTGAGGGACCTCTTCGCGGGATCGTCTCGCATGTCCACGTCCTCTTTGACACCGCCGCTCGCTGTCCCGTTCAACTTGGCATGTTCCTCCTCCCTCAGTTTCTGCACCGCGAGGGCGCGCCTCCGCCTCCGCTCGGGACCCTCGATCCATTTTACTTTTTCCTTCCTCCTTTTCGCTGTTCCTTCGAGTGGTACGGCGGCGGTACTCGTTGGCGAGAACCCAGCTTCCTCTCCTTCGCCCAAGCGGAGGTTGCGCTCGAGTCCGGCGAGGACAGGCTGAGGTTCGCTCGGCGGGACGAGCAGCCAGTGCCGGACCCGCTGGTCGCTCTCGCGTTCGTCGAGCTCGGCTTTCGCGTCCCAGTACGCACCCTCGTAGTCGTCGTCATCGTCGTCAATGCCTTCTCCCGCCGACGAGAATTCCGAACACGAGCTCGCCGAGCTCAACCCGCTCAACCGCGGCCTCCTGCGCGGTTTCCCGTCCGTCCCAAACATGGCCGCCGTCGTCGACCTCGTCGAGAGTGCCGAAGGGAACAGCGGGGTCGCGTTCGCGTCAGCAGCGTCGAGCGATGAAGAACCCTCGACGCCGCCCGACTTTCTCTTTCCTCCTGCCCCTCTTCGGTACCCTCCCCATCTCCCGACCGTACTACTCCTCGTCTCCCTTCCCCCCTGTTCCAGATTCCCCACCCCTCCTCCTCCCCCGCCTCCTACTCCTCCTTCGGCAACAAAGTTGGGTACGCCTTCGACCGAAAAGTCGTCGTAATGACTGCTAACTTTTTTCGTCCGCTTGGGTCGGAACCCTCCAACCCCGACTCCTCCTCCTCCTCCTCCTCCGACCGGCATCCCCGCGAGCCCCATGAGAGGTGGCGGAGGGCTCGCGAAGAAGGAAGAACCGCCACCGATTGCGTGGTGGTTCGACATCGCTGCTACTGCTGCTGCTGCTGGTGTTGCAGCAGCAGCAGCAAGACCGGCGGCGGCTGCAGCGCGACTCGGATAGTTGTTGTTATTACTTCCTCCTCCTCCTCCACCACCACCGCTTCGACGTCCAGCCCCTTTCCTCGCTCCCCCTCGACCCGAAGATCGTTTCGTCGGTCCTCCTCCTCCTCCTCCTCCTCCTCCTCCCGGCAGTCCAACCAAGTTGCTGCCAACCTCATACGACGATCGCCGCACGTCGTTTTCGTCGTCATCGTCATCGTCGTCATCATCGTCGTCGTCTACGTGATTCGGGTCGGGCACGACAAACGTCCCGCGTTCGGTCCTGGGACGTTTCGGAGGTTTCGGGGGTTTGACACGAAGCTTGAGGATCCCAGACGGAGCAGGACGAGGAGGTGGAACCCCGCTGGCATTTGTCGTCGTCATGGTGCTCGAAACGAGAGATGGAGGGGTTGAGGTCGGGAGGGGAAAGTTTGAAGAGGAGGAACCCGAAGCGACTACCAACGTGGTGGTGGCGGCGCCTCCTGCGGGCAAAATCGATTGATGTGAAGAAGAAGAAGAAGAAGTAGGAGCATACCGCGACTCGGAACCCGTCGTCGTCGTCGTTGTCGTTGGGTCATCCTCGAGCTTGATCACAGCGTCTCGTGTCGAAACGTGGGGAGTGTTCGACCTCCGATTTGCCCCCGGTCGGGGTTCTTCCGTCGTCGTCGTCGTAGGGTAATGGCTCGTCGAAGAGGTTGAACTGTTTGCCCTCCTCGTTTCCTTGGCATGTTCTTTCCTCTTCTTGCGACACGAAGCGCACTTGCACCGGTCGCTGCACACGGGACATATGAATGTCGAACCTTCGATGAACACTCCCGTTGGAGTAAACTCCAAGTAACTAAAGGCAGACGGCGAAGGCGACGGGAAAGGGGCGAATCAGTTTTTTTAGTTTATTTTTTTCCTTTTCCCGAAAGGAAACACCGGACAAAGCGAGGGGGGGGGGAAAGAAAAAGGGAGAATGGAGAGGGGGAAAGAGAAAGGGAGAGAGATAGAGCTGAAAACTTACTACTTGTTGATACAGTTCTTGCACCAGATTGTCCGACAGTCTGGCTTGTTCAAACACGACATGCGGATTTCACCTTTGGTCATGCTCTTGTGGTGATGACAGACTCGATTCAACTGGATCACCGGTGCGGGAGGCGGAGGTGGTGGGGGAGCTAGAGGAGGTACGACGAGAGCCCCCGTCGTCGTCGAACTCGTCGACGCTCCTCCTCCTCCGATCAATGGTTCCGTTGCCATCGTCTCATCTCCTGCTCCTCCTCCAGTAGATCGAGAACGACTCTTGCTCGTCCCTTTCGCCCGCTTCTTTCCCTTCGACTTGCTTCCTGCCTTTGACCCTTTAGACTTTTTGCCATCACTCGCACCAGCAGCAGCGCTGGGACCGCTCTCGACGACGACGACCGGGTCAGACGCGCTTGGTGCGCTAGCGCCGCTGGCCGCCGAGGCCAGGTTGACGTTGGCGGGGGCGGCGACGGGCGAGGGCTGCACGTTGTTGGGGTCTGGAGAGGCGGCGGCAGAGGAAAAGGTCGACGATGCCGGAGCAGGAGGGGAAGGTGGAAGTGGTAACGGCGAGTTCTGAGGGAAGAGAACAATAGGGGGCAAAGGAGAGGGGAGGGCCAGGGAATGGGCGAGGAGTGCGATCGGAGGGTTTTTTTTTTCCGTCAGTATCTCGAGGTTTTCCGTTTTCCGTTTCAAACTGTCACGAGAGGGGGGGGGGGGAGGTCTTTCAGGCGTCAAACTCACTTGTGGCTCTATGGTCGATGTCGGCATGTAGACGATCTTGAGCGTTGACTCGTCTTTCAACGGCGGTTGCGAAGACGATTGCGGTGATAGAGGGGCCAACGCAGCCGAGTTCGTACGTGACGAAGAGGGTGGCATCGAAAACTCTGGCACTGCTGGTACAGTCTCGACTCCTATTGCTGAGTGGACCGGCGACGCAGTCGATCGAGTCTGGAAAGAATGGAGAGAAAGCGAATGGATGAATGCGGAGAAGCAAGCATGTGGAGGGGAAGTGGACCCGGGAAAAAGTCAGCAACTCTGATCCAGGCGCTGGAGGTCCGCTTGAGGGGACTTACCATGACCACCCCCCCGAAACGACCAATCGAATGCCACGTAGGCGTGTCGCTAGCTAGAGGGGGACGTTGAAGGTGTTAGTTTCCGAACCGGAGTCTTTTGTCAGGCGATTCGAGATTGACCGAGGTGAATCACCGTCATTGGGCTGGACGGGGATTCTGTAAGCAGAGAGAGAGGGCAAACTCACGTTCCGTTGGAGCTCTGACTCTACCTCTGTGCGAGAACAAGAGAGAATTGATGGCCAACAAAGTCCTGACGAGTCACGCAACCCTCGAAACCCGCGATTCGAGCGGCGGAGTCGGTGGTTCTTGAGGCTACGGGGCGATCAATCCAGGGCAGCTCCGGAGTCTACCGAGAGCCGAGGATCGAGGCGATACGAGGTCCGGAGAACGGGGATCGACACCTCGCGAGAAACCCGCAGTCGGGAACTGAGCACCGGGACAGACGCTCGAGGGGCGGGGGAGGGCTGGGGGCAGTCGGACGGCGAGTGTTCACCGGCGAGCCTGTGCGAGTGGTGTCTCTGGCGAAAGAGGCGAGGGTTGGTACAGTAACGGGTCCTCGTAATCGCCCTAGCCCTCCGTCCGGCCCCCAAACTCCAAAATTCGCATACATCGTGCGCGTCCGGAATATATTCACTGCGATAATGTCAAATATTTCAGCTCGTTTTGCGCTCAAACGCGCAACGCGGTCGTCGAGCCGAGAGGGGTTCTTCGAAACCGGTAGCTTCGAGTCAGTACTCGCGCGATCGATCTCACCTCGTCGACTACAATAGTTGCTGCTCAAACTTGAACCTTGATTCGTGCATGTCTTTCGTACGATGTGCGAAATTACGCTCGACGCAGCTGCGGTCCAGTCTTCGAGAGCGTACGTCGAAGAGGCAAGGAAAGGGTTGAGGGACGTGCGAGCGAGAGAGAAAGAGAGAGAAAGAGCGAAATTCATTCGCAACGCTTTGCGAAACCCACCCTTTCCACACCCAGGCCGGAGTGTACCGCCCTACTCTCTTCCGAAGAGACGGACGTCTCCGGAAAACGGAACGCGCTCGAGCGCATCTCGAGCCATATGGCGGAAACCTCGACTTTTTGCATCGGGAGGGGGGAAAGATTGGGGGGACGTCAAGCGGTACAAAAAGGCAATAGAGTATGGAGCCATGAAAGAATAGACTACGAGAAAGGGGTCAAAAAGGAGAGAGAGAGAAAAGATGGAGAGAAATTGCGATATGAGAAATGAGAGCGAGAGAGATTGAGAATAATAGGAGGGTCCATGGTGAAAGCGAAACATTTTGTGGCGAGGGAGATGGAGAGAGAGAGAGAGAGAGAGAGAGAGAGAGAGAGAGAGAGAGAGAGAGAGAGAGAGAGAGAGAGAGATCTAACAGGGAATATGAACCGGGTCGAGGAGCCAGACGACGAACGAGAAGGGGAACTAGAATGGACCGAAAAGGAAAGGTAAAAAAAAGGTAGAGAGATCTTGACCCAAAACTTGCAGAGATAGACGGAGAAGGTAGGAAGGGGAAAAAAACGCTTGAGAAAGACAGGATGACGACGAAGATTGAGCCAATTTTTTGTTCGTTGAGAGCGGTGAGACGCCGAGCGAAAACGAACCGAAACGGAGAAATTGCGAACGAGCGGGGAGGCGGGCGAGACGATGGAGGAAAGCACTTCAAGCGGGAGGAGCTCCCATCGCTTGTTGTTGTTGTTGGTCTGGTCAAGTGAGAGGAGTCAGATCGAGGGCTCGCAAATACTAATCAACCCCCGGTTGGTTCGCTGTGCGAGCCGAGCACTTACATGCGGCCCACTGAGCACCATACTGGGCTTGCCAAGCTGCCATAGCTGCGGCAGGGTCTCCTCCTGCTACTTGCGGTTGGGCGGGAGCCGGTGCGCCGTAGCCGGGTTGCGGTTGTTGAGGAGGCGGTGCGAACGATCCGTACCCGGGAGGAGGGCCCCTCCCTCCGTCTCCGCCGCCGTCGTTGCGATCTTTGCCCCAACTGCACTTGAGCCCGCGACCGTGGACGTTCGTGCCCTGCAAGTTGACGATCGCGTTCGCAGCGTTCTCGTGCGAGTCCATCTTGACAAACGCGAACCCGCGATCGGGCTGCATGCGGATCTCGTTGATGAAGCCAAAGCTCTGGAAGAGCGGGATCAGGTCGGCCTGGGTGACGAACGGTACGAGGTTCCCGACGTAGATTGTCGTGTTGAACGACGACGATTGCGCGACGACCGATTCGTACGACCCTCCTCCTCCTCCACCACCACCTCCTCCACCGGCCATACTTCCCGTCATACCGCTGCGTGGTGCACCTCCGGGACCGTCCGGCGCCGCACCGTTGTTTTTCTGGTTCGCCCAGTTGCACCGAATCGCCCTCGACCCGAGCCATTCCCCGTTCATCGCCGCGATCGCTTGTTCGGCGTCGGTGCGGTCGCGGTACGCGAGGAACCCGTACCCCCTCGACTTGCCCGTGTTCATGTCCCACATGACGCGCGCGTCCGACAGGGACCCAAAGACGGAGAAGGCCTTTGTCAAGACTTGGTCGTTGATCTCGGGCGAGAGGTCTCCGACGAAGAGGTGGAAGTGGTTCGTCAAGTCCTCCTTGGTCTGGTTCGTGTTTTGGTACGCCCAATTGCACTTGATCTCCATGTCGAAGATGCGGCGCCCCGAAAGCGTTTGGAGCGCCGTTTCGGCCGAGCTCATCTCGTGGTATTCGACGAATCTGTTGCACGCAACAAAGCGAGTAAGCGGGGACAAACTGTGGAGCCGTGTGTCGCGGAACTGACCCATAGTTGGCTCCTCCGTGTTGAAAGTTTCGGTCGGGAATGATCTTGACTCCGAGGACGGGTCCTACCGGGGTCCGGATTTGGTTCGAGTCGAACGAGGTCTCGTGCGACTAGAGAGAGAGAAGGACGAGGGGACTGACCTGCGACGGCGAAGATTTCTTGCAACATGTACTCGGTGACGCGCGGCGACAAGTTGCCGACGTACAAGTGAGCACGCTTTGGAGGTTCGCCTCCGGGCCCGAGCATGGAGCTGCCGAGTGCGAGGTGACACGAGAGAGAGACGTGAGTCACGCGCCGGGGACGACGAGGCACGACGAAACAGAGCGACGACGACGAAACTTACGGGGCACCGTAGGCCGCGGGAACTTGGGCAGGGAACTGATCCATGGTCGGCGAGCGAGCGAGGGGCTGACAGAGGAGAGAGAGACTCAGACGTCGCGGCGGAAACCTCGCGAGTCGGCGAGTCGCCGCCTCTTGCACCCACCTCCTCCAGTTCAAACCACCCGACGACGAGACGAGCGATGGCATCTCACGCGTACCCCCCGCACCCTCCCACGGGCGGCAAGGGACTTCCCCCGAATCCGGCTCACTTCGCTCAACTTCCGCCTCACGCCAGTCACAGTCACAGCCACGTCCAGGGGCACATGCCAGACCTCGAACATCGCTTCAAACTCAAGGTCCGGTACCTCCGCGTCCAGAAAAAGTACTTTCGCTCGCTCGACGTGAGTTTCCCCGTTTCCGGTTCCCCCATTCTTTCGGTCTCGCTCACTCACACTCTCTCTCTCTCTCTCTCTTCCCTCGTGACGACAGGTTCGCAAAGACCTCGAGTTGGAACTCGGAGAGAAGGAGGCGAAACAACAGAAACTCCAAGACGAAGTCGAGTTCGTTTTTCCTACCGTCGCTCGCTCGCTCGCTTGCTTGCTTGCTCTCCCCACCCTAACCTAGCTCGTTTTTTCTGACGCACCGTGCGACAACTACCCCGGTCAACGACGACAGTTTAATACTGGACCAGATCCATCAGTCCGACTATGCTCACTTGGTCCCGCAAGATGACAACCTCTTCTCGTCGGACGACGAAGACAATCAACTTGGCGATCGACGACAAGACAAACACCACGACGACGACGAGGAGGAGGAGGATGAAGAAGACGAGATGAAACGTATCGCACCCGAAGACGAAGAGCGCGAACGTCGAAAAGAGCTAGAACGACGATTCGGAATCGATTCGAATCGCGTCACGCTCGTACGCCCCCTTCTTTTGTCTTTCTTTGGCTTCGAGTTCCTCGTATACTCACAACCGTGCGGAAAACCCCCCCAACTCCCCCCCTACCCACAGAAACCGGGTCGACCACGAGCAACACCTGTCGACTCAACGACGACGACGACGAGGACTACGACGGTAGCTCCGCCAACTCTAGCATCACCAGAAGTACGATTACCACCACCAGCTGCTGCAGGTCGAACTCTGGTAGAGAAGAACAAGACGACGATGACGGATCCACAACAACTTGGTCCCCCGAATCCGAAACGGATCAAACTGACGTTTGGTCCTGGCGGTGCAGCCAACATTAATGTGCATTCCTAGGACCGTTGTGTCTGGGATAGTGGTTCACGACTGGGTGGGAGCCGGGAGGGGGGGCGGGGGGGGCAAGGGAGGGTTCCCGTCTTCGGTCTAGTCTCCTCTTTTTCGTCTTTCTTTCTTAACGTTCCCTCCCCCCCCCCATCCCCCTTGGCGCGATTTCCGATCCTTTTTTTTTCTCCATGTTGTTTACCCATGATCACTGAAAGAAATGAACTCTTTTCCTTTTTTGAGTAAAACAAGGGTCCCCGACTCGTAAGCGATCATAACGATTTTGGATTGACTCTCAAAACATACGGACGCGGCTGGCTCCAGCGGGATGATCCGAGTTACAGTAAGTAAAGAGGGAAAGAAAAAAGGGAGGAAGGAACACAAAGAGAGAGCAACAGTGAAGGGGGGGGGGGGGGGGGGGGGGGGGGGGCGCTCTGCAATAAATACACATCGTCTCTTGAATGATGCAAAGAAATCTGATAGATCTATCGAGGGGACGAAACCTTACATTCTTTTCTCGTACATCGAGAGGGGTCGGATCGGACCTTGGTGAACAGAACCCATCCCCTTTCCTCCCTCCTTCCCTCCCATCCTCCAAGCCCGATTGCTAGTCTCCCCTCCGAAACGAACGAACGAACCCACGACTGTGACGGGGGCGAGAAAAGAAGAGAGAGAGAGAAAAAAAAATCCCCCCCCCCCTCCCCCACTCTTTAGAATCGAGACCGTTGCCTCGAAGCGTACGTGCGCAAGTTTGCGTAAACTTTGCCGGGAGGGGAACCGAGGATGAGGGCAGAGATGGCGTCCCTCGCGACTTTGATGTTTGAAAAAGTTCCAAGAATGTGAATTTTCCTACTCGGGGAGGGAGGGGAAACAAAGAGATGAGGCGAGTTCAGTTCAGTCACTCTGAGTCGGGGATGGACCGAAAACGTGCGAAGAGAGAGAGAGAGTAGTAGCTTACGAATCCGCGAGGACGATTCGAGTTCGCGAGGCGTTCTCGATGACGAATCGAGTTTTCCCTTCGTGTCCCGCGATACGTCCAATCGCTCGAGACAAATGGTCTCCGTGAAGAGTCTTGACGTCTTTGACCTCGAACGTTTCCTGCAGAAAGCCGGGATTTTGGGGTCGCGCTTCAGTTTGCATCTCTGATTTCCGCGAGAGAAGGTCGGGGGAGAGAGATTGGCCTCACGATGTAGAGTTCCTCGAGACGTAGCATGGCGATGGCATCGTCTACTGCGAACCCGAGGGCGTAGGCCGACAAAAAATCGACTGCTCGGGTCAGGGCTGAAGGTCCCGGGGTGTGTTTCGAGGTCTAGAGGCGGAAACCGGACGAGGATGTGATGAGCTTCTTGCTCCGTCCATTGCACAGCCCCCACCCTTTCTCTCTTCCCGGACAATGAGAGCTCACCTTCATCTCAATCTGCCGTTTGCCGACGTTCATCCGGACTTGGAGTCCACACTCTTCGACGAGAGGCGTGTAAATTTTGATCCAGTCGCGCTTGAGCGGGGTCATGCGATGGGGAGGGATACCAACTTTTCTTCGTTGCGTCAGACCGGCGTTCGAGTGATGCGAGACGGGAGCGAACGAGAGGGAGTTGGGGTCGGACGACGAGGCGGTGCTTTGTTGCTGTTCCAACTGCGAGATCGGGGTGCGCGTAACGGGAGTCGGGAGCTGCGAGGGGTCGACCATGACTGCGTCGTCATCGTCGTCGTCGTCTTGGCCGTCGTGTTGCATCGCCTCGGCCGCTGTCGTCGTCGAGTCGGATTCGGGGATTCCAACTTTTTTCCTCTCGACGCCGGCATCGAGCGCGACTCGCTCGCTGAACTCGGACATGACATCGTCCCCGTCTATTTGAGCTTGACTCGGCTGGGTCGAGAGCAGGTGCGAGGGCTGCTGCTGCTGCTTCGCTTTGCCTTTTCCTTTCGAAGACTTTTTGACGGGTGCCGGCGCGGAAGCGGTCGATCCCGACTTGAGCGCCGCTTTGCGCGCTTTCGAAGAAGTGGCCGAGGCTGGCAAGAATCCGTCTGAGGACATGTCGAGTCGATGTTGATCCGAAACCAACGGGATGAATGAAAAATCTCTGGTTCAACCTAATTCGAATTTGATTGTGTATTCTCGCTTACTGCCGACAATTCCCAAGATTAGCCATCTCCCGCGAGCAGGTGGTCTTCGTCACCGAGTTACTCTCCCGACCGGCTACTCGAACTCAACACGCGCACGAATTTCGCTCGCTCGATCGCCGACATTCGAACCCTTCAGACTCGAGGTCACCGTCGCGTACTCACCACCCCTCGATCCCCCCCACCTCTCCTCGACCCCCCTTTCCTCTCGACGTAACGATGGCATCTCGACGAAAGGTTCTCCTCAAAGTGAGTGTCGTCCCAAGATAGCCCACACACCGTCACAGGCGCTCACGTCCTGCCCTCTCCGTGCAGGTCATCATTCTCGGCGACTCCGGGTCGGTTCCTCTCGTTCCGTTCGTCTCCTGCACTGCACTCGAGAGCTGACGCGTGCGCGTGCGCGCTCACCAGTGTCGGCAAGACGTCGCTCATGAACCAATATGTCAACAAGCGCTTCTCGAATCAGTACAAGGCGACGATTGGCGCCGACTTCTTGACTAAGGAAGTCATGGTCGACGATCGGCTCGTCACGATGCAGTTGTGGGACACGGCCGGGCAGGAACGGTTCCAGTCTCTCGGAGTCGCGTTCTACCGCGGTGCCGACGTGTGCGTCTTGGTGTACGACGTCAACTCGTCGAAATCGTTCGAAACGCTCGACAGCTGGAGGGACGAGTTTCTCATCCAGGTCAGCCCCCTTCCACCCCTTGTCGCGTTTGCCGTTTTGTCCTGGCGAGGCTGACATACGCTGGGTTCAAGGCATCGCCGCGAGACCCGGAAAACTTCCCATTCGTTGTCATCGGAAACAAGATCGACGTTGAGGATTCGAAACGCATGGTCTCGCAGAAGCGCGCAATGACGTGGTGCCAATCCAAGGGGAACATCCCTTACTTTGAGACATCGGCGAAAGAAGCCACTAACGTGGAGCAAGGGTTCCAGGCCGCATGTGCAAACGCCCTTCAACAAGAGGCCGAGGCCGACCTGTAGGTTTCTTGACTAGCGTCCCTGGCAGCAGTACGCCTTGAGACTGAATTCGCGAGGTTGCTTGGTCTAGGCTGTCCGATTATCCCGATCCGATCCGCATCAACGCTCAAGACACGGAGTCGTCCTACGGCTGTTCCTGCTGAACTCGGCCCTCTCGTCGCCGAATCGTCTTTACCCTGTGACGCATTCGGTTGGAACCCCAATCGCGCCATGTCCAACCTAGACGCCACCTTCCATCGGCCACGACTTTCGATTGCGCTTGATTTCTCAGCGATTCCTTTCCCGACTTTCTTTTTTGTACTCTCTGGCCCAACCTGGCGGGTTCCTCGCCATCTCGAGGTCTTGAACTCGATCCAACTTTTTTTCTTCCCCCATTGTAAACGTTTGCGTCTATTATGCCTAATGTCGTCTCGTCAGTCCCCCCCCCCCCCCCCCCCCCGCCCTCCCGTGTAATCGACTCCTCTTTTCTGCCCCTTGCCCCTTTCTTGCCGACTCGCAGTCCCTCGGTTGGAACGCCAACGGGTGTGAAACGCGTTCAAGACGTTTTCCGGTGTCCGCGGATGACGCTCGTGCCTCGTAGGCTGCTGACCCCCGTGCGCCGCTGCTCCTGACCTCCTGAGTCCTCTCCCCTTGACCCTCTCTCTGGTTGTTCTTTTTCCGTCGAGAGTCTCCCCATGTCGTACTCACCTCGAGTACAGATGTCTCCAGCGGCTGTGAGTCCCCTAGTCTTTGCTTTTGCGCCATTTCTCTCGCCCTCGACTGACCTTGGGGAGGGCGAACCCGGCGTGGATTCTTCTTCTTCAAGTCACCGTCACCCAGGAGGGGGGGTGTGAGTACGGGTGGGAGTGAGTCGGGAGGGTACGACAACCGCAGGTACATGATCCCGAGCGCGACGTCCTACTCGGCCAGCCATCGGGGTGGACAGTCTGAGCGCCGAAAGAGGAAGACGAGGGTGTTGGCCAGTTTGTGCGCCTTGTTGGTCTTCGTCTTGGTCTGTGTCACTGTACGTGCTTGTTTTCTGTCGCTTTGCGATTCCGGAGTTGCGCACGAGTTGACGACGTCCGCCGCCGTTCTTCCAGGTTATCCCACCGGCGGTCATTGTCACGAGGAACAAGAACAACAAGTCCGACTTGGACGACAGCGGGAAGCGAACAGTTACAACCGTCGTCGATGGCAGAACCGAGCTCATCACGAAAGACGGCATCACTCGAGTACGTGGTTGCAACCTCGCTCTCACGCTCAGAACGAGAACGACGAGCTGACTCTCTCCGTTCGTCGGAGCAGACCCAGTTGACAACCCTCCAAGACGGCCAAGTTTCGACCTTGACCTCGTTCGTCGCTCTTCCCGACGTGACCGTCTCGCTAGCCTCGCTCACCGAAATCGTTCCCGGCAAGTCAATCGAATCAGACAAACAATGACGACGAATACTGATGGATGGCACTTGACCGCATCGTCAGAGTTCCTCACGACGACCCTTTCGGGCGACATCATCGTCATCGCCTCTGCGACCCGGTTCGTAACGGGAGTCGAGACCTTGACCTTCACGGCACTTGGAGACGTCCAGAGTATAGCCACCGTCACACTTACTGATCTCGAGATTGTGACTGTTATCGGGTCAGTCTCTCAAACCTGCCGTTGTCGGACCACCGATACTGTTCTCACACTGAGCGATCCCGTCGTCGGTCCATTCACAATAGTCCCGCAACTTCGACGACGAGTCAGATCACGACCCTACCCACCGAGTCAACGTCTTCACCTTCCGCTTCCACTACCACCAGCGTGCCGTCTTCGACTGTTGGCAGCAGCTCGTCGTCAGTCCCGACTTTTGTGCCAAGTTCAACGAGCGGCATTCCAAGTTCGTCAGCCGAGTCGAGTGCGTCCACCAGCACGACATCAACTCGGACCTCGACGGTACCCCCTCCTACGACGACTATTGGACAATCAGCTTCGGCCACTTCACCATCGAGCAGTCAAAGTCAAAGCCAAGAGTCGACAAGTTCCAGCGCGGCGTCCTCCTCGACAACAAGGTCGACGTTCAGCACTAGCTTCTTCACCACAACGCCGTCAGCCAGTGGAAGCACGGCGTCTAGTACCGGGTAAAAGCCCTCGATTTCTCCGACAATCCTCTAAGGCTGATCGCACGCTGACTCGAAGGGGCACCCTCTGGTAGAACTACCACGATCTCCAGCTCAGCCAGTACCAGGTTCGTCACAGCTAGTTCCTATCCGCAGATCCTCGGTTGACGCCAGCTCCAATTTCGCACCTCTACTGGCAGCTCGTCCACCGGTTGTATATCCGGTCTTCCCGTGTTCTTAGGAGGATGCCCCTCGATCACGACGACAACTACGAGTCAAGATCCTGGCGTATCTATCCCGCCACGAACGACAGACGGTCCGACAACCGATTCTACTTCGTCAACTTCTTCGAGCGGAGGAGCCGGAACGTCGACGATCGTTCCTTCCTGCATCCCAGGTCTGCCCGTAGTTGTCGGTGGCTGTCCTCAAGTCACATCCACTCCATCGTCGAGCGGTCCCGTCACGAGCCAAACTGGAGCTCCCTCCTCCACTGCAGCGACATCGCTCACAACCTCCACTTGCATTCCCGGCTTACCGGTATTCCTCGGAGGGTGTTCGCAAACAAGTCTCGAATCGACTACTTTGACGTTGTCGTCATCGTCGTCGAACCGGTCAGTACCTGTTATTTTCGCGACAACCAGAAACGAGACAAAAACCAAAAAGTTGACTTCGATGATTCAGGCCTACACCTCCCGCCACCGACCAGGTGTCTACGACGAGTGATTTACCCACGTCTACTCGGACTCCAGTATCTTCCTCGCCCTCTTCTCGCCCTGCCCTGCCGTCGCCTACGAACGAAACGAGCTCTGGTCCCGAACAATCAACCTTGGTCCCTTCGACCGAACCCTCCCAGAGCACGACCTCGCCCGAGCTCCCTCCCGTATTGTCGACATCTTCAAAGTCGACTGTAACTTTCCCGCCACCCGCGTCCTCTTCGCGCACTGTTTCCCAAACAACCCCGTCTCCACCGACCCCATCATCAGCGAGTAACAGCGCTTCCTCTACCTCGACGACTTTGTCGTCCTCGGGTAATAGTTCTCCAGATACGTCGATTTCGTCCATTCCGCAACCGTCCATATCGCAATCCAGCAGCAGCAGCAGCAGCAGCAGCACCAACAGCATGATCTCGCCAAGCACGGTCGTCGTTCAACCCCCCACAACTGCCTCGGCGGCAACGCCGTCTGGTATTGAAACGTCCGGGGTCACTTCGCCGACGAGTTCGTCGTCGTCGTCGGATAGCAGTCCTACGTCCAATACGAGTAGTCCTAGTAGTCCAGGGCAGGTGACTTTGCCTGGCGGCACTACGTCGACAACGACGAAGACGACGACGACGACAAGTCGGTCCCCCGTTTCCACTGGTGGCGAGATATCGTCTTCTTCTTCGCTCAACGTCGAAACTTCTTGAACCTCCTCCCTCTTCGTCGTCGTCTTCGTCGTCGTCTTTGCCCTCGTCACTGTTATCGACTACGTCCTCGTCCTCGTCCTCCTCCTCGGTCGTTCGCTGGATAACTTGATTATTCTGTGTAACCCATTCCGCATCGACCTCTTTTTTGGTCTTCAAGTGGATTTCTTTGGCGGCCGCGCGCCAATTCTAAACTTCAACTAAACTTACTTCGTACCCTTTCCCACCGCCTTTCTGGAACCCCCCCCCCCCCCTTTTTTTCTTTCCTATTATTATGTGTGAACGTCTCCCGACATTGGTCGACCAAGAGAACAAATACGTAGAGAGACAGAGAGACAGAGAGAGACAGAGCGAGAACGATTGATTGTTTACGTTTTGGGGGGGAGAACGCATTACGAACACACACACACAAGAAAAGGGGGGACATGAGTACGAGAAAAAACCCCGACATACACGGAAGGGAAAATAAAACCGAAAGAACCACCGATCGCAGGCGAGGGACGGGGGCGAGACGGGGAGAGAGAGAGAGAGAGAGAGGAGAGAAAAGATCTAGGACAACTGTAACGCTTCACCTTGCTGACCAGATGGTCGAGGTCCAGGATTTTGAACAGGATAAGCTTGTGGCGTTCGACCCGAAGTCTGACTCAGTACGTTGTCAATCTCTTGTTGCGAGATGCCTTTCGCGTCGCCTTGTTTCGCTCGAGTCCACAACTGGACGACCTCGTTTAAGAGTTTGTCGACTTTTTGCCGTTGTTGAAACACGTCGTGTTTGTGTTGTTCGAGTTCGCGCCGGTCGAGTTCGACCAATTGTTCCAACTCGTCGAAATGTTTCAACTTGAGGTCGAGTTTGCGCACTTGGGCGTCGACGATTGAAGTGACGAGCGAGTGGAGCGACGCGTCTTCTTGTAACGCGAGTGAGTGCGCTTTCGCCGCGGCGGAACCGAGCGCGACCGCCGCCGCTCGTTCGACGTTTGACCGCGCTTGCACGTGCGCAGCGTGCGCCACCGTTTTGTTGTCGTTGTCGTCGTGGCCGTCGGCGCCTTGATGGGCACCGTTAGTGGTCGCCGCCGCGGCCGCCACTTCGGTATCTCCCCGTGGTTCGACTTGCATCGCGTCGTCGCTGTCGCCAGCGTCTGCTTTTTTCGGCGGCGCGTCACCGTCGTTTGAAGCCGCCCGCGACGACGTGCTGGGCTTCGCCGCGTGATGCTCGAGCTGGTCGATCGCGTCACCGGCCGCTTTCGCCGCGACGGCGGGATCGACCGCGCTCGCCAAGAACGCGACGACGCTCAACACGGGGTTGTCCACCTTGTCCCCGACCGCGTTCAAATGTCTCGCCGTCATCGTCGAAATCGTCGTCGATCCGGGACCGACGACGTTTTGTTGGTCGTCGTCGACGAGGAACCGGTCCTCGATCGGCAACTTGAGGAACCGGACGATGCACTGCTCCTTGGTCCTCGTCCCGACGTGGTCCGCGATCCGGTCCCACTCGTCCTGAAACATTTCAATCCCTTCGAGCAACAAGAGCGTCTCTTGGTCGGTCCACTCGTCGACGCCGTCCGCGTCGGCGTGTCGGTACGCGTCGCCGCAGTCGACCCGGACGAAATCGCCCGCGTGGACCGAAGACGGGAACCGGCCCTCCGAGTAACACTGCGGGCACAGGGCGATCGAGCCACGCGACGCGACCGACGTGTACCGGACCGATGTCGTTGTCGTGCCGCACGTGTGACACGGTTTCGGTTCGGGCACAGTCGGGGCCGACGAGTCGGTCGACGACGACGCGGCGGCGGCGGCTTGGGCCGCGAGGGAAGCGGCGGTTTCGGACGAGAGCCGGGCGTCGGGCGCGGCAGGTCGGGCGGGGTCCGTTTTGATCAGGTCGGTTCGGAGCGTCGCGGAAGGGTTTGAAGTGGGTTTCGTGCCGGGGTGGAGCGGGGCGAGGCCGCGGGGAGAGTCGACGAGGATGCGGAAATGTCCGGTGAAGGGGGGGCCGAGAGAAGAAGGACGAGTGTCGGCGTCGATCTGACGACGCGGCAGGGAGGGGGTCGAGGTCAGCGAGGGGTCCAAGGGGGAGGGAGGACATGGGTACACGGAACTCACTTGATAGTTGATGAGTCCCCATTGCTCAAGGAAAGCGTGGACGCGCATGATCGCACACACATCGCCGGCCAAGTTTCTCCGGCACGCCGTCACGGTGAGGTACTCTGACGGGTTGAGGCGGTACGTGTGGATCATAAAGTCGCGATAGTCCTTGTAGATGGTCGGGGTCTTTGAGCGGTTCTTGCCGTTGAAGAACTCTGGGAGGGACCGGCGCTCAATCTGGTGCAGCGTCGCGAGGCTGAACCAGGTCGAGTAGGACGGGATGATGACGGGGTGGGTCTGGGTCGCGAGGTATCGCCTCGCGGTGGTCATGCGCTTCGAGATGGTTGCGGGTTCGTCGTTCGCGAGCAGTCCCTGTCCCTGTCCCGCGTCTGCGATGGTCGACTGTTTCGCATCTTCGTTCTCCCTGTCCGGATCCTCGGTCGCCGCTGCAGTGTCGCCGGTCCGGAGTCGCTTGTTCGACTCGGCGTGGTTCGAGGTCGCACTCGCCTCCCCGCCGGCGCTCGTGACTTGCGGCAGTCCTTCGAACGCCCGTTTGCGCGAGGGCGAGTCTGGTGCAGGGTTCATGTTGGCGGCGAGGCGAGAACGCGCGTGCGAGTTGGCAGATCAAGATCCGACGCGCCGCGCGGGCGAGTTTCGTCGATCCAAGTCACTCTTTTTCGTCGCAACGATTCAGCGCTCGCAACCAAACAAGCCTTTGCCATGGCATACGTGTGGTCCATCATACGGGAAGCGAGAGAGAGCGCGCCAGTAGTGAAAAACCGTAAGCGTGTTTTTGCGAAAACCCCAAAGTTCTGCGGCCGATCCGTCCACAAATGGTTCGACATGACCTGGCCATGCCGTCAGAGACTAGGCCTCGACTGCTCTCCTTCAGCCTGAGTGCGACGTATAACGAGTGCGACAAACTGAGTGACAACCAAAATTGCAACAAGCTTTTTCTCCCTTTTTCAACGTCCCTTGTTTTTGTTCTTGCTGGGCTATGTACAATTGCGAGAACCCGACGAGTTCGACTCGAGAGATTACGCGACAAAGTATTGACCGCTGTTTTTTGCGAAGGTGAACGGGGGAACGGGATGGGGGATGAGCTGATTGCTGCTCGGGTTTTCTAAGCTCGGAGGGCTAGAATACGAAAAGACTCACGAGTTGGGGTGCACGATGGTACCGGTCGACAAGTTTGACGTGGCGAGGTAGACGTACGATTCTCCGAGCTCGGAGGGTTGACCGACCTATTATCGAAAAAAAAAAAAAGAGCGTGGCAGCGGTGAGTTTTTCAGCCGTCACACAAGTTCTCCTTGCGCGAGACTTTCGGACTTGAGTGAATGGAATGACATACGCGACCGTGGAGAGGGATCTCGTCGACGCCCCAGTTCTCCATTTGCTCGGCAGAGCGAGAAGCGGGCTGCAAAGGGGTGTAAACAGGTCCTGGTGCAACGCCGACAACGCGGATTCCGTTCGAAACTTGTTGAAGTGCGAGCGATCTTACAAACGAGTTCATCGCTCCCTACGTGTCGAAGAATGGTCGCCAAGAAGGTGCGGTAGAGTCGGTTACAGGGTGAGATTCAACGTGCGAGGCGAGGGCGAAACGGTTAGTTCTTCCCGACACGGTCTCTCTCGTCTCTCAGCGCCTTTTGCTCTTACCTTTGTAGCGCTGTAATCGACCATGCCAGCTGAACCTTTGTACGCCGTGACGCTCGTCGTCATGATGATGCAATCACCGCGCTTCATGTGAGGTAGTGCCGCCTTTGTGACTCCGATGTAGGCGATGATGTTGGTTTGGAAAGTGTCGTTGACGTTGTCCATGTCGATTTCGGCAAAGTCCTTGCATTGAATCTGCTTCGAAGCATTGTTGACGAGGACGTCTGCGGGACAGGAAACATAAAGAGTGAGTGAACCGTATCTCGAGTTGAGCGAAAGTACAAGCCAAACTCACCGAGAGCTCCAAAGGTGTCGATATGGCTCTTGACGAGACGTTCGCGTTCGGTTTGGGTGCGGAGATCTGCCGCAACGAGGTGCGCTTTTTGACCCGCTTCTTCGACGAGCTTCTTTGTGACTTGGGCGCTGGCAACGAACGCTCGATCAGCGTTTCCTCTTTGTCGCCTCACGAGACTTGTCTAACGTACTCTTTCTCTTCTTCGGCAAGGTATGCGATCGTTACGTCGGCTCCTTCACGCGCAAAGAAAACGGCGACAGTCCTTCCAATTCCAGAGTCGGCCCCGGTGACGAGGCAAGCTTTTCCCTTGAGTTTGCCCGATCCGACGTACTCCTCGAGACGAGGTTCTCCGCGGTGCCACCTTCATTTGAATGAAAGTCAGCGGGCCGCCGCCGACGATGGCAGACGCGTCCAACGTGCGAAAATCGCCGTTTCGGCTCACCTCTCGACCTTGGTGTGTTCTGCGAGGGGTTCCATTCCTTGGTTGCCGTCGTCTTTACCGGCACCATCCTGAAGAGTAAGCGAGTGAGGGAAGCGGCGTTGGTCAACGATGACGCTCGCGGTCGAGGTTGAATGACGACGAGCCTCAGCACGTACCTGCGTGAACCCGGTCGGGGCGTAGTTCGGGAATGCCGTGATGACGTTGTCTTCTTTTCCCATGTTGTCGTCGGTCGTAATGCTACTATGCGGTGCAGAGGGAAGCAGAGAGAGCGCGACAGCGCTTGCAACGAGATCGACGTTCTCTTCGTTTCCGGTGACGATCGTTCTCGTTTCGCGCTTTTTCGCTTCACGTTACTATCTTTTTCTCGGGTACAGTACCGCAGTGTACGAATGTTCTCTGTATGCGCATCAGCATGGACGAGTTTGTCGAATTCATGGATTTCCGACAGTGATTCGGCCAGTCGGTGTCTTCCGTGGTATGCCAAAAGTCAGCTTACGATGCCTCGGCAGTAACGCAGACCCTCGGAAGACTACGTTTGAGGATGTCTCACGAGCTCGAGTGAACTTGGGGAAATTTCTCGTCCGGCGGGCCCTTTGATCACTCGACACCACCCATCACATTGAGAGGAAGACTCGATTAAAGGAGCTAAAGTAACCTCTCCCTGTGCCTATCATGGCGAGCCAACCGCCGGTCCTGGACCGGTCGCGCTTTCCCGGTTCACCCACGAAAAGGTTCCCGCTCGTCTTGGTCCTCGCCTTGATCCAACTCGTCACGAGTGCGTCGGCACAACCACGACTGGCCGAACTCGCGCGGCGAGGACCCGCGCCGCCCGATCCGAAGACGCTCCCGGCCCACCTGCGTGACTCTCAATCCCCCTCTTCGGCATCTCGTCCCCGACTCCCAGACTCGATCCGACAGTTCAAGTTCAACGCACCGCTGACCAAGCCGCCGGTGCCAGACCGGGAATCCCCCGACGTGTCGGAACCCGGACCGGACCCGTCTGCGCCCTTCTCACTGTCTCCACTCGTGCTCGCAGTCACCGTCGATGGACAAGTGCATGCACTCAAGCGGGACACGGGACAGTGGGTGTGGACTCTGCACGATGACGGCGGCGTAGCGCTGGGTGGTCCCGGCCGAGGGTCCAAGGACGAAAAGGTGCGGAGGTCCCGAGCGGGGGAGTCTATCAGAGGGCCACTCGTCAAGAGTGTCAGCCGCCGTCGGGCGTCGGCGGCCGCCCCGTCAACAGAACGCTCGAACGAGACGGGCTTGTCGCCAGTCCGAGACGGCACGGACGACGACGACCTTTCGGCGTCCCAGGACGACGAAACGTACATCATCGAACCTGCCGGAGACGGAGACATCTACGTTTATTCGAGGAGTTCGGGTGGCCTCGACAAACTTCCACTCTCGATGGCTGAACTCGTCAACCTGTCGCCGTTCCGGTTCCCGGGCGACAACTCGCGCATGTTCTCCGCGAGCAAACACACCAAATTCGTCGGAGTCGATCTCAAGACGGGCAGGTTGGTCGGTGTCTTTGGCAGCAATGCAGGTTGGTGTGAGTGGGACGAAGCCGACGAGCTGGCGGGAGGGACGAGGAGGGACAGATTCGAGGAAGATTGCGAGGAAGATATCGCGAAAAGGCCGGAAGATTTGCTCTACATGGCTCGCACCGGTGCGTCACTTTCTTCTTGAACCCACCCGAAGCAGGCCCCACGAGCTGATCCATTTCGTTCTGCAGAGTATCACCTGTCGATCTATTCCTCGCAGTCCTCGTCGCCTCTCCAAACGCTCTCGTACACGACCTACTCCTCCTCGACTTTCCCCTCACCTCCTTCGGCCGCTTCTCCCGACTTTCCTACCCAAGCAACCTGGAGTAGTACTCCCGATTCGCTGTACCTTCAGCCGATGCACGACGGATCCCTCGTCTGTTTCCGCGCGGGCCGATCGGGAGTTCACTGGAGTATCGACTTCGAGGCACCGGTCGTCGGAGTTTTCGATATTGCGATTCCGGCACCTTCGTCGTCGATTTCTGCGGGAGACGAAGAAGTACACCCGGTCATGTTCGAGCAACCGCACCCACTCCTCGTCGCCGACCTTCCTCTCGATTTCACCCTCTTGCAGCAAGAACCTGCAGCTACTTTCATCGGACAAGTCAGCCCACTCACAGACCCAGTCGCTCAAGGCGAACTCTTCGCCATGAGCCGTGACAGATTCCCGCTTGTTCCATTCGCAAAGCTAGCCGAGGTTGCCGGCGGGATCAGCGACGAGGGACTGGACCCCGGGGCGAGCAACGACGACGGCTCAGAGGTCGAGCCGGCCGAGTCGAACGGCCCTGAGCGCTCTGGCCTCGGTCGTCGAGACCTTGTCGGACGACATCGACTTCGAAACCCACCCCCTCCTTCGCCGATTCATCTCGATTCGACGATTGATCCCGCACCCTCGACTTCAGAACCACTCCTCATCGAAGCTGGACCAGGACTGTCCCCGAAAGACGTACATCCTTCGATCGAACCTGCTCCCAGTCGTCGGTCTCCCCATTTTCCCGGATCCTCGACTCTTCTCGCCAGTATGAAGTCTTCGGTCGTCCGCGAACTCGGAGAACACCGCCAGACAAGCAAGCTCACGTTCGGGTTGCTCATACTCGCCCTCACCGCCTGGTTCTGGACGAAGGGCAAAAGCTCGATATTTGGGTTCGGAAGATCGAGCGCGAGAGAGGAAGGGAATCGGAATCGCAGGAGGAGGAGAAAGAAGGCCAGCCCACAGGGCACATCGACTCCCGCCAACGATGCGACCTCTGACGAGCGAGAGCCGGCTCTCCCTCCGAAGAAATCGCTCTCGTCGTCAGCCCTGTCGAGTCAACTCGCGGAGTTCAGCGCGTTTGGAGGTCTGCGTCGGCGTTCCCCTTCGACTCCACCTACGCCGACCTCTCTCACCTTCACCCCCGCTTCGCCTCCCCGCATGCGGCAACGGACGCGATCTTCCTCCCTCACGCTCCCTCCTGCCGTATCCCCCGTTTTATCGACCCTCAAAGCTCTCCCTCCCCTTCCTCCTTCTGCTTTCCCTCAAGACACGACCGTTCCGAGACCAATAACATCGTCTTCGACCCTGCCGCCACTTCCCTTCGGCACGGATCCGCCAACCGAAAGTCTCGCCGTCACCGTCGCCGACTCGACCGACCCGACACCTTCGCCTCCGTCGACTTCTTCCCCTCTCCTGGATGATTCTCCTGCATTACCGAGCGCGTCTGCTCATATTACACCGACGGATGAAGACGGGGACAGTGACACGCAAGCCACAGCAGATCCCACGGCCCCGAAAAAGAAGAATCGTAGACGGCGAGGCGGCAAAGGGAAGAAGAAGGCCGGACAGGCGATGTCGAAGGAGGGAAGTCTTGATGACGACCTGCCGACTGGAGAGAAGGATCTCGAAGAGCTCGCGATTGGCGACAAGGAATCGGTCGATCTCGTTGGAGGTTTGGCCGTCAGCGAAACAATCCTCGGTGAGCGAGGAGTCTCGTCATGGGGTCCAGAAACTTCCGCTGACAGTATTGTCTTGTCAACAGGCTACGGATCGCATGGGACGGTCGTGCTGAGGGGAGAATTCCAAGGTCGCGCCGTCGCAGTCAAACGGTTGCTCAAAGACTTTGTCACGATCGCGACCCACGAAGTCAACCTTCTGCAAGAGTCGGACGATCATCCTCACGTCATTCGATACTTCTGCAAGGAGCAGCGGGACACGTTCCTGTACATTGCCCTCGAACTTTGTCCCGCCTCGTTGTTTGACTTGATCGATCAACCTTCTTCGTTCCCCGACCTCGTCCAGCAACTCGATCAGAAGAAGGCGCTCAAACAGATCGCGTCGGGTCTGCGACACCTCCACAACCTCAAGATCGTCCACCGAGACATCAAACCCCAAAACATTCTCGTCTCGACGGCGAAACGCGGAGGCGGGCTCCGCATGCTCATTTCCGACTTTGGCCTGTGCAAGAAGCTCGACGTCGACGAGTCTTCGTTCCAACAGACGGTCAACCACGCTGCGGGCTCGTTCGGGTACCGCGCGCCCGAGGTCTTGAGAGGGTTGGTCGACCCGAACGAGACGTCGTCGAGTACGGGCGCGATGACGCCGTCGCTCAGCGTCGGTTCGGGCGGGTCGTCGACCCACACGCTCGCGGCGAGCTCGAACGGGACCTCGACCGATCCGAGTATGCGGCTCACTCGATCGATCGACATTTTTTCGCTCGGGTGCATCTTTTACTACGTCCTCACGAAGGGAGAACACCCGTTCGGAGGGAGGTACGAGCGCGAGATGAACATCTTGCAGGGCAAAGCGAGTGTCGACAGGCTCGACGGACTCGGAGAAGAGGCGGTCGAGGTGCAGGATCTCATTCTGCGAATGATTGCGAGCGATCCCAGAGAACGGTGAGTTTTTTTCTGCTGTCGAGTGGCCTCGTTTCTCCTCGAGTGGAGTCGACTACTGACAACACCTACTCTCCTTCCCGGTCTGTCAAAAGCCCCACCGCCGAAGCCGTTCTCCTCCACCCTTTCTTCTGGAACGCTCAGAAGCGGTTGCTGTTCATCTGCGATGCATCCGACCGGTTCGAGATCATGGAGCGGGACCCTCCGACACCGACGCTGATCACCCTCGAACGCAAGTCGTCCGAGATCGTCGGAGACGACTGGACGAAGGCCCTTGACCGAACGTTGCTCGACAATCTCGGGAAGTACCGCAAATACGATGGTGGAAGCTTGCGGGACTTGTTGCGAGTCTTGCGAAACAAGGTAACGCATCTTACCCTTGATCGCGAGAGTTGCGAACGGTGGCTGATCCCGCGCTTCGCGATACAGAAACACCACTACCAAGACCTTCCCGAGCCCGTTCGGAGGAACCTGGGCGACCTACCTGGGGGCTTCCTCTCTTATTTCACCGCTCGTTTCCCTCACCTCCTCCTCCATGTTTACGACACGGTCGCCACCCACCTCGCCGACGAAGCGATGTTTGCGTCCACGTTCAAGATTTCTGACGAAGAAATTTAAATCGTCCAGTGTCTTCTCGCCTCCCCCAGCCCCGCCCGGCTATCTCTCACACACCTTGTCTTTCTACTTCTCTCCATTCCGTACGACAAGTCGACTCGACGATACAATGCGAGTCTCGGCATCTTTACTTTTCAATTGTAGCGTTCCCTCTTCCGCCCCGTCCCCCTCTCTTCACCAGCCCTTCGTGTCGTTTCCGGTTTTAGCCTTCAATATCTTACAATTTAGTAGTATTCCCCCCCTCACTCTTTCTACCAGTGCGAGATGTTTATTTACCCACGACGTTTCCCTCCTCACCTTAAGCTTCTGTTCGCCGCTCGGACTCGTAAATCGTCGCTACGGCGTATGCATGCGCGGTATGGCTTACCTACAGCTGCAGAACATTTGCTGCGAGAAGAACAAAAAAAGGGAAAAAAAGCGCGGCCGAGCGAAAGTGTGGAACGCGAGCGTTCGCTCGGAACTACACTCGACTCATCGCCTCGACGCCTCGACCAAACCAAGAGAATTACGAGCAGCTTCCAACTTCGTGATGCCGGCATTGCACTACTACGACCTCGGATCCCCTCTCGACCTCGCGCCCGCCGCGGCCGATCAATCAACTTTGACGCAGCGAACGGCGCTTGCGCCGTCGGTCGCAGGTCGACCGGGTTCTCGACGGGCTACGAGACCAATAGCGCGTACACACGCTGTGCCGCCCTTCGGATTGGCGCAGAGCGTTCACTTCGAACTCGGGGGCGGTGCAGCCGCTGCAGGGACGAATCTAGTCAAGCGGGCGAACCTCGAGCCTAACCACACCCAGAGCGTGACGCTCGGAGTCATTGGCGCGTGAGCTTGCTCCTCCAAGCCCCGAGGGGCGCGAAGAGCCGACACTGAGCTGACTTTCGTGAGGTTTCGCGCGGTGACCCTGTTTGCGAATTTCTCCTTCGCAGTTACGTCGTCGTGATAGGCGTTAGTACCTGTCCGTCTCGAGGTGTAACAATGAGCATTTAGCTAATGTCTCTCTCTCTCTCTCTCGCTACAGATCTTGTGGAACGTTCCAATCGTGCATTGGGTCCTGTGGCCGTGGAAAATCTTGACCGTTTCGTCGTCGAATTTTCTTCCCCCTTCCGAACGTTAGCCCCTCGACTGACTCTCTCCTCTTCGGCAATGGCAATGAAAACAGGTCGCGTTCCACGAATTCTCGCACGCGCTTGCCGGACTTTGTACCGGAGCCAAGATCAAATCCATTTCGCTCGACCCGAACGAGGGAGGTCAGTCCTGAGTTTCGCACCCAGTCAGACTCCCCCGTCGAGCGCGATCTGTAAACCCTTTTGCCGTGTCCGTCCAGGCTGCACCGTTATGTCTCGGGGCGTCGGGTGGATCACGCTACCGGCGGGCTACCTCGGATCTTCCCTCATCGGCGCGTGCCTCATATTTGCCGGGTTCGATGTCGTCGGGTCCAAAGTCGCGTCGATCGTCGTCGGAGTCTTTTTCCTCCTAACCCTGTGGTGGGGCAAGAAGGATTGGTTGACGGTCTTGACGATCGTGTTCGCGATCGGCATCATCGTCGCGTTTTGGTTCATCGCGCACGGAGTCGCTCTGCGGTTCTACATCTTGTTCGTCGGCGTCATGAGCGCTCTTTATTCAATCTTCGATATTTGCGGTGAGTCGCTTTTGGTCATGTCGCATGGGATTCCGGTGCAAGCAACGTTCGGCTTACTCTCGCTGACACGGCGCGACGACTAGATGATCTCATCTTCCGGAAAGGTTTGTTGCTCCCCGCGCATCTTACCGTTCCAAGCTTGATCCTCGGCTTCAGGTTTGACGACACTGAAATTGCGCCTCTTGATCCTTGACATAGTCAACGAGTCTGATGCGTCAGTTTTTGCGAAACGGTACGGAGGCTCGTCGCAGTGCTGGGGAGTGCTTTGGGTCATCATCTCCCTCACTCTCGCTGCGTGCGGTGTCATTGTGAGTGCTACCCAGAACACTGTACACCTCGAGGCAAAGTGACGCGGCAAAGCTGACAGCCAGACACGAATAATAATTAACCACTGGTAGGCTGGCCTCGCTGTCTTCAAGGACTCGTTCAGCGAACAAGCGCAACGCGGGAAGGATTTCTTACCGACGCGCTTACTGTTCTAGACCTCGAAACTCGCTGATCGTACTGCTGGGGTAAGTGCATACTCGGACTCTCTTACGAAGATCCTCTCTTTCTGACAATATTTCATCCCGCCTGCAGTCTGAAACCAGTTCGGTTCTCTCGCGATAGTAGCGATCCCGTCGTGCAGTTCTGCTCTCGTTTCTGCGGCTGGTCCCGTAATCACAGACACTACCTTCGTCCCCTTCCCGTCACGTTTCCCCGACGGTCGCTAGCGGCCAGCCTCGCCAATCTGACTACTCGAGCTCAAGTACAAGGGGTGCGAGGCGATCGTCGCTCGTGAAAGCGACAGAGACAGCGAAGTGGCTCGAGCGCGGATCGAGCTCAGGTCTCGATCGCTCAGTGGCCTGTGCTCGCGCTTAGTTCTTCTCTCAATGTGCGCGGTCTGTCGACTGTCGTCCGTGCCACGAGGCGTATGCGCGATGGGAACCCGATCAAACCCGCCATTTTCTCGGTGCGTCCCCTCTTTACTTCCTTCGCTTCACTTGTTGACAATGATCGAACTCGTTTCGATCTCCGGACATCGTGATCAGCTGTATGCAGCGGCTCTGATCAAGTACGCAGCTGACAAGATCAATGCCGAGGTCCAACGACGGAATGCCAAGCTTGTTCCCGAGAGCCGGACTCCGTTTGCCACCCCAATTTGTCTAGGTGAGCCTGATCGACTCGAACAGAGGGTGAAGGAACCGCTCACCGTTCACTGTATTGCATTCAGGGTCAGTCGCGCTCGATGAATTGTATTGTCGTTTCCGCAGCTGCGACTTGCACGCAGACGAGCGCGAACTCCTTGTATCGACAAAGGAACTTGTGAGTCAATCTTATGTCCCTATCGCGACCTCGACCGTTAATCATATTACCGAGGCAGACACTCGACATTCATCTACGCATTGTCAACGGAGATGGAAGGCCGGTCGACGGGAGATTTGGGCTCGAGGCTGAGCGCCGCCTCGTGCGATCAGCCGCTTCTTACACGGCGGCTTGCTCTACGTTTCGAGTCTCACGTGACGAGATACCCCCTCAACAGGTCTGGATCGGCCGCGAGGACAACATTTGGGGGTCAGTCAGTTTTTTTTTGGCGTCGGTGATCCGATGTTGACCTCTTTCCGCGCCACTACCAGACCGGACTTGGTACATCATGACGTGCACTTCGACATCAAACCAACAAGGGGCATGGTTGATTGCCCTCACACCGAAGTTGCGCTGCCGATCCACTCAGGCGACAGTTATCCGACGCCTGTCTTGATCGCACCCCCCGCCTTGCTGCTCGTCCGTACTCTATGTCGAATCCAAGACGAGCTCAACGCCTCCGGAGACGGTCCAGAATGGACGGACGTTCACGCCGGTCGTCGCAACGCTCAAGTTTTCGTTCTCCGCCTCTTCGTCGAATTGTTCGTTTTGGTCGGACATTCAGACACGGAATCGCTCTCACGCGCCAATCTCTACAAATCGCTCCCGCCGGAATACCCCGACCTAGAAGCCCTTGCTCATACCATGGACAACTGGGTCTTCGAAAAGCTAGCGGAGAACCAAGCACTCTGGCAAATCTCCCACCAAGGTAACCGATGCGCTTACGAAACAATTCTCAAGCGTAATGTCACAGCACTGGAACAAGCCAAACAGTGGGTAAGTCGGCCTCCAGTTCCTCTTTCCAAGCATTGAACGAAAGCTCAAACAACCTTACAACGTCATCTCCTCGCGCTTTATTTCACGTCTGAGCAGCTTCGTCGAGACACACCTCATCGTGCAAGTTCTGCTCACTCGCGCTCCGGACTGTCCCATGTGAGTGCAAATCCCGCACTGAAAAGTTCTCGATCCGTCCCTCACCCTGACTGAACATGACTTCGTTTGGCCTGCACGTGGTCAGAATGCATTCCAACCCGTCGATCGCAACACTCTCTGAGCTCCAAGCCGGCCGAAGCCGCCCACTCAAAACCCCTCGTCCCGTACTCTTCTCACCCCACGCCCTCGTATCGCATTTATCATTCTCGTTCTGTCTTCTCTTTCCCCGATCGCTCCCCCGACCGAGGCTTGCCGAACCCCTCGAGAAACAATCCGCTTACAGATAGATTGTGTACGACTTTGGAATGACATTCTTTTCGGAACCGAGTAAAGCTACAGAGGGAGAGAGAGAGAGAGAGAGAGAGAGAGAGAGAGGTATGGACAAGTACAGTGGGCACGACGGAACAACTTTGTTTTTTTTTTTGCCGACAAAGACAAAAGGGAAACAGGGGGGGGGGGACTAGGCGACTTTGCCCCAGACGTAAGCTCCGACTACAAGGGCCAACATGACGAGGACCTGCTGCTGGGTGAAGTAGAGATCTTGAGTAATGATCAAGCACGCGTTCGATGGCGGAGACGAGCCGCTCGAGCCGACAGATTTCGTCGCTTGGGCCGTCGACGACGACGAGGGCGCAGGAGAAGAGTCGCTCACGACCTGTGTGTCACGAACCCCCGAGGGAGGCAAAGCGAAAATTAGTTGTCTTCACCGTTTCCACCCAGAGGATTCTCCCGGGACAAAGTCAAATTGAACGCACCTCGCGGGTCGTCGAGTTTGACGCTTTCCCAGGAGAAGAATTGACCGCTGCGACACCCGCAGCCGCACCGACCGCGGCGGCGCCTCCAGCAGCACCAGCTGCCGCGGCTTCGAGTCGTCCACGATCGTTGTCGTCGCCGTTGGTGTTGTTGACGGCGTTACGTTGGACCGGTTTCCTCCTCTGCGCTCCCGGTTCGCCCTTGACCGTCTTGTCGAGGAACTCACCCTGGACGTACACGTCTTCAGACCCATCTCCGTCGGTCGCCCTCGAGAGGACCAACCTCGCGCCTCGTTCGCCGACGTGCTTTACCTTGTCGGTCCAACAGATTTCGACCATGGTGCCATCTTGAGTCTCGACTTTGGCGAGTTCTCCAACATCGCTCGGTTCGAGGTGGAGGTCGATCCCACGCGGATACATTCTCTCACTCCAACTCAACCAACATTTTTGTTTCCCATCCTGCATCGTCCCTTCACCGTCTCCCCGAATCTGGAACGTGACCCGTCCCGATTTGATGTCGTCTCCCGGTTCAGAATCGCTCACGAGTTGAGCCGGACCGGGTCCCCACCTGACGAAATGGGGCGCGAACCCAAACGAATCGACGAACCTCGCCACGTTCAACGGCGCGAGCGCGAGTTCAGTCGCGAGGATCTTTTCCGTCGCGAACCCGACGAGCTCGCTGCCGACGTTGCGTTGCGCGACGTGTTCGACCCGGACCCCGCGAGACGAAGGCGTCAAGACGAACCCGACAAAGTCGCACTCGGCCGCCGTTGAACCTTTCGGACCGCGACCGCGTTGTTGTTGGTCGTTCGTGCGCGCCGAGCGCGAAACGACGAGGATCGCACCGTTCGAGTCGGACGGGTCGTCTCGGTCAACCCCCTGCGCGACCGTGTAGTGAAAAGGTCTGCACCACACCGAGGTCGGATTCAGGTGAGCGTGCGGAATTCCCCCTGGGCAAAAGCGGGGATAATGCAGATAAGAAAGCGCCACTTACTTGAGTGACGGGAAAATTCCTTTCTGACGTTCGAGGAAGAGCCCTTGATCGAATCCGTTGTGGAGTTCGACGCGCTCAATACCTTCGAGACGAGGATCCCCTGTGTTGTCCTCGGCACAAAAGAGACAGACAGAGAGAGAGAGAGAGAGCCATCAGTTTCTCCTCCGTACGGCGCACAAGGAATTTGTCACCACAAGAAGGAAAAAAAAAAAAAAAAAAAGTCCTCACAGATGATCCTAGCGCTCGAATGAAGAATCGTTCCGAGGACTTGTTCAGTCGTAACTCCACCTCCAATGTCCGTCTCTCCCTTGACGACGGGAAGTTCCCCTTTGCCTCGTTTTTTCAAGAGGATCTTGTTCCCCGATGGATCGTTCGCGACGGTCCAACCTTGACCTCCTCCTCGAGCTGATTCCAGCGTCGCACGCACGAGTTTGATCGCCGCCTGAACCTCTCCCGCCGAACTGGCGTCGCGGTCGAGTTGGACGTGCGCCGGGAGTCCCGCCGCGAGTTCGGCGGCCGAACCGTTCGAGACGGTCGTCGCGGCGGTCGAAACGTTGCTCCTCGTCGAACGCTTGGACGACACGGAATCGCGACGGCGGTTGCCGCGCGAACTCTGACCCGAAGAAGATGTAGCAGACGGGACGAGGACCGAAGGCGTCGGTTCGGGATCGACCGGCATCATTGGCGGAGCGCCGTGCGATTCGAGATACGACGCGATGCGAGAGATGCACGTCGGGCGGCGAGCGAGGTACTTTGTCGCCGCGAATGACGGCATGAACGTTTTGACGTTGACGTGGAGACTGGGGGGTTTTCGTAACCCAAGTCATGCAAAAAAGAGAACACGATCGACAAAAAACGTAAAAGACTGTTAGTGAGCAAAAAGAGAGAGACGGGGCGCTCCGTGCGGGAGTTTACGAAGAGGGTTTCGGAAAAAGAGTCTGAGCTCACTAGTATGAAATCCTCGTCCCGCTCGAGGTTGGCTCGAGAACCCAGCCGTTGAGCGCGATACTCGCTCGGACCCGACCCGCAACTCGAGGAACCTTCGGGGTGACGACCGAAGTCGTCGCGAAACAGATGACCCCGGTGGGCGAACCAGACACCTTCTCGACGAGAGAAAGGTCGCGAGTCGACGACCCCGCAATCCCCTTCATGCACCTGTCATCAACACGAACCCTGACGTTTGAGACGAGAATGATGGACGCGAATTTCGTGCGAGGGGGAAACTCACATGTAGGTGAGCGAGGAATCTTCGGACAGGTTTTCTACGAGAGAACCTTCTTTGTACCTGCGAAATGCGGCTCCCCAAGCTTGAGCGACCCTTCGAGAGCGAAGAGGGAGTGACACCGGTGGGCGTACCATTCGTCCCAAAGCTTGCGGGTCCCGACGACGCCGAACACGGCGGCGGGGGCGAACCCGTCGATGTCGAGCACGCTCTTGAACACGGGGGCGTAGAAGCCCTTGTTGCCCTTGCCGGCACTGACGTAGCTCTTGTCCTTCGAGCAGTAGACTTGGGTGCCGCTCTTCTTGTGCGTGAGGGCCTTTTTCCACGAACTGTCGGACGCCGAGTGCAAGTCTTGGAGTTTCGACATGGCGCGGGTCGCGGCGGCGAGGTACGACTCGACGCTGAACGCCGAAGAGTCGCTCATGGCGGACGGGCGGCGCGCGAGGTCATCAAAGTCGTCGGAATCGTTCGTCTGCCGCGGGTGATGGGTGTCAGGTTTCCGAGGAAACGCGTGCGACGAGAGAGAGCGGACTCACGGGAGAAGCGACGGAACCGTCATCGTCATAGTCGTCGTCCTGGTTGAACTGCGAGTCGTAGTCGTAGTCGGATTTAGCCGATTTGGACGACTTGATCGAGAGGGCTCGGGAAGCGCGACGCAGTTTCGATGCCATGACGAGAACAGGGCGCGGTGAGGAGGATTCGGCAACAAAGTGGGATAAAGTGGGGAAACGAAAGGGCGCGGGGCGACGACGGGATGCGATGAGAAGGCGCTCGAGAGGCAGCCGAGGTCGAGAGTGCGAGATGCGGTTACGGGAGGGAGTCGGCGTGCAAGAGGACAACAAGAGAGGAGTGAAATGGAAAAGGGAAGCAATGGCAATTTGAATCGCGGAGGATTGATGAAGAAAAAGTCGGCGAACTCGACGTCGGACCTCGGCATTCTCGCCGTGACGTGTCTGAAACCCCCACCTTGCACCTCGCGACTCGCAACTCGCAATGTCAGACGCACTGCCACCTCGGTACCCGTCTACACTCGCCCCAGCCAACTACTACGATGGCCTCGCGGACCGGATCGCGGCCAACGTGTTGCCCGTCCTGTCGCGCCTGTTGTCGCTCGCGACGACCGAAACCGTCCTCGAGCTCGCGTCGGGCGACGGCCAACACGCACGCGTGTACGCCAACGCGTTCCCCGACCTCGAATTCACCCCGACCGAATGCGACGAGTTCAACCGGACTCGGATCGATCGAACGTGCGCCGAAACCCGTCGAGTCCATCCCGCCGCTCACCTCGACCTCGTGCAAGAAGCAGACTGGCGACAGCTCACCCCTAAGAGACCGTTCGACCTCATCATCGGGCACAACTTTATGCACATGATCCCCTTGTCAGGCCTCTAGTCTCTCGACGGTGACCATCCGACCGTCACCACTGAAAACCCCTCTCCCTTCACCAGTCCAGAAGGACCGAGGTCCATCTTTGCAAACCTCCTCAAGCACAACCTCGTGTCTCGCTCACACGGGTTGATCGCCATCTACGGGCCGTTCAAGCCCGACGACGACGGGTACTACAGCACCCGAGACGAGTCCGTACGTTTCCTCCTCTCTCTGTCTCTCTGTCTCTCGTGCGAAAGTTCAGCTCGCACTGACCCCGGTATCTCTCGCGGCAGTTCGATCAAGCGATATCGTCGAGGCCTTCGGCGTACCCGCTCGGGTTGCGGAGCGTCCAAGCTCTTGCAAGAATCGCAAAAGAAGAAGGATGGGAATTCGTCGACCAGGTCGCGATGCCGCAAGGGAATTGGGTCCTAGTGTACCAGGTCGAGGGTCGAGAGCTCCCTCGACTTGAATGGCCGTAGTAGAGTTGAATGCATGCGGAATGGATTCTCCGTCATCTAGATCTCACTTGTGCGAGTGCGCGCTCGGCTCAACCGCGTTGTCAGCGCCTCATTCTCGAGCGACCTCGACCCGGTAGAGATACGGTCATCAGCGCGCACCCCTTTGGTCCCTCGGTTCAGGGTCCCGAAATGAGTCACAACCTCACGCAAGAGAAGCGCGTCCTTTCAATCCAGTCTCACGTCGTAGCGGGCTATGTCGGTACGCTCAGCCTAGTTCTCTCTCTCTGTCAAGCGAGCGGGCCGCTCACGCTCGACGTTGTTCCGCGGCGACAGGAAACAAGGCGGCTACGTTCCCGCTCCAGCTGCTCGGGTGGGAGGTCGACGCGGCCATGACGGTCGCGTTCTCGAATCATACGTGCGCTGTCTCCCTCCCGCCCTTTCGCCCTCTGAGAGAGACCCGCTCGCTCCATGTAGAAATTTCGCTGACTCTTTCCTCCTTCCTGGACTGTACTTCCTACCGACCTCCGTCCATTATTTCACCTCTTCTCCCCTGTGTCGTCGCTCCCGTCAAACTCGCGACCGGATCCGGCTATCATGCGAGATCAGAGGTTCGCGTGAACTCCCTGTTCAAAAATTGCAGCAGTCCGAACCTCTGAGCTGACCAGGCTAACCGCCTGACCTCCTTCAGGGTACGGACGATGGGGAGGGTCCAAGTTTGATGCGCCACATCTCGAAGACATCTTCTCGGCGCTCGATGTCTGTCGTCTTTGTTTCCCCTTTGACTTTAGAAACCGTTTTGCCTTGTCACTCACGATTCGTCTTCTCCCAATGCATAGGCCAACGGTCTCTTGCGGCAGTCTCATCTCTTGACGGGCTACGTGCCCGGCGCCGACGCCCTCAAAGTCGTCACACGCACGGTCGATCGCCTCAAGGCAGTCAACCCCCGACTCGTGTACGTGCTCGATCCCGTCATGGGCGACGACGGTCGAATCTATGTGTCCGAGTCGGTCATCCCGCTGTACAAGTCTCTCCTCCCAAAAGCGACGTGCGCGACGCCAAACTACTTCGAGGCCGAACTCCTGACCGACGTGCGGATCCTCGACGCGCGATCGCTCAAACTCGCACTCCGGACGTTCCACGAGCGGTACCGGATTCCTAACGTCATCATCTCGGCCGTATCGCTCCCCGTCAACGAGCTCGTCAAGCTCGGGTTCACCGACCTGCCCCCCGTCGCACAGTCGTCGACCGGTCGCATGCTTGTCTGCTCCGGCTCGACGCTCACGTCCCGTCCCGACTCGCCAACGCTCGAAACGACCTCGTTCGGGATCGCGTTCGAGGAACTCGCCGAACACTACGAGGGAGTCGGCGACACGTTCTCTTCGCTCGTACTCGGCCGGTTCCCTCCCGCCTCGTCTTTCGATCCCAGTACGACCAACCACCCAGGCCATGGCGGTCCTGCGTCATCGACGACGACGACGACGGGGGACGTCGCCTACTCGACGCACCCGATTTCGCCCTTGGCGCACACGGTCGAACTCGCGATCGCGTCTCTCCAAGGCGTGTTGCTCAAGACGCGCCAACACGCGCTCGTCGTCGCAAAAGGTCGTACCGACTGGATCGTGCCAAACGAAGACGAGTCGGCCGAGGAACGCGTCAGGAGGTTGCGCACGGTCGAGTTGAGGCTCGTCCAGAGTCAAAAAGAGTTGCTCGACCCTCAAGTCGTACACCGCGCCGTCAGGTTCGAGTAAAAAAACACACTCCCTCGCAGGTACCGTGCGATTGTGTACTGGTCCGTTCGACGCTCCGCCCGTCGACGTAACCGGCTTAGTCCCTCCCCCCCCCCCCCGTTTTTATCTGTTGTAATACATTAGATGCAATGACTGTCGTAGCACCCCGGTCCCCCCCCGGGACGATCGACTCGAGAGAGCTCCAGAAATGTCCACGGTTCTGGCAACTGCGGCACGTCACGGGCAGATCTCGAGGTAAAGAGCATTCTTGCAAAGTTGCGGCCCCCCCAATACCTTCCTGTACCGCCACGTCGCTAGCTCAATTCCGGGACGCTCTACTTAGCCGCATAGGATGATTTCTAGCCGAGAGCAAAGGCGTTTGATAGTCGGCGATAATGGCATGCGATGAATCTCTCTCAACTTTTTTTTTTCTCATCAACTTGCTTTCCGGGCACAGCGCGCGCGCGTCACTAGCCCACATCTCGCACCAACCCTTTGCGCGTTGAAATGGACTCGACCCCGAACCAGATCGGATCGCTCGTGTTTTGCTCGAGGTGCGGCACGCTGCTCGATCTCCCGGGAGATGAAGATGACCTCGCGTGCGACGCGTGCGGTCAAGTTCAGGACGCTACCGGTACAGCACTTCGTTCTTCTCCCCCACCCATTTGCGCTCACTGAACCTCACCCCCCTTACCCCGGACCTCTCGTTAGCTTACGAGGGAAAAGTCATCACGACGAAATCCAACCCGGCCGCGTTCCCTTCGGCGCTCCGTCAGGCAAAGACGAGTTTGGTCAAGAACCGAGGCGACGTAGAGAAGAAGAAGGTCTACGTGAGTTTAGATGATGTGCCCACCTCCCCCTTCCCCCCGCCCTAGTCTCTCTACCCCTCGACCGCGTTGACTGAAACGTTTGTGTGACTCTCTCTCTCCCTCTCTCTCTCCCTCTCAGGTCGACGAGACGTGTGAGAAATGTGGTGCCAAACAAATGAGTGTCAAGACGATGCAATTGCGGTCAGCGGGTACGGTCTTTCGGTTTCCGGGCTCTCTCTCTCTCTCTCTGTGCGATACTGACCCCCTCGAACTCCTTCTTTTTATCTCTCTCTCGCTTGAACTGTTGGGAAATCCCCCCTCTCTCGGTTCCCACCCTCTGACAGATGAAGGAGGTAAGCGATCTCTCTCGCTCTCTTTTCTCCCTCTCTTTCCTCGGTCTCGCATTTTTTCCCCTTCCCCCATCTCTCTCTCGCCGCGTGCAAACATCCCTCTCTTCTGGAATTTACAACTGACGACGAGTTTACTTTGTTTTCGAAAACACGAAACTAAACAGCGACCGTGTTCTATTCTTGCGACGAATGTGGATTCCAAACCCGTCTCAACAACTAGGGGGAAAAGGAAAAGGAAAGGAAAGGAAAAAGAAACTCTTCCCTTTCCTCTTCCCTATCGCCCCGGGACCCCCCCCCCCCCCCCCTGGTTCCCTTTTCTCCTCCACAAATCATCTACCACCACCCCCCTCATCCACTTCTACACGCGCTTTGACCGTTGGCCCCCATCTATCCCTTTTGCCTTAGAAACACTTTTGCTTCACCTTTTATGTTCTCTTCTTCAACGCGAGGGTGTCTTGCCCTGATTTCGAGAAAGAGGCCCGGATGCAGAGCTAGAGAACATGATTCGAGTCAGACCAGACGAAGAATGGGGCCACGGGTTTGGGAAAGAAAAGAGAACTCGACGGGGGAGGAGGGGGCGGGCATTCTCTCGAGAATAGGGGGACCAGGTATGACAGGTGGACAGAGGGTTTTACGATAATACGACAAGTACGTTATGACCGGGGGAGAGGGGGGTGGGGACAAAAGAAGAAGCAAAAAAAAAGGGAAGAAAATTGAAAACTTAGAAAAGGGGTTGGGGGGGGGGGGGGGGGTTACAAGTTTAGAAGAGGTATGCGCCAGTCCATACACCTATCAGCAGCAAAGAGAGCCGAGGGTTAATTAGGTGAGTTTTCGATTCGTTTCCCCTTGTGTGATGTGGAGAGGAGAACTCACCATGGGGGAAAAATTCTTCGTCGTGTTGCTTGCGACGATCGGCGTCGCTGCTTCCTCCACCAGGCGTCGAGTAGTATAGTTTTTGCTCTTGCAACCAAGCGGCATACGCACGTGCGTCCTTTTTTTTGGGGGGGGGGGGAAGGGGGAAAGGCAAAGTTTTAGAGACGAAAAACTATGTGCGACGAAAAAGAAGAAAAACGAAGAAAAAAGGGAAAAACTGACCTGTTCCCTCCGGTCGCGCAGTCGGCGCTCCTTGTCGAGCTTCTTGGCGAGTTTGTCGCGCTTGTCGCGCTCTTTGCGGTCGATTTTCGCGACCGATTTTACGAGTTTGGCCTCGAGCTCGGCGGCCGAGTCCGAATTACTGCTGCTGCTCTTGCGCTTGAGCGTGCCGACGAACCAGTTTGAGAGTGAGCGAGGGGACGATGACGACGACGACGACGATGACGAGTCCAAGGTCGAGAGGAGCGGGAACGAGAGACGCCTCCGAGGCCGAGTGGGGGACGCCGCGACCGGGGCGGATTCGGTGGACGACGACGATGAGGCAGAAAGCGAGGGAGCGAGCGTTGGGAAGAGCATGACGCTGGAAGCTTTTCCTTTCGGAGGGTCGAAAGAGCGTTGAGGGTGAGGAGATGCAGAGAAAGAGAAAGAACGAGAGGAGCTTGATGCGACAATTTTTAAGGGAAGAAGTGTTTCGTGCCCACCCCCCCGCCCGCACCGTACCTGATCGATCGATCACTTTGTCCCAAGCAATTCTTGACGATAAGCGCAAGTTCGAAAGCCTCGAACTCGGAAGTGCAAAACGTGGGCCGACTCCAACTGACGTGGGGGGACCGGTCGACCGAGTCTCGAACTCGTCACGCTCAAGCGTCGTGACAATTTTACTGAGCGGCCAGCGACACTGTACCGTCGAGAGTTGACGCGATCCGGCTGTCATTGCATGCGAAAGCCGCGAAAAAGGATGTCCGAGGAGATGCGCGGATATAAGGCCAGCGGATCCAATGAGCGACGCAGCCCGGTTCCAGGCGATGGGAAGACGGCGGGATGATCCAGGACGGTGTAGAAGTGGGACAGGACTGTACTGGTGCCACTCGAGTGGGCTCGGAATGAGTTGCCCGGCGACGAGACCCGGCGAGAGCGAGAGAGACGAATGAATCGCTCGTCGTGCTCCCAAACGGGTCGTTGTCTCTACCGTCTCGCCCCTCTCGCGACTGATCCACTCAAGATGCAGGCTGCTATCCGATCTACCGCTGCCCGTGTGGGTCGCCAAGCCGTCCAGCCCCGTGCGATCGTCGGGTGAGTCTGAGTCGGACGTTCCTTTTCACCTGAACCCACCCGAACCTCATCACTCGCACCTCGCGCGTCCCTCCCACGCAGTGCCCGATTCCAATCGAGCCAACCTGCGCCCGCCGCCAAGGCCTCGGCGCTCATCGACGCCCTCCCCGGCAACTCGTTGGTCTCCAAGACGGGCATCGTGACCCTCACCGCTGCCACCTCGGCCGCCGCCATCTCGAACGAGCTCTTCGTCCTCAACGAGGAGGTCGTCATCCTCGGCTCGTTCGTCATCTTCCTCGGCTACGTCTCGTCGCTCATCCGCGAGCCGTACCGTGAGTGGGCCGACGGCCAGATCCAAAAGGTCAAGGAGATCCTCGGCTCGGCCCGCGCCGCCCACACGAGCGCCGTCAAGGAGCGCATTGGCTCCGTTGGCGAGATGAAGGACGTCGAGGCTCTCACCAAGCAACTCTTCGAACTCTCGAAGCAAACCGCCGAACTCGAACACGAGACGTTCAAGCTCCGCCAACAAGCGGCCGTCTCTGCCGACATCAAGTCGGTCCTCGACTCGTGGGTCCGCCACGAGGCCCAAGTTCGCGAGCAAGAGCAAAAGGACCTCGTCGAGTCGGTCCTCTCGTCGGTCCAGAAGCAGCTCGGAGACAAAAAGTTGCAAAAGGACATCCTCCTCTCGGCCGTTGCCGAAGTCGAGTGTACGTACCATTCGTCTCGGTTATCTCTCTCTTCGTGCTCGTGTTGTGGGAGGGGGCATCTAATCATTGTCGAGTCGCTTACAGCCCTCGTCAAGAACAAGGCCATCTAATCGCCCCGACAGGTCGTGCCCGATGGAATGAGAGAGGGGAAGAGAGAAACGGGTGTGAGCAGGGAGTGGGGGGAGAACCGCGATGATTTTGCGGTCTCGGCGTGTTGGTCACGTACAAAAGAAGAGAAGAAAGGCGATGATTTTCGTTTCATGATAGAATACGTTTTACGAAGAGTCCGAGCTAGAGGTGAGAGCGCGCGAGGGAGACCCTTCTCGAAGCCGTGAACTTCCGAGATTTGAGCGCGAGATGTCAATCCCGTCGGGACTGGCGTTCCGAGATGAGACGCGGTGCACAGGGCGAGAATCAATTCGAGTCGCGTCGCAAATGGGTTTTTTTTTCCCCTCTCGACCTCGACCCTCGCGCGCTACATAACTCGGCTCCTGGCGCGACATGCCAGTGCTCGAGTACGCCCCTCCTCCGTCGACGCGTGTGTCGAACGGCGCGGCAGTCGACAAGGACGCGGGCGCGCTTCAGTCAACAAGGCGCTCGCCCTTCGTTTCCCTCACGACGCCGGCACGAGACGCGGAAACTATGATGATGGGTTCGTCCGAGGCGGTGAATGACCTAGATGGTCGACGAGATGCAGAGGGACGCGCGGACGAGGTAGACATCTCGATGCACCTCGCGACGAGTCAGTCGACTCGTCGACAATCTGGGCACCACCACCACGAAGGGCAGTCCATCGTTGAGCAGGAGCGCAATGGAGTTTCGGACCTCGAAGACGATGACAGCGACGACGACGACGACGACGATGAGGATGGACCACCTCTCCACAGTTCGTCCGCCCCTTTCTGCATTTCTGTAATTTACGCCACGGCGCAAGGAACCCCTGACCGAGGTTTCGAAACGATCATCTCCAGTCGAGGTACGGCTCAAATCGACTTCGACGCTGCGATACGACATTCTTCGCAGGATGCTCCACTCGCATCTCAACGATGAATACGAGACGTTGTTGACGCATTCCGAAGTACACGACTGGCGCGAAGTCGCCGTCCTCGAACAGAACGTCGAGCGAGTCTGGATCGGAGAATGTGGCAAGTTTTTTTTTACCTCTCTTTTTTTCCTGCTTGCGTCAACGCCGACTGATCGCGCTGAAAAACTCTGCGCGCAATCAGCTCTCCCGACTCAAGCTGTACCCCTGACCGCTGTCACGCTGCAGCTTTACCTCTATCAACCCCCGTCCTCGTCGAATGTGACCGAGTTCTCGACCAACCCGCAAAACGATGAAGACGGAGACTCGGACGTCCCTGCCGCGACGGTCCTCGAACTTCCTTCACGGTCACTCGAGGGCGTCTGGGACACGCTGATCTACGAAGGCTACGTGAAAGAGAAACTGTTGGGCTACATTCACTCGACGATGCTTTTCAGTGATGCGAGTGTCGATTTCAACGTCGTGACTTGGAACCGGTGAGCTATTCCTCTGGTTTGGCTGTTCCGGATGCGGGGTTTTTTTTTCCCTTGAGCGTGTTCGTACTGAGCGGTGATATGCGCATTCGTCCCTGATCGGCCAGAGTCGTATTATTGCATGGACCTCCCGGCACGGGCAAAACTTCCCTCTGTCGTTCTCTCGCCCAGAAACTCGCAATCCGCCTCTCAGACCGGTAACTTCCGTAGATGCTTCTCCGAGTCAAGTCGTCGAGTGGGGCGGTTCAGCAACTGATGCCTGCCTGTCTGCCAGGTACGATCACGGCAAACTGATCGAGATCAACTCGCATTCGCTCTTCTCGAAGTGGTTCTCGGAATCGGGCAAACTCGTCCAGCGTTTGTTTGCCCAGGTGACAGACATGGTCGACGACGAGAATTGTTTCGTCGTCGTCTTAATCGGTGAGGTCCCCTCTCCGAGCCCCTCCCTCGCGCGAGTTTTCGTTTCGTATGCCTGCTTTCGAGGCTGACTTTCGCGGGGACGGGTTTCCGAATCGATAACGTCAGACGAGGTCGAGTCTTTGACGGCGGCGAGAGCTGGTGCCATGTCGGGCAAGGAGCCTTCAGACGCGCTTCGGGTAAGCTTGACCCCGCCCCACCCCCCTCACCCTCCTTCCCGAGCCATGCTCCCTGACCCCGAAAAGGCTCTCACACTTTTGTCGTCGATCCCGAAAGGTGGTGAACGCACTCCTCACCCAACTCGACAAGCTCAAGCACCGCAAAAATTGTCTCGTCATGACGACGTCAAACTTGTCTTCCGCTATCGGTCAGTCGTTTCGAACGTTCGAGGGGATGGGGTTTCCCTTCCCGCCTGCTTCGCTCATCCGCCAAGGGCCCGCCCTCCTCTTCGCAGATAACGCATTCATAGACCGAGCGGACATCAAGCAGTATATCGGGTTGTAAGTTCCATCCGCGCGAAAATACCGGGCAATGTCGGTGGGTGGGTGGGGGGGGGGGGGGGGGGGAGGAGCGCTTGCGACTCCCTTTCCCAAAAGGTTCCAGGAGAACTGACGCCGCGTTCTGCAAATTTTCGTCTAAAAATACAGGCCTCCGATCGCGGCTGTATACTGGATTCTTCAAAGTTGTTTGAACGAGATCATGCGTGCTGGTCTAATTCCGCCTGTTGTACGTCTTATATCCCCCCTCTCCCCCCCTCCTCCTCTGAATTCGGTCGAGTCCGTCAGAGTAGGCGGCCTTTTTTCTTTTTGGACGGACTCGAGTACTGGGGCACCTAATCTTGTTTTCTTCTTCTTTTTTCTTTTGGACGCGGGTTGTTGGGGCAGCATCTCGCGGATTACAAAACGATACAAAACGAAAGGGAACGGGCCTCGAAGGTCGCAGCGGCGGTCGCAGCGACACCCGACGTCTTGTTGCGACTCGATGACGAAGAAGAAGAAGAAGACGGGAGGATCAAACGAGATACAACAGCGGTACCCGAAGACGAAGACGCGGGCTACGACGACAGTCAGAGTAGTCGCGGCGATGACGACGAACTCGACGAGGATTGGGCTTGCAGTTTGCAACTTGCAAAACTCTCAGAGCAATGTCAAGTGAGTTTCTTTCCCCTCTCCTCCCACCCCATTTTTTTCTCTAAAACCCCTGCCCTCCTCCCTTTTTCGAACGGGTCCCACTTTTCTTTGAACCGCTGTCCGAGACCTGACCGATTGATCGAGGAATTTTTTCTCCTTTTTCATTTTCTTTCTTCCTTTTTTTTCTTCATCTTTTCGTTGCAAAACGTAAAAAACCAGGGCATGTCGGGTCGGACTTTGAGGCGGTTACCAGTTCTAGCTCACGCGCGACACTTGAGTCTCTACTCTGCTACCGCCACTGCCGTCGCGGTTCGGCGTAGTGGTGGAGATGCCACCACGTCTGGAGCAGGAGGAGGAGGACGACCCTCGCGACGACGGAAACGAGATCCTCAAGCTCGTGCGACGACGACGACGACGACGACGAAGACGACAAAGAAGACGATGTCGATGCCGAAACTCGAACGGTGGCTCGAAGCGATGTCAAAGTGTGTCGAGGAAGAAGGGGTCGAACTTGATAAAGTCCTCGGAGGAGGAGGTGGTGGAGAAGAGTAGTAGTGCCCTCAAAGAAAAGGAGAACCGCCATCCAGCCAGCAAACAAGACAATAGATGATCGCGCTGCGGAATACGAAAAGTCGTTGCTTGAAGCTGAAAAACTCGTTCCTTCCTCCCTCCCTCCTCGATGGTGTGACGTAGCAAGGGAGAGATCGACGTTGTGTCAAACTTGACCTTTTTCGTCCCGCTGGTAGCGTCACAGTGTAAAACAGCGATCGCGGGAGGCCGGGGGGGGGGGGGTTCAAACTCCGGCTACCACCTTATTTTTTTTCCTCTCTCTCGCTCTGGAGGCTGTCGAATTCCGCCCGTTGGCTCTGATTCGGGGGTTTTGAAACAAAAGTACTGCCAGTTCTGAGAAAGAGAAAGAAACGAGAGAGCGCAAGGAGGAGAAGAAGAAGTAGTAGAAGAAGAGGGAGGGTGAGGGGGAAGGGGTTGAGCGAGGGAAACGAAGAGAAACATGGAATAATGGCAAAGTGGAAACGCCTCGTTGCGCAATAGGATAAACATTGAACGCAAGGAGATGTGTGTCTGGGGGGGAGGGAGGGAGGGAGGGAGGGAGGGAGGGAGGGAGGGAGGGAGGGAGGGAGGGAGGGAGTGAGGGGGTAAAAAGAAAACCGATGAAGGCATGGGTGGAAAGAGAGAGAGAGACCGACAGAATAGGTCGACAAGGGGGGTTCGGGCAGAGATTGGAGGATCTGGGGGGCGAAGAGCGGAGAGGTACGAAAAAAAGGGGTATAGGAAATAATAGAAAATGATTTCGTCAGGGGAAGAAAAGGGGGGAGAACGGGGTGAGGCAACAGAGAGAGAGAGATGAAGAAGAAGGGCTCAGTGCCCGTTTGCATCTTGGGCGTGATGAGGCACCGGAGGTCCTTGCTGCTGAGGAACGGGCGAAGGCGCGATCGACGAAGACTGAGACCCGTTTTGTTGGTGGCTCGTGTGCGCCGCCAATCGAGCCTCGAGGTTCCGGAGCGACTCTTCCTTCGCGAGCAACTCTTGACGCTTCTCGGCGAGTTCCCGTTGCGACCTCAACTCGAGGTCTCGGAGTTTTTCCTCTAATCGATTGCGAGAGACAACAAACTCCAGCAGGTAAGTTTAGTGCTTCATGCACACAAGACGGAGGCCGGGGGGGAAGAAACGACGACAATCGAGACGTACCTTCGCGACGAAGCTGCTCCTCCTTGAGCCTGACAGACTGCGTAGCAAGATCCTCGGGGAGTACGCTGCCTTCCCTCCCGTCGGGATGAGGACTGCCCGAGCCGCCGTACGAATCTCCCAAGCCGCTTCCGGCAACGCTGCCTCCCATGACGCTCCTCGACAGTTTCTCGGTACGGTAGATCTCGTACAGGATGTCTAAGATCATGCAAGGATGTGTTGCGAGTCAGTCAAAGGCGTCTCAAATCTTCGAGGCAACGATGGGAACGTACCGTGCTGTCAAATGGACCGTGTATGACAATCGGCCGAAAAATCGACGAGCGCATGGATCGAGGATGAAACAGAGAAACACGAGACGAATCGCACTGGTGAGCGACGTGCCGCCCAAAACCAAGCTTCCTGGTCTCCACGTCGGCTGTCGACGAGCGGAGCGGAGCGAGGCGAAAGACAAAAAAACGACGCACCGTGATCTCTTTCAGGTCGGTCAAGTGAGTCGACAAGAGGGCGTTTCGGAGGCGTCCGAAATCCGAGTGTTGCGGGTTGTCGACTTCGACGATCCCCCACGGATAGCGCCGAGCTCGGATCGGTTCCCCGTTGACCTCGATTTCTTCTTCCGAGCCCACGATCGCAAAGGGCATCATCGCCTAGATGGACAGAGGGAGAGGGTTGGGAGTTGGGGGTCAAGACGTTCAGCTCCCGCCGATTAGATCCGAAAAGCTCGGATGGAGAAGGAGAAAAAGAAAAGGTCGGGGGGGGACTGACTCGGAGTTCACTGTTGTCTTGAATCGTTTCCTCGTCGTCCTCTTCGACGTCGTACGGGAAATTGTACACGGGAATGTTGTAGTGGACAATGTCTTCCATGACCCTGCGTTTGAACGCTGCGAGTTCCGACGGGGTGAACGTGTCGGATTTCCCAATGACGGGGATGACGTTGACCCGGGGAGAGAGCCGCCTCATGAGTTCAATGTCGAGTTCCCGGAGACTGTGGGCAGCAAAACGACGACCCCGGCAACGAAAACGGTTAGACGGTTCGGAATTGACAGCGGGTTCGCGCGGCAAGTCGAGGTCTCGGAAACGTCGTCGGGACTCACGCGTGACCAGTAGGGGTGATGAAGTAGATGAGGACGTGGACTCGGTTGTCGCGAAAGCGCGGGTTGCGCTTGATGCGGCTCTCCTCGGCGAGAATGTCGTCGTACTGCCGTTCGAGGTATCCTGAAATCTCGGCAAAGCTGCAAACACAACACGTGATCCTCGAGCGTCAGGCGGGGCGGGAGGGCTAGGCAAACGACACGGCGACGCGTACTTGGACTCGTTATCGATGCCATCGCCGAATCCGGGAGTGTCTACGACGGTCAGGGAGATCCTCATCCCATCCTCCTCGAGTTCTGCGTGTCTCGGTTCGACGGGTTTTGTTCAGTCTCTCGTCGGTCGAGTGCATGGTCGAGGCCAGAGCGGCATGACTCACCGACGGTAACGGGCTTGATCTTGACGAGGTCTTGCTGGTGAGCATACGTCGGGTCGACGGGTTCCTTGTGCTCGAGCACGTCACCCTCGCACAGCGTGTTGACAAACGTTGTGCGTCCGGTACCGGATTGACCTGTGAGAGGGAGAACGCGAGATGAGCGATGTGGAGGAGGACGAGGAGCGCGCGCGAGACCGAGCCGCTCACCGACTACCATGCAGGTGAAGGACAGTCCCTTCTTGACAACCTTGCGACGAGGACGGACTGGACCAAGTGGAGGGGGAGACCGTAGGAAGGGGACGCGCCGGGGGTTCGGGACGCGGTCGAGGCGAGTTGCGGAGCAAGCGGGTCAGTCGGTCGCGATTAAACCAGGCCACATCCAGCCGATCACGCTCACCGGAAGACATGGCGTAATGGGCGGGCGTGGGTCGAGGTCGCAGCTGCAGTCGAGGCGGCGCGCGACGCCAAACCCCGGCCGCACATTACGGCGACACGTTACAATATTACTTTCATCATTTCCATCTCTTTACATACCCGTTGATTCGAATCGTAGGAAAGGCTTTTTACAACATAGGCAAGGGAGACAAAAGTGGAATCCATCTACTGCTGCGCTCCGTTCGACGACGACTCTTCGGCCGCCTTCTTCTTGATCAAGTTCAACGCGCTCCCTTCGCGGATCCACTCGACTTGGTCCTTCGAGAGTCCATGGACCGTCTTGATCCTCTTCTCGGTCCCGTCCTCGCGACTCTTGACGACGATCTCGATCTCGGCGTCGAGGTCGCCTCGAAGGAGCGCGTCGAGGCCCGACGTCGACACGGCGTCTCCCGCCGATACGAGCGAGTAGTCGTGGTCGTTAGCGAACGTGAGCGGTAACACTCCTTGTTTCGTCAAGTTGGTTCGGTGAATCCGCGCGAACGAACGACTGTGGAGAGAGAAGAAATAAAAACCGAAGGGGGCGTCGGGATTTTTTTCTTTCTACTCGATTTACGGGGAGGGCGGGGGAGGGAGAACAAGTTAGGACAGACTCACGCGAGGATGACTTTGCAATTGAGGAACCGAGGTTGGAGTGAGGCGTGTTCGCGAGCTGATCCTTCTCCGTAGTTGTGCTAAAAGGATTGTTGCGCGCGAGGAGTAGTCAGCCTCACGCGCTAAATACCGAGAACCACCCCTTCCGAGCGTCAAAACGATTGACTCACGTCAGTGACGATCATCCAGGGTTGACCCCGAGCCTTGTACGCCTTGGCCACCTCGGGAATGGTCCCTTCCTGTCCCGTCTTGAAATCGATCGCAGAGTTGACTCTCTCCGTCTCGTCGTTCGTCGCTCCAATCAACGTGTTTTCGCTGCTCGCCAAAGAGAGAGAGAGAGAGAGAGAGAGAGAGAGAGAGAGAGAGGAACCGAAAGAAAGAAAAAAAAACCAACGTCAGCCCTCCTAGGGATGATTCGGAATCGAGCGCGCGATGGGTACAGAGGGGAGAGGCAAAACACAAAACTTACGCGAGGTTCGAGAGATGTCCTTTGTACTTCAACCACTTGCCGGCTGCCGAGATCTCGTCCGTCGTACACTTGCCTCGGATCCTCAACAAGCACGTGAGATCCTCAAACTCGAGTTTCGCGTCGGGGTTTTCGAACGCGGCGCGAGAAAAGTGAGGGTCGAACGGCGCGAGGAGCTCGAGGCGGGTCGAGCTCGGCGAGATGGCGAGCGGAGTCGAGGGTTCGGGCGTCGGGAGAGCACGGGGAAGGTAAGTCGTGTTACCTGAGACGGGGAGATGCGAGAGCAAGCGCCAACACAGTTTGGACGCCCCGACGAATCAGCTTTGCAAAGACGAGAAGACGCAAGAGACAAGGGGTCCAAGAGGGTTGCCGCTCAAGTCGTTGTTGGACTCACCGGCAGTGAAGCCTTGCTCCGGAAGTTTGTCGCCCGATGGCGGGTCGAATTTGAAAGGCTGCCCTTGGGAATCGAGCAAGGTATCCTTGGTCGGGTCGAAAGAAAGCTTGCCCGAGAAGGCCATGGCCGTGACGATATCGGGAGAGGCGAGGAAATTCATCGTGAGTCGATTCCCGTCGTTGCGCGCCTTGAAATTGCGGTTGAAAGAGGTGAGAATAGCTGGTAACCCAATGGCAACATGGTCAAACAGATCAGATGCAACTCGCACCAAAAATTGAACGAGTGAAAAAAAAGGAAGGGGAACCGACCATTCTCTTCCCCCTTCTTTTCCGAGCGGTCCCATTGTCCGATGCAAGGTCCGCAAGCATTCGCGAGAACGGTACCTCCGACTGCTTCGAGGTCTCCTTTGAGTCCATCGCGTTCGATTGTAGCGTTGATGAGTTCAGATCTGCGGTTAAAAAATCGTCAGGTACAGTGCGCGACACGGGTGAGGATAAGGCCGCTGACGGACCCGGGAGTGACCATGAAACTGCTCTTGACGGTCAACCCTTTCGCCTTTGCCTGCCTCGCGATCGAAGCGACACGACTCATGTCCTCATAACTCGAGTTTGTGCAACTGCCGATCAGCGCCGCACTCAACTCGTCTTTCCACCCTTTCTCCTGCACGAGGCCGGCAAACTTGGACAGCGGGGTCGAAAGGTCCGGGGTGAACGGTCCGTTGAGTTTAGGTTCGAGCGTCGAAAGATCGATCGTGATGTGCTGGTCGTACTCGGCGCCTTTGTCCGCCGAGAGGAACCCTTGTGCCGCAGCTCGATCGGCAGCTTCGGCGACGGGACCTCGGTTCGTCGCGCGGAGGTACTGCTGCATGTGTTGCGTGTACGGGAACGTCGTCGTCGTCGCACCCATCTCGGCGCCCATGTTGGCGATCGTCGCGAGCCCGGTCGCGCCCATGCGTTCGACCCCTTCGCCATAGTACTCGAGGATTGAACCGGTTCCACCCCGGACCGACAACCGTCCGACGACCTCGAGGACGACGTCTTTCGCGGAGCACCAGCCCGAGAGTTGTCCCTTGAGCTCGACTCCGATCAGTTTCGGCGCTTTGAGTTCCCACGGAGTCGCAGTCATGGCATCGACCGCGTCGGCTCCTCCGACTCCAATCGCGATCGCACCGAGTCCTCCGGCATTCGGAGTGTGAGAATCGCACCCGAGCATGAGCAGTCCAGGTGCCGAGTAATCTGGAGAGAGAGAAAAGCGGAAGCATCAACGTCCGCCTGCCGAGCGGCCTTCGGATGGCTCGATCGAAACGCCCCCCCCTACCCCCGAGCCCCCACGCGCGAGGGCAGCCAGAAAGGAAGGAAGAAAAAGTCAAAAAGACTCACTCTCGAGCACGATCTGGTGAATGATTCCCGACCCGGGACCCCAAAACTCGATACCGTACTTCTTGGACGCGCTCTCCAAAAAGTCAAAGACTTCCTTGTTTGAAACGATCGACCTCTTTTCGTACGCGTGGCAACAACCGGTCAGTCTACGAGGGAACGGATCAAAGGGGGGGGGGGGTTTCTTGCTTCTTTTCCTCACTTTGAGATCGGCTTCGGCACCTTGGTACGCGCTGATGAGATGGTCGCAGTGGATCGAAGTTGGTACTGCTGTAGCCTCACGGCCGCACGTCGAGAACTGCAAAATGGCCATTTGTGCCGAAGCATCTGCGAGGTGTATCATCGCAGTCAGTTTGTCGTTTTTCTTGTTTCGCAATCGAGGGGGATTGGCGAGAGTCCTCTCTCTCACCTTGGAGCGCGACTCGGTCCGGTCGGAGTTTCAAGTGCTTCTCGCCGCGGACCGGGTCGCCTCCGGCGAGTCCCTCCTCGACGTCGACCAAGTGCGAGTAGACGATCTTCTCGGCGAGCGAGAGGGGTCGGTTCAAGATCTGTCTCACGCGTGCGAGCTGGGCGAGGAGGTGAGGGTACGGCGGCGTGATCGAGTCGTAGTTCTTCGAAGGTGGCGGCGGGTACGCGTTCCCGACCGCGGTCGCGAGCGTGCGCGAACACCTCGGGGTGCGGAGAGCTGCTCGGCGGAGGGACAACATCGTTGGCGATGTTACGAGTGCGGGACAGAGAATTCCGAAATGTTTCGAAATTCGAATCCGCCGCCCCGAGATTGGTGTACCTCGCCCGTCGGTGGCCACCCTCCTTGATCTGTAGCCTGCCCTGACCCGCTCGCAGGGATACCGTTGGGAAGCAACTGGTCCCGCTGTCCGTTCTCGGTCTCGTCCGGAGCCTGGCTCGATTAATTCTCGCGAATGAGTCAACTCTCTCTCTCGCCATGTCGCTCACGTGACTGAGCAAAGGCACGGTAGAGGCTATGCACACGCTTCTGTCGCCTTTTCTCCAAAATCAAACCTCGACGGTTTTTCCTCCCGCTCTCAGTGCCGCCTCGAACTTTGCAAACGCATCCTCTGCCACGACCTCCTCGGGACCGAGCACCTGCGGCGGGAGGAAGCAAGGGGTCAGTCCAAGAGCTCTCCGTCCCGATAGAACCGGGTGCGACAACATACCTGTTCGACTTCCTTCACCTCTGTCGGCGATAATGCATACCACAGAGGACGAGTCAGCGAATCGAGCCCGCGTTCGAGCGAGTAACCTCCTCACCTGGGATATAGTGCATGAGCATCCTCTCGATTCCACTCTTGAGCGTCACGGCCGAACTCTCGCACCCGCGACAACTCCCCTTGAGACTGAGTTGAACGACTCCCGTCTCGTCGTCAAACCCGCGGTACTCGATGTCGCCGCCGTCCTCCATGATGGCGGGCCGGACGCGCGTTTCGAGCAACTCTTTAATCATGGCGACGACCTCTGAATCCGAGTCCAAGATCCTCGTGTCTTCGTTCGCAGAGTCGTGGCCGTCGTGGAACAGAGGGCGCCCGGCCGAAAAGTGTTCCATGATGATCGAGTAGATCTCGGGTTTCAGTTCGATCCACGACGCGGCTTCCGTCTTGTTGACCGAGATGAAATCGGGGCCGAAAAAGACGGACCGGACGTCGGGGAGGTGGAACAGGCGGTCGGCGAGCGGGGACGACGCTGCAGCGCCCGCGTCGAGGAACTCGTGCGTGCCCGTCGGAGAGACGGCTTGACCCGGGATGAACTTGAGCGAGTCGGCGTTCGGGGTCGTCTCGGTCTGAATGAACATGGTACGGCGTTGGGCAGGAGTGACTGTCGAGATGAGATGAGGTCAGCCAGAAGGTTGGGCGCGAGGGGGGTCTCGGAGCCCGACGGACCGAGTAGAGCGTTGACTGGAGTACTGAGCCTGGGCCGGACGGTGCGAATGAACGCATGACCCGAGGCAGGGGGGTTGGAGACTGAACGAGATGAGAATGCGCGAGCGCCACAGAGTCGTGGCATCGCAGCCGAGTGCCGCACGAGGATCCTCGATAGTGTTGGCGTGTTCATCGCAAATTTAGGAGCGAGGTCAAGTCAGCTCGGGGAGGGAGAGAAGGACGAGTTGAGGAGAGTTCAATCCGCTTCAAGTTGGCTAGTTGAAGTTGAAGTATTAGGACACCGCCTCGTTCTGCATCCCTCACTCGTCATGGCCTCGCGTATCTCGGCGAAACGCTTGACCAAGGTACGCGGCTGCTCTCCCCGCAACGGGCTCGCTACTGACTCCGTCTCGGGCCCCTCACCGCAGGAGCTCAACGACCTGCGCACGAACGGCCCCCCGGCAGGCTGCAGGATCATCCAAGCAGACGACCTCGAGACGTGGGTCTTTGGCCTCCAGGTGCTTGGCGATGAGACGGAGACGGTGTATGCCCGAGGCAAGTACTTCCAAGGCTGCCCCACCTCACTCACCTACTAGCGGACCGAGGACCCGCCATGATCTCATACATGTGCTCGGTCAAACCCTCGAATTAGAGGAATTTGCCCTGGTGCGTCCTCCTCTCGCGTTTCGCGCAATGTCGTTCTCGGCGTAGCCCGGGCTTATCCGACTCGTCCGTTCGCAGCGGTTCAGGTTCTCGAATCAGTACCCAATCGACGTGAGTTTCCCGTATCCGCTCCGTCTGGTTTGTGCATCGCCGCAGTCGAACAACATTGAAGCGGCGTCTCGGCGTAGCGCGCGGTGCTCACGCCCCCCTTCGCGCGTCGCAGTCCCCCGAAGTGACATTCGTCGTGGCCGACCCGTTCAAAGCTCCGGTCCATCCTCACTGTTATACAAACGGTCACATCTGCGCTTCGGTGCTCGGTAGCGGTAGGATATCCACTCGAACCGAGAACAGGGACCCGCTCCTCCGCGACTGACGCTTTTAACGGTTTCGTCCGGTTCCTCCAACAGGGTGGTCGCCCGTGTTGAATGTCAACAGCTTACTGTTGACGATGCAAAGTATGCTCGCGAGCTGCAAAAAGAAGGAACTCCCTCCTGACAATGACCGGTACGTGCCGAATTTCGCCCCAAGCCTCGGCGGACCCCTGTGGACCATGATCGCCCTTCTGACGGTTTCTTTCTCCTCGCATCACCCAGATATGCAAGTTGCTTGAGCCATCCGCCGTCCCCCCCCCCCCCCCCCCCCCTTCGACTGTCAACTTTCGACGAGAGCTAATTGCGAACGGAGCCTTTGCGATTCGTCCGAAAAACAGATCCGTTCTGCCCCCAAGAATCCAAAGGACACGAGGTGGTGAGTCGAGTACGGTCCGTGGTCGGTTCCTTGACCCTGCTCACACACTCACCGACTTTGTCCTGCGATCTCGGGCGGTCCACAGGGCTTACCACGACGGTATGAACACATGTCTTTTTGCTACGGACTCGAGCGCTCTGAGCCAAAGCTTGCTATGGTCTTCCCTCGCAGATACCGTCTAGCGCGCGATCGAGTCGAGTCGTCACTCCCGAACAAGTACTTGCCATGCCTTTTTGCGACATCATCCGATAGTTTCTCGCCCGGGGGGGGGGGGGGGGGGGGGGGTTCTCCTCGGAGATCTACCTGCTTTACCCTTCTCTACGCGACGTCAGTCTGAATACGCTATGTACCGAATACCACATTTTTTACGATTGCTCCTTGAATCGCTCTCCTGCACTCGCTCGTGTCTCGATGGAGGCCGATGTCCAAAATACGTAAAAAGAGGTCGCCGTCGGACCAAGCGTTCAGCGAAATTCGGGAAATTTTCCCAGCTCCCGCTTCCAACCGAGGCGCACGCAGCTTTTCTCGTGCGGCCTCGATTATCGAGACATCTAACTCAGACGCAAGTGATACAGAGACTATGAGGCGCATTAATCATTTGCGATCCGTCCGATTCGTCCCGACGGTGTCGCGCGAGAGCTTCTAGGCCTCGACTGACCGAGGAGGTCTCAAAAACGACGATCGCTCGGAACCGAGCCGAGGTCAGGTGGGGAGGCGGGAGAGGGGGGGGGAAAAGCCTCTAGGCCTATTTGCCCGAACCAATTACGGAACTGGGAAACTCATAACTCTTGTGTAAGAAACCTCGATTACGTACTTGTAGTCGAAAAGGTTTCCAAGGCTTTTTTGACGACGAAAATCCCGTTCTCCGCAATCGACTCGTTCCGAACTGACCCCACTTCCCGCTTCAGAGCTTCCCTTCCTTTCTCTTTCCCGCCCCCCCCCCCTCTCCTGCTCGACCTCTTTGCACGTCACACGCAAACTCGCTCACTTCGCACCCGACGTGAGTCCTCCTTCTCTCGGAGCGGTGATGGACAAACCACGAGGACACTGGGCTGATCGAGCGAATGCCGCCGAATCGTTGATTATTTCGCGGGCGTAATCTTCAGTTTCCCGCACGAAACCCGCAAACCCAAAAAATACCTATTTCCCCTCCTTTTCTCTCGCCTCGACCCGCCTATTTCCCTTTTCATCATTCCCCCCACCGTCATGACTGAACTCCACGAGTACCGTCAAGTTCCGACGCACCCAATCTCGAAGCGCACCGATGGCAGTTCGAGTGAACACCACACGCCGCACGCCAACACGGCCGAATACGAGAAGTTGTACAAGGAATCGATCGAGAACCCGACCGAGTTCTGGGACCGCGTACGTTCTCCACTCTCTCTCTCTCTCTGTGTGCCTACGTATGGGACCTCGCGACTTGAGCAGCGTTCGCGAGTGGGAAATGAGGCAAAGGGGGGAAAAGGTGGGGACGGCGGGCGCTAGGAAAAACAACACAGGGTTTCGGGTGGTCGTCGAGAGCTCGGAAACCGCACGGCGACCGTCTCGGAGCTCTTTGGAAGGACTCTCGAATGCCCTCAAGTCGGCGAACGAGGTTCGGGTCGAGGTTGAACGACCCAAACGACCGCGTTGGGGGGCCGGGAATTGGCCTTTTACCAACTTGCCTCTTTCACTTGCTCGACCCGGCTGCCCTTCAGGGACTCAGGTCGCCGACATGTTCTGGAGCGGGACTCAGTGTCGTCGAAACGAGCTCGAGTTGAAGCCCCCCGTGTCGAGGTGGGAAACAATCAGCGCGAGAGGCGGGACATGGTGAACTGACAGCTATTCCTCGTTTGCTGCCCCATGTAGATGGCCAAGGAAAACATTTACTGGTGAGTCGGCTTCGCACGGATCCGATCTGAAAAACACGACGCGTGACTTGCTGACGAGGGGGTTTTCCCTTTTTTAGGCACCGCCCTTACTCGACTGTCCAAGCCGGTTCTTTTGCTGCTGGAGACGTCCAATGGTTCCCCGAGGGAGGATTGAACGTCTCGTACAACTGTGTCGACCGATGGGCTTACAAGCACCCCAACAAGGTGAGGGAGCATTCGCGGTTCGACTCGGCAGCCCCACACCTTGCAACGCACAGAGCTGATTCCCGCCCTTCTGAGGGCCATTGAATCCAGACTGCCATCATTTGGGAAGCCGACGAGCCTGGACAACACGTCGAATTGACGTACGAGCAATTGCTTCAAGAGGTCTGCAAGACGGCAAACATTCTCAAATCCTGGGGAGTCAAGAAGGGAGACGTAAGTTCACGACAGGTCCTCGTCGTTCCGTTCGTCGTGGCATGGCTCGGTTGGGCTCACTCGAATCGAAATAATTGTGACCCTGCAGACTGTCGCCATCTACCTTCCGATGGTTCCCGAAGCCGCGATTGCTTTCCTCGCCTGCGCCCGTCTCGGAGCCGTCCACTCGGTCGTTTTCGCCGGATTCTCTGCCGAGTCTCTCCGAGACCGTATCGTCGACGCCAAGTCAAAGGTTGTCATTACGACCGACGAAGGCAAACGCGGAGGCAAGACGATCGCGACGAAATCGATCGTCGACGCCGCGCTCGAAGAGTGCCCCCTCGTCGAGAACGTCCTCGTCCTCAAGCGCACTGGCGGAAACGTCAAGTGGGACGACAAGCGGGATCACTGGTGGCACGAGGCCAAGGAGAACGTCCAACCTTACTGCCCTCCCGAGATCGTTTCCGCCGAAGACCCTCTATTCATTCTCTACACTTCGGGTTCTACTGGAAAGGTGCGCGCTTGACGACGTCGCTCCCATTGTCACAAAGACCGGGATCTGACGACCTCGCGTGAAAATTCGCACAGCCCAAGGGAGTCGTTCACTCGACTGCCGGTTACCTTCTCGGAGCGATCCTCACGCTCAAATACGTCTTCGATGTTCACCATGACGATCGCTACGCCTGCATGGCTGATGTTGGATGGATTACCGGTCACACTTACATCGTTTACGGACCTCTGGCGAGTGAGTCTGTGTTCGTTCCCTTTTGCAGTCGTCGGGATTTCGAGCTGATTTGGCAATTTAACGCTACTACAGACGGTGTCACGACTACCATCTTTGAATCGACTCCCGTTTACCCCACCCCGTCTCGGTTCTGGGAGACGGTCGCGAAGCACAAGCTTACCCAAGTAAGTCGCGCTTCTCAGTCCGTTTAACCTCGCGCACGTGGGAATCCCGTCCTGACTCTCTGGGGACCCGATCGATAGTTCTACACGGCTCCTACCGCAATCCGACTCCTCCGACGTCTCGGTCACGAGCACACCCAAGGTCACGACCTTTCGACGCTGCGCACGATCGGCTCGGTCGGCGAACCGATCAACCCGGAGGCGTGGGAATGGTACTGGGAGCATGTCGGCAAGAAGGAGTGCGCCGTCGTCGACACTTACTGGCAGACCGAGACTGGTTCGATCATCATCACCCCTCTGCCTGGAGCGACCAAGACCAAGCCCGGAGCGGCGACCCTTCCGTTCTTTGGAATCGACGTCGTCCTCCTCGACCCGACGACGGGCAAGGAGATTGAGGGCAACGAAGTCGAGGGAGTTCTCGCCGTGCGCAAGCCATGGCCTTCGATCGCCCGCACTGTCTTTGGAGACCACAAACGGTTCCTCGAGACGTACATGAACGTCTACCCAGGGTACTACTTCACCGGTGACGGAGCTGGACGTGATCACGACGGTTACTGTGAGTCCCCCCTTTTTCGCTCTCCCGGCCATTTGGCGCGCAGATGTTAACGTTGTCTCTCTCTCGCTTGCCTTTGCGTCGGGTTCAGACTGGATCCGAGGACGTGTCGACGACGTGATCAACGTTTCGGGTCACCGACTCTCGACCGCCGAAATTGAATCGGCCCTCATCATGCACAACGGAGTCGCCGAGACGGCCGTCGTCGGAGTCGCCGACGAACTGACCGGACAGGCCGTCGTCGCGTACGTCACGATGAAACCCGATTTCGACCTCGCCGGGACCGAAGAGTCGGCCCTGATCAAGGAGCTCGTCCTCCAAGTGCGCAAGACGATCGGTCCGTTCGCCGCGCCGCGCCAGTGCATCCTCGTCGAAGAACTTCCGAAAACTCGCTCGGGCAAACTCCTTCGACGTCTGCTGAGGTAAAGCCTTTCTTCTTCTTCTTGCTCCCGGAAAGGGAAACCCCAGACTCACGAGGTGTACTTGTGTAGGAAAATCGCCTCTGGAGAAGGAGACCAACTTGGAGACCTCTCTACTTGCGCCGATCCTTCCGTCCTCGAAGACATCAAGACCAAGGTTGAGTCGACGCGTGCGAAGAAGTAGGGAAATCGGAATTTCTTTTTTGCTTCTCGACGTTCCGCACTCGTTATTTGATTACCTCTTTCTCGGGTTCCTCCCAAGTAGTCCATCGTTGTATTCCTTTGTTACTCGTCTACTTCCCCCCGCCGCCTCATTTTTGCTTCCCGGTGTAACGCGCATCCCGATCTCCCTCTTATCTCGCTCCCATCAGTCTGCCACCAGTCTGCTCTGTTACCATTGCATCGTTTCTTTCTCTCACATTTGTCGAAAAAGGTCTGAGCAGTTGCAGAGAGGGGTATTTAGGCATCGCCGTGAGTGTTTGAAAGGCTGGGGGATCGAACAGGAGGAGCAGAAGGAACGGGTTGCAGTCTGTCGAATCTATGTATACTTGACCAAAGAAGAGAAAAAGCTGATCGATGGGCACGAACCGGAAATTCGCAAGCAATAAAAAGTGTATCCGTCAAACACTAATATATTTGCAAAAAAAAACCAGCAGTACTCTATAGACCAGATGGCCGAGCGGTTAAGGCGACAGACTAGAATCTTTTCACACGCTTCCTATCTGTTTCAGTTTCTGAGCGCAGGTTCAAGTCCTGCTCTGGTCGAATAACCTTTTTGTCGTTGATTCTTTTTTGCATCTAAAGACCCCCACCCTCGATTGTGGTGGAACTTGTCTCGGCTGGGACCATCGAGGGGCTCGTCCTCTTGCCCCCGCTCGAAGATTGCAGAAAGGCGAGAGGCTCAACGCCGACAGTACGGGCGGGGGGGACCTTCTTATTCCAAGAGTCAGTCAGGAGGGGGTCGTTCACGGACCTCTTGGTGTGCAAACTTCTCGGTACGCACGCTCGTCCCGGACGAGCCCTTTCAGTCTCCCCGCGTCAAAATTTGGAGGGTAAGACTCTCCAACTCCTGAGCAGAAGAGGGCTCGCGTGCATGAAAAAAACAGAGAGGAAGTTTAAACGCGTCTGAACCAGTGAGGGGCCGATAGATCTGCTCTCTGACGGCTCGGTGCAGTATCAGAGTCGTCACTGGGCCGGGGAGGTGATCGTTAACGACTAGGGTCAAGCTTGAAGCGAGCCTTTTTTTGGTTGTTGTTGTCGCGGGAAAATGAAAAACGGTTTTTCCTTTTTATCCAACCGATCGACCGAGCTCGCAGAATACTCCCCGGCGTTTCCGAGGCGAACGAGCAAATGAAAGCGCCCTGTGGATAAAGATGTTCTGGTGGTAGCCTGGTGGGTCGAAACACGTCGAGAAACTTTGCAGAAGCAGGTTTTCGAGCTATGTAGAGCCGGGCGCTGGGCGTTCTCAGAGACGGGACCGACGGCGCGACGGCGCTCTTTGAACGCCGACACGAGCTCGGTTTCATTGTGCACAAACGAGAGAGACGAGACAACCTGGTTAGTGGTTTCATAATGAAAAGGCTGCCCTTGAGTGGTCAGAAGCCCATTTCGCGGCAAAGTGCGCGCAGGTGTGGGTGCTCAGGTCGTCGAGGTTTCACGCTTGTACATACGGATAGACGAGTGGTCGCGGTCTTCTGCTCGGACAGCACTCGATCATCAGAGGAAGCGACACGTACAGTCAAGAGGGCGCAGCGAGAATGAAAGCACGCGAACGAGGACCGGAAAGAATTCCTCGTCGCGGAAGGTTTGACGGAAAATTATCCATTTCGCTCGCACCGAGGTTTCCAAATCGTCACATCTGATCATCGAGCGTTGAGCTAGCTTGCCCGATGGCATGGGTTTGGGCGTGCACGACGCCATCGCAGAACGACGAGCGAAAAGAGAAGGTCAAACCGGAGAGGAGAGATCACCAGCGCTCTGATCGCAAGGGTCAAGAGTTAGACGAATTGTCGAGAGTGTCACGGCGACTGTAGCAGGAAAAGGTGCTAGCGGAGAGGAGAAGGTCGTTGAATTCGAACGAGAGCCTCTCGGAAATGGATTCATTGCCAAAGTTCCAGACTTCATTCATCTCGTCAACTTTGCTTCTTTCGAACCCCTTCGGTCCTATCTCCCCAGTTCAGCACCCCTCGATTAGAGACGGCACCGCTGCGACAGCCCGTACTTCGTCGTCGTCGAGAGTGCCTCGAACTCTGCGCGCGCTCTCGCTCTCGCTCCCGTTGCGTGTCTTCCGCCGGCTCGATCACCCAGCACCGCCGAACGAAATACTCGCTTCGTCTCGCTTCGCCCTCGACCCGGACCACCGCCTCGCACGCGCGACGTCGCCCCACGAACCCCGACGCCGCTCGTTCGAGACGCCGTCGTCGTCATGACCGGCACTTCGTCGGCTCCTTTTCCCGGTCCTCCCCCTCCGCCTTCCGCTGCAAACCTCGCACACAACGATGCGGTCCGGCGAGGGTCTCTGAGGGACATCACTACCGTGTCGTTTGGGAATCCCAACGCTCTTCCCGGACCCGCACCTTCCCACTTCTTCCCCTCTGTTCCGAAAGCCAAGCGTGATCAACAACGCGCCGCGCGGCTCTCCACTCCCTTGCCGCCCCCAGCGCCGCCTCCCGTACCGCCCATCCCCGCCTCGGCCTTGGAAGCTGGTCGAGCGCACGTCGAACCGGCGAGTTCACCTTCGGCCACTTCGCACGAAGACGAAGCCGAAGTTGAGGAGCGGCACCGCGCCGCAAAGTACGCCCTCGCTTCGCATGGACCGTTCCCTTCGACGACCGCTTCGACCGCGTCGCCCCTCGTGGGCCACTCGAACCCGGCGAGTCTCCGCGAGGGTTCGCTGGCCTCGGGGACGCCGACGATCAGGAGTGTCGGAGCGGGAGGGTCGCACGGGACGAAACGGAGGCACCGAGAGGCGGCTGAACGGACGAATTGGGACGCCGCGAGTGAACTCGTCCGGATCGAACGCGAGAGGGAAAAGGTCGTCAGTCGATGGGACCAAGACGGGACCGTAGAGGGTACTGCCGGAAACCTGGAGAGTGCCGGCGATTCGACAAGCCGGAGACAGGCGAGCGTCCGAGGAACGAAGATGGGGTCTCCGCCGGTCGCAGGCGACGCAGGAAAGAAGCGGAACAGCGTCGCGCGGTCGACTACGGCTTCGCCTCGAGACGTCGATATGGAAGACGCCGAGGGCGAGGACGACGACGAGGAAGACGATTTCGACGAAGACGACGACGCAGCGAGCGTCGCGACGTTCAAAACTGGAGCGAGCACCAAGTCGAAGGGGAAAGCCCGAGCCGGCGTCGGCGCAAGCGAGAAAGAACCCGCCAAGAAACGTTCGAGAACGTTGACCACCCCCGCACAGACTGCAGTCCTGAATGCTTTGCTCGCCAAGGTACGGTCATTGGGTCTTCTACAACGGAACTTCCTCTGACGTCCTCCCAAAAAAATTCTGACCTCGAACAGACTCGGTTCCCGTCGACCGAGACACGCGAAGAAGTTGGAGCCCAAATCGGCATGAGTGCGAGGAGAGTCCAGATCTGGTTCCAAAATGTACGATTCCGTTGCGCTCGATGTGGCCTTTCCCGCTGCTCAAGCCTGACCCGTATCTTCGAATTCCTCTCTTCAGCGCCGGCAATCGCAGAAGCGACTACGAGACCGGGAGGTGCAAGACACTGTCATGAACACGATGCCGACAAATGCCTCGAACCACTCCCTCCCTCTCAGTCACGGAGTCCCCGTCCATCCCCATTACCCCTACGGTCCTCCGACCAGCGATCCCTATGCTGCTCATCGCTACCCGCAACACGGTCAGGTCCCGCCTCAATTTCAGCAACGATTCAGCGGGAGTTCAAACAATGGTCCGTCCCCAGCACAGGGTGCGGCTGGCTCTCAAATTTCACTGCACCAGGTGCAGCAGCGGCCAGACCTCTCGCGGCAAACCTCGATCGATTCTCTCGCTAGCCGCAACAGTTTCGTTTCGGCTGCTTCAGGCGCGCCCTCTCACTATCGGGGAGCAAGACACGACGAGCCGGTACCCCCTCTTCCACACGACGGACGCCATACACATCCTTATACGACGGCCATGCAATATCGCACGACGTTTTCGACGAGCCGGGCCGGCCCGCCACCGACAACGCAACAACCGCATTCTTCGACGACTTCGCAGCAAACGACGTCTATCCCGTCAAAGCTCTACTTTCCCCACGTGCCACGATCCGTACCACCCGAGTATCCGTCGGCGCCATCCAGCCGGATCCGGACAGAGTCGGTGGCGAGCATGGGTTCCGCTGCAGGAGACGTCAAACTTCCTTCCCTCTCCGCCCTTCTCAACGGTCCATCCTCGCACCAGTCGGATCCCTCGACGCGTCAGCAAGCTCAACACGCGAATGGTCTCCCGTCTGCCCCGCCCTCGATCGCCTCGAATCCTCCCACTTTCAACCGCTCCGTCTTCTCGCCACCCCCTTCGACTTCGTTCGAACGACTTCGCATCTCGGGTCCGACGTCACCATCCCCTCAGACAGAGCACATCCAGACGATCTCAACTTCTCCTTTCGCTTACCACCCGCCTCCGCTCCAGGCCCGGGCCCAGGCCAGCCAACCCCCGTCTCAGCCCATGTCGCCTCTCCGCGAGACTTCCCCGGATGTCCTCGACGTTGCGATGGACACCATGGCATACCGTCCCGCGGGCCGCTCTCTTCCACCCCGTTCGACACTTCCGCCCCTCCGAAGCGTGTTCGGCGATTCAGCGTTCCCAACGAAACCGAGACCGGGAGCGAAATCGGAAGCCGACAAGGCATTGATGGCGCCGATCGCAAGTTCAGCGTTGGCGGATCCGACGACGAGATCGGACGGTGGACCGCCGCGCCTCGCGCCCATTTCGACGTTCCCGATCAGCCTCAACGTCGTCGGTTCGTCTTCCGAACCGCTCTCGCCCACGACTCGATCTGGTCCCGCCGCCGCTCCTCCACCGTTCTCCCCCTCGTCGCACTTTGCCTCGACCGTTCGATCTTCGTACCTCTCGGACGTGTCGGCCCAAACTCGATCGAGCATGGCGAGTTTTGAATTCCGCCACCCTCCGCCAGGCTCGACCCGGGACCGGTACCAACAAGTCCAACAACCACACCACCCCTCGAACGGTGCTGGTTGGCTGCCGGCGATCGTGGGAGCGTCGCCTTCGAACGGTTCTTCTGGCTCGGCGAGCAACGGAGGAGGGAGTGGCGAGTCTCCAAGACATCGCGGCAGCGTAGGCAGTAGCTCGAGGACGAGCGTCAGCAGCGAGCGTCACGAAAAGTAACCTTGGGTACCAAACCCCCCCCCCCCCCCCCCCCCCTCCCCCCCTTTTTTTTTACCCCCCTTTCTCTCTTTCGCTTTTGTCCACACACCTACACATTTGATCACATCGCCATGTTACGACTCTCTCATGCTCACGTGTTGGTTCCACTATTCCTTTTTCCACCATGGGTTCTCTTGTTATTGTCTGCTGTACATTTCTCGACGGTCTTCTTTTGTTTTGTTTTATTTTCCAGTGTCGTACTCTGAAAGCCAAAAATTAGAGCTTTGTGTTTCGCTCGTTCGAAATCGCGTCGACTGCGGGTTCTCCCGTCCGGTACACCAACTGGTTCGGGGGGGGGGGGCTGAGCATTGGGTTTCTCAAATGGTGCGACAGCATCGACGCACCGATTCTTTTCGGTCCATTTCGGTTGTCCGGGTCTCCTCTCCCCCTCTCCCCCTGTCAGTATCGACCATTCGCCCCTCCGATACTCCCTCCCCTTTCTTGCATTGTCGCGAACGTCGAGAAGATTTGGAAGCTAGGAAGACGCCGTCTCGCGTCCTCCTGGGTCCGCCTCGTTCACTGCGAATGCTGCTTTCATTTCAGCGACGGCGTGATCGCTACAGTTGTGGTACGTTATTGGGGCTAGGGATGTCTTGTGAGAGGTAGGCGGAAACCACAAGTTGTGTCAGTTGGGAATTGTGGCTCGAGCGATTGCACTGCGCTGAAGAGGGGGGGGGGGGAAAAAGCACGAACAGTCACAGTGATGAGTGAACACTGTCGCTGCCGTCATACATCGGAGACGATACTCGCACGTCGAGGTATGAATACGGTTCGGTGTGATACGCTGTCAACGTTTCAATTTTTTTTGGGGGGGGGCAAAGGGCACCTGATCCAAAGCCCGTAGAAAGAAGCCAGAAACGTTGTCGCTTTGTGCTCGTGGGAAAGCACGATCTCAATCTCAGTCTGAGGGGCTGAAGCCCCTGAGTCACTCTATACCGCTCAAGGTTCCAAGTTGTGTGAATGGTTCACGATCTACGAAGTGGATATCGAAACAGAGGTCGAACGACTGAACGTGAAAAAAAAAAAAAAAAGTTGTCCGTGCGGGGGTCCCAAAAGCTCCTTTGCCAACCCCGCGTACTACTTCGCAAATTGTAGTCCTGACACTCAGCGACAAAAGTACGAAGCCGAAGCTTAGCTCACGCTTCACGCAGGGCGGGAGGCCGAGAGGGGCGGGGGGGAACCCGGCGCGAAGGGTAGCCTGGTTACGGTAGGATCGGTCGACCATCCTTTACCGTTCGAACGACAGATGCGATGCGTACATACTCTTAGCCTTTGTTTTGAGCTTTAACAAGCTCGCTCTTCTCCGCGGGTGGAGTCGAGAGAGGGGTCGAGGCTGTATTACCCGAGGATCAATAACATACATGAAAAAACCAAAGACGCTACGCAGACAGAAAAGAAAGAGAGTCCTTCTGGCGAAGGTGGGGGGAACTGACAACAAAAAAAAAAAAAAAAAGGGAGAGAGAGAGGGGCCAGAGAGAGAAAGAGTGTGTGAGAGGTGTGTAGGAGGAGAAAACGAGGTCAGGCGAGATTTTTTTATTAGACGTGTTTCCGGAATTCCATTTTTTCGACAGAGACGTCGCCGTGCTTCTCGGTGTAGACGTACGTCACGACGACGTTGCCCTGAATGTCGAGCAGGGCGAAACTCGGCGTCGGCGACGAAACACTCTCTCCTTTCGTTGTTGTTGGGGACGGCTGAGCCGGAGGTGTGGGATTCGTCTCGGCCTGCGCTCCTCCTCCCGCTGCAGGTGGTGGTGGTGGTGGTGGCTGCGAGGTAGTTTCGGACGAGGACGGCGAGGTCGGGCGTGGTGGGGGAGATTCGATCCGAGCGGCGGTGGGAGCGGGGGCAGTCCAGAGGGGAGAGAACGCGCCCGTCGCCGAACCCGGGTTGAGGAAGAAGCGGTTGTCAGACTCGAACGCCTCGAAGCGGTGGGTCGCGCCCGAGATGAGCACGTCGACGTCCATCTTGCGCGCGGTCGCGGCCAACATCTCGGCGTCTCCCAAGGGCACGACCTGGTGGCCGTGGATGACGCCGATCCGGAGCGGACCGTGCTGGATGACCATGGAAGGGGGCAACGAGGGCGTCTCGTCCCAGTCGCCGCGCACGCCGCGCAGGTCGGGCGCGACCGACTTGAGGTAGTCCCACGTCTCGCGGTCCGTCACGTTGCCCGTGCTGAGAATCTGAGAGATCTTGCCTGGCACCTGCGCACGCACGGGCACGAGAGTGAGTCACAGGAGAGGAGAGGAGAGGAGAGGAGAGGAGAGGAGCGACTTGCGAGGAGTTTCTTGAATTTGGGAGGGAGGTCATGAGAGCGGTTCGGGATGTGGAGGTCTCCAAGGACGAGGACGAGCACCATGGCTAACTACGGAAGAGAGAGAGAGAGAAGTAAGGAGTCCCCACGTCATCTTCAAGTTGATCTCTTCGTTTCTCTCGTCTCACTCGATGCCCGCCGACCAGGACAAGGGCGCACCCGGTCGCGGACTGTTGAGTTTCCGCTCGTCAAGGAGTGCGGCCGACCCGGGCTCGGGGGATCCCTCGGCGCTCCTCAAAGACCTCGCGCCTTCGATTCTCTCGACCTCGTCCCGCCTGCTCCACCCGCGCAACCTCCACGCCCACCAGCAGTCCCTCCATCAACAGTCTTCCTCCTCCTCGTCAGCATCGAGTGACACGGCGTCGACGATCGAACACCTCCGCCGCAAGTTGAGTTTCCTCCGCACCTCGCACGACCAGTGGGGCCAGCTCGGCCAGGACCTCTACATCCGCGACCGCGTAGACGAACTCTTGCGCCTCCCCGTGCCCCCGACCCCGTTCGCCTTTACCTCGTCGTCGTCGTCGGCCTCGAGTAGTCTCCGCTCGATCGAGGCCCCGAGTCCCCCACCGCGCGCGGACGACGCCGTGCCCCTCCTCCAAGGGTTCCACGCGACGATCCCGACGTCGAACCAGTCGCGCCTCGAACGGAGGAAGCGCCGCGCGCTCGAGAGCGAACTTCGGCTCGGGTTGAGACACGGCGCCCGGTTGGGCCTCAAGGAGCGCGGCGAACGCGCACGCGGCTTGTTGGGCAACGTACCCGAAGACGAAATCGTCGCTGACGATGCGGACGGGCGGGAGCGACGGCGAGCGGCAGACGGGCTCCGCATCGGGAGGAGGAACGACGATCGCCGCGTCTCAACGACGACAGCGGCGTCGTCCGTCGCAGCAGAGACGACTTCACCGAGCAGGACCGAGCTCGAGAGCGACTTACACGCCGTTGCGAGCGACATGAACAATGTCAAAGTGAGACGCGCGTTGTTGAACTCGCAGATCCGCGACGTCGACGCCAAGATCAAGGAGCTCGAACTCATCCGGGACGGCTTCAGGAAGGGTTTGCTCGGACTCCGCGAGGAAGAGTTGGAACTCGAAGACGAACGTGAGCTCTGGTCCTTTTTTTTTTTGCCGCGTTTCTCTCCTCCTCCAAATCATGCAAATCAGCCTGACTCGAGGTTTTGGCGACAGTCGAGGGAATCCAAGCGAACTTGGCGCGACTACCACTCGTCACGACGTCGGTGACGGACCCGACGGGGACGAACTCGACTGCGGCCTCGTCGTCGTCGTCGTCGAGAGGCCGGACCACGACCGTCGTCGGCGGCATCGCTCCCTCGTCTTCGCGGCGCCGAAAAGGTCCCGCGTTCCTCCCGTCGGAGCACGACGACCTGCCGACCTCGGTCGCGTTCATGACGCTGCACGGCCACCTCTCGCCGATCACGTCGCTCGACTTTTCGGCGCCGTACCAAACGCTCGTCACGAGCTCGGCCGACTCGTCGGTCCGGTTGTGGGACCTCACGACGGGCGAACCGGTCGGGTACTTGAAGGGACACGAAGGCGTCGTCAAGGTGTTGCAGGTCGAAGGCAACGTCGCCGTGACGGGCGGGAGGGACGGCAAGCTCAAAGTGTGGGACCTCGAGAAAGCCCAAGAAGAGTTCATCAACGGTCCGACGACCCCGACGCCGGGCAAGATGATGGGAGAAGAGTACGAGGAAGACGTGTTTGGCAGGAGCAGCAGCAGCAGCAGCAGCAGCAGGGCGAACCCGACTTTGGTCAACGGCGGCATCAACGGGTTCGAAGAGGATGGCTTACTGCGGGAGGAAGGCGAGGCAGCGAGTTCGATCCGAGGTGCAGGAGCGAGAATCGAACCGCTGGAGGAGGACAAAGGAAGTTGCACGAGAACGTTGGAAGGTCACACGAAAGCCGTCACTTCGTTGTACTTTGACGGTCCGACCCTCGTGAGTTCACACGTCGTTCTCGACGCCCGGCAAAAAAAAAGAGAACGTGCGCTGACTGGACGGGTTCGCGCGGAATAATATTTTCACTCGCTATACAGTTGACGGGTTCGTCCGATTCGACGCTGCGTCAATGGGACCTCAACACGGGGCAATGCGTCTTGACGATGGACATTCTCTGGGCCCTCTCGAACCCGCTGCCGTCTTCGTCGACGCATTACCCGGCGTCGTCCTACTCGTCCTCGACCGTCGACCCGTTCTCGCAATCCTTCTCGACGTCGTACTCTTCGTCGGCGTCTTCGCCTCCGACGACCCCTCGGAAGAACTTTTCGTCCCTTCGACGCCAATCGTCTCTGTTCGACAGCTCGCCTGGCGCGGTCAGCGTCAGCAGCGCGATGGACCGTACGCACTATGCCGACGGGAGTTGGGAACCGTACGAGGACTTTGTCGGCGGGATCCAGTTTTGGGGCTACGCGCTCGCGAGCGGGACGAGGGACGGGTGCGTGCGGATGTGGGACATGCGGACGGGTCAGGCGCACCGGACGTTGATCGGTCACACGGGACCGGTCACGACGGTCCAGTTTGACGAGTACCACCTCGTGTCGGGTTCTCTCGATAAATCCATTCGAGTTCGTGTCCTCTCTCTCTCGCTCTCGGTCATTTCTTAGTTGGCGCATGCGCGGGGCCTCAGACTGATCTTTGACTTTGTTGCTGTCGTCTTTAGATTTGGGATCTGAGGACTGGCTCGATATCGGATACGATCAAGTACGACTTTCCGATCACGGCGCTACAGTTTGATAACCGCAAGATCGTCTCTGCTGCCGGTGAGAACGGCGTTAAAGTGAGGAACAACAGTCGAAAATCTTCTCAAACTCGTGATAGGGTGCTGACCCGCGGTCTTTTGCTTCCCTCCCCCCCTTCTTCCGCGAAGGTTTACAACCGGACGACGCTCGAGCACTCGACGCTGTCGATCAACGGTCACACGGCTCCGGTCGAAAAATTGAGGTTCATGGACAAGTATCTCGCGACGGGCTCGAGGGATTGTACTGTAAAAATTTGGGCCCTGCCTTGAAGGGGCTGAAAACGAAAAAAAAGACCAGATCTTTCCCTTTGAGCATTGCGAGGCAGCGATCGTGCTTTGAAAGTGCCGCACTGAACTGGAACAGTGACTATGTAATCCTGAGGGGGGACCAAGTCGCAGTATCGAAACGAGAGCCAGCAATGACGTAGGATAGCGAGAATCTTATCCTCGGCAAAGCTTGGTCGAGCACGAGAGTCAAACCCTTGGACCCTCGATCAACTTCTTTGTTGTTCTCAGTACTGCAGGGCGTTACTCTTGGAGTCCGCGCTCGAGTCGATGACGACGACGAGCGAGCTCAAAACGAATTTGCGCGCGCGTGCGAATCCAATGCCCCGCTGCATTCCGTGACGGAAACAGTCTGAAATACGTACTGTAGGATGCCGTATGAGCGTGCGCGATGAGTGATCGAAGCTCAAAAGGGAATAGCGTACGCACGCCGACGACGAGACCGTTGCAACGGTCGTCGACGCGCGAAAGCCAATTCCAAGGGGGAAAGGGGGGGGGGGGGGGTCCTGGTCGCCCCTCGCCTGACGCGCAGGGTCGTCTAGGGTGAGTGAGGACGGAAACTCGCAGCCCCCGTCGAAAAGTGTCTGCCTACGACGTCATGGCCCTCATTTTCGGAAGATAAGTGGCGCGCGTCGCGGAGATATTGATCCAAAGCGAGACACGGAAATTTCTTTCGCTTGTCGCACTCGCAGTCAGCTCGCATCGGACGGGTCGAGACTTTCTCAAGTCGGGGACAAAACGTTGGGTCAAAAAGTTTCGGCAAAGGAACCGAAATCAGAGAAGGGCGAGGCGAGGAAGGTTGTCGCAGACTCGCGACTCGCAGCTTTCGAATACAAAACCAGAGGAAAAAGAAAAAAAACGAGGGTTTCTTGAAATCAAATCAGCTGAAAATCCTCGGACTCTGATTTCGGCAAGCTGGGGGTTCCCGGGAACGGAGCTCTCTGCCGTACCGGGCCCTTCAAAAAAGGTCTTTGATTCGATCGGTGTTCGGAACCCATTTGTTCGACAAGGGGGACTCGTCGCATCGCATTTGGGTTTCGCCAGCAGCGAGTGGGCCGGGCTTTACGTCGCTAACGAACCATAGGTCCAAGCGGAAGAGGGTTTAGCCGGCGATCTCTCCCGAGAGACAGAAGAAGCACTCAATCGCAGGCTAAACGGAGCGACTAGCGCGGAAGGACGGAAGGTGGACTCGAGGACGGAAAAGAAAGGAAAGAAAAAAAAAGAGAAGTCCGAGAAAATAAAGGTACGGGTCTTCAAAAGCGAGTCGTGTTTCGTAACGTCGTTCAAAGACACGCGGGCGAAATGCGTTCCTCTCTCGCTCGCTTTGGATTGCCGCCTCCCCAGTTCTCATACGGTTTTTTCGCTGGACGACGCCTCGATCGTGATACGATATCGATAACGGAAGCGAGTGCGCAGTGAACAACACGCAGGGACGCACGAGTAGACGACCGCGGACGGACTCGAACCCGAACGGCCGACAGGACCTCCGCCAAACAAACATTGATCTCGCCCCGTCCGCGGTCCGCGCCCACTCGGGAGCGCCTTGCAGAAGCACGACCTAGCTCGAAGAGGAGGTGTATCGCTTGTCGCCTGACCGAGCGCGCTTCCCCTCGCTGCGCTCTCGCGCTTCCGAACCCGCGACAGGAACCCTCGTCCGTCTCTCCTCCCCTCGCTCGCTCTGACCCCGTCCGTCGGCTGGTCGGGAACCACGAGCGACTCGCATGCCGCGACACAAGTGGACCCTCGACGACGACCGGACGCTGCGGGAAGAGTTGGAACGGGCCGACGGGAAAGCGAGTTGGACCGCCGTCGCGAGGACTGCGTTCCCAGACGGCAAGTTCACGAAAGCAGACTGCGTCGAGGTACGTCTCAGGTCCCCGCCCTGTCACTGCGTCCTTTTCTCTCCGAGACTCAGCTGACCCTTCGAAACCATCCGCGGGTTTGTTTTTGTCCTTTGCCCTTGCACCGCCTCGCAATCTTTTTCGTTGCGGTTGCGAAACAGCGGTGGAAAACCCTGTCGAAACCCCAATCGCAAAAGGGTCCGTGGACTCCCGGGGAAGACACGCTGTTGAGGTCGCTCGTCAACAAGTACGGCTGCGAGAAATGGGTGAGTTGCTTCCGGCCGACGTCCCGCATCCCGTCTCGCCGCTTTTGCGCTGCTGACGCAACACTCACTTGCGGTTCGCGCAGGTCCTCATCGCTGGCGACCTTGGAACCAGGAGTGGTAAGCAGTGTCGAGAGAGGTGGCACAACCACTTGAACCCCGCGAGTAAGTCACGTTCGCATTTTATTGTCGATCCGTTCTCACTCACTGACCCTTCCTCGATCCCTCCCGATAGTCAACAAAAGCGAATGGACACCGGAAGAAGATGCTCTCATCAAAGAATTGTACGCAAAGATGGGATCGAGGTGGGCAGAGATGTCGAAATACTTGCCCGGGCGACCCGACAACGCCATCAAGAACCATTGGAACGCGTGAGTTCATCGGCCGGTATCCGCAGCCGAGGCCAGCGTTACTGAATCTGCGCACGCGTCTCTACAGGTCGCAAGTGAGAGAGAAGCGACAAAGAGCGAAAGTCTCTGCTCGCGCAAGCGCCATCGAGTCAAACGACGAAAGCGATTTCGAATCGGTACCGCCACCGCCACCCGCTGTACAACCCCCGATGATGGCTCGGACAGGGTCGAATGCCTCGCTTCACGGCGGCGGAGGAGGAGGAGGTCCTCGTTACGCGCCTTACTCGCGCTCCGGTCGACCTCGGAGCGATTCAATGTCGTCTGCTTCGTTCGCCGGACCGTCGAGCAATCGCAACTCAATATTGAGCGACGGTTCAGAATCGGCCATCATCTCTCCTTCATCGCTAGGAGGCCACTCGGGCGCTTCGGGCATGACCCGTCCTCGTTCGTCTTCGACTTTCAGCAATTACACCGGGAGTTCTCGACCAAACTCACAAGTCTTTCCCGACTCGTTCGAGCTACCTCAACCTCCGCGGTTTGGGGACGAAGAGCACCGGTACTTCCAACCTCAGCACTTCGAGCCTCCGGCGAGTTACGGACCGCAGTATGCAACGGAATCGGGCGAGACGCTACAGCCGCTCCATCACCACCACCAACAACAACCGCCCCAGCCGTTCGATCAACCGGGAGGACTGTGGCATCCCCAGCCGCAGTATCCGGTCCCTCGCACGACGTATCAAGACTCCTTCCCGCCCCTCTCTGCCGAACAGCGCTCGTTCGAACATTACGAGGTCTCGCCCGAACAGCACTATCACAGCGACTCGAGATACGTGTCCCCCATCGAAACGTTCGACACGCAACAGCACTCGTTCCTGTATTCGCACCCGGCTCAGTACGATACCCTGCAACCTTCAACGGCATCCGAAGCCTTCTCTCGGCCGCCGAGATCCGCTTCATCGTCGAACGGAAGCTCGAGCCGGAGGGGATCTGTCGCACCGCTGCAGATCCACCCGCGGCACCTCGCAACTCTCGACGAGCAATACGGCGACGGGGGACCGACACCTCGAGCTTCCGACTTTGAGTCGTCGTCAACGGGTACAGGTCGCTCGCAGTCGATCACGGACCAATGGGGAAACGTCGTCTCGCCGCCATACACGTCTCCGAGTGTCACATCTCCCCAAGACTCCGGTTACGCCGCATCGAACACGTTCCTTCCGCTGACGAGTTCGTCGTCGGACTGCCCTTTCCCATCGCACTTCTATCCTGCCGCTCCGCACGAACCGCTCTCGGCCGACGCAGCCAACTCGAGCTTCTATGAAGAGCAACATTTGCGACCGAACCTGGCTCGGCGGGATACGGCACCCCCAGCGTTTATCCGAGATCCATCGGCAGCAGTCGAATTCTCACCCCTTGAAGCGCCGCCTCATTCGTTCCAGGCTTTCCCGAACGACCCGTCTCCTCTCTTTCAGCACCATCCGCCACCATCAACGTTCGCTCCGCCGCCTCGCGTGACTTCTTCAACTTTCGAGGCGCCTTCTGTCACGTCGTCTTTCGGGGGCGCGTTTCCTCCCTCTTCTGCACCCCACCCAGTGTCGCTGCATCGACACTCGGCGTCCTCGGCATCGACATCGTCGTACCTCAGTTCGACATCGTCCCTCGCTTCGCATCCCTCCTCGCCCGTGCTCCCATCGCCCGTCGGTCCTCCGTCACAGAACGTGCTGTCGGCGAGCGGTACCAAGGTGTACCCTTCGCCCGTTATTGGCGGTCTCGCGGCAAAGTGGGAAGGTCTCAAGATCAACACGGACGTCGGTGCGTTCGCATCATCTGGCACCGTTGTCGGTCCCGGGCAAACGTCGTCTGCTACGACGGGAGGAGGATCGGTCGTACCCTCACCGGCGTCGGCGACGGCCTCGGCCGAGGAGGACGCGCGAGGAGGAGGGGTGGCTAGATCCTCGATCGGGTTGGCGATCGACGAAAACGGACGAGCGACTCTCGCACTCTGATTTTTTCGTAACTCGCCCGGACCCCCCCACACCTTCGCTCTTTGCCCCCTCCTTTCCGCCTAGCATTCACCGCCCACAGACACTTTTTTCTGTTTCTTTTCCTGGATACCCCCCCCCCCCCCTTCCGGCCTCTCTACCGGTTTTGAGAGTTACCCCCGCGCACACTTGGTTCTCCTCCACTTCCTCTCTTTCCCGCTGCCGCAAAACACACGCAACTCCAGCACTTTTTTTCTCCCTTTCGGGTTTTCTTTCTCTCTTTACTTACGTGCTTGCTCTCGATGAGTCTAACCGTTGTTGTTTACCCTTTTCTCTCTTTTTTTTCTCGCTTTATTCTCTTTCCCCCCACCCCCCCGCTGCTTTCTCACCACCAATACACGCTGCAAGATCTTGATGGAATCGCACGGAAAATGATCGTTCTTGTTTTTCACCCTTCCTCTGGTACTCCTCACTCGTCCGTGTGTGCCTGTTTCTCTTCGTGGTGGCTCGTAGGTTTCGAACTCTCTCTGTCTCTATCTCTCGGACAACTTTTGGAACTTGGACACGCACAGTTCCGGGGTTGTGGAACAACGGCTTTCGTCGATATTTTCGGGATTGCAAAGGGGAAGAAAAGAAGCGAGAGAGGGAGTATCGTCATAGAGTAGAGCGGAATTGGGGAGAGAGAGAGAAAGCCAACACCGTCCTCGCTCGCCTTGGCGATTGGGTCACTTTTTGGTTTTGGTAGAAAAAAAAAAAAACTCGCCCTGATTTTGTTTCTTTCGGGGGTGTTCGGGGATGGGAGGTTTTTTGAACCACGAAAATGAATACAAGGCGAGGAGGGAGGGTGCTTTTTGGATCGTTCCTTTCGCCACCTCCCAATCGATCGTCGTCGTCGTGGGTACTTAGTTTTCGCCGAGTTTTTGATCGACGAGTTCCCTGAACGATGCGACGATCTGTTTTTCGCGGTCGAAAGCCCCCCGGGAGAGTTGATCAGCATCGCTACTCGAGAACGCTCTCTTTGCGAGAGGTGGGGGATGGGGGGGAGGTTGAAAACGAGGGCGGGTCGGGGCTCACCTCGTTCTCGCGTTTGACTTTTTCCTGCGCGGCCAACTGGAGGATCCCGCGCTTCTCTTCGGCGCTAATGACCTGGTTCTCCTTTCGGACGCGGACGGCGTTCATCCTGCGGTGCCTCGAACCACTCATGACGTAACCCGCCTGTTCAAACTTTTCAATCTGGTCCGACTCCATGCCGATCTCACCGCGACGCGGGATGCGCTGGTCCGACGAGACGTACGCCGCCATGGCCGAACCTTCTCCCGGACGCAACGCGCCTCCGTACGCGTTCCTCCCTCCGCCGAGTTTACCGCCGAGTCCACCGACCGGCATCGGACCGACTTCGTCGTCGTCGCCTTCGCCGAGTTCGACCTCGGGAGCCTTTTCGACCCATTCGTCGTCTTCTGCCGCTGCAGCCGCGACAAGAGGTGGACTCGAGGTACGACGACGCCTGACGCTCGTCGTCGTCGTCGTTGCGCGCGGGGAATCCCTTTCGTCCTCGTCGAGCACCGAGAGGGAACGTTTCCGAGACGAGCGCCCTGTGGACCGGTGTTTGCGTTTCGACGAACGGCGCTTGCGGTCGTCGTCGTCGTCTTTGTCGTCGTCGGTTTCAGAGTCGGTCGAGACTGGGTCGTCCGAGCCAGAGTCGCGACGCTTTGAACGCGACGACGAGGATTTGCGCGACGACTTGTGGTGGTGCCGGGACGAAGAAGACGAATGGCGGTGCTTTGAAGACTTGTGTCGTTTCGAACTCGATCCTGCCTTGTCCTCGCTTCAGGGAGGGAAGGAAGGGATCAGGAGGTGGAGAGCGAGCGTGATGAGAAGAGACGACGGGACGCACGGTTCGGGAGTTCGCGGGGAACGAGGCCAGATGGTGATGCCAGAATTCTCACGCTCTTTGCGACGTCTATGAGAAGGAAAGGAAATTCGAGGTCAAAGAGGGAGATAGAGAGAGAGAGAGAGAGAGAAGAAAGACGAACGAATCCAACCAGTCGTCGTTGCCTCCTCCTCCGCGTTGACCGCCGCCGCCGTAGCCGTAAGCGTTGCCCGTGTGGTTGCGGTAGCCGCCTTGGGGAGGTAGGGGTTGAGCGTACCTCCCGCCGTAGCCAAGTTCGCGTTCGGGCGTGAGGCGTTCGCGCCCGCCTCCACGGCGGTGCTCTCTGTCGATCGCGCGCTGTTCGCGTTCGAGTTCGGTGTACCGTGGCTGCTCGTCGTCGCGGCTGCGGTGGGGCGGGTGGTCGTAAGCGGGGCGAGGCGCGTCGTGGTGGGCGTCGTACGAAGGACTCGGGCGTCTCGCCGAGTTGGGCGGCGGCGAGTGGAGGTCTCCAGCACTCGGTCTGTGCGATCTCGATTCGCGCGAGTCCATGATCTCTGCGAACGGGGAAAAGGGGGCGATGGGGAGAGAAGAGAGTTGCCGTCGTCGTTCACTTCATCTCTCTCGCTCTCTCCACTCCCTCCACTGTCTACTAGCACAATGTCGGCGATCAACGCACTCTCGAGGCTCGCCGTTCCCGCCTTTATCGGACTCTCGGTTGCGCAAGCGAGTATTTACGATGGTCAGTTGTCTCCCTCTCCCGATCGATCCACCCTCTTACTCTCTCTTACTCAATTCTCACCCACTCGCATCGCCTGCCTTAGTCCCGGGAGGTCACCGCGCCATCATCTTTGATCGCTTCAAGGGAGTCATCGAAGACGTACGCTTTCCCATCTCCCCGCGATTACGACGACTCTCCTCTGCCCCTGCTCACCTCTCTCCCCGATCCTCGTGACGTGACAGCCTATCAAAGAGGGGACCCACTTCCTCATCCCGTGGCTCCAGCGGCCAATCCTCATCGAGACGCGCATCAAGCCCCGCAACATCTCGACCACGACAGGTTCAAAGGACCTCCAGACCGTCTCGCTCACCCTCCGCGTCATGTTCCGCCCCGACCAGCGCCACCTCGCGACCATCTACCGCTCCCTCGGCACCACCTACGACGAGCGCGTCCTGCCCTCGATCGGGAACGAGGTCCTCAAGGCGACCGTCGCCCAGTTTGACGCCGCCGAGCTCATCACCCAGCGTGAAGTCGTCTCGGCCCGCATCCGCGAAGATTTGCTCAAGCGCGCGGGAGAGTTCAACATTGTCCTCGAAGACGTCTCTCTTGTCCGTCCCCCGTCTCTTCTTTGTCCTCCTCCTCCCGGTTCCGTGTAACTGACCCCCATGCATGTCGATCAGACTCACATGACGTTTGGAAAAGATTTCACCCAAGCCGTCGAACAGAAGCAGATCGCCCAACAAGGTGAAACCTCCCGTCACCGTTTCCTCGTTTGTCGCGATTCGCGTCGGACCTCAAACATGGCAGTGCTGACTCTCGAATGCGTGTTCCGGTATCTCGTACTTACAGAGGCTGAACGGGCAAAGTTCATCGTCGAACGCGTCAGTTAAAACCCACCCTTCCCCCATCTCCTATGCTTGCTTGCGCTCGCTTTACCTTTTTTTTTTTTTTCGGCGCTGGCGAGCGAGACCAAAAAAAACTGACGCGAGACGAATTATTCGGGCCCGAGCAGTCTGAACAAGAACGGCAAGCGGCCGTCGTCCGCGCCGAGGGAGAGGCCGAAGCGGCGACGATCATCTCGCGCGCGCTGTCCAAGGCCGGAGACGGGTTGGTCCAGTTCCGGAGGATCGAGGCGTCAAAGGAGATTGCGGGCACGCTCGCAGCGAACGGGAGGAACGTCACGTACTTGCCCGGTGGTGGCAACGTCTTGTTGCAGGTCCCGAGTCAACAGTGAGCGAACCCCCCCGCGCCTTGGGTGTGCGAGATGGAAAATCACTCTTTCTCTCTATCTCTTTTCTCTCTGTCGACTTTTCTGTGTGTAAAAAAAACAACGACCACTACACTACTCGATCTTTGCGACATTCTCGACCTGAGAGAGAGAGAGACAGGAGTCACGCGACCACTAAACCCTTGGGCCCCACTTCATCGAGCCGAAAACACTTTCCTGAGCTGCCCCCCCCCCTCCCTCCTCCTCCCTCCCCCGCCTCTCTCCGTTCGTTGTAGCCGCCCCACCCCTATTCGATTTCCTCAATGTCGGGTTACATCACGTCGAATGACTTACAAGAGCTAGACCTTGTCACTCATCGAACCAAACCATCCACCACCACTAGTACTAGTAGTAGTACTTATTGTCCCAACCTGTCGTTCTCCGACTCGCCATCGTCGCCTCCGGAACCGCCGAATACTTCCAACTCATCGGGAACAACGCCGCCTCGACGGACGAGGAGGAGGACGACGACTCGGGTAGCGTTCTTGGACGAGGCAAAGTTCATCTTGGTCGCCGAACCAGGAGAGATTGAACTTTCAATGTTGGCTTCTTATGAACGCGACCAACAACAACAACAACGACAAAGACGTTCTGGTGGAGGGACCACCCTAGGAAGGATCTTGATCCTCCCTCGCCGCCCTACTATCGGACTGAAAACTTATTCGTCCGTTTCTTTCTTCTTTTTCTCCTCTCCTTTTCTTCTTTTTCCTGACTTGGGGGTTGGAGAGGGTTGTGTTCACAGACTCGGGACTTCACCACCCAAGACGGCCAAACGAGCGTGGGAATGTGTCCGGAACGGGTTGTCACAGACGCTCGAACCCCTATTGAGTCCCGACTATGACGCGTCGAATAGTTGTCGAACCCGCCGAGAGTCTTCGCCCGAACGGGAACGGGAACAACGTAATGCGTACAAGTGTCCCGCGGCGCTGATGAGGTCGGATCGATTCAAGAACAACTGCCACGACTCATCGGACCACCCGAGTTTGAATCGGATGATGAGACGAGCTAGCATCGGCTACAGTGACGACGACGACGATGATGATGATGATGAAGATGACGACGAGGAAAGTGGAGGAATTGGCGGTCCGGCGGGGGGTCGCGCGACAAAGTTGACACTGAGGATCCCGACCTTGACGACGACGACGATGACTCGTCGTCGTCGAGACTCGTCGGGACTGGACCCGGAGAGTCCGAGTCCGACGACTACGACTACGACTCGATCGATCCTCCGTCGAGTATCGTCACGCGAGTCGTCGCCAGCGCCAGCGTCACCACCAAGGTTCGAACAGCAACCGCGACGACGACGACCGACCGACTCGTCCTTCTTCTTCCCGCCACTCGTCCACCGCGATTTGACGTCATTGGATTCGGCATCGCATGCTCCGAACCGATCCCAAGAAGGTGATCGCGACGTCGACACGAGCACGAACGCGACGGCGCGATTCGTCCCCGTCGTGGATTGTTGTCGCGCGTGCGGCTCTGCGACCGATTACGGATGGTGCGAATCTGACGGTGATGACGACGCTACTACCGCCTCGGATCCGGAAGACGACGACGAGCATGAACAGTCCCGGACCGACCGAGGAAAAGAAAACGAGACGACCCGGACCCGGACACGGACACGGTACGTCGAGCGGTGGAGTCGAGGCGCGAAACGGTTGAGGGACGAACAAGGACGGAACGAGGGGCGGCGGCAACGATTGGTCGAGGGACAAGGCTCGACGCTCGGACCGGCGAGAGACGCCAACGACGACTCTGGGGGAGCAACCCCTCGTGCGGCGGTCGAGACGGTGACGATGCAAGAATACGAGGACGCTCCCGAGGCGGGCTGGGAGCTGGTCGATGATGGCGAAGGTGATGGCGAGGACGGGAACAAGGACGGCGACGGGCAAGACGGAGTCACTGGCAATCGTCTCGGAGCGAGAGCAAAGGGAGTCGACGAGTTGGAATTGAATCGAGACCGGCGACATGTCAAGACGATCTCGGAGAAAGAGCACGACGACGGGGCCGAATCTTCGCCGACGTCTCCGGCTTCGACTCTTTCGTCGGCGTCTTCGCACGAACTCGGTCGCGACCGACATGACGAGACCGGCACCCTCGAGTTGGTCACGACTTCGACTCCTCCGACTTCCCCCGACATGTCTCCACCCCTTGGAACCCCCGTCAGAGACGCCGCCGTTCAGGCGAGTGACGACCGAAAAATCCCGTTTCCGACCATGGTTCGTCACAAGTCGGCGCCAGAGCCTTCGACTCGGCATCCGAACACGAATTCGACGACGCCAACTCGACCGACGCTTGCGACGTCGACGCTCAAACGCGGCCGGACTTTGTCGTTCTCGCAAAAAGTCGCATCGTTCGGTTCGAGTTTCTTCGGGGGAGGAGGAGCGTCAATCGCTCACGTCACGCCTCGACAAGGAGCACTGCCTTTAATATGAGAGGAGATTTGTTACGTTCTCATGCTTTCACGCTCTGTAAGATGTGTAGCGATACGGCACAAAACCGTGACGGGGAATGTTGGCGCAATGTGATTGTTTTCTCTACCAAACGGTGTTGTGAGAAAGAAGACAAGCAGTAGTCGCCGCAACAAGATGCCGTTGAGTAGTCTCAAGCCCGAACAGGGCGAAGACAAGTCAGATCCTGCATTGCGCAAGACAAAGGATATGAAGCGATAAATGACGAAACCTCTAGACGAAACCTCTAGTCAAATCTCAATACCCTGATCGTCTCGCGTCCTGTGCTACGTCCACTGGGAACAGCAGCAGAAGTGGAACTCGCAATCATGACGATTTTGTCGTGATCGACCAATATTTTCCCCACCCGCTCTGGCCTCTCGAACGACGTTCCTCCCTCTCGTCGCTGTCTCATCTCGTGGTCCGGGTCCTTGTCGTTCCTCGAGGAGGCCCCCTCGGTTCGACGTCGTTTCAGCCTCTGCCACTCGGTTTCGAGAAGCTCACCCTCGTCACTTCCGAGCGTCCGCTTCCGCAGCGGCCGTCGGGAAGACGACGACTCTCCCTCTCGGGTCGACAATGGAGTCGCAACGATTTCGACCACTCGGCATCGTTCGTCGTCGCGACCGTGACGTCGACGATCGATCGACTCGTCGTCCCCGGCGCCGTCCACATCCACGTTCACGTCCGTGCCCTGCTCGAACCGTCGATCACTTGTCGTCGTCGTTCCTCTCCGTCTCGTGCTCGCGGTTCGACGACTCCTATCGCTGCTGTTGTTCCCGAGGTGCCACACTTTGAAACTCCCGTCGTCTCCCGCACTGACCAACCTCGTCGTCCCGACGACGACCTCGTCTCGTTGTTCCCCTCGAGTACCTCGTTCGTCGCGATCCCGGCGACCTCGTCCCCAGTGTCGTTCCCCCGACGCCGCCGCGATCGGACTCTTTCCCTCCCTCCTCTTCCTCGTTTCGCGATGACCTCTTCCTCGTCCTCCTCCTCTCGCATCATCATCATCATCATCGTCGTCGTCACTGCCGCTGCCAACGTCAACGGGAGAAGACGGTACGAGCGCGACCGCTCCCACTCTCGCCGTATGTCCAAACAACGTCGTTTCGAACCGGATCTCGCGGCGTCTAGGGAGTAGTGGTGCACCGCCGCTTCCTCGCCCGTATCCCTCCCGACCTCGTCGTCGTTGTTGTTGTTGTCCTTGTCGTCGTCGTTGTGCTCCCTCATCGACGTTGTCACCGTATTTGTCGGTGTCGTTGCCGTTCGACATCATCCCTGAATCGTTCCTCGTTGTCGTCGTCGTCGTCGTCGTCGTCGTCATCGCCGCCATCGTAGGAAGTCGATACTGCTGCTGCTGCTGCTCATCATCATCATCACCGCCTCGACGACTACGACTCGGTCGACGACGACAACGACGGTGTTGGGCAGCATCCATTTCGTCTCGGACGACTTGGTCTTTCGATTCAAAGTCGTCCGAGTCCGAGTCCGAGTCGGAGTAGAGAGAGACAACTCTGTAAACCGAGATGGTGTTGTCGGATCGAGAAGTGACGATGAAAGGGTAAGAGTATTCTATCGACGTTGTCGTTGTCGTTGTCGTTGTCGTTGTCGTTGTCGTTGCGATTCGGGTTCCTTGACCACCACTTCCTCGTCCTAATCGTTGATTGATCATCGACGTCGACGAGGTTTGGAACGACGATGAAGATGACGAGGCTATCGAAGGGAGAGGTTCGACCGTGATCGCGCGACGACGAGGGGTCGGTGGTCGATCGACACGACGTTCTCGTGGCAACGACACGATAAACTCTAAAGTCCGAGCGAGTGCGCGCAAGCGAAACGAAAAGAAGGAGGAGGGGTGGCAAAAGGAGCGACGTGAAGACGTTGAATGTGAGCGGGAGTGTGACAAGATCTCACGACGAGTGAGCTACTCACCCTGTAAACCGACGCTCGAATCGTTCATCAGAAAGACTGGCACCGAGTATGCGAGGCTGACTTTGAATACATCTTTTCGCCCGTCTCCATGTTTACCGTCGTCGTCGTCGCCTTCCGACCGTTTCCTCCTCGTGCCCGTACATTTCTCGAGCGAGAGGACGACAGGGGCCCACCTCTCGTGGGTCTGCAACGGAGTCTCTGCCTCGGTCAGGCTCAACTCGTACCGTTGTTCGGACCCGGCCTGCGCGCTGGGCGAGGGTTCGACGTGGTAGAACCGGAGCGTGAACGAGGTTGAACACGTGACGAGGAGCGGGTAGTGGTACCGCGCGAACGAGACGGCGTCAAACGGCGAGCTCGACTGGGTCCTACCCGTGGCTGCCGAAGCGAGTGCGAGCGACGTGTAGACTTCGCGGACCTGGACGGTGGGCGAGGTCGTTGTGGTCGGGAGCGCGAGGCGAAAGATTGCGAATTGGCCGGTCGAGTAAAACACGGCGAGGTGGACGACGTCGCCTTGTCGATCGCCGTCTGGACTGTGGCGTCGTGACTCGTCGAGTCGGAGTTCGGTGATGGAAAGCCGGGGCCGAAAGTCGGGTCGAGCGGCGTAGAACGCCTCGAGGCGGCCCGAGGAGAACGAGGTGAGGTAGTGGGACTGTCCATCTTTCGGGAGCGAGTGCGACACGGTGACGGAGGCCGTCGTGGCGGAGAAGAAGAAGTGGCGGTGCACCTGCACGAGTGGCGACTCCAACTCCAACTCGGAGGAGGACAGGTCGGGTACGAGGTCACTGTCACTCGGGGGAGCTCGAGGGAGTACGGCGTGGCGGACGGCCGAGGTCAAGAGGGACTGGGTCGACGACGTCGCGGTGCCGTTCCTCCAGTTTGTCGACACTTTGTACAGGTCCTTCCACGGCCGCACGCGGTGAGACTGCGAGTGACGCCGTGGTGCAAAGGTCGCGAGGTAGAGGTGTCTCCACAGGGCGGGGTCGTGCGCGAGTCGGTGCCACGCCGAAGAGACGCGCGCGACCGTGACGAGGTCGATCGCGTCGAGGAACGAGAGGCACCTGACGAGTATCTCTTCCGAGAGCGAGGATTCCAAGCTGAGACTCATATCCGGGCGAGTCGAGTTGGGTGGATAGAAAGAGAGAGAGAGAGAGAGAGAGGACGACGACGAGTTTTGTCATTTCTCAATTACTCTCATCTCTCACTCATCTTGACTAGTCACACTTCCCATGGCCGACTCGACGGCCCAACTCCTCGAGGTCAGTACACGCTCAACCATCGACCTTGTTCGTCTGACTGAGCACCTCGATGTTGTTAGATCTTGTCGCGCGTCGAGCCGTTGCTCGTGCCCGACCTCGCTCCCTCGCCCCCGCCCTCGCCGAGACCCCCTCCCGTCAAGCGCAAGCTCACTCGCACTCCAGAGCCAGCCCCTCAAGCTCCAACGGCACCGCATGCGAGACCGCCTCGGCCCCCGCCCCCACGTCCTCCCGCCCCCGTCGCTGTCGACTGGCGCACAGAGTGGCCGAAAGAACGCTTGAGGAAACTCGGCGCCCAGTGTCGGGACCGCGGCCGCGAGTTGAAGCACTCGGGCGACTCGCTCGCGAGGCGCTCGACCGAACCCGCGACCGTCCTCCTCGCACTCGCGCACCAACTCGACGCCATCCTCCTCTACGTCTTTGCCTTTTGGTGCGATGACGCCGCCGCAAAGACGTGCCTCGTGCAGAATTGGTCGAGCGTCTTTGGCCTGCTCGCGTTTGTCAAAAAGGCCGCAGAGAAAGAGTCGCAACCGTTCTTGACGGGCATCTGGTGCGTCTCTCCTGGTATCTCTCTTCTTGCCGTCGTTGCTAACCGCTCGTGAGTATAGTTTGAGGATGGAAGCGATCGCAATCTACACCCTCTCGATGCACGAACAGAAAGCCCTGTTTTACAAAGCGACCCAACTCGGATCGGCCCCGAGCGCGTCGAATCCCGGTTCGCGTCCCCCGCGACCACCACCTCCACCCGCTCCAGCCTCAGGTCCTACTCCGGCGACGACGACGACGACGACGGACAATCCTTCTCCCGCTTCGTCTTCCTCGGCGACCGCTCCCTCCCCCGCGAGTCAGTCTCTCCCCCTCGCATCTCACCTGTCCCCGTCCCACTCTCTTCACCGCTTGCCTTCCGGATCAGCCCCGCTTCCTCCTCCTCCTCCTCCTCCTGGTCCTCCTCCTCCTCCACCACCCCTCCCTCTCGCGCCCCCCACTTCGACTCCTGCCTCAATCTCGACGACCGGCGCGTCGACGACTACGGGATACGAAGAGTTTGTCCAAAAGTTCCTCCGCGCGAGCCCCGACCTGTTCCGGTACCAAAAATTGTACGACGAGTCGTGCACGCTCCTCGTCGTCGTGTCCCGGTCTCGACGAGAAGAAGAAGGACGAGGACGAGGAGGAGGAAGCGCGACAATGATGTCGAACACTGGCGGTGGTCCTTGCCTCGTCCTTCCGAATCCCCCGTTGTTGTCGTCGTTGGAGTCGAATCCGTCACGGAATACCGGACTCGGAATCATCACCACGTCGACAGGACGACGAGACGAACGAGAAGAAGGAGAGCTCGGAGTACCGACGACGACGACGACGACGGCCGAAGCGGACGCGGGAACGAGGTGGCCTCGGCCGATCGAACTCGCGCGGGGTACGGGATCGACCAACAGCGCGTTGATGGTCCCGAGTCAGGTCGGGTACTGCCGCGCGTTGTTGTACGAGTGGGTCGAAGAGAAAGGATTGGATTATGAATTCGGCGCGGTCGGTCAAGGCGTCTGACAAACTCTCTCTCGGGTGGTGTTGTACTTTTTTGTTTTTTGGGTTGGTAGCATATCTGTCAAGTCACCAATTCGGCTTTTATCACGTGGAAAGAAAGAAAACCAAAGTGACCGTGATGGAGAGATTTTAAAGTACTTTCGGGACTCGCGTCTCGAACTTGATTCCGTCACTCTCGACCAACGACCAGAGATGCGGCAGAAGCGAGTCAAGAGTTACCGCAAGGTTATGCAGCTGTACTGCGCCGCGTTTGGGTTCCGGTACATGCCCCGTTCCCCCCCGTTGTCGTCGTTCGCTTCGGTTGATCAAACACCTCGGGATGTTCTGACGCGTGGTCTCCCTCTTCTCCCCTACCAGCGAACCCTACCAGCTCCTCGGTGCGTCCTCTCACCCCCTATCGAGCTCGCGTTCGATCCATCTCCCAGGCTCACCTCGATCTTTGCCTCTTTTTTTCTCTCTCTGTGTCTGTCACAGTCGATGCCGCGTTCCTGCGCGCGTGCGTGCAGCAGAAACTCGACTTGTACGCCCGTCTCCAAGACGTCCTCCAAGGTACCGTCAAACCGAGTGAGCCAAACCCGCCTCCCCGTCTCTCTACCTCTTAACCCATCCAGCTCCCAGCGCGCAAAAACTGACTTGTTCCGCCTTCCGGGGGGTTGGGAAAAACTCGAACAGTGATCACGCAATGTTGTATCCAAGCGCTGTACGACCAAGGTCCAGAAGGTCAAGCGGCGGTCGACCTCGCAAAAGAATTCGAGCGCCGCAAGTGCAACCACTTTAAACCCCGCCCCGAGGAAGAGTGCATCGTGTCCATGTGCGGTGAATCGAACCCGCATCGGTACGTCGTCGCGACCCAGTCGCTCGACGTCAGGCAACAGTTGCGCAAGGTAGCCGGAACTCCGATCGTTTACATTGCGAGGAGCGTCGTCTTGCTCGAAACCCCTTCGGACCAAACCCTCGCCAAGAAACAATCCGTTTGTTCATTCTCTCTCTCTCTCTCCCATGAAACCGTCGTTCCTTTGAAAAGCTGAACCGAGGGAAAAAAAAAAAAAACGAATCCTGCCCCCGTAGATGGAGAACTCTAAATTGCACGCCCCATTGGCCGAACTCGCCCTCTTGTCTGGCAAACCTCTCCCTCGTTCTAAGACGACCGACGACGACGACGACGAAGAAGAAGGATCGAAATCAGGCGACGCAGCAGAAGGAGAAGGGGAGCAGGTGGTGAAAAAGAAGAAGAAGCAACGAGGTCCGAAAGGTCCGAACCCACTCTCGGTACCGAAAAAGAAGAAACTACCACCACCCCCGCCAGCAAAGAATTTGACCGAGGTGCAAGCGGGCAAGAAGCGCGCGAGGGAAGAAGTTGAACGGGGTCAACAGGACCGGAAACGGAGGAGAGAGGAGAATGAGAAAGTCTTGGTGACGAGTTTGGCAGCAAGAGGAGGTCGAGCCGCGAGAGGGACGGCGGGAACTGCATCGGGAGCAGGAGCGACGGCGACGGCGGCACGAGACGGATCCTCCGAGGGGGCAAGGTCCATAGTGACGACGACGACGACGACGATGGACGGGGACAACGGCGAAGTGGCGACAGATGGCAAGAAGAAGAGGAAGAGGAGAAAGAAGGCGAAATCAGACGCAACTGCCGCCGAGGTCGCCGGAACGACTGCGACTGGTTCGGCAGACTGAAGGACGACGATAGGCGTACGTGCGGTTGGAATCGACACGCGCGCGTTGTTGGTTATGGAAACCCCCGGTTCCGAGTTGTTGCAACATGAGAGAGAGAGAGAAAGCGCAACAATGAGACAGAGAGAGAGAGAGAGAGAGAAAGAGAGGCGACCCCCGATGACGATGTGAACTACTGACGACTGGCACTGCGACTCATGGCTTGACTACTTTCGCTCCGCCTCGACCTCTTGTCGTCGCGCTCGCGTTTCCTCTCGACCTCCTTCTCTTCGTGCCTCCTGACCCACCGCTCGAGCCGGCCCCGCTCGACCCTCGCAATGTAGTAACTCCCGCCCTCCATTTTCCAACTGACCGATCCGGGCCGGTACACCTCGCGCGTCTGCGACAGGTACGCGAGCGGGTGATTCGAGTTGTGCGACGAGAGTTTGAACGACGGCGGGAGGAACGGTTTGAGCGACACGAGGAAACAGTCGTCGGGCAGGTCGAGGAACAAGTAAGCCAACTTGTCGTTCAACGCCGCAGTGAACCTGGGGGTTTTTTTTTTGTTGACATCGCGCGCGCCCCCCAAGTCGTCAGAGTTCTTTTTCGAGAGATAAAGAAGAGAGAGAAAGTAAAAGACGAACACTTCGTTGTTTACGAGCACGACGTCGGCCTTTTTCAACACTTTGGGCACGAGCGCGTCTTCGCAAAAGTCGGCTTCGACCGCGTCCATCGCGCCCGCGCTCAACCCCCACATCCTGAACCGCGACCTCGCTTCGTCCAACTGCACCCGCGCGAGGTGGCTCGCGTGTGCCATGTTTTCGAACCCGTACGAATCGGCTCCCGTCCTGTTTTTCCCGCCCCGAGATCCAATGTACGCCGTGGTGGGATTTTCTTCAGCGTCAGCTACACGTGCGAGAACTCGACGAGACCGAGGAATCAGAAAGGAGGAACGAAAAAAAAAAAACCCTTACGCGAGTGCCGCCTGAACGACGCAGTTCCCAACCCCACTTCCGAGATCGACAAACGTCTTGCCAGGTCCGAGGACTTTGCCCGTCTTGACGAAAATGTCGTTGAGAAACTTTGGGAGCAACTCGCCATAGACGTTGTCCGAGAACGCGGCGTACCGCCTCAGCTCGTCCATGTCGGGCCCGACCGTCCGGTCGTAACACTGGTGAAACACTTTGGTCCACAGTTTCTCTGCGACTCCGGGCATGCGCATCGCGACGTGGTCCGAGATCGCGCCCGAGCGTTTGAGCGCCGCGAGGGTCGAATTGAAGTGGGCGACGTGCGAGACGAACGTGGGTCCGTCGCGGCGGTTGCGCGCTTTCTCGAGCGAACGCAGCAAAGGTTCGACGACCGTTGTCGTCGTCGTCGCTGACGAGGTCGCGGGTTCAGGCGTTGAGAGTTTCGGCGTTCCGATCCGGTTTAGGTTCACGACCGCCGGTGAACTTGAACGAGAGTTCGAAGCCGAACTCGCCGTCGTCGACGAATGATTGTGGTGGTGTGAGAGAGGTTTGAGGAACGACGAGAAGGACGAGAAGGACGAGCCGGGAGTGTAGCCAAAAAGCGAGAGCGCTTGTTCAGGCGTGAGATAATGTTCGAGGATCGTTTCGATCGTCTGTACCGGTTCGACCGCGTGCACGCACAGTTTGTCAGTGTGCCACGGCCGGGACGAGTGTGGTTAGAAGACTCGAACGCACGACCATGAGGTCTTCTATTGGGTTGTACTCATCGTTCCGTCTTGGTGCGAGAAGCGCGAACCTGATCGTCGACGAGCACAGGTCGTCAGTGTACGTCCTGGTTGCGCGCTATGCCCCGGCGACCCCGGCTTTCCAAATCTGCCTTTTACGCGGAGGCCCCAGGACGACGACGCGAACTGACCGTTCTGTAGCCCCGACAGCCGGGTATTCAAGCTCTACGATCGGTAAATCCTCGCCGCACCACTCTTTCGCCGTCGCGTTTGGATTCGCGGGGTCGGCAAAAACTAGAACCCGTCGGGAAGGATGCCGAGAGCAACGTGAGTTTGTTGCGATACGGTGCCTGCCGCCCGGAGATGACGATGCTCACAATCGACGATGTACGCATCGAGGTTGGCTCGGACGACGGATTCCGAATTGACGGCTTTGATATTGCCACCTCCTTGTCCCCCTGGTGGCGGGAGCGCGGCAACGTTCCTGATACACACAGGTGCGCCTTCTGCGAGTTTCGCGTTGTTCGTGCCGGCCCCGCCCAGTTTGGCCGCGAAATAGTCCTCGTCGGCCGAGGAAAGGGAAGAAGACGATTCGTAGCCCCCGGCGGACGATAAAGACGACGACCGACTGCGACTGCGGCTCGTACCCGCCGCGAGCTTCTTTTTCTTGCGACGCCGCATTCCATCGTTGTCGTCGTCGCTCGAGTCGGGCGAGTTGGAGCGAGTTGCGGCGACCGAACGCGGTTTCGCCTTGGGTTTCGGTTTCGATCTCGGCACAGTCGCGTTCGCTTTCGCGTCTGCGTTCCCGTTTCGGCCCTTTGCGGCGCTCGTCGTCGCGCTCCTGACGGGCAGTTTCCCCTTGGCGGTGCTGGTCGAGGAGGGTTGCGATTTGATTATCGGTCGCGTGATGGTTTTGACGACCGTGTGGACTTTGGTCTGGATGACGGGCCGCGCGCGCGCCTTTATGCGATCGCTCAGGTTCAGACTCGCAGGCGCGGTCGGACTCGCGGTCGCACTCGCGGTGGTGGTCGTCGAGACGGCCGCAGAAATCGAGGTCGAGGTCGCGTGAGAACCCGACGCGCCAGCGGTTGGAACGCCGGCAGGAGACTTTGGTGGAGGTCGGCGGTTGGTAAACATGACCATGAGCGCGAGGGAGAGAGAGTAGCTGCAGCAATTCAACTTGAGTTGACTTTCTTTCATCAACTCGGGGTCGAGTGTACTACTAGGAATGGCGCGTGAGTATCGTGACTCGTGTCCGTCGTCACTTGCTCATAGTCCTCGCCACTCACGACCGCGGCTCGTGCGTTGCTCGACGCAGGTGGGAATCAACGAGATCTAGTGAGTTGCGTCCTCCCCACTCCGCCTGATCTGCCCACGCTCGAGCTCATTCACCGTTTATCTCGAGCGTTACTTTAGGCTCGCGAGAAGGTACCGCCGTCTCGCCTTTGTCCTCGGCCCTTGATCACGAGATTGTTGACCCAACATTCATTTTCCCCGCCGCGCCGCCCTCGCAGAACCAGAAGAAGCAGGCCGAGATGAACAAGGGGAAACCCAAAGAGTCGGCCTCGAAACTCAAGGTCCGCCAAGAGAGCGACGCCGAAATCATGAGGAAAAAACAGGTTCGCTCTCTCTTTCTCGCTCTCCCGCCGATGTCTCCTTTGAATGCCGACTTTTGTTCTTTTCTCTCTACCGCTCGTAGGAAGCAGCAGCAGCGAAGAAAGCCGCTGAAGCCGCCGCGGGTGGACCCGCCAAGAAATAAGAAATGTTCACCCCCTCCTCCTCTTTCGACCTCCCGACGACCCATACTGCCTTCCTCGCACTCTTTTCTCATTCCCATGTCTCCCTAATTTCAACTCTCTTTCTTGTCCATCCGGAGCTCTCCCATACGCAATAGAATATTCTCCCAGGCAAAGCCGGAAACGGAACCGTCCACGCGAACTGTTCCCTTGCCCTTGCGATATTTGGTGTCGAGATACAGCCTCCCCGTGAGGGCATGAGACGACGCATCGAGGTATTGGTCTGTCTGCACACGAGAGAGTCGAAAGAGAGAGTGTGGGGGCCAATAGCGGTGCTCAGAACTGTCTCGACTGCTTGGACTTGCAAATCGCTTTGGTCACTTCCGTATCAAAAAAGGAGGGATCGTCGCCCCGGTTGTGGTACGCCGAGCCAGAGAAAGCATAGTCGTAACGTCGAAGTGTGTTGGCCACGATCGGGGGGCGGGGGGGAGGGCGTCCATATTGGTCGAGCTCTCTCGATCTGCCACGAGACGGATGCGACCACTTTTCTGGGTTCTCGATCTCTGACGACATAGCCTCAGGGGAAAAAAAGAAGCTCAAAGGCTGGGGCACAATGCCTTTTCATCTGACGCACCTCGCAGAGCCATCGCAGTATAGCATGCTCGAAGCTATATTTTTGTACGTATTCTCCCGGAGTTCGAGCATGAGCTAGATCTCCTCGCTGTTTCGACTCGTGGTTAGATAGAAGAATGAACGTAGGTAATTGACGCGCAACACGAACGACGACGACTAAAGACACGAATTGGTACTGCAGCGAAAGGTTAAAAAAAAAAGACTACTTTCGCGGATTCCTTTTGTCATTTTCTGTGGGAAGCCGAAGACGAGAGACAAAAAGCACAAAGAGACGGACCCCCCGACCCTGTTCAACCTGGTCCCCCAAACCGTCCGAAAAACTTTTCAAACCCTCGAAGAGTGAGGCATGCCAAACTGACGAAACTTGCACTTTTTGCCAAACGGGCACCCTTGGTTCGTGAACGGGCACCGGTGCCCCTGGTGACACGCCTGGTCCGATTTCTTACACTTGCCCCTCGTCGCGTCCATGCACACGGTACCCTTGACCCACACCGGGAACAAGTCGCGCTCGTCCTGCGTGAACGGGAACTCGTGCGAGAACCGACACGACTGGGCCGTTTGAGGGCACCCCGAAGCGAGGCAGTAGTGGCGTTTGCACGGCTGCGTAAAGGCGCTGAAGGTGAGGACCGGGACTTGGAACGCCGCGAGCGACGAGACGGGTCCGAGAGGCGTTTGCGTGACGGTTTCGACCACCTTGTCTTTGCCGCGCGTGACGAGCGAGTCGGTCGTTGTCGCCGTCGACCTTTTTGGGATTGGACGAACAGGGTGCGGGTTGGTCGAGGGAGATGTCGTGACGACTGACGACGAAAGCGGGGCAGCCGGATGAGAGGAGAGAGGGCGCAAGGGGCTCGCTGCGGCAGAGAGAGTTCGCGTCGAGGAGGACGAAGGCGAGAGCGAGGTATCAAGCGGAAACTTCGAAGCCGACGAGTGTGAGATTTCGGGACTTGGAGAACGTTGAGGCGAGAGAGGCGGCGAAAGCTCGAGTTGCGACGTTGGATGCCATGCCGGAAGATCGTCCTGCGTTGCGCAAAAGCGTTGGTCCCGGGTCTGTCGGTTAATGAAGCCGCAGCATGTGAGTGGATCGAGACTCACGTCCGATTCAACGTCCCAGATCAGTCCCAAAGATTTCGACGAAGATGCCTCCGGTGGGTTGTCCTCGACGCGCCAACTCGTGTCGTCGTGGGACCAAATGTCACCGGTGATAGCATTCTCCTTGGTTTGGCACGAGTCGGCTTGGGCCGGAGCTTGAGAGTCGACGCTGTCCCAGAGCAGTTTTGCCGCGACGTCCGGGGTCAACAACTGGCCAAAGAGCGGTTCGAATGCTCTCGAAGCCGTGAACGATCCTCCGCTCGTCAATTGACGGTAGCACGGTGCGACAGTGACGGTACTGATGAGCGTGACCTTGTCCTTGCAGGCGGGAGGGAGGCGGACGAGCTCGGAATAGAGTTGGTTCGTGTGGAGCGATCCGAGGAGGATCGAACGAGTCGAGTCGAGCGTGGCGTAGAGGTCGAGGAGTTCTGTGCGTGTCGGACACATGCTTGAGCGTGGCTCTCGACGAGACGAGAGAGAGAGATGGGAACGACTACTGACGAGTGATGCGAAAGACCGGGGAACCGTCGATCGGTTCGACGACGAATGACGGGTCGTTGGTCGAGCCGAACCCGGCGAGGAACGCCTCGACGCGCTTGTCGGGGAACGAGATTGACCTCGTGCGGTCGGCGACGAGGTACACGACGACGATCGAGTCCGAGTCGCGACGGGCGAGCGCGTGAATCGCTTCCGCCGCCCGAGTGCCCCCTCCACGCCCCTCTGCGACGAACGACGCGTTGAACTGAAGGGAGCGGGGAGTGAGGTGGGGTGGGGTGAGCGAAGGAACCGTGCAGCGTCTCGGGGGGGAGCGTGGGGCGGGGCGGCGCGTACCTGATCCCCCTCTGCGTTCAGCAGCACGACCGTGACCGACTCGTTCATCTTGGCTTGTCTCCAAGTCGCGGCGAGGTGAGACGACGACGAGAAAGAGACGAGAAGAGGGCGACGACTTCGCGGAAATTCCTCGGCGTTTCTCTGATTTACGAAATAGGGTTTAAGGTCTGTGCACGAACCCCCTGCTTACAACAATTTTTCTTTCTTCCCTTTGTACTGTACTCCGAGCCACCTGATTCCAATTCCGATACGGTTACTCGTACACTCGCAGGTTCCTCAGATTCGCCAACACCGTGTCAACGTCCGTCCCGCAGTGCGACGCCAGGTCGGTCTGCACGTCGAGCGCGAGGTATTCGAACTTCGCGAGCAAGTCTCCGTCGAGGATCCCTTTCGTGATGGCCCGAGAAACAGTGTCGTTCTTGACGATTCTGTTCAGTCGCGCGAGCAAACCGGTCCCGATCGGGCGTGAGTCAGTCGGTGAAAGCGAGACGATCGGCGAGCGACGGAGCGGAGAGGGAAGGAGGGACGGTCGCGACATACCGGTACCCTCGAGGGTTCAATCCGCCAAAGTGCAAGACGTGTCGAGTCATGGTCGTTTGCAGCGTTTGCAATCGACGGAACACGGCGTCCCTCACGGGCACGAGCGTGTAGATTGAACCGTCGATACCGCCTATGATTGACCTCGCCGGTTGTACTACGAGTCAGTATTTGCTGGGGCCTCGTCGAGAAGCTATGGATTGAACCGACGCACCGAAGAGGATGCCGTTCTGTTTCGGGTCTTCCCCGACCGAGTGTTTCGCAAACAACATAGTCGCGATCGACTCTGACCCGGCGTGGTACTCGGTTCGACATAACAGTCGCTGTCCAGCGTGCGAAGCAATGTCTGAGCGAACGAAGCGAGCGAGAGTCAGTGCCGTTCCGACTCGAGTCCCAAGTCAAGTACGCACTGGATGGATCGTATTCAAACATTCTCAAAACTCCTTTGTCGTCTCCCGTGACGAACGACACGCGGCCTTCGTTGACGAGGAAGTTTGCATTCGAGATGCGCGAAGGCCGATAATCCCGCCCGAGGAACACCAACTTGTACGGGTCCTCCTGCTCGCACGCCGTTCGAGTGAGCGATCCGCAGACAAGACGAGCGATGAAAAAAAGAGAGAGAGATAGACCACGCACCTGGAACGCGACGAGCGCAACTGATTGCATCGCGTCCCCGATCAACAAGAAGTTTTTCAACGACGTCAAACTCGTCACGTGGACTCCGAGGTCGAGGAACCCGACCGCGATCAACACCTCATCCTGTTCGAACGCCCGCGCGTACAGCTTCTGTCCCATCGAGAGGAACAGATACCCGTTCAGGTCGCAGATGTTGCCGACGATCGACTTCGTATCTTCAAAGAACCGCAATTTCAGGATGTGATCTTGACGCGGGTCCGACGGGTGCGCGACAACCTTGACGACCTCGAAAATGTAGATCTGTGCCCGCGAATTTCGAGACCGTCGCAAGGAGTCGAGTCAAGTGTCAACGAGGGAACAGATAGCGAGGGACAGTAGAGAGAACGGGAAAAACTTACACCTCCTTTGGCCGACAAGTCTTCTCCCCGGTACACGGTCGTTCCGACCGCAATGAAATCTCGCATGCCCCCCGCGCGACTCTTCGAGTGCAAACTGACGGGTTTGACCGTGCACACAAACTCGTTCTGTCGGAACTCGTACCCGTCGATCGCTTGCCACGTTCCCGGCACGACGAGTTCCAACGTCGACTGGTAGTTGGTCGGTTCGAGCAAGCCCGGTCCCGACTCGTTGAACACGCGCGCGCCATCGTCGTCGAACGCGACAAAGTTTGTCCGGTTGAGCGTCCCGCAGACGTACAGGCCCGACTCGAGGTCAAACGTCACGTACGCGTACGTGCGGTCGTTCCTGACTCGCGTCAAGGGCAACTCGTGGTCGAGGACCAACGTCGAGGTCGGCACGGTCGCGAGTTGGAACCCGTTCGCGAGCGTCACCGTGGCGAACTCTCCTCCTCCTCGGACCGCCGCGGGCGAGAACCCGTACACGTGTTTCTCGCGCGCTTCGACACACCTCGCCGGACCTTGTCGACTTTTAACGATCCAGAGCGCTTCTTCACCCGTCACGAACGCTCCCGCGAGTCCGACGAGGGCATCGTCGGCAGACGACGACGACACCCGACAGAACGGCACGATCTCTCTCCGCGCGGGCGGCGGGAGGTCGGTCGCGCCGCCTTTGCGCCGCGGAGTCGAGATGGGAACGTGCCGGACGAGCGTCTTGACGAACCGAAGCGCGAGTCGAGGGGACGGGACCGAGGCCGCCGCGTCGTCGGTCGCAGCGGTTCGCTCGGCGAGGTCCGGGCGCACGTCGGCGCACGGGAACGATTCGTACACGGCCATGGTCCCGTTCGAATTCCACACGACGAGGTGGAGTTTGGTCGAACCGGCCGAGCCGACGGGAACGAGCTGGATGCGATCGATAGAGAGGTCGTCCGGGTCGATCGACGCCGGATAAGGCGCCGGGGTCGAGTCGGGCAAATCAGAGATTACAGAAGGGAAGAGGGACACGGCTTGGGACCGGAACACCTCGAGCAGCGTCGGCAGGAGATGGATCTATGCAACGGGCGCCACGTTCAGCGCCTTGATGACAGAGGGGGCCAGGAATGAAGCGCTTACGGTGAGGGTTCCGTTTTCGTCAATCTGAACGAGCCAATCCCTCTCGTCGTTTCCGACGGCGTCGTTGTCGACGTACCTCGTGTCGACCCGCGACTCGTCGGCGAGGGTTCCGTTGCGATCGATGGCTCTTGGTGCTTCCTTCTTCGTCCCGTAAAGGTCGTCATCGTCGTCATTAGCGTCGTCTTCGTCGTCGTCCTCAATCTGCATCCTCGCCGAGTTCTTGTCCGCGCTGAGTGGACGAATCAGTTGTCCGATCCGGTCGGCGTCCCTCGAGACGGCCAGCCGCGCGCTCTCGCCTTCGCCTGGGACTCGCTCGATTCGGTCGAGCGACCGCGACGAGGCAGAATAGTGATACAGCCGCGAGTCGGACCCGACGTGAATTGCGAGGTACGAACCGGTGCAGGTCGCTCGGGCCGACTGACTGGTCGGAATCGAGCGCGGCGTCAACTCGATTCGTCGTCCTCCGCTTCCACCTCCATCACGGTCGAGCTCGTCTCGATCGAACCACCGAATCTCGTCCGACCCGACGAGAACGACGACGGTTTCCCGACCAGTTCCCATCGATGCGGCATAAAGCGTCCTAAACCCCCGTTCAAACTTGACGAGGTTGTACATCTCGCCAGGTCCGGCCGGTTCGTAAAACTGCGCCAATCGCCGGAGCCGCGCGAGTCGATCAGTTCCTCTCCGGTAGGGAAGTTTCTCTGAAACGAAAGGTGACCTTACGAAAGTACCCCGGTCGTTACTAGCGACCCAGACGTCTTCTCGACCGAGCTCGCCGGCTCTCGGTCCGATCGAAACGTTCCAGATCCCGTCCGTTGCGACCAAGTCGACGGTTTGGTCGTCCACGAGCCGACCTGACCGGTTGAGGGTCGTCGGAAGCGTGCGGTGGAAGACGGTCAGTCCGGCATCTCGGCCAGCTCCAGTCGCTCCGACCAATTCTGCCGAGTTGTCGTCGTCGACGAGACCCATGGCAAGACTCCGCACGCTCCCATACGTGTCGAGTCGATCGAGAATCGTCAGGCGGACGGACGAACGCGACGGCGCGCTGCGATCGTCTCCACGTTCGAGTCGACTACTGGCATCGAATTGCTTCGACTCGACGTCGAGTTCAGTCTTCTTCTTCGGGTCTCTCGTCGAGTCTCGGTAAATGTCTTCCTCGTCGTCTTCGTCCATCGCGTCTTCGTTCTTGATGAGTCCAGTTTGGTTGCCGTTGCCGAGGCGAATGTCCGGCGTCGGTGTCATTGTCGTCGTCTTCGTCGTCGTCGTCTTCGTCGTCGTCGTCTCGACTCGAAACAATTTACTGTCGGCCTGTTCTCCTCCGACGAACAACCTCCCGGTTCCGACCCGGACGGCACAACTGATTCCCCCCTCGCACCGGGAAGAACCATCGTCGCCGTCGCCGTCGCGATCGAGCTTGTCGAGTTTCAACCCGCTGATGCTCCTCCCAGTCCTCTCGACCTCGAGCGTCAACACGGTCCCGCTCGTGCAAAACACCAACGCGACGTTCTCCAACTCGGCCTGGTTGACGTCGTCGTCGTCGGCGTCGGCGTCGTCATCGCCTTCGTCTTCGTCTCGGTCCCTCAAGAACCGAATGACGGACCCCTCCAATTTCTCATGCACGAACGACGACGACGACGACGATCCCTCTGGTTCGGACGACGACGTGGACGACAAACCAGGTGGTAGAGGTCTCCCCGGGGGGAAATCGCGCCGGAACCAGTCGTTCGTCGCGGCGGCGACCAAGTTGCCGCCCTGAATGTCGAGGAGCAACACGCCGTTTGCCGAAGTCAACAGGACGGAACCGATCCCGAGAGAACGCGGGACAGGAGCGATCGAAACGAGCGAGTACGGGAGGGGCGAAGAAGTCGAAATCAACGTCGCGACCGTCGTCGACGACGACGACGACGACGATGGAAGCGTCGGGTCGGCGCCGATGGCGAGTTCGTTCGAACCGGTACTGCTGCGGGTCGAGAGGGTCACGAGCGAGACGAGGTGGTTGTGCGCGAGGTGTTCGAGCCGGCCGGACCACGTGTAGTCGGGCGCGTACAGGAGTGCGAGCGTCGGTTCGGTGAACCCGGGCAGGAACGTGAGCGAGACGACGTTGCGGATCGGGGGCGCCTGATTGGGCAAAAAGGCGTTCGTGGCAGCAGAAGTCGAGGCAGTAGAGTTCGACGCGTGCTGGTGGTTCGTGACCGAGGCAGATGCGACGACGGGAGGTTGGAGCGCCGTGAGCGGGATCAGGTGGGACGGGGCGTACGGGATCTGGGACCCGCCTTGCTCCCACCCTTGGCGGTCCATCCCGAGCCCTTCGAGATCGAGTTCTTCGGTGAACCACGGCAGGATCGCGAGCGTTCCGTCTCCGCCCGAGTTGGTCGGAAGGTGGAGGACCGTCATGCGAGATTGCGGGTCGTGTGCGATGAGGGTCGTCCGATCTTCAGCCTGTAAAAGAGAGGGACACGTTGAGGGACAGAGCAAAGAGAGAGAGATAAAAGCGATAAAAAGAGAAAACTGACGACTTGGGGGAGCTTTTCGAACGAGTGGAGACTGACGGGCACGAGGTCAAAGTCGTCGTCGGACCACTCGAGGAGGGCGAGTTTGGCGAGGTGGAACGAGCACAGGATGCGGTCGCGGCCGTCCTTGGTCGACTGGAGGGTGTGCACGACTGAGAGCGACGTGACCTCGCCGTGGAGGCGGTGGGTGCGGACGTGCACGAGGCGGTCTTGGTGATCGAGTTGCCACACTTGGACGAGGTTGTCCCTCGCGGTGACGAGGTGAGGCCTTCGCCGCCCGGACGACGACGACGGACGAACGAGTCCGACTTGAAACAGCCGACACGACACGGCGTGTGACACTCCACTCGGAGGGAGCGCAGTCCGGTGGTACGCCGTCATGGGCGGAGCCATGCTTTCTCTTGAGAGAGCGTGAGATTGAGCGCGACGACGAAAGAGAGACGAGTCGACGCCTGCAGCTGGCGGAGAGATTCCTCCTCACTCTTCCACCCACTTCACTCGCTCTCGACGCCTGTCTACCCGAATCCGAGGCCCGAGTCAATCGCGCGCGTCCCTCTCGCTCGACCCGCGTTGTAGTCGCCCGTCATCCGTCGTCGTCGTCGTCGCCTGTTTCTCCCCCTCGCGTTCCCCGTTCCCCTCGTTGCCCTCCCTCGCGACCCACCCCGCGCTCCCCGACCCCCGTTCTCGCAATGGGTATCTGTACTTCTTGCTGCCGAGGCGAGTCCCCGAAATTGACGCTCTCGTTCGCGCTGAGACTGACTCGCTCGCTCTCTTGATCTTTCGGCTCCCGACCCACAGGAGGTAGGTCCCATGCCGGGTACGAACCCCTCTTGCTCGAGAATGAGCGCGAAGCAGTCGCAGAACTGCTGCAATACCTCGAGAGTGAGTCCCTCCCATGCTCCCATGTCCCCTCCCTCGCCCCCCCATCGCGCCCCCGACTGACCCACTCCTTGAATCGCCAGACCGCGCCGAGACCAACTTCTTCACTGGAGACCCGCTCCGAGCCCTCTCGACCCTGTCGTATTCCGAAAACGTCGACCTCCAGCGCTCGGCCGCGCTCGCGTTCGCAGAGATTACCGAGAAGGACGTCCGCGAAGTCTCGCGCGAGACGCTCGAACCCATCCTCTTCCTCCTCAACAGCCACGACGTCGAAGTGCAGCGCGCCGCGTCGGCCGCGCTCGGCAATCTCGGCGTCAACCCCGAGAACAAGCTCACCATCGTCCGCCTCGGCGGGCTCGAACCCCTCATCCGCCAGATGCTCTCGCCCAACGTCGAAGTCCAGTGCAACGCCGTCGGGTGCATCACCAACCTCGCGACCCACGACGAGAACAAGCCGAGGATCGCGAAATCGGGCGCCCTCGTCCCCCTGACGAGGTTGGCAAAGAGCAAAGACATGCGCGTGCAGAGGAACGCGACCGGTGCCTTGCTCAACATGACTCATTCGGGTCAGTTCCGCCTTTCCTCCTTGTCCCGGGATTCCGAGACGCGAGACGCTAAAACTTTTGCATTGCGGCGCAGACGAGAACCGACAACAACTCGTCAACGCGGGCGCGATCCCGGTGCTCGTGGCGCTCCTCGCCTCGCCCGATACCGACGTGCAGTACTACTGCACGACGGCCCTGTCCAACATTGCCGTCGACGGCAACAACCGCAAAAAGTTGCAGACGAGCGAACCGAAACTCGTCGTCAACCTGATCGGCTTGATGGACAGTCCGAGTCTCAAAGTCCAGTGTCAGGCCGCGTTGGCTCTCCGGAACCTTGCGAGCGACGGTACGAACCCCACCCATGCTCCCTCTGCCCTTGCTACCGGGGCTGACCTGACCCTTGCACGCACGCTCTGCAGAGAAATACCAACTCGAAATCGTCAAGAACGGCGGACTCCCAGCGCTGCTCCGCCTGTTGCGTTCGTCGTTCCTCCCGCTCGTCCTCTCGGCCGCGGCGTGCGTCCGGAACGTGTCGATCCACCCGCTCAACGAGTCGCCCATCATCGAGAGCGGGTTCCTCGGACCGCTGATCGACCTGCTCGCGTACGACGAGAACGAGGAGATCCAGTGCCACGCCATCTCGACGCTGAGGAACTTGGCCGCGTCGAGCGAGGGCAACAAGCGCGCGATCGTCGATGCTGGCGCGGCTGAACGGATCCGCGACCTCGTCCTCGGAGTCCCGGTGAGCGTCCAGAGCGAGATGACGGCATGTGCGGCAGTCCTCGGTCTCTCTGGTGAGCAAATCTTTCTCCCAATTTCCTCGAGGTACCAGGGGTCGTTGACCGCTCGCCCCTCGATTTGGCCCCATGTCGCCGCTGCAGAGGATATCAAGACCGAGTTGCTCGACATGGGAATCTGCGACGTGTTGATCCCGCTAACCAACTCGCCGTCGGTCGAGGTCCAGGGCAACTCGGCCGCGGCGATCGGCAACCTCTCGTCAAAGACGGACGACTACCAGGCGTTTGCGAACGTGTGGTCGGAACCCGAAGGCGGCCTGCACGGGTACCTCGTCCGGTTCCTCGAGAGCGCCGACACGACGTTCCAGCACATTGCGATCTGGACCATGGTCCAACTGCTCGAGTCGGGCGACCCGACGCTCGAGAACCACATCCGCCAGTCGCCGCACCTCGTCCCGCTCGCAAACAAGCTCGCGACGACGACTCTCTCGTCGGCACAATCGTCCGACGAGAAGCCGACACGCGACGACCGCAGCAGTCAGGACGACCACGACGATGACCAGGGGTCCGAAGTCGATGGCATGGGAGACGGAGGCGAACGCGAGATTGTCGAATTGGCGCGAACGGTTCTTGAACTGTTGGATGTTGAACACAAGGAGTGAAAACAAGTGTTCTCTCTCTCTCTCTTTCTCTTTCTATATTCTTCCCTCGCGTCCCCTCCACCCCCTCGCCTCCTGCGCTGTCTCTCTCTCTCTCTCTTCCCTCGTCTCGTTTTCGCCACCCTATTCTTGCTCTGTTTTCCGACCTCCCAAGTTGTCATTTTTTTTGTTTTGTTTTGTTCTTCTCTTTCCGTCCAATCCCGGGTTGCAGGCGAGGCTACTATCTCAACCCTAACCCCTTCCACCAATCTTCTCTCCTTTCTACCTCGACATTCAGATTTAGCCCCCCTCCCCCCCCCCGCTCCCTTCCCCTTCTCCACCAATCTCTTTATTTCCGCGCTAGTTTCTCAGAGCTCTCTCTCTCTCTCTCTCTTGGCTCGATGTGTCTCTTTTTCCCTTCGCGTATCTCTCGTGTAATCGGTTCTCTGCCAGATCTCAAAACTCACTCTCTGTCTCTCTCGAGAGAGCGTTTTGTCTCCTGTTGTCAATGTCGGTCAGGGCGATTGCGGTCTCTCGCAGTTCGTTTTTTCCCCTTATTCTTTTCTCTCGTTTCCCCCCTGTCTCATTGTGTGTGTACGCGCGCGGAAATGGAATATGCTACATGAAGTTCGGGTTTGGAGAAAGAAAGAAAGAAATAGGCGGGTTGTAGGGCGGAACAAAGGGCGCGGGGTGGGGGGGGGGGGGGGGTTCAGGCGATCTAGGAACGAAGGAAACTGATCGCGAGCGTTGTGGATGGGGGGTTCTTTGACGTTTCATATTCACTAGATCAGTCAGAGGTAGATTGGAGTTTACCAGCGAAAGAAGCAAGTGCAGAGGTAGTGGAAAAGTAGAGGGAGAGGAGGGAGATATTAGTGATCTCCCCGAGTCGTTTGGTACTTGTCGTGAAACTGTTCCATCCCTCCAACGCCGCGTTCACCACCTTTGGCGAGTTCATCTCCCCACACTGATTCGCCGTCTTCGGGTGACGAGGGAGACGAGTCGCCCGAGAGGTGACGGCGGAGTTGAGAGTTTGACAAGAGAGCTTTGTTGAGTTGGATCTTGAGCGACTCTTGGGTGAAAATGTATCTGTTTCACGGTCCCCCCCCCCCCCGGGCGCATAGTCACGGAGCTTGTTCAGCTCTCTCTCAAAGGGGGTAACGAGTGAGAAGAAACGAGAAGGTGCTGACCCGACGAAGACTCCCGAGACGAGACCCGAGAGGAGGCCGATGTTGCGCGACATTTTTAACGCTTTCGTCGACATGAACCCGCTGAGAAACCCGGCGCATGTCCCGGCTGCGACACCTGTTGAACGTGGAGGGAGAGGAGGAGGGGCGGTGAGTGGGAGAGAGGACGAAAGCGAGACGAAGGGAGATAGGACTCGTGACTTGCCGTCGAGTTGGGCCCGGCGATTCGCGTCGCCAATCTCCTTGATGGACAAGTGAGCAGATCGCTCGATCGTCGAGGTCGTCGAGGTAGATTGCGAGGTGGGGAGAGACATTCCGACGTCCGTCACTCGGTGGGTTCTAGGAGGATTCCAGTCTTCGACGTGCGTGGCGTACTAGCGGGGGTGACGAGAGTGAGCGCGACCGTGCGTGAGTGAGTGAGGGCAAAGAGTGCAACTCGCGTTGACGTTGATCTTTGAGTATTTTGATCTCCTTCATCTCTCGATCGCGCAACTCGGCCATGGATCCAGCTACGGGACTCCCACTCGCGTTTGGCAAACCCGTGTCGGACCGGAAACAGTTTGGCAACACGTCCAAGATCGACTCGACCAAACGCGCGAGTTCGACTCCTCGAGCTCCCCCAGCCGATCCCGCCGAACCCCAGAGCCCGGCCGAGCACGAACAGGAGCAACATCATTCCGACGACGATGTAGTACGCCCGCAGCTTCCGACGACGCACGAAGTCGTCCTCAAAGATCACCTCAAAGTGCGCGCGTCTCTCTTTAACCCGGTCCCCCTCCCCCTCCCCGCACTCACGCCGCTCGTTCCCCACCCGACAGACCGTCTCGGCACTCTCGATGGATCCTTCGGGAGCGAGGATGGTCTCGGGCAGTTACGACTATGACGTAAAGATCTGGGATTTCGGTGGCATGAAGAGCGACTTCAAACCTTTCCGCTCGTTTGAATCACGCGCCGGACACCAAGTCTGTCTCTAGCCCCCTCTTCCCCCCGCTCGATCGCTCACCGTTGAACAGCAGAACTAGGACCGCTGACGTTCGAACCTTGAACCAGATTGTCGACGTCGCGTTTTCTATTTCCGGAGATGGGTTCCTCGTCGCGAACGGTTCGGACCAAATAAAGTATTACGACCGAGATGGCGCAGAGATGTACGTGGACACTGACAAGCTTCCTACACGAGGGTATCGCTCTCGCGAGGCTGACGTTGCCTTCTCGGCGGTGAACTTTTTAGCGGCGAATTCGTCAAAGGCGACATGTACATTCGCGACTTGCGGCACACGTCGGGCCACGTCGCAGCCGTGTCGTCCGTCGCGTGGCATCCGACCGACCCGGCGCTGTTCCTCACGGCGTCGAACGACTCGACGCTGCGTGTGTGGGACAAGCAGAACCGGAGGCAGTCGAAATCGACCATTGTCGTCAAGAGCAAGGTCGAGCGAGGCGGCAAAACGAAAGTGACAGCGTGTGCGTGGAGCAGGCCCGATGGGAAACTCATCGCGGCCGCGAGCGAGGACGGCAGTCTCATGCTGTGGAAGAGTTCGAGCAATTTCTCGCGGCCCGATTACGTGCGTCGAAATTTGTCTCTGTTCCCCGGATCTCGATTTGCGGCTAACTCCCTCGCTGGTACCTCACTTCCGACAGTCTAACGACAAGGCACACGAGAAGGGGACAATAACGAGTTCGATCGTGTTCAGTCCCGACGGGAAATTCCTCGCGACGAGAGGTGGAGACGGCACCGTCAAACGTCAGTAATCTCACTTCCCTCCTCTAGAGCGCTCGATGAGACTGATCGGAAATTCCCTGGGTCAGTATGGAACCCAAAGAGCCTCAAGAAACCACTCTCGACCGTCTCGTCGCTTCCTACGCTCAACTCTGAAACTTCGCTCGCATGGTCTCCAGACGGCAAGTACTTGCTGACGGGCACGGCAGGTTCGAAAGCAGGCGTGTTGCCGGGCAACGCCGACGAGGCGAAAGCGGCCGAACTCGAGCGAGAGCTAGGACAGAGGATGGGACAGGTCGTCGTCTTGAAGGTCGACTCGGACAAAGGCGAGGTCGAGGTCGAGGACAAGATTGACATCAGCGAGTTTTCGGTCGTCAAAGTCATCTGGCACCCCAAGATTAACCAGGCGAGTTCTCATCGTCTCTCGTCTGCTGCCCTCTTTCTCGCGTCTAGTCGAACTTGTTCCTGATTCTCCTCTCTTGCCGTCGGGGGGAATCCGTTCAGATCTTGTGTTCGACTTCGGCCGGAGCGATCCACGTACTGTACTCACCCGTCTCGTCGACGAAAGGCGCGCTCCTCGGCCTCACGCGCGTCGCGAGGAAACCGACGGTCGAGTCGACGTTTGCGGCGACGGACGGGACCGAACTCGACCGGCCGATCATTGCGCCGCACTCGCTGCCAATGTTCAAGGACGACGCAGGAGGAGGCAGGGGCACGAGCGCGGGAGGAAGGGGAGGCAAGAGAAAGAGGGAGAGGGAGAGGCACGATCCGATGAAGACGCTCAAACCGAGTACGTCTTCCCTTCACCTCTCTCGAGCGGTTAATGACCGGTCAGGCTCGAGACTGATATCATCACTGTGTGTGTGACTGGTAGCGCCACCAATCACGGGACCGGGAAGAGGAGGTCGCGTCGGCGCGTCGGCAACTCAACACGTCGTTCAAGGCATGATCAAATCAAACTTGCGAGATCAAGACGTACGTTTTCGCCTGTTTTCTTCGTTCGCATCCGGAGAACGTCACTCGCGACTATGACTAATTGTGACGCGTGTGTGCGTGGACGGAAACCAGCCTCGAGAAGCGCTACTCAAGTACGCGACTGCGGACCCGAGCGACAATACGTGGACGTCAGCGTGGAGCAAGAGTCAGCCGAAACCCGTCTTTGACGAACGGAGTGACAGTGACGACGATGTCGTCAAGGAGCGGCCAAAGTAGAGCGATTTCATGGCCGCGGTATGCGTTCGCGTCGGGAGTTGAATGATGCGGAAATTTTGCAACCCCAAGTCGAAACCTGTCGATCAACCGGCGTCGTTCGAGAGCGCAGTTATACGAGAGATCGCGTGGAGTGTAGCGTGCGAGAGCGCCGTAGGTGAGATATTGCAGTCGAAACTCGACCTTCGTCGCGAGATCGAGCTGCTCTTCGTCTCGCCTCGACTCGACTCGACTCTCTCAATCACTTGGAGATGCCGCCGAAATTGACGCAACCTCTGAGGCCGGCTGCACGTTACCGCAAAGGGCAGGCGCCCGCCGGCGTCGTCGAGTCGGATTCGGACGACGACGATGATCAAGCCGGCCTCGCGCACGGCAGCGACGACCCCGCCGATGCCGAGCGAGGTGACTCGGACGAGGATGTGACCGAGTTTGCGAGCCGTCAAGGAGCGGCCCGGGGCCCACGCGCGGAAGGGATCAAGATCGGCGTCAACCTCTCCAGTGTCAACGTCGACCCGACGCGCGCTACCGCCGACGCCAATCCGGAAAGTAGTGAATACGGTACGCCTCTCACACGCGCTCGTCGAACTCTATGCGCAAGGCTCACTCACTCTCGCTCTCTCACTTGGCTCAGAAACCGACAGTGAAGCAGAGGAAACCCCGGCTCGACCAACCCTCCCCAAACCTACTTACCAGAAGCCCGGCGCCGCGTCCACCGCTCCCGTCGCAGCAGCGAAAGAAGAGGTGAGTCTCAGTTCTCGTTTGGTTTCGGGCTTCCTTTCTTTCGCCCTTGCCATGTCCGTCACTCAACCCGATCTTTCGCTTGCTGCACAATTCAGTCAAGCGAGTACGAGACTGATTCGGAAGAGGAGGAGGAAGAACCGCTCAAACCGATCTACAAGCCCGTTTTTGTTTCGAAGCGAGTTTGCCCTTTCCCTCCCTGTATCGAACGCGAACCACTCGCTGACGTTGACCTTTGTAGACGAAACCGGGACACAATCGCCGAGCGGGAACGCGAGCTGGATCCCGAGCTCGTTGAGGCGAAGCGAGCGGCAGAGGTCGAAAAACAGAAGGAACAATCGAAGAACCTCGTCGCCGATTCGATCGTGCGAGAACTAGCAGAGAGTGCGTTATCGTTACTTCTCGATCATCTGCATTCGGCTCTGCAAGCTCATTCCGTTCGACATCCTTGTCGGTACGGTTTCTTTCTGCAGAAGAAACGGAAAAGGTCCAGCCCGACGTTGACGACACGGACGGGCTCGATCCCGAAGCCGAGTTTGAAGAGTGGAAATTGCGCGAGTTGACGAGGCTGAAACGTGACAAGGAAGCTCGCTACACGTCAGTTCTTCGCTCTCCCATTCTCGCGTTGCACCGTGCCCGTAGCTGAATCTTGACCTTGCCCGCTGTAGATTGGAGAAAATCAAGGAGGAAGTCGAGGCGAGGAGGAGTATGCCCGAGGCGCTGAGGTTGAAAGAAGACACGGAACGAGCCGAGAAGTCTCGGAAAGAAAAGAAGAAGGGTTCCCAAGGTGCGTCTCGCGCTCTCGCTCTCGTGTCCAAAGACGACTCGTAGGTCGCGGGCTGAACCGAATCTCTATGACTGCTCTCGAGGGTAGTGTTTCTCCAGAAGTACCACCACAAAGGAGCGTTTCACCAGGACCAGGAGATTCTCAAAAAGCACGACTACACGGCCCCGACTATCTCGACCGTCGATGTGTCGGCCCTCCCCGCCGTGCTGCAGAAGCGCAACTTTGGCAAGATGAGTCAGAGCAAGTACACGCACTTGGCGGACCAGGACACGTCACGAAAAGACGGAGGGTTCGGAGGCGGAGGCTCAAAGTTTGGAAATTCGGGCGGAGGAGGGAATGGGTGCTTCAATTGTGGAGGTCCACACGTGAGCTTCTGCGCCCTCTCTCTCTTTTCCCCGCACAGGCATGTATGCGTACTGACTCTGCGAGAACTTTTTGCGTCGCCAGTTGAAACGCGATTGTCCTCAATTGAACGACCCGGCTCACGCAGGACCTTCGGGATCAAACTCTTCGGCTCTGCCCGCTACATCCCGCGACGGAGGGTGGGGGTCGAGGTCGGGCGCGCGGCGAGATGACGATAGGAGGCCCGAGTCGGGTCCCTCGCGGGAAGATCGGTTCGCGCCGGGCTCGTCGGGTGCGGGATCAGGATCGGGCAGAAGAGGAGGAATCGGGTACGATCGACGAGGCGGCGGCGGTCGAGGCGAGCTGGATTACGGATCGACGTCGACGTCTACGAGAACGAGGACGAGGACGAGATCAAGATCACGGTCACGGTCGAGGTCGAGGTCACCGCCGCCACCACGTCGCTCGGATTCGAGGAGACATTACGACGACGACGACGACGATCGAGAACGAGAAAGAGATCGGGACCGAAGGAGGGAGTCGAAGAACTATGATCGAAGAGAACGGAGGAGGAGCAGGAGCAGGAGCTACGAGCGTCCAAGCGAGCGAGACGACCGCGACAAACGGAGAAAGGTCGATTGAAATAACGAAGAGCGGGCGTTTCGGTAGCGTCCTCCAAGTTGTAATTCTTCTGGGCACGGTCGTCAGCGAGTTGATCGTGTTTCGAGTTGCACTGCCTGGCGAGATCGCTACGTGCTGTACAGCGATTCGCAACGGTCGGACCGCCGGAAAAGTAGACGGTGCCGCGCTTACAACGCTCGTCGATCCGGAGACCTCGAATGCCAACGCAGGGTACGCACTAGGCTTCAAGACCCGATCTCTATTATCTAGACAGCTCATGAATGCGTTGACTTGCTGAACGACCTGTCGTTTCCTGATCTCAAATTTTTTGCTACAACTCAATATGTTTTGCATTCAATGCTGCTGTATACACAAGCCCGTATAGCACAGTGGTAGTGCGCCACACTCGTATCCGATCAGCTATTGATCAATACGGAATGTGGAGGTCGGGTGTTCAATCCACCCTGGGGGCAAGCTTCCTTTTTTGCTGCCCCGTCCTAAATAATGAGGTTGCGGACCTTTGCTTCGCGGTTTAATCACGGTGCACACCTTAGCTGGAAGTGGACAAGCGCGCGTTCCGCGTGACGGAGGAAAAAAGTGCAAGAACGGAGGAACGCCGAAACCCGTCTCGACGGAACCGACGCAGCGAGTTGGCAAGTCTACCGCAAGGGAGAGAGAGCGTACACTACGTACGTTGCGAGTGCGTCAGGAGTCAAACGTGTTGGTGTCGAGCGAAACCCGAGAAGAAACCCAACGACACCGGTTCAACCCGTCCGCGTCGAAGTCGGCCAGTTCAGACCGGGAGCTGTGGTGAGTCGAAGGACCGAGAGTGTAGTCAGAGACAGTCCGTCAAGGAACGACAGCAAACAAGTGAGAAACGGTCGAGTTGTTCTCAGTCGCGGAAAAAAGAAAGCGAACGAGCGAGCGAGCGCGACGAGTTGTTTCGAGTCGAGTGAGTTGTTGCGAGCTGTAGTCTCACAATGCACGCCGAAGACAGTGTCAACCGGCGAGAGGGAGCGTCAGTACGCGTGAGAAGTGGCCGAGTGGAAGCGAGACCGGACGCGAGAGCGCGAGAGAGAAAGAGCACGCACGTGACAAGGTACGCCGGTGAAAGGGACACCGTGTCAGTCTGTCACGACGAGGTTTTGTGTGGTTGGAGCGAGTCGAGTGCAGCTGCAGTCAACAGCGTGTCAGAGTTGCGTCTGACAGGGTGGAGACGAGAGAGCGAGAGAGCCGTTGCGCAAAAGTCACGTGTCAACAACCGAGTCCGTCCCGACGAAAGCGACCGAGCGCGTGAGCAGTCGAGCGGGGAGACGTCGGAAAACAACGCCGAACCGTGTGCGACAAGTTAGCGTCGAGTTGCACCACGCGAAACAGAACAAGACCAAGTCAGAACGGGTACACACACGCGAGTAGTGCGTCGGTCGAGTCGTCAAAGTCGAGCAGAACAGCTGAGAGCGAAGAGAGCGAGCGGAAAAAGTGAGGGAAAGCCGGGTCGGCCGTTTTCAGTTTGTGCGAGTTGCGACACGCACCGACTTGTTCCGTACGGTGCGCAGAGGAGAGCGGGGTCAGAAACAGTGTCAACCTGGAACGAGAGCAAACCCGTCGAGTTGCAGCAACGAGCGAGAACGAAAGCGAGTGCACGTGACCAAGGAAACGACGGAAAGCGACACCGGGTCCGTCAGCAAACCGAGTCCGAGTGCGGTCAAGCCAAGGCACACGTGACAGCGAGCGGTGTACAGGTTCCGACTCACACTGACGGTCTCTCTTACCTGTTGACACTGTCTCGGGTGCGCGCTGCGCAACTCAAACTCGAAACAACTCGACTTGAAAACTTGTCGTCAACGGTCCGGCGTTGTTTTCCGCGGCCTCGGTTTTGCTCGCACTTGGCCTGCTTTACAGGCGCGTTGCTCACTCTCTCGCTCTTGTACTTGCCACACTCCTGTTGACGCCCCTCTCGACTGCTGACTCACTCGGTCGGAACGGACTCGGTCGCTCACACGTGACTTTGGCGCGACGACTCCCTCGTTCCGCCGTCACTTTCTCGTCTCGACTCGACCCTGTCAAACGCAACTCCGACTTGCTGTCAACCGCTGCTTTGCTTGACTCGCTTTGACCGCGCTTGCAGTAGGGTTAGGGTTAGGGTTAGGGTTAGGGTTAGGGTTAGGGTTAGGGTTAGGGTTAGGGTTAGGGT